>OZ018321.1:34879137-35621656 GCA_963969495.1 Ceratothoa steindachneri | reverse complement strand
GGGGGGGAGGAGGGAAAAGCAGGTATGAGCGAGTATATGACCTGTGCCGCCGGAACCCGTGTTGGGAATTCCTCAATAGGTGGTTGGACTCGACGTGCTGCGTTATTTCGTCAACCAGGATACTTTCCATCAATTTTCCTACTACCGACGTCAGGCTGATCGGCCGGTAGTTAGATGGCTCGCTCGCGTTACCCTTTTTGAATATGGGGGTGACTTCCGCGTCTAGCCAGTCCTTTGGCACGCATCCAGTCTCGAGCGATTTCCTGAAGATCGAGCAGAGATGTGGGGAGACCTCATCTCGCACTTCCTTCAGCACCCATGGTAAGAAGCCATCGGGCCCTGGCGACTTGTAGCGGTTCAAAGCGTCGATCTTTGAACGCACTGTCGTCTCTTCGAAGTGAAATCTCTCCAATTGCTCTGAGCCTTCGTACTTGTCGCGAGGCTCAGGAGTGGTGTTCTTCTCCTCAGTGAAAACTGACGAGAAGTACTTGTTGAGGATGGTCGCATTCGCTTCGTCACTGAGCTCTAGCTCACCATCCTCTTTCACCAAGGGACCGATCCGTCTACGTGTCGGCTTACGGCTGTTTACGTATCCGAAGAATTCCTTGGGGCTCTCTTTGCAGAGTCTCGCCACACGGACTTCTTCGGCGCGTTTCGCCACCCTTATCATGGACTTGACACTTCGGCATAGACTTCTGTAGTGCTCGAATTCTCCAGTGTTCTTCGCTTGGCGATAGGCGGTTTATCTCTTCCGTAGGGTTCTCCCGATTTCGGGGGTGAACCACTTGGGTTGAGTAGCTCCGACTCGGCCGCGTTCTGATGGAATGAATCGTGACTGCAGGGCCATGAATGAGTTTTTGAAATTCTTCCATGGTTGCTCGACGTTGTCACTATCTTCCACCTCTATCGCTGCCACGCCAGCACGAAGTCCCGCGAAATTTGCCTTTCTGAAGTTCAGCTTGGCTGCAGCACGAGCTACTGCTTCGCGAGCTGGGACTCGAATGCAGAACCTGATGAGGCGGTGGTCGCTGCCACCTAGCTCCTCATCTACACTAACTTCCTCAATGATGTCATCCTCGGATGTGAGAACTAGGTCGAGGATGTTTGCACCTCGTGTTGGTTCTCTCACCCATTGAGTGAAGAATCCTTCATTTACGAAGTTAAGGAGCCGTATGTTGTCGATGCGGGTTTCTCTGGTTGCCCAGTCAACGTGAGTGTTGAAGTCCCCCATGACGATACTCACCGTACCTTCAGTTAACTGATTCAGTTGATTATAGAGGTCCCTGTCTTGATCCTCCGTCGAGGATGGGGGTCTATAAACTGTAACAGTCCTGTACTTGGTGGTACCCAGCTCCAAGTCCACGCATAGGACTTCTTGGTGGGCGGTGGTGGTGCTGCTCGTTGCCGTGAATACACTTCTCACGTACACCACCACTCCGCCCCCCTCCTTCGCCAGCCGGTCTTTGTGGAAGATCTGGTAGCCCGGGATTGCGAATTCGCCCTCAAAGTCACGAACAGAGGTTCGAATCCACGACTGTCACTTTAACCCACCACCATTTTAATTTTCAAAGCTGAGTTCCGTTTGAGTTGCAAAGACAAAACAAAACAAGAAACAATCCTGCCATATTTATTATCACTTAGAGTTTGTATGTGTGTTTGGACCGAAAACCTTTAATAGGAAAGTTTTGTTAGGAGACAGAATTTCTCCCACTGTCACTTTAACCCACCACCGATTAGTAGAGTCTGAGTCCTACTCATCTCACAAAGACTCCATTATTTTTTTTTCTTTATTTATTTGTTTAATCGTGTATTATATTAGTGTGAGTATTTGGATAACAAAGCTTCCGCGTTTAAACAAGCATATTCCTCCGTGTGTCAGTAATTTGTGAGCCAAGCTTCCTCCGTCCCGTGCCGACGGCATATTTGTTACTAACAAAATGTCCTCGTTCGAGAGATTTAAACTCGTAGGAGAATCCCTCGGTTTAAGTGCCAAAGACCTTGTCACTTATATCCAAGAAGGAGAGAAATGAGAGAGCTTATAAAAGAGAACGAGAAGAACTAGAAAGAGCTAAACAAAAAGAGATTAGAGAATTAGCTGAACAAAAAGATTAGAGAATTAACTGTACAAAAAGAAATTAGAGAGAGCGAAGAACGCGAGAATTTGCCGATATGTAGAATCAAATCGTGATCGGCTCGAAACCCTTTTAGTAAATTCCCGTATAGGAGCACCTCAATCCGCCTCTGTTAAACTCCCCACGTTCAAAGAAGGAGAGGACTTCGGATCTTTTCTCACTCACTTGGAGAAAATCTTTGAAGTTAATCATTGGGACATAGAGACGGACGGTGTCGCTAAGCTTCTTTCCCTCCTTAACTCGCCGCTCCGAGACCTATGCGTATCGCTCCCCTCAGAAGTTACGGTAGATTACTCCGCCCTCAAATCCGAACTTCTCGCGGCGTACAATATGACGCCTGACTCATATCACACCAAATTTCACCACGCCCGCATCCAACCAAACATGACCTTCGGTCATTTTGGATATACTCTTTGTCGTACTTTTTTTTTGTTAGACGCATCGAAAGTCCCCCACGATTATGAGTCCCTGGTAGATTTTGTTCTACGGGATCAGTTGCTGGCGTCGCTAACACCAGAGATCCGCTCCTTTGTTAAAGATAGACGGTGCAACTCCTTCAAAGAGTGCATAGAAGAGGGAGATATCTATAGGGCGAGTCACAACTTATACCCGAAGGAAAATAAAAAGCCTCTCCCTTCATCCCCCAAGAATAAATTTAATAACTCGCGGATCCCTCCTAAGAACTCCCCAGAATTCGCCAGGGTTACGGGCCCCTTTTAAGCCCAGAAGTTTCCCTCCATCGGAGCCCCGTGACGTCATGCCCTTCATATCTAATCCCCCGGCGTCAACTTTTCCCCGTAGGCCAATCATATGTTTTGCGCGCGGTGTCGAAGGTCACAGGCGCCCAAATTGCCCCCAAAACTCCCAACTCCGTGGTAATCCCATTCACCAAGTCCACCAGGTGAATGCTGCTCCCACTCCCCCTTCATCGCGACCAGAAACCCCAGATCCAATCTCGTCTCCCAGTGCCCCAGGGGACCATGTAAATTTCCTCTTCGACAAGAATTCTCCAGGAAGTCTTACATTTGAAAACGGAAGCGTTAAATGGGTGCCGAGTCTCCACCCTCGTGCGCGATACCGGGTGCACGTGTATCATGGTATCGAATGAACTTCTTCCTCCGGTGGCTCCCGACCGCAAAAAGTTTGCGGTAGTCCGTGACTACTTGGGACGCGCAAACCACTTCCCCATTGTAAACTGTTACCTGGAGTGTCAGTACTTTTCCGGATAGGCTGAAGTCGTGTCAGCCCCTATCGAATTATGTTCCGTTTTGGTAGGAAAGTGCCTCCAAGTCTCGTCTAACCCTGTGGCTCAGCCCGTTATCACGAGAGTCCAATCAGAGTAGGAATCCCAGACGCCCGCTGCCCTTGAAACTCCCTTAGATTCAGGTTTAAGCAGCGTTATGAGCGAAGAATTCGCTCAAAGACAGAAGGAGTGCCCAAATCTCCTTCCCTTATGGGAAAAATCTCGGAGCCAAGAGCAGGATTCGGTCCGCGGTATGAAGACAGCCTCTTATATCGTGAAAAAGGCTTGCTATATCGCGTTTGTTCGGATGGCACCAACCCCGAGACTCACGCCCTTTGTGTTCCCCGTTCGCATTTCCCCCTGGTCCTAAAAATTGCCTACGATAGTGTGTTTTCTGGCTAATTCAGCCACGACAAAATTAGCCACAGGAATTTCCGGTATTTCTACTGACCTGGTGCTGCAGTTGACATTTCGGAATACTGCCAATCCTGTGACATCAGCCAGAAACCCAAGGCGAAAGGGCGTGTTAAACCGCCCAAAATCAGGCTGAGCACAGGGATATATCAAGATAGGTAAATGAAACTGTTCTCGGGCAGTGATGCATAAACTCATCTACATTTATGACACTTATCTCTAGCTCGTCGATCAGGTCGGCAAGGATTTTACCCTTGAGATTGATCGAGTAGTTTCCCCGGTGCATGGTCTCCTGCAAAAAAAGATAGCTAAGGGAAAACAGGATGAGAAGAGCCTCTGCCGCTCCTCCCAGTTGGTTCGGAGTCCGCGCCAATTCCAATGAAGGAATATGCCCTCCAGGCCTATCTCGCAGGAGATGCTGGGGCCTCCTTCTAAGAGAAGAACATTACGGGAATGACCGTACGCTTTCTGGGGGGAAACTCCGGGCACTGACGCATTCGAGGACTTATCGTGTCCTCTTTTCGGAGCGAAACTTTAGGAACCCTGCAAGATGGCCTCACGACCACCTGCAGGGGTGTTGCCTCCTGTGAGTTTAATGACTTGGTGAAGCCTCGCGGCCGCTTCGTTATACAGGAAATGGTCACGCGGGGGGGGGGGGAGTACCCTGATTTTGGCCGAGGATGGGTGTGAGCCCTATGTGCCGCCAGCTCTACCAGGGGAGCGCTCAGGGTGGGTAGAACCCGCAGGAGGGTTCCAAATGGGCGAGGAAATGACCATGTTCGTAGGCCTAGAGCGGCCAGGAGGAAAAGGTGCCTTTTATTTTAAATTGAGGCATAAGAATTTCAGGCATGGCCAGGACCAAGTCCTTAGCCTGGCGAAATGAGACGATCAGTTGGTGTTTCGAAGAAGCGGGATGCGGCTCTCTGCAATTGACACGCTTGGCCTAAACGATAGGGACTTATAGTGTGCGGCTTTGGATCAACTTACACGGACTTCGAGTAAACCTGTCTTTGCATATCTACAGAACGATTCGTCTGGACGAAGCGGTGGCAGTACCAACACTTCCGCGGCGGCAGTACCACGAATGTCTTTACGCGGTAGCGATACAAACCGGTACGCAGCAACTCATGGAGCCTGTCACAGTCGAACTTGACGAAGAGTGTAGGCGTGGGTCTCGAGGTCCCTCCCTATTTTCTCATCACACGCTCGACCTTGACCGCTCCAGGGTCTGGCAGCTCTAATGTGATGTCATTAATGGAGTAGTCTGAGTTCCCTTGTACGGCGTCACATCCACCGAAGTGCCATCAAGAGTCCGAAGGGCACTAATCATGGCCGCTTCGGAGGGATCTGTCGCAATGGAAGTCGAAAGAATCGAGATTTCAGTCTGACATCGCCAGGCAGCGCAACATAAGCAGGATGACCGCCCGCAGAGTTGCGAAGAGACTCAAGAACGGGAAAGACCTCAAAGATCGACCTCGTTCAGGCAGACCGCTTCCTTTTATATTTCATCATTCCCTAGTGTTGGCCGAAGTGTGTATCCATACGGGAAACGGTCACGGTGGGAGAGGTGGGAGAGCTCTGATATTGGCCGATGCTGGGTGTGAGCCCTTATTTGATCATCATGAGTTAGCATGGGACTTGATTTTTTCTATTTGTACGGATGGAGCTCCTAAAAGGAATCGTTGTATGGTGAAGGAAAAAGCTCTGCATGTTCTCATCACACACTGATCTACATCGCCAAGCTCTTGCATTCAAAACATTACCAACGAAACTTAAGTGATAAGAAAAGGTGGTGAACTTTATTCGTCTAAGTGCATTGAATCATCAGCTTTTTCAAAAACTCTGATGAGCTTGGAGCGGAATAGTGCATTATTATACTACAGAGAGGTAGGTTAGCCGAGTCGAGGTCGTGTTTTCACACGTGTCACTACCTCAAGTATAGACAGTTCCCCTAGCAAATTATTTAGAAGATGAAAATTTTGTCCTTAGCATGGAATACTTAAACATTTTTAGTCTCTTAAATGATTTGAACATATCAATACAAAGCAGGGGTGTGGAGATTATTCAACCAGGGAAGAGAGTTACCGTATTCACAAGGACATTACCTACCTGGAGTCGCCGTGTTGAATGCGGAAACCTGGCAAACTTTTTAATCATTGACATTATCATAATTAGAGATTGTAGGGAAATTGATATCCCACCCTCAAAACAGAGGCCCACTTATGTAACCGCAACGCCCTGGCATTTTGGGCGGCGCAATCCTATTACTTAACCCGGCATCCCCCCCGCCTCGAGTATCACCAGAAAGGCCTTCGCCCAACCACATAATGCACTAATCATCACATTTCGGGTCCGACCCGCCTAACATTGGTTAAATCAGCAATATTTCCCCTAAGAGTTGGTATTTAATTTAACTTCATTGACGGAATTAGAGGAGAGTTAACCAAATGCCAGAAGATGGCTTTAGAACTAAGGGAAAGACGCTCTGAGAAAAACCATTAGACGAGACTTAATTCCGCCGTCCTTATACCCCCACCCCCCTCCCAGTGGGGTGGTGTAGTATATATGCCGATAACTTTGGAAGAACGTGGAAGATCGTGTTAGTCATCGAGACAACGAAGTCCGGCTAGAGGTTCGGCAACCAACGAAAAGGACACAAAGGCAGCTCATCCTGAGCCAGTTCCTGGTGGTCAAACCGAAAATTAGCATCTTGTCTAAAAAAGATCGAGTTTGCGATCGAGACAGCGAAGTCCGGCGAAGTGCCCGGCAATCCTACGAAAGGAACACAGAAGCTCATGCTGAGCCAGTTCCTGGTGGTCACACCGAACTTTGAGTTAGCTTGTATTGAGAAACAAGCTTAACTATCTCTCGTCCGAGAAACCCCCTATCCTGGTGTACAAAAAATCCCAGAGATAGTCCTCGCCTTTGAGGAATACCCCAAAGTGAACTCCCTCAAGCACTCCCCTTCGTCAAAGAATTCACTCGTTTACTCATCCCTCGCCAGTGCGAATTATTACCGGATTAACCCGAAGAGTGGAAGAAGCATACTTTCCCTGTCCCGTTGGTGATATCATCTTACCAAGACAACGTGCTTAACGCTCTCCGTCACACGCACCGAATTCCTCTGTGGCTTTAAAGCTATCCCCCGCCAGACATCTGGAACGGCACTCCACGCGCCTGCCTGAAAACTACATTCTTGAGGCCACATAAAAATTGAGGCCAAGGTCAGTCTCAAACCCGATTCTCGTGTGGGTTTGAAGGTTAATTAGCGTTCAAGATTAAAGTGAGCTTTGGGTCAACCATTACTGTATATTCAATTGTGTAATTTAATAAGCCTCACTTAAACTTATTTAATTCAAAACTGTGTAGTTTGTTTGTTAGATTTCAATTTTTGTTCATGTTTTAATTAAAGGTCTAGTTTCTTAGAAGTATTTAATTCAATCCTCGAAACGCTGAGAATGGCACTAGAAACCCTCAAAGATTAAAAATAACGTAATAATAATAATAATCACTCTTAGAGAAAACTTAATCACGGAGTATTTGAAGTACGTAACAAACCTATACGTACGTACACCGCCACTCGGTCCATGCAATAATACCACGACAGAGATGGTAAAACAATGCCTGTAGAAATAATCAAGAAATCAAGCACCATTTGGAAGTTTTAAGTCCAAATTTAAAGGGTTACTTTTCAGATGATGTTCTTAGCATGGAACCCGTTTGGATCCAAAACCCTTTCTCGTTTGATTACCAGATTAAGTGACAACGATTCAATGAAGGATGATTTCATTGACTTCCAAGAAAACCCAAGAAACAAAGGTGATTTTATAATGGCTGAGATGGATATCGAGTAGTTCTGGGGGTAGCAAATCGAAGCTTACCCAAATTTGTTAAAGAGGAACCTGAGTGTGTTAAATCCCTTCACAACAACACATCTCTGTGAAACAGGTTCTCTGCATTATTAAATCTAAAATTCGCTTGATGTATCGGATGACATGAGAGTAGCTTTATCAGTAACTGTAGCCCGATTCCATGATTTGATTACACAAAAAAGCAGCAAATATCTCACTATGTCAGTGAGAGTATATATTTAACTCACACTTTTACACGTACATAAGATAGTGTATTATGTAAAAAAAATTGCGCATTTGAATTTTTCTGTTTTCGTATGTTAAATTTCAACTGTAAGAATAAAAAGATAAGTTGCGAATTTAAAATCTGAAACAGGGAAATCGAAATTATGTTATAAAATTGCTGTAGCTTTATGTATATGTCACTTTTCATTCTTTATTTTGTTTTTGTAAATAAATAGGAAAAGTTATTAATTTCTTTCATCGTTTATTCCTAAATTCAAGCTATTGACATATTTGAAATCCAAAGTGGCAAGTAATAGGACTTCGGATGATGATTATTTGGACAGTCATGTTTAGGGGGTATGGGATCATATCTGGCAATCCATTGTGGGTCTGAAATCATCAAAAGGTCTAGAACCCCTGTTTTAGACTATTCCTGACTAGTCCAAATTATAAATAAAAGGGCCCTGAAACTACTCGTATGACTTGAAACTGCATCATAATTTAAACACCCAAAATTAAACATTTGGATATGAAAATTATATCATATGAATACTTTTTTGGTTTTGAATTTTCTTAAAATGGTTTATTACTCCCTTATTTATATATCAAACTTGTAAAAACAAAACTGTGTGGGTGTCTACTAATGCATTCTTCTCAATGTCTCCGAATTTCGTTACATTGTAATAAAGTGTTCATGACAATGACGAAAATTTGAGTATTGAGTGGTGGGGTATGAATACCTATTTTGTGAAGGAAGTGTATATAACCGCAAGTTCTCTTGCAGGCAATGAGGCCGGGAGAGTGATCCACTACCCGTGGGGCAGCACGGGGAAGTATTAGACGATCTTGATACCATTCAAAATCTTATAAACTTCCCCTCCCCCACTCCCATTGTAACGACAAAAATCTGATACCAACAAAGATATCTACCCCCCCCCCCAAAAAAAAATCTGATACCAACAAAGATATCTACCCCCCCCAAAAAAAAAAAAAAATCTGATACCAACAAAGATATCTACCCCCCCCCCAAAAAAAAAAAAATCTGATACCAACAAAGATATCTCCCCCCCAAAAAAAAATATAAATCTGACTGCAAAGGAAAAAAAATCAATTGAAAAAAGGTTTTACTTAAATATAAAGCCATAATTAACAAAGGTTTCAAGAAGTTTGTAAAGACAGATCTGTAAAGAAAGTGGAGAAGATAAATCGAAAATGTTTCGAAGATATCAGTAGCCAATCAACTGGCATTGTGAGGTCACTCAACTCTCCAGATGTCATCTACAGTGTACTGGCCCATATACCCCCTGGCTTTTCTGGGGGGGAGGGATGTCCCTCCAGACTTTACATCTGCTACACCATCCTCGGAACCATTTTTTATTTCATCCGGCCATGTGGCGACTGCCACCAAGGCCATCCCGTAGCATTTTTACACCCAGGGGAACAAGTTCGTAACAATAGGGCAGGAACCTGACAGTAAGACCGCAACCCTTGAGGGATTTTATTTCAAAGAGACACTGGGAGGGGTGGGTGTCCCCTTGCTTACCGTGGCGTCGGAGCCTTCACTCTCAAGGGAGGTTGGGAATCGGATGTCGCGCACGGAAAGGCCTCGGATTCGCGTCGGGTTCATGGTGACCTAGAAACAAAAAGGGGAAACGGAGCTATTCAATCATATTCTTCATCTGTGTGCGTATGTGTGTTCCTTAGGGGCGGCCACATTTCTGGCTCGGTTGAACTGAAATAGGCACTAGAAGAAACTATGGTAAGCCCTCTGGCAAAGCTAGGAGTTTCTGATAGTTAATAATATAATAATAAACAGTTAACTTTAGCAAAATCGACATCCAAGTGGAAGTTAATTTAAGGTATGAAGTTGTCAAATTGAATGAATCCATGTGTTTAGTATTACCACGTCAATAATAATAACAATCTTAAAACGTATTACTTAAATATGACGGCACGGTCTCGTCTTTCTTCCCTCCTCTTCATTTGACCGATCCGAAGAGAACAAAAGGTTATGAACAGGTAATAATGCGAATGATAGATAAAAATAATTGGTACAAAAACAAGAAGACCTTCAACTGAACCGGTTTCCAAACTTGTGTTGGCGCGCATAAAGCCCCAGCACATCCCTACACCCCTTTATTTACAATTCAGCACATAGCCACTCGACATTTGTGCACGTCTGTGGGCTTTCATACAGATCATGTTATGTGCGCTACAGCATCTCACCCAGTGCGGGTCGTAGCCCCTAAACTGTGTCAACACAGGATTAGAGTAGGGCCAAATGTGTCAACGAAACCCCCGACAGACACACACACACACACACACACACACACACTTCTAAGAATAATTACGAATGAAGGTACATTAAAATCTTTTCTAAAACATCCTCTGATTATTCATTATATTAAGACTAGCCTTGTGAAATCACTCCACTGTAGATCAATAAAAACCCATTTTTCTAAATTGCTCCAGAATGGTTGAATACAAAAACCACTAGTAAAATGTTAGTGAAAGACTTTTTCCTAAAATAACATGGAAATAAAGGATGCAAAGAAAAAACACTAGGGCCTATCAATGTCATCCCAGTTAGAGTATCCAAAAACCCAAGCCACCAACATGATATAATCTGCGTCCAATGGATTGCGTTATCAATAGATGGGGGAAATATCACGATATGCCACTGGGGATATCAGTAATCTTGAGCGATGGCCTGGAAATACACCATGACTACGTTATGGAGGATAATTGCGTATGGCAGAATTATTGAAAATTTAATTAAGAATTTCAAGATTCTAATGTATCAACATTAGAATCAAGCATAAGCATTAGACAAGCTATAATGGTGATTCCTTATGTAGTAGTTGCATGATTTAGTTTCTGAAAAGCCATGATGGAGATGCCATTTTAAGCAGTTCAGACACAATCTTGTGGATGAAGTTTATGGGTTGTGATTGACTCAGATGACCTCTAATAGGCCCTTGTGGCTTTTGTCATCGGTTAAATTATGTTGTTATGTTATACGAGTGAATATTTAATTGACGCGATCTGACCTGGTTTTGAACAGTTCGCATATTAATATTTGGTAAATAATCCATTCAGGAAATGCGAAACCTCTTTAAATGCAACTAAGAGTAGGGGGAAGGGGATGTTTGTAGTAGTGTAGCATGGATGCTTTCGTTGTAGCTATGGGTGAGATTTACACTTTTGTCATTGTAAAACAACCAAAACCCAATAAAAAAGCAATAACAAATCCACATATGGTGCATTATATAAAACTCATGATTTACCTATTTTTAAGGGGTGGCAGTTTTGAAGGAAAGGGCAAGGGGTAAGTTAAGGGTGGTTAGTTTTTATATATATTTGAACTAAAAGTTTCGTGCTACTCTTTTGTAGACTCAAGTTTCACGAAAGTAAAGAAAAATAAAGCAGGGCGATGCATGGTCTCTGAGAGGGAATCGATACCCCCACCCATTCAGAGTCGAGCCACGGGACGTTGACCACAACATCAGGGCAGCGCAGACGCCATGGTTCAAACTCTTAACCACGTAGCTCTCGCCCCTCCTCCCGATGAGAAGCTGAACGACTTTCCGAGACCATAGGAGGCGCTAATCAGTTCAGGTCGGACTGGAGACCCTAACATCGGTTTAAAACTGCAAGATTTCCACTAAGAGCGGGTATTCAATTTCGCCTCAGAGGTGAAATTAGAGGAGCGTCGCCCGAAATCCAGAAGGTCCCACCGGGCCATCTGTACGAAGCCTTGAGAAAAACCGGTGGACGAAGCTTCATGCGCCCTGTCCACAAATCCCCCCCACCTCCTACCCCTACCCAAGTGGGGTGACGACGTATATATACAAAACTTAGGAAAAACGGAGTAGAATACGTGAGTAAGCAAGGCTGCGAAGTTCCCGGCAAGAAGCCCGGGCTACAAACAGAAGGGACTAAGAAGAAGCTCATCCTCGAGCTAGTTCCTGGTGATCACACCGAACTTTAAGTTAACTTGATCAAGTTCAACTTACTCTCGTTTGAGAACCCCCACCCCACTTATCCTGGTGTAGCCCAAAACAAAGAGATAGTCCTCGCCCTTAATGAATACCAGAACTAAGAAGAAGCTCATCCTCGAGCCCGTTCCTGGTGGTCACACCGAACTTTAAGTTAACTTAATTTAAGCTTCAAGTTCAACTTACTCTCATCACGGTACCCCCCCCCTTTATCCTGATGGCAGCCCAAAGCACCGAGATAGTCCTCGCCCTTGAGGAATACCACAACTAAGAAGAAGCCCATCCTCAAGCTAGTTCCCGGTGGTCATACTGAACTTTAAGTTAACTTGATTTAAGAATCAAGTTCAACTTACTCTCGTCAGAGAAACCCCCCCCCTATCCTGGTGCATCCTAAAGCACAGAGATAGTCCTCGCCCTTGAGGAAGATCTCCGAGTGCGTTCCCTCCAGCACTCCCCTGAGTCAAAAGATTCAAGCAGTGGCTCATCGCTAGCCAGTGCGAATTATTTCCCAGAATAATCCGAAGAGAAGAAAGGAACATTCTTTCACTATCCTGTGGTGATATCATTACCTGCCGAAGGCGTGTGGCTCCCCCATCTGCCACACTCGCCAAAATGCTCTGTGGCTTTAAACGTATTTCGTCCGCACCAACCATCTGGACGTAACGTAGCTCATTGAGTTCAAGGTCAGACTCAAACCCGATTCAAGAGGGATCTTCAAAGGTATTTAAACTCCGGTATCCGTCCGGTAAAGGCCGTTAGCATTTTTTTTATATTGAAGTGAGCGGTGGGTCAACCGTCACTATAATTTCAAGTAGGTCAATTTAGAAAGCCTTACTTAAACTTAATGAAGTCATTTCGGTGTATTTAGTGTGTAATATTTGTGGTTCATGTTTATTTTTGTTTGTTTTAATTAAAGTCTTTAGTTTGTTTTAACAAATTTTTATTCTATCCTCAAAACGCTAAGTAAGGCACAAGAAACCCTTCAAGTTAAAATAATAATAAAAATAATTAACCATAATTATAAATATATAGCTTTCTTAGAGATAAAACGTTAATCACCGAGTTTTTTTTGTAGTACGTAAACAACCCAAACGTACGAACTCCTTCCATCACTCGGTAATTCCTATACCCCGACATAAATATTTGGGGTCAGGTTTTATGGGTATTGGAAGAACTCAGTAAAAGATGGTTGTCTTGTATTCCCTTCAAGAAGAGTAAAGGTGTGCCAAGCGTTCGAGGAAAGATTAAAACATAACAGGGTCCGTGTAAAAATTTGTGGTGATTAGCCTGTCAAGGTTATTAATTAATTTGTTGGTGGAGTGGTATTCCAAACAGCAAAGTATGGGGATTAAGGGAAGTTAGGCAGCGCGTTACCTGGTTAGTGATTGCATAAGTACCTGAGCGTACAGCAGTGAGTGTGACAGACATCCATAAAATGGATTCGGTCGAAAGATTCTAACAATAAGCCAAAATGCTGGGACTAAAAGGTGAAGATATGGATGCCTACGCCCTGTTAGAACTGAGAATAGAAATGGAAGAAGAAGCAATAGATTCGGAAAGAGAAATCGAAGAAAGAAGTAGAGATTGGAAAATAAAAGACGAAGAGGCAAGAATACAATGGGAAAGAAGAATACCGAGGGGAAGTAAAACAAATGAAAGAATAATACAGTCGAAAAGAGAAGCAGAAGAAATAATACAAAGGGGAAGAGAAATAGCGCATGCAGAAAGAGAGACCGAGGAAAGAAGAAAGAGGGAAAAAGAAGAATAAAGATAGGAAGAGAATTAGAAGAAAGAATACAGATGGAAGAGAACTAGCCCAACAGAAAGAGAAGAGAGAAGAAAAAGAAAGAATGCTCGCACATGAAAGGGCATCTAGCGAGGATCAGATGGAGATCGAGGCAGTTTTTGCCCAGCCTGGATCTAGGAAAGTACCATCGATAAAAACCCAGCCAAATGGGGGTAACGATGGAGGAAGTAGTAAGTAGGGAAGCGGTACCAGCGTGTGTACTAAAGAAGTACCTACGAGGGGCGATCAATAAGTTTTGCAATTCGGATATAAGGAAACGAGATATGAGGAAAAGTGTTTTATTATTTTTCAATATAACTACCCTAGACTTCAATGCACTTGCGCCACTTGTCCCTGATGCTTCGAATTCCCGACAAGCAGAAATCTCCCGACTGCTGTTCAATCCACTCCTGGACGGCGAGCTGGACATCTTCATCGTCCCCAAACCGGCGTCCACGCAGTGCAGCCTTAAGCTGGCGGAATAAAAAGTAGTCGCTGGGGGGCCAGATCTGGACTGTAGGGAAGATGGCTGAGCTCCTCTAATCCGCACTCGCGCAGGGCAGCTTGTGCAACTCTGGCCTTGTGGACTTTGACGACGATGAAGGCGATCATGGGGCATGAGGTTTTTAGGGACCCAATGGGCAGAGACCTTTGTCATGGCCAAATTGTCGTGGATGATGTTGATAACACTTCCATGTGATATTCCAAGTTCTCGCTCGATTTCTTCGACCTTCACCCGTCGATTTTCGAGGATCATCCTCTCCACACGGACCACATTATCCTCGTTGGTCATGTCTGACGGGCGTCCTGGATGGAGGGGGGTCATATTCAAGGGAATCACGACCATGGCGGAACTCCCTATTCCAGCGAGCAATGGTTGCATAGGAAGGGGCGGTGTCGGTGTACACTGCAACCATGCATTCATGGATCTCTTTTGTATTCTTACCTTCCTTGGTCAAAAATTTGATCACTGCGCGGTGATCAACCTTCTCCATTGTTGAAAAATTTGTGACTGACAATCTGCGATCAGCTACTGCTTCTTAAATAGACGAGGCAGGAGAGTGCGGCTGCAGGTCCTGACTTGTCATAACTTGTCCTAACACCCCCACAAACAGCCCTCCCCCTTCTTCTATTTTGCCCTACCGATTCGACAAATTTATTGACCGCCCTTTTTATAAGGCATATTTTGATGTTCGCCTTGGCGATGAAGATAACAGCTGGACCCAACATCCTGTTTGCCATACTTGTGTGGAACATCTTCGTGAGTGGACGAAAGGAAAGAGAAATGGTCTTCCTTTTTGAATCCCCATGGTGTAGCGAGAGCCAATGGATCATGTATCGGACTGTTATTTCTGTCTGATGAATACTAAAGGGATTGGCAAGAAAAATCGGCACAAGATCAACTACCCCAACATTCCCGCGGCGATCCGGCCAGTACCTCATTCTGGGTCTTTACCAGTTCTGATTTTCAGTGGATATGCTTCCTCCGAGGATGAAAATGATGTACCTGATATGGATGTCCACGGAATGGATTCAGAGTCTGCAGATTCATCATCAGATGATGAACAGTCATTAGCTCATCACTGTTTTAATCAAGAGGATTTGAATGACTTGATACGTGATTTGGCACTCTCCAAGAAAGCTGCAGAACTTTTCCGGGTTGAGTGAAAGACATATGCTTGACAGGTCGGTACGGGTATCATATTACTGAGGACAAACAATTTGCATACTGCCACGATGTTCCTAGTCTGTTTACCGAGTTGGGACTTGGCACCTATAGCTCTGCTGAGTGGAGACTGTCTTAGGATAGCTCCAAGCGTAGCCTCAAATGTGTCCGTTTACATAATGGCAATGACTTTGGTGCCGTTCTTCTCGGTCACTCTCTCCATCTGCGAGAAACTCACGATGACATAGGAATGGTCATGGATTTACTTAAGTACTCGTAGCATGAACACAATTGGATCATATGTGTAGACCTTAAGATGGTCAACTTCCTCCTTAGCCAGCAGAAGGGATATACAAAGTTTCCATGCTATATCTGTATGTGGGAGAGTTGAACCCGTGACAAACACTGGTCCCAAAAAGATTAGCTAGTTCGGGAAACTTTAGAAGCAGGAATGCCAAACATTGTTAATGAGCCAATCGTAAAGTAGAGAGAAGATCGTTTTCCCTCCACTTCATCTCAAACTGGGGTTGATGAAGCAGTATGTCAAGGCGTTGAACACTGACAATGATTGTTTTTAGTACATAGTATCGGCGTTTCCTGCTTTGTCATACGAAAAAATAAAAGCATGAGTATTTGATGGTCCCCAAATCCGAAGACTTCTGAGTGATTCTAGATTCGTGAACACCATGAATGAAAAAGAGAAGGCAGCCTGGCTCTCATTTTCTGCCGTTGTTGGTAACTTCTTGGAAAACAAAAAGGTGCATAACTACGACGATCTGGTTACTAATATGTTTTTAGCATATCGTGATCTGGGATGCAACATGAGTGTGAAGCTGCATTACCTAAATAGTCACCTCGACCGATTCCTAGAGAATCTGGAAGCCGTGAGCGACGAACAAGGGGAACGCTTCCATCAGGATTTGATGACAATGGAAGAGCGCTACCAAGGTCACTGGGATAGGCACATGATGGTGTACTACTGCTGGACAAATAGAAGAGATCAGCCAGAGAAGACTTATAAGTGAAAGAGTTAGAAACGCAAATTTTTGCCCGATTGAAATCAAGAAGTAGTCCTCCAGCCTGATGTAGGAGGGGCGGTCAATAAGTTTTGCAATTCGGATTTAAGGAAACGAGATATGAGGAAAGGTGTTTTATTATTTTTCAATATAACTACCCTCGACTTCAATGCACTTGCGCCACTTGTCCCTGGATTTCGAATTCCCGACAACCAAAAATCCCCCGACTGCTGTTCAATCCACTCCTGGACGGCGAGCTGGACATCTTCATCGTCCCTAAACCGGCGTCCACGTAGTGCAGCCTTGAGTTGGCGGAATCAAAAGTAGTCGCTGGGGGAGCAATGGTTGCATAGGAAGGGGCGGTATCGGTGTACACTGCAACCATGCCTTCATGGATCTCTTTTGCATTCTTGCCTTTCTTGGTCAAAAATTTGATCACTGCGCGGTGATCAACCTTCTCCATTGTTGAAAAATTTGTGACTGACGATCTGCGATCAGCTACTGCTTCTTAAATAAACGAGGTAGGAGGGTGCGGCTGCAGGTCCTTTCTTGTCATAACTTGTCCTAACACCCCCACAAACAGCCATCCCCCTTCCTTTATTTTGCCCTACCGATTCGCAAAACTTATTGGCCGCCCCTTGTACGATGAAAACCCAGCTAAATGGGGTAACGATGGATGAAGTGGTAAGTAGGGAAGCGGTACAAGCAGGTGTATCTAAGGAAGTACCTACGATGAAAACCCAGCCTAATGGGGTAACGATGGAAGAAGGAAGTAGGGAAGAGGTACAAGCATGTGTACCTACGATAAAAACCCAGTCAAAAGGGGTAACGATGGATGGATGAAGAAGGAAGTAGGGAAGGGGTACAAGCATGTGTACCTAAGGAAGTACCTATGATGAAAACCCAGCCAAATGGGGTAACGATGGGTTAAGAAGGAAGTAGGGAAAAGACACAATCATGTATACCTAAGGAAGTACCTACGAGGAGAACCCAACCAAATGGGGGTGACGATGGAGGAAGATCGAAGTGTAAATGCGGTACACCCAGGTAAACCAAGTCAAATAGTAGACAGGGATAATGAGTATCCTATACCCCCAGTAATCTTCCCCCAAAACGAAGCAACCACGGAGTTACCAGTAAAACCCCAAGTCGTAGTGAGCGCCACGACAATTAACGATCTTGTAAGGAAAATATTTTCCGAACCCATTAGATCGAACCCAGACTCGATCTCCCAGTGTACCTTGTTAAATGAGGTCTATGGGACTCACGCTCCCATCATTTATGCCACACTACAACAGGACGCTCTACCCATAAGGGTCAGTTTAAAATTATTCAAGTGCCATAGAAGGGTAATCCGAGTAGGTCGGAATATCCCTACCATTTTGTGACTTACTTGGGTAGACTCAATAAATCTAACGGCCGACTCAGGCGTCGTAAGGTAATGGTCATAGAGCACCATTTTAATATTAGCTACATCAAAGGGGCCGATAAGGTAAAGCCGCTCTATAACCTGAGTCGAAACCCCATTGAGGGATATTTCAGCACCTAGTAATCGTGAAACCATGTGTTCATTTTTTGTGTGTTAGTAGTTATCGTTTGGATTTAAATTTTAAAAGTTTAGAAATGTAAGGAAGTAGCTGGGTTTTTTTTGTGGGGTGGTGTAATCGATGGATTATGTTTTTGTTTTGTTTGAAGGTTAAATTGTGTTGTGAAACATACCCATAGTAGGCTCGCGAGGCCTATTTCGACCCAATGCCTTTGTATGCGGGCGCGTGTGCGTCCAAGTTTAAAGAAACTTAAGGTAAGAGGAGGGTTAAGCCAAGTTAGCCGGGATAATCAAGAGAAGGTTCAAAGACATGCAACTTTGCTTTTGTCGACTATGTTGAGTTAGTTGTTTTTGTTGATGACTGCCCCCCCCCCTCCATTAAGTTCTTCGAAGGGAGGTGTGAAGGAATCGATACCCCCCCCCCTACACATTTCACATTCAAGCCACGGGACGTTGACCACAACATCAGGGCAGTGTAGACGCCATGGTTCAAACTCTTAACCACGTAGCTCTCGCCCCTCCTCCCGATGAGAAGCTGAACGACCTTCCGAGACCACAGAGGCGCTAATCAGCTCAGGTCAGACTGGAGACCATAACATCGGTTTAAAACTTCAGGATTTCGCCTAAGAGCGGGTATTCAAGTTCACCTCAGAGGCGAAGTTAGAGGAGCGTCGCCCGAAATCCAGAAGGTTCCACCGGGCCATCTGTACGACGCCCTGAGAAAAACCGGTGGACGAAGCTTCAAGGAGCCTGTCCACAAATCACCCCCCCCCCTCCTAAACCCTACCCCAGTGGGGTGACGACGTAAATATACAAAAACTTTGGAAAAACGGATTAGAATACGTGAGTCAGAAAGGCTACGAAGTTCCCGCTAAGAGGCCTGGGCTACCAACAGAAGGGACTAAGAAGAAGCTCATCCTTGAGCTAGTTCCTGGTGATCACACCTTACTTTAAGTTAACTTGATCAAGTTCAACTTACTCTCGTCAGAGAAACACCACCCCCTATCCTGGTGTAGCCTAAAACACCGAGATAGTCCTCGCCCTTGATGAATACTAGAACTAAGAAGCTCATCCTCGAGCCCGTTCCTGGTGGACACACCGAACTTTAAGTTAACTTAATTTAAGCTTCAAATTCAACTTACTCTCATCACAGACCCCCCCCCCCTATCCAGCTGGCAGCCCAAAGCACCGAGATAGTACTCGCCCTTGAGGAATACCACAACTATGAAGCTCATCCTCGAGCTAGTTCTCGTTGGTCCCACCGAACTTTAAGTTAACTTGATTTAAGAATCAAGTTCAACTTACTCTCGTCAGAGAAACCCCCCCCTATCCTGGTGCATCCTAAAGCACAGAGATAGTCCTCGCCCTTGAGGAAGATCTCCGAGTGCATTCCCTCCAGCACTCCCCTGAGTCAAAGGATTCAAGCAGTGGCTCATCGCTAGGCAGTGCGAATTATTCCCAAGAGTAATCCGAAGAGAAGAAAGGAACATTCTTTCACTATCCTGTGGTGATATCATTACCTGCCGAAGGCGTGTGGCTCCCCCATCTGCCACACTCGCCAAAATGCTCTGTGGCTTTAAACGTATTTCGTCCGCACCAACCATCTGGACGTAACGTAGCTCATTGAGTTCAAGGTCAGACTCAAACCCGATTCAAGAGGGATCTTCAAAGGTATTTAAACTCCGGTATCCGTCCGGTAAAGGCCGTTAACATTTTTTTATATTGAAGTGAGCGGTGAGTCAACCATCACTATAATTTCAAGTAGGTCAATTTAGAAAGCCTTACTTAAACTTATTGAAGTCATTTCGGTGTATTTAGTGTGTAATATTTCTGTGGTTCATCTTTATATTTTTGTTTTAATTAGTTTTAGTTTGTTATAACAAATTTTTATTCTATCCTCGAAACGTTAAGTAAGGCACGAGGAACCCTCAAAGATTAAAGAAGTTATAATCAGATAATAATAATATAATAATCAGATATATAGCACTCTTAGAGATAAAACGTAATAACGGAGGTTGCTGAAGTACGTAAACAACCCATACGTACGAACTCCAGCCATCCCCGGGTCCTTCCTATACGAAGACAGTCTCTAACCGCCGTATTTTGTTCATTTACTTTTGCGAAACTTGTAAATATACAAATATACAACAGGTTAACACGAACCATTTAATTAAAATATATATAAAAAACCGCCCTAATTTAACCACCTAACCTCCAAAATCGGCAACAATGGAAAATGCATATTCAAATACTGAAGCATGGCGGCCGTTACCCGTTTAAAGACCAGTAGGTAGGTATTTTAATGGTGCCATAAATGAATTAGCGGTAAACTTGAAGATACATACCCCGCGAGCTTTCCGCTCGCGTTCCCATAATATTTCGTCCATTTTCCAATATGTCTCACGTGTCTCATTAACTGCTGTTTTACTACTTCAGTTTTACCTAATGTTTTATTGTGTTTGGTTACTGGAAGTCGATTTCAAGCCCTACTATGGGTTGCTATATCGGGGGGAATACCCCCCGCCCTCAGGAACAAGTACTAAAACGACACTTAATGAGACAGTTAGGTGAAACATATTGGGAAATGGACGAAATATGGAAACGCGAGGGGGAAGATAGGATGGGGGGGGGAGAAGGGGGGTATTGATCTTCAGAATTACCGAATCTAACTTTAATTTCTGTCGAAATAAACATAACTAATTTCTCCTAACCTAAAAAATCATTAAATTATCAACCTTTCCTAACCTAACCTAACCTAAAGTAAGAAAGTGCAATGAGAATATCTAAACTTAGCGAAACACTTAAATATTCTTTAGCTTCAAAATTCGATTCTGCGTGATAGAACCTCTAATCTCGAGCTGTTCAGAGCCGATGTTTTTCTTCCTTTCGGTAAATTCGATCTCAATTAGTTTAATCACAAAAAAAAACCGCTCCTAAAAATACTACTTTCGTTCTGTTCAAAACAGTCAACTCAATTACTCTAACTAAAAGGTTATCAAAGAAGGAAATCGATAGCCAAAGAAAATTAATAAAAATTTAACCATGGTTGGTTTTTTTTTAGATTTTAAATTTTAATCTCAGTAGTAGTTGACAAATGACTTCGGGTATTTTGGAAATTCAAAGGATTGAAATAGTTAAAAAGATCATGAAGAAGAAGAAGAAGAAAAAGAAGAAGAATAAGCAGAAGAAGAAGAAGAAGAAGAAAAAGAAGAAGAAGAAGAAGAAGAAAAGGGTGTTCATGGTGTTAGAATAAAGTCTATAAAGGGGATTAAAAAAGCCTGTGTAACCATGCTCTTCCTGTTAAGGAAGAGAACAGCCGCTTGTGTTTGTATATATTTATAACCTCACATCCTTGAGAATGGATTCCTACCCGAAACGTCGGTACCAAGAATTTATAATATAGTAATAAACTTCCTAAATTTAGCCTGCTTATTTATCCTAAAATACGTATATTGATTAAAACCGGGACGGGGGGGGGGGGCAAGAGTTTTATGCTAGTAATAGTATTGTAACAGTAATATTATGATGCGGAGAGAATTTATCAACCCTTATAAAGTTACGAAAATTCAATATTTCAACCTGAATCTGATACGCAAGCATCCTTCAACGACGCCATCTTTAAATGCCATGAGACGACCTTTATGACAGTGAAACTGAGGATGGGGGGGGGAGTCTTTATCTTGGGGTTAAAAACGGGAAAAAAACCCGCTTTCGCTTATCTTATTAAAAATTAACCAACGATTTATTTGTTTTGTTTTCTTGTAGAAAATTTTACTTTTAATGTATTCTATAAGGTTATCTGAATTGTCTGTTGCTATTTATTCATCGCACAAATCACTATTTTCAGAGTTATTAGCACTTGAATGTAGTATTTTCTGAACCACAATGTAGGAGGAGGTTAGGTGTAGTAGGTCATTTAATAGTGTTTAATTTGGGGAATTCTACGGATTAATGCCACAAAATCGTGTTACTCCTATTGTAGGATAGTACCTTTTTACTAGTTTAGTTACTATCGTAGCTGAGTTCGAAAGGACGAGGAACTGTCCTTTTGGAGGGAATGTCAAGAAAACCGTTGTCGATTTTTTTAGCGTTAATCTATAGAATTACCAAAAATAAACATGTTTAAATAACATACTATTCTTAATCTTGTACATCGTGGCGCGGGGGAAAAATAACTAATATTAACCTTAAAAACAAACCTACTTGGTTGGCTATCTTCAACGAGCGATAGGAACTTAGGCCGTCTCATGGTATTTAAAGATGGCGTCGTTGAAGAATTCTTGCGTTGCAGAATCAGGTTGAAATAATGAATTTTCGTGAATTTATTAGGACAGATATAACCTCTACGCCATCAAAATATTACCCTAAGGACACTATTACAACAATACGAAGAAGCAAGCACACACACACGCAGACTCTCTCTCTCTCTCTCTCTCTCTCTCTCTCTCTCTCTCTCTATATATATATATATATATATATATATATATATATATATATATATAAATAAATATTAGAGATGGGACGATTCCCCCAAAATTGCGATTCCGATTCCTCCACAAAATAGAATATTGATTATATGATATTGCTAAAAATCAAATGTGATACATATTATAATTTGTTATGTATTTCAGCTTTACTATTAGTAATTGTCAATAAAGATAATTAAATAATAAATATAAAACTTATTTAATTTCTAAGCGTACCATCAATTCATAATTCCTTCCATGTAATAATAATAGTCGATACTTCAATAATAATTAATAAAGTTAGTCGTTACAAAAACTAAATAGAATATAGTAAACAAATAAATGTAAGATGAACATTGTGCCTAAGTTTACATAATATCTGCTAACAACTAATTTTCTGATATAGTGCCTTCCTTATGCTGGAAGTTTAGGTAGAGTCAGTCGTCACAACCAAGTGAATTTAGATCTTTGATAGCGAATAATGAACAGTTTATGTGGAAAATGTAATTCAAATCAGACTAATTCGATGTCAACTAATAACGACTAATGTATTAAATACTATAAATATTCAGTTATTATGATACTGTTACTCAACATTTAACATAGGCTGGGAGTAGGAAGCGTGCGCAGCATAATTTACATTTACGGTGGCTGGTAGTCAATTGAACACCAGGGCTGCCCGCTGCCGAAAGAATTTTACCAATAATACCAAAACTTACTCTGAAAACGTAACAAAATTAGTAAAATCGGACCAAATCTAATTAAAACATAAAACAAATGTAAAATGGTATCAAAAAGTGTTTTTTTGCGGCAAAAAGGTACCAAATTTGTACGAATCATGGTAGCTGGTGTTTCTTTACGGCAAAAAGGTACCAAATTTGTACGAACGTGCTAACTTCGGCATCAGCTCTTCTAAATGACGTCTGAGCCCTGACCAGGCCTTCATTTTACGCATATAAACAATTAAACATACAATACATTTCTTATAGTCAGATATTCAATTTTAATTGATATTAAATAGTGATGCATTTTTGTCGACTAATCTAAATCTATTAGTAAATAAATCATTAACGTTATAATTTCACTGAATAGGACAGATGAGTAGATACATAACTTGATTGACACTAACGGAAAATAAACAATGTTTAAAATTTTGATTCAGCTATTTGGTAAGTGGGAAAGAAACTTAAAAACTTAAAAAAACTGTTGAAAGTCTCTGTACTGAAATTTTGAAGGAATCGTTTTTTTGAATCGGAAAATTGGGATTATTGTTATCGATTCCGATGCCGATTGCCCCAAAGTTAACAAATCTTACGATTCCCGATTCCGATTAATCGTCCCATCTCTAATATATATATATATATATATATATATATATATATATATATATATATATATATATATATATATATATATATATATATATATATATATAGTGCACGCGAAAAGTATCCGATAACCCTCAAAATTTGTATTATTTCCAATGATATTCAGACGTATAATTCACTTTCTATTTGTTCTATCGACATCTGGTAGCTTTCATATAACGCTCTAATATGAGCTTTACAATACAATCTTAAGTTAGTATTGTGGTAGCGTTCGTTGTGTATGGGCGTGCGTCAAATTTGTCGGATTTCATGTTTTTTGCCATTTTGTTATTATTTTGCGATTTTTTACAGAAAGTGATATAAATTAAATTTACTTCTAATGTGTGCTAAGAAACAACTGCAGTGATTGTCGAGGTGCTATTGTTGCTCTTCATAAATGTGGGAAATCTCAGAGACAGATAGCTAATGAATTAAACATAACCCCAAAGTAGTTAATTTATGGGTTTTACGCGCTAAAAACAATGTTAGCCTATCTAGGCCATTGATTGGAGTTAGTACTTTCGTTATCTTAATAACATATATATATATATATATATATATATATATATATATATATATATATATATATATATATATATATATATATATATATATATATATATATATACTTACAAAAAAATGACATTTATCTACCACAATCATTTTCTTATTTGTCTGACATGCAATGTGTTTTCATCTCAGAAGAGATGATCAAATATTGCCTGGTAGTTACCACCCAACGGTCTTTCAGACAGCAATAGGGTCAGCAAAGGACCATAGATACAAAAACGATTCGCAAGATTTTCGCAAAATGGAAAAATCACGGCTTGATCAAGAACATGTCTAAGTTTGAGCGCAGGTATCGTGTGAGAACAGCTGAAAACATTGATTCACTCGTAACTCAGCTTGAAAATGACAATAATTCTGTGAGACAATTATCAGCTGTGACGAGAATGGAAAGGACAAAGCATTCGGAAAATAATCACTTTGGATTTGAAAATAAAGTCATTCGAAATTATGTGCTTGCAACACCTTAGCGAACAAGACTACCAGTTACCACCCTAGTTTGATGTTTTGTGAACACATTGAAACAATGGAACAAAACCATATAAGATTACCAGTGGCGTTCGGTGACTTTTGAAGGTGAGGAAGCAATTAAAGTTTTACAAAAATAAATGTTAATTGAAGTAAATATGTTGTTCATTAAAATTAACTATAAAATTTTAAGCTACTCACTTTATTTAAATGTTAATTTTATTCTTCTATCTTGTTCATTAAATAAATCGATGACTTCTTTGTAGAAACCGTTTTTATTTCTTTAAGTAGTTTTTTGGGATGACAGATCTAGTGTTGGCGTAGGCCTAACTGTTTTAATAATAGTTTCTTTATCATTATTTCATCGCACTGAACTTCCTTTTTAATAATTTTTCAATAATGTAATCGCATTTTCTCTCAACTTTATTTGTATCCATTTTGTTTAAAAGGGGGTTATCACTTAAAAAAATGAATAAACTATACGCCTTATTTTGTAGTAAACAATGTAATCATACTGCCTCGTAGCTACTGATTTCAAAGATACGAGGGGTGACTCCGGTAAGGCTTCCAGAATCCAGGAAAAACCAACAAAATGCTTAAGACACAAGAACGAAATCATACAGAGTTTATGCTATGTAGCTGCTTTCATTCTCTGAACCAGTATTTAAATATAACCTAAAAATTGTTTAAGCTTCAGAGCATAATAATACTTACGTCAATGTGTTTTAGACTTTTTGTTGCTTTTTCCTAGTTTCTGGCAACTTTGCCGGGTTGACAGATGGAAGCCGATGACTGCAAAGCTAAGTTTGCTTCCTTTTCCGTATACAAATAGGGTTTTTTTTTCTTAATTCTAACACGGCGTTGAAATATCTAGATAAAAATTATAAAACTATAATAATGACTGTATATTATTGCTAAGAAAAGCAAAACTCTTTTAAACTATTCATTCCAAAGCACCAAAAAGCAGAACTATTATTGAAATTAAAAGAAAAAAAAGAAAAAAAAGAGTAGAAGTCTCGACGAAAAGGATGCCTTTCTTCACTTGCAATCGGGCTCATCAGGGAGAACGCCAATTCGATTGAATATATACTACGTAAGGAAAAGGAAAGATTGATTGGAGTTAGTACTTTCGTTATCTTAACATTTTCAAACTCACAATGGCTTATAAAATAGAGAGACACCGTATTTGAACAAGAAAGATAGGACTAGATCTATGGAAAACAAACCGGGGCTAATATATATATTTATCTCCTTTGTGCTGGAGATTAGAAATGAGATATATATATATATATATATATATATATATATATATATATATATATATATATATATATATATATATATATATATATATATATATATATATATATATATATATTCAACAAGGTTGCTTCTAAGAAGGCGTAATTTTAATTGCAGTAGGAAGGATACGACCATCTGTGACATTCTTATTTATTCCAAACAACGTTTCGGATTACCTAATCCATCATCAGGCTAAAGGGATAAACATAATTTGTGAGGCGAACAAATGTTAACTTAAACCTAAATACAAATCAAAAACAAATATTAAGATAGTGAACCTATAAAATTAAAAATATTAATAATTACAAGTACATATACAGATAAGCTCAAAGTAAAGGAGAGGAACAAATTCATACCTACAGTCAGCGAGTCAAGGGAATGACTAAGAAATTTACCAAAACCGGAGACGATTAAGAAATTTACCAAAACCGGAGACGATTATGGGTAGTTTGTTGTCGGAAGAATATTAACAGGTCTGAAGTTGGTTGGTTGTGGCTATTACCGATAATGGGTGGCAGGTCAAGTCTGAATTTAGTGGGTGAATGTGTTTTTATGAAGATTCCAGAATTCTGAGCTGGGTGATGTTAGGATTAGTGCCCAGAATCTCAAAATTATAATGTGATGTCTGATATCATCGATATATTAAAAAAAAAGTATTTATAACACGCCTTTAATTAGTGAATATGGTCCTAATACCCAATGTACCATTAATATTAGCATTTATTTTGGTTAATTTGAGGTTTATGACTACCCTCGAATTTTGTGGGCGCTTTGTTCTAAATATCTATTTTTAAAATATACGCAAATACTATATAGTGTATATCGTAAATAAACTACTACGATATACTATATATACATATATCTTTCACTACTTATTCTGGGCAAATTTCTAATTATGATGTTATGGCGAAAAATAGATACTATGAATTTTGAATCACATTATAGTTATATATAATTTCGAAGTGAATTTTTTTCTGAATTAAAATATATGGACATTTAATATTAATCAATATGATTGATTTAAATAGCATTCGGGAGTGAGGATTATGTCTGAAACCAAGGAACACGGTAGAAAATCTAGAGGCCTAACGACATTTAAAAATCGACTTTTGAATTCAAATCTAATGTTAGGCTTTCGAATTAGGAATATTACGAGTTTTTTTTTAATTGCTGGGTGTGTGGGGGGTATGGGGGCAAAAAATCATTTAAAAATTACCTTAAAAATCATATATAATACAATATGATGCGATTGCAATAGCCTAAACACAAAAGAACAACAAAAAGCACTTTTTTTTATTTGCCCCCCAAAAAACATTAACCCCAAAATAATCTTTATTTTCTACTAGGTTTCGACCTTTTTCCAATAAAAAATTTAATTTCTCACTGGGAGTTATTGTGGAAGATTACCACAAAAATCTCCCCCCAGTAAATGTGTCCCCGTCTGCTTACACGAGTTTCCTGTTCACCTCGCCAATTCCCATCATATCTTCCTAGTGGACCAGAGAAGGGAATATGCGAGTGAGAACGCGTAGACCAAATAGTATGATGGAGATGACAGTTGTTTAAGCGTTGGTGGACAAGCTAATAAAAGTAATACATTTTCCAGCTATAGAATGGAGTAATATAGAGTCCCGTAACAATAAACGGAATCTACGAGCAATTCTACACAAATTAGACAAAGCTATGCAACCATTTACAAATGACACTTCAGCATATAGGAATTCTATAAGGAAATGTTAAAACATTTGAATTTCACTTACCCTTCTGATTAGGCTTTTAAAAATTAAACAGTCTCTAAGTTGAGTAATTAGTAATAAATTGATCGCATCTAAATTTTACCACAATCGAAATGTCAGTAAAACTTAAATTTCGGAAATTATTCTTAGGAGGACTTAAATGCTACTATTTACTATCACTTAATCACATAGTAACAAATGAAACAGATAAAAGATAGCAATGTGAATGTAGCTACTCCGGATCAGAAGTGATTGGATAGATTCTGAGGGTCTCTGTAAACTCTCACTCGCAGTAGAGTTACCAATTCTCAATAATGGACACGAAAAGAAATGTTATCAATACCTATTTTCCCTATAGCTTAAATATTGTTTATATGTATTCATATCATATTTTAATCCATAATAATATTTGTGTTTGATATGGAATTAGAAAATTACAAAGATAAATGAAAAAAAATTAAATGGTAAATTTTAACTAACGCCATTGTCTGTGTTTATATTGCAGAACTCTCTTCAAGTGTCCTAAATTTCAGCAAAATATTTATGAGATGTACGAAGTGATATTTTTTCTAAATTAACAGCGAAATAAAACAATAGAAGAGGGGATATTTTTTATATATATATAAAAATAGATCTATAAGTATACGTTCCTAATTGCTTCTCTGCAATGATTAGGCTAAGTCCTCACGGAAATCGTTGTTGACCTGTTCATCTAACATATGACCATTCTCTTTATTCTGCAAACGGTGTCATCATTTTAAATGAATGTACAAGTCAATTGAAAGCTCTTTTCCTTATTCATAATTCACTCACACAAGCTTACATATAACTATCGATTGTATGCATTTATTTAAAACGTACTCAGAAAGTAGGCTCGAAACTAGCCAGGCGTTCCACAAGGATAACTTGTTCCTCCCTTTCTCTTTTTTTTAATATATTTACGACAGGATCCTAGTAAACACGCAGAGGAAGTGTCTTATTATCACTAACCGTATTTACATATATTGAAAAAGGAAATCTTTGGTGCACTGTTATTTTGTTGATTACTGAAGAGAAAAAATAAGGGTCTGCAATCTATTGTTTAATTGCATTTTTACTCATCGGAGAAAGAATATGGAGGAAAAAAGATGAGGGGGGGGGAAAGTAGGATAAATAAAGAACAACAGTGAAAGAAATGAAGATGATAAAGACAATAACCAATCTCGTCAATTGGGTTGGGAAGTCGCGTTATAAATATAAGCCTCAAATAAGTTAAGTTCAGACGAAGAGCATAGGCGATCAAGCCCCCTTGCGAGAACATAGACAGAAAATGACGCTAACAGAAAAAATAAGAAAAATCCAAATAAATTAAGAATAAAAATAATATAGCATGATCCCAAGGTCTTTCTGCAGTAGGGAAATTTAATACGTCATACAATTTCACTAAGTGTTGAAAATGTCTGTGTTCGAAAACAGATTGATCCTCATTTTGTTAACAAGACAACGATTTCTATTCTTCATTTTTTCTACTTGTTTTCACTGCGGACAGTTACATATTTCACTTTTCAATAACTAATTTGTTTGACTACAGAGAGACTTTTGGATCGGCCTATTAGGAAGCGTCAGATTTTAGTAATACAGTGTTATTTGATGTGGCACTCACTAACGGCAGCTGTAGTGGGGAAGGTAAAAACAGGCTGAGTAATGATGCCGAATATTATCGATAGAATGGCTGAAGAAAAAGATAGAAAATAATAAATGGTGCTACAACATGATCGAGGATAACAAATAGAATCGAAAATAATAATTGTTTTACGGTGATTCGTTCCCTGAGAGGGAAATTAATCATACCACACCATGTATATGAGCATAAAATGCTGCCTGACAAGGAAGCATTCGTACTTAAAACGAGAGTGCTATCTTCCTAAAGCGAGCATACTCAATACTGAGCAAGTTGACTCTTTTATCTCCACTTTGGAACAGGTCTTTGAATTATTTACTACATTAATATTTAAATAATTTCGTAGAAATTCGAGCAGTAAATGTTATATATTCAATGTAAGCAGTGGCGGTTCTGCCTATGGGCAATATGGGCAGCCGCCCAGGGCGTCACTTGTTAAGGGGCGGCATTAGCCCCCCTCCAAAACTATAAAAAATAAGAATAAAGATATAAATTGAAATAGAATAAATCATAAAAAATAAATATATATATTTTTATTAATATAAAAAAACATCTGTGACGTTTCACAAAAATAATTTGTTACCACCGAACGACAAAAATAGAAAATTAGCTCAGTTTGGAATTTAGTTTTTCATTATAATAGTTTAAAAATCTCAGAATAGAGAAGTTAATTTTGTTAACAATTGGATTTTTTTTTTAAAGAATAAATAAAATCGAAAAAATCATTGATTTATTTTATAAAAAACAAGTGATTTAATAAATGCCATCCCTGCCACAAACCTTCCCCTAAAAGACATGCAGAATGCAAAATTTCTTAGTAGGCCTATTTGTTCTCCAATACTTCCAGATTATTATTCAATTGGGAATAAAGTCTTATACTAAATAATTTAACATATGTAATGTTATTTTTATAGGTTTAGGTTAAATTGTTAAGTATATAAATATATTAGAAACGAATCTTCCTTCAGGATCTGTCAAATAACCGCAAATGTATAAAAATAAATCAAAGCTATCAGGTGCTCAATTTAGAAAGAAGAGGAAAGAAGAAGAGGAGAAACGAGCAAAGGACGAAGGTATGCCATCTACTTTTCATTATCATTTATACTGCTATTTTGTGATATAGCTTTTAGAGTCATTTAAAATTACTATAAATAATAAATAAATAATACATAAAATCAGATTATAGTATCATAATATAATATAATAAAATTTTAAAAATAAAATAAATAAATAAAAACTGATTTATACTTACAGATGTATCAGTAACAGATTGTTTAATGTAGGGTTTAATTGTGTTGATATTTTCACAACATCGAGAGGAAATTGGTAAAAATGGCAAACGTTTTGGAGTATAAATAGTTAAAAGGCCTTTCTTTAGGTTTTATTCAAACAAAACATACAGCACATATCGTGCCCTGAAATAGAATGAAGAAAATATTACATTTTAGATTACGAACTAAAGGTTCGATAAATTATGCTTAATGGCATTTTAAATTAATTGTACTAAACTATTCATGCATTGGTCAGTTATGTTAAATTTTACTGCAGGAGAACTTTTGAAATATTTTGGAACACCCTCTGCCACTAGCCAGGATGAGAAGCCGTATACTTCTACAACAAAACAGGCCTCTACAGAAATGATCTTTGAGCCTTCATAGAAAGACACATTTGCTTCTACTTCCTCACAGTAAGATTCTTCAGGTGAGTTTGTTTGCACATATGTCTGTGAATGTGTGCATCTATGTGTATGTATCTCTGCAAAGCGTTTCAGAGCATTTTAGAACAGTTTATTGTATCATTGAGGCGTATAACAGTGGTGAAAAGTAATGAAACCCACTATATTAAAAAACTTTTCAGTGGGTTTTGTTTGTCTTTAGGCGGGTTTTTTAATGCCAATCGTGGTCTAGGTATCCTAGGACAAGCAAATGTCTGGGAAATCGGAAAAAACTAGTGCCCCCCCCCCTCCCCATGAGTTATGTCGTGGTATGACATTACATTATATCAATACCATATTATATCTATGGGAGAGGACCACTAGCTTGAAAGCGAACCGACAAAAGGGACGGAAAACCACGCGTTCAGACGGGCTGAGTAACGAGAGAGTGCAACGAGGTCAGGTAAATTATGAACAATGGCAAAGTTCAAGGTTATTTAAGAGACCTGTACAAAAATAGAATTTTATTTACACAAAAAAATTAATAAGAGAATTGAAGGGTAAAATTACCTCAGAGAATTAACGGGCAAAAATCACATCAATAAACGAAGGGGGGGAGATTAACTCAATTGGGTTACTGAAGGGGGAGGGGGGTTGGCTTACGAATGTCTTCTGTACGTGAGGTGAGACCGCTCGGACTTCAGAGCGGGAGGTTGGAGTGATGACGGTTCTCCAAAAGCAAGGGGGGGGGGTAACTTCCGGTCCAGGGGAGAGTATTTCGGCTACCTGAAATAAGGGGAGCTTCGACAGGAGTTGATGAAAGAAGTCTGGAAAATCACTCGGGGTGATCGTTCAGTGGAATTACCTCCTGGCTGGGGCTAATTCCAAATACACAAAATAGTCCAGCTGTCACTTTGCTTTGTTGCTAGCACTTGACTTGGAACCATGGGGAAATCTTCTGGGTTCTGGGCGAGACTCCTCAACTCGGTGTCTCTTCCGGGGAGTCGAGCGTTATTTATGTCCGAGGCTCTCCCCGGAGTTGGGGGTTAGCGGGAAACAGCTCTACTCTCGAAGGGCCTCGAATCTTCTTGCAGAGCTATTTTAGCCCGCATAAAGGTGAATCGTGGGGGACTCGATTCGAGGCTACCGCTTGTGGAAGGGGGGGGGGGGGTAGGCTTACCACTTTAGGCCTAGCCGGGCCTTCTGCTGCACATGGAAGTTCCTTTCTGCTAAAGATCTTCCACGTGGGGATTCCCTCACAAGTTTCATTTATGATTATCTAACATTTATGTATACTATTGCTCTTGTTTGTTTTTTTTCAATTGGAAATGCCTGGAACAGAATTTCCTCCTGAGGATGAGTCTCTTTCCACCGACTCTGCTAACTGGCCGTCAATTCTGACTGAGAGAATTCGGACACAACTGGTTTCCAGAGGAACAATTCAAGTGCCATCTGATTTTGTATTCCCTGACGGAAGAAGTTGTCACCATCATTACTTCAGGAAGTCATTGGTTAGTGGAGAAAATATAACCAGAAGTTGGTTGGTTCATTCCTTGATAAACAACAGCCTTTTTTGTTTATGTTGAATATTATGTTCCAAGAAGAAAATAAATTTAACAAGTTTGGGACTAACGGGCTGGAAGCATGCAAACTCATTACTCACAGCACATAAAAACAGTTCAGAACATCTAAATTCTATAAAAATGTGGAAAGAATTATCAGAGGATGAGAAAGAGAGAGACCATTGACAAGCGGGAGAGGGAACTTCTGGAGGCTGAGAAGTTAAAATGGAGAGCGGTACTGACCCGCCTCACTGCTATTGTGCATTCATTGGCAGTTAGGAATCTGGCACTAAGGGGGGCATTCAGAAAAGTTATTCTCGCCATCAAATGGCACTTTTTTGAAAGATGTTGAACTAATGGCAAAATTTGATTCTATAATGCAAGAGCACATTAGCCATGTCCAAAAAGGTACATCCTGCTACACCAGCTACTTCGGCCACCACATACATACAAAACGAACTCATTGATTTGTTGAGCAGAAAGATTAGTATAGAAATAGTGAGCGACATCAAGCAATCAAAGTTTTTTCAATAACTTTAGATTGCACTCCAGATATCAGCCACACTGAACAGTTGTCAATTATGATTCGGGTTGTGTCACTGGAGGAGAAACCCCATATAAAGGAACATTTCATGGTTTTCTTAGAGGCAGAGAAGTCCACAGGTCAACATATAGCATTCTTGATTCTGAAGAGACTGGATGAGCTAAAAATTCCTTTCATGGACTGTAGAGGACAATCATATGACAACGTTGCTAACATAGGGGAGGGGGGGACAAGAGTATTCAATCCAGGCTCTTAGAAATTAATCCCAGAGCTCTGTTCCATCTGGAACTCACTCTTTGAATTTGGTGTTGGCCGATGCTGCTAAGGGATCTATTGATGACAAAAATTGCTTTGTTTTCTTGCAGAAACTTTACAACTTGTTTCTAGCCTCCACACAGCGATGGACTAATTTGAGATATTATGTGGACATCACATTGAAGATGTAGTCTGGTATAAAATTGGAAAGCAAGATCAAGAGTGTGGAACCTCTGAGATATGAGGCAGCTGCAGTGAGAGATGCACTGATGGAGGTGAGGGACAACACTAACGACTCAGTAGTAAAAGTAGAGGCCCAATCTCTAGCCAAGGAGTTTGGGTCGTACCGCTTCGCCATTTGCTTAATGGTGTGGTATGAACCGCTGTGCCAAATTCAGCATGTGGGCAAGCAGATGTAATTTCCTAGCATGAACATTGACGTTGCAGTAAATCTTTTAAAGAAAACAGAGAGAGAGGTCTCCGCAATTACAGAGCAACATGTTTTGTGGCTGCACAAATGTGAACAAATGAATGTAGAGGCTGTGATAAAACAAAAACGGCTGAGGTCCACAAAGCGGCACTTCTCCTATGAAGCATTTGAAGAGCCCTTGATTGATGTTTTGAAGAAGCTGGAAGTGTCATTTTTCAATGCAGTGGTAGATTCTGCAACATTAGCCATTCAGGAAAGATTTTCCGCGTTGGAAATTGTGGGCGAGAAGTTTCGAGTGCTGACACATTTGAGGAGTTAACAGAACAATGCGCAAACCTTAGTACTATGCTACACTTTAAGGGACAATCTGACTTAGATTGCAAATAGCTTTTAGGGGAGCTGAATAACTTGTCTGACTTGCCCTCAAAGACCATATCCTTGCTTGAATTGCTGACATTTATCCATGAAACGGAGCTCTCTGAAATATATCCAAATTTGTGGACTGCTCTCAAAATTGGTCTTACTCTTCTAGTCACTATTGCTGAAGCAGAGAGGAGCTTTTTAAAGATGAAGCTCATCAAATCTTACCTGAGATCATCTATGTCACAGGAATGTCCTACTGATCTTGCCATCATCAGTATAAATCGTACAATTTATGGGCAGATTTCGTATGTTGATTTAATTGCTGACTTTGCATCAAGGAAGGCAAGAAAAATCAGGTTTTAAATGGCAGTTGTACTGTAGCGCAATTTGATTTGTTTCTTGTTTTGAATGTAATAAAACACCCCCATTTTAGTGATAGAGCATTTATATAATTTACAAATTGAATCTTCTAGATTGTTCATATATATATATATATATATATATATATATATATATATATATATATATATATATATATATGTGTGTGTGTGTGTGTCCTTCCTGCCGCTTTCCGTATTTGCACATAAGCAAGAGAGGGTGGAGCAGTATTTGTTTTTCTTCTTAAGCTCCCCAAATTTGTCCAATAAAGTTATTTTGGGCAAATTATTTCTGTTTTTTATTTTACGTGGATTTGAATGTATGTTGGCGAACTGAGGAGGGGGGAAAGGAGTAAAGGTGAAGCTTGCCCGGGGCGCCATTTAGGCCAGGACCGCCACTGAATGTAAGGGTAATACAACCTTCACAAGGAAGACCGATTTTTCCGACAACAAGCATTTGTTGATACATGAATCGAATTTCTTTTTTTATAAATACTTAGTAAAGGACAATGAGTAAAGCTGCTGCCTAGGAAGCTAATCCGGAGAGCCTAGTGGAATTCATCCACTTTTGAGTCGAGTGGAAGCGACTAAAAGGGAAACGATGTAAGCGATAAGCCTTCCTTTGAAAATCTCCTACATTAGTTGATGTTGATGTTGATGTAAGAAGTAGAAAAATGTGTAGTAGGCATATAAAGATAAAAAAGAGAATTAGTTTTGCCCTGGTGTAGAGGGTTCCTCACAGGTTTGTCTTGTATTTGTCTCTTATTTTTCTTCCCTTTGTTTGTTGTTATTATTTCTCTTTATCAATTTATATATATATATATATATATATATATATATATATATATATATATATATATATATATATATATATATATATATATATATATTTTATTACTATTTATTTTTATTATTTTTAAACTAACTGTAAGTAAATAAATAAATATATTTTATATTTCCTCCATCGTGGCTTTCAAGCCTTTCAAGTTTCTTACTTGCTAAATGTTTCTTATTTTATATTTCTATTTTATAGTTTCTATAAGTTTTGCCGGGGTTTAGGTTTTAATTTTCGATTGTCTAGATTGGTTTTATAATGGGCATTACGCCTCTTTCACTCTTCGCTATTATCTTTTCATTCTTTGGATTTTTGCTGTTCTTACATCTTGTGGTTAGGTAAATATACGGATTTGTAGTTCTCGGGAGCAGTTCCTTCCACTCGGGAAGAGGGATTTCCTGGTGACTCCTACATTACCTACACTTGTCACCACTTTTATTTCGTTATATCTATGCCGCACATGCTTTCTCCCCCTCCACAGACGCACACACACATACACACACACTTACACCAATTCATAACCTTCGCACTGCATCGGGGGAGGGGGAGACAACTGTGGGACGCTCTTCATCCACGCCAAACAAATGACTTAGATTGTTTTATTGGATACTTGATTGACGTGGTTGAAGAGCGCCACTCAGGCGTGGCCTGATGCAGTGTGACAGTGGGTACTCATTGCTGTACTAACTCCATACCATCAATGAGTACAATGCAGTTCACCTTACTAAGTGTAATACAAATAACTCATTCTGAAGTGTTAGGGCCCCGAAATCATTTATTTTAACATAATTACAAAATTGAACACATAACAGAGGTTTACATAGGAAAAGAATAATAATTAATCACATGAACTTTGATAGTGATTGCAATTGTCGAAACTTCGATCTTATTGATTTTCAACGTTGTCTTCGTTAAATGCGATTTAAAGATTTGTGAATTTTGAGATATCAATATGAACGATGTAATTTTATGTGACGGTAAACTAGGATTACTATAAGAAAATCGATTAATACCCATCTTTTTGAGTGTGTTAAAGGATTCTATGAAAATCTCATCCTTGGCGAGGTACGATGCCCGGCGCCCAGGACCTGATGTAGTGTCGGTTGTCAATTTTTGCTCTCTACTAACCCCATCATATATATATAGCAAGAGAAGGGGTTGATGATTGTAGCCGAGGCTCATCGGCTACAAGTTTTTTTCTCTCCTATATGAATCCAAGTTCGGGATTCGAGTTGGTTTGAGAGTTCACGAAATAAATTCGTATTTGGATTTACAAACAAATTGATAAAAATTACTTTATTTTGAACTTGAAGTTTAATAAGATGAATGGCTGGAGTTGGAGAGCTTGTGGAACCTAGCCACCGCGAAAGGCAGTCCTCGGTGGATGGAGCACAACGTGAAGACGAAGTGATTTGAACTGTATGGAGTATGAGTATGACTGTGTAAGTAATGTGTGGTTGTTATATGTGTAGAGAAAGGGGACGTGACCAATGTGGTTTCTGGGGAAGAGCTTTGTCTGAAGTGAATGTTCGTTGATTTATGCTCGAAAGAGAGAGAGAGAGAGAGAGAGAGAGAGAGAGAGAGAGAGAGAGAGAGAGAGAGAGAGAGAGAGAAAGAGAGAGAGAACAGAGATTGTTTATGAAAGGAATTTTATGGGAAGATAGATAGATGGTGAGAAAAGGAAAGTTTGGGAAATGTTTATAGGAGTTCAGTCTAGCTGATTGGCGCTTATAAAAAAAAATAGGACGAAATGGTTAAATGACAGTTATGTAGTAATCGAGGTTGTTGGGATTAGAACAAAGATATGTGCCCACCTGAGTCTGGGAAATAGTCTGAACAAGAATGTCTGTGTATATGTATATATATATATATATATATATATATATATATATATATATATATATATATATATATATATGTGTGTGTGTGTGTGTGTGTGTATGTGTGTGTTACGAATAACTATTTGCTCGGGGGGATACACCATTTACTCGGTTCTTAGTAAGAATGAATTAAAAATATTTAAATAGGTTACTTTATTCTGTTTCAGATTAAGTATATATACTTTTACCAGCCTTTGTGTGGGATAATAAAGAACAACGTCTATTAGACATAATTAATACAAATGCGTATCGGGAAGTAATCGAGGCAGACGCAACATTTAGTAACCCAAAATGGATTGCTCAGAAGCTTCATATTAGGGGAAGATAGGTAATTAACAATTGGAAAAGGGCTACGAATCCTGTTTTACAAGTTTTCATGAGGGGACACCAGTTGAACCTGTGAATAGTAAGCATTGATTTCATTTGGGAGAGAACGGAGAAGAAACACCAAAGTTCCTATAATCATTTTATAGAGATCTGAGACAAGACAATTCACCATTATAAAGGGTGTTCCATTAAGACGGATCGAAGTTAGCAGTAAATAAAACAATGTTATTAGTAAAAATTTATTGATTTCACTATTTGATAATGTATTTGAGGCATGGCAATTATGTGTGAAAAATAATATCGCCTAAATGTCCGCCAAGGCTTCGGTGGCACACCTCTACTCGATGGTCAAAATTTTTGATGACCTCTCTGCATAGTTGCTCCTCGATCTTACCAATATGCCTTATTATCTCATCCTTCAGCTGTTGAATTGTTGTTGGCATAGACCTTACTTTTGAGATGACCCCAAAGGAAGAATTCTAAAGGCGTCAAGTCACACGATCGTGGTGGCCAAATGACTTCGCTGTTTCGAGAGATGATGCGACCTGGGAACTTCTCATTCAATAAAGCCATTGTTGCATTGGTTGTGTGGCATGTGGCGCCGTTCTGTTGAAACCACAAATCTTCGACATCCATAGAATTCAATTCAGGCCATAAAAAGTTGGTTATCATGGCACGGTATCGCTCGCCTGTTACCGTGACAGAATTCCCGGCATCATTTTCGAAGAAATACGGCCCAATGATTCCGCTAGCAAAAAATGCACACCAAACAGTGACCTTTTGTGGATGCAGTGGCTTTTCAACAATCTTCTCGGGATTTTCATCAGCCCAAATGCGACAATTTTGCTTATTAACGAATCCACCAAGATGAAAATGGGCTTCATCACTAAAGATGATTTTTTGCGAAAAATCATCATTGGCTTGTCTTTGCTCGTGCACCCACTTGACGAATGTACGGCGCTTCAAATGGTCAGCAGTCTTCAGTTCTTGTGTCAATTGAATTTTGTAAGCCTGTAGAGACAAATTTTTTATCAAAATTCGATGTAACATTGTTGTGGGGAGGTTCAATTCCTGCGCGCGATTCCGAATAGAGGAATCTGGATCTTCGACCACATTCTCGCGCACTGCAGCAATGTTTTCAGCTGAACGGCGTAAACAAGCACGCAATGGCGTTTTCATATCTGCCACCGACCCCTTTTGTTTGAATTTACGAACAATTTTCCCAATTGCTCTCTCGGTTGGTCGATTATGTTGACCAAAAAAATCGCGAAGTGCCCGAAATGCGTTTCTGTTTTAACGTCCATTTTCGTAATAGGCTTCGATAACTTTAACATGTTGTTCGATTGTTAATCTTTCCATGGTTGAAATTGCCAAAGACTGAAGTTGTTAAATCTGAAATAAAAGAACAAAAATCATTAGACGGTTAAACTTAACTCACATTAAAATCGGTCCAAGTTATTGGAACACCCCTTATAATTCCAAGATATTGAAAGAGGAACAAGCTCATAAACATTCCGAAGAATGTGATGGTACAGATGAGCATTGAAAATCGAAAATGATTTATTATTTTTTTGCATCTCTGGACTGAAGATGTTTAATGCTCATTGCTTCTCGCGATGAATTCGACCAAATTTTTATAATGTATGGTCACTTTCATTAGAAGGCATTTAAGATGGTAAAGTTGATATCAACAGCTTTGCAAAATGCTCCTCGTTTTTTCACTCTCAAAATTATGTGGGTTATTAAACAGAATGGTGCTTCTTGGAAAATGCCCTATTATAAAAAGTTATTAAAAGAAATTCTCGTCTATCATTTTTCAAACACGAAAATTGTTAAAGATACGTCGGAAGTTGTTTAGCCTGACGATAGTGTTCCTTGCAACCGAACCATTGCATAACTAAAATAATCTAGAATCGACTTCTTGATAGTTGGCAAAGACAATAAAATTCCAATCATTTGCATGCAACTTCTCACTTTGGTGCGATTATATAAGATCGAATAGAAGGGGAAAGACGCCAGACCGACAGCACAAAAACACTAAGAAGAGTGACACAACCGAATGTGACGAAAAAATCGAATATAACAGCCAGACTCCTTCGTCCCCTTGGCATCGAAGTGGCCCATAAACCTACCAACACCCTACGGAGCCAGTTTACGAAAGTAAAGGATAAAGTGGAAGACAAGGACAAGTAGGGCACTGTACACGAGATAGTGTGCAGCGATTGCCCAGCAAATTACACCAGACAAACTGGGAAACCACTCCAGAACAGGATAGACGAGCATAGAAAAGCCACCTGAAGGAACGATCCCTTGCAGATGTTGCATCGCCTTGCACTTCTGAGGCACAGACCATTTTTGCAATCCCTGCCCCGGGATTTCCTCCTTATACAAGGCGAGCGCTACTTTACAGACCGCACATCAGATATTGTTGCAGTCCCAGGAGATCAAGAAGCATAAGACTCCGAGGCCAAAAACCACCGCACGTGCACTCCGTTTCCGGACCAAGCCACTGCAGTGCACCACAGCTGAAATTTATTACACGCACTAGACCAGACCACCCAGCGCACATGACCTAAAAGTAAAACTTGAGGAAACATCTTATAATACCTACGCGATATATACACCCAGATTTCATGTACACCTGGAAACACTCGCCCACACACGTAAAATAACAGCAACACGAATGACGTCTCCGAGAAACGAGCGTTCTATGCATCCTCATTTTCCTCCCGCCGTCACAATCGAACAAAGGAAGCAAACACCTCGCATGGGTGTATAACCACCGACCTCTTAACTCTCTCTATCCTCTCTTAAGGTTTTTTTTGTCGAAAAATTTCCTAGACGTCTACTTGATCTTTCTGTGGTCATCACACCGATCCCTCTCTGGTCTTTCTATACACACATCGTATCGTATTGTATCGGGGTGGCAGACAGGATGGAGGTTGTTGATTCAGCCACCATCTATCATAAAGTCCGCCATCATTTACCCCTCTAAAGGGGCCCGCCGAGGTTCATTAATTCCCTCATGCATCCATTAATCATTCTTTCACCATCACTTCATCCTTGGAATTCAATCGCACTGGGAGGCGGTCGACGGAGAGAGGAACCCTCGCATCACAAAGCTAAACACTATACAGTAGTTATCGATATTTTTTTTCTCGTAATAAGCTACATAGAGAAGCGAACATCACTGAGGAACGACCATCCATCATCGCATGATATCACACGATACAAAGAGAATCGCCCTGCATACAACGCGGGAAGGGATCAAAACTGAACATATTCAATGTGCTGAAATGCATCAATAGGCAAATGGGAGTTACCCTAATACATCCTATCGAGACAAATGGAGGATACGCTGCTCTCTGCAATACTAACCTGGACGTAGAAAAACTGGTGTCCGACGAAGCAAAAACAGAATTCCTAAAAATAGACCTTGAGATCAAGTTACGACCAGAAATAATGGCACAGAGGATAATTATTTGGAAGTGACTGGAGACATCCTTTACTGAAAACAGAGAAGGGAATTAAAGATGAGCTAGAAGCAAAGCAGCCGTGGACGAAAATAAGGCAGGTAATCAAACTGGGTAGAAACACTAGTTTAATAAAAATTACTTTCAAGGACGCAGAAATGACCCGCAAAACAATAGAACAGGGAATACTCGGATTCTATCTGAATATAACAGCGGTACACATGGAGAGAGAAGAGTATATTCCTATCCCAATATGCTATAAATGTTATAAACTGGAAGAACACACCACATGGGAGTGAAAAGCAACAGAGGTAGTTTGCTCAGAATGTGTGGGAACGGAACAGACCTACAAAGACTGCACCAACACTCACAAAAGATGCCTGAACTGTGGAGAAGCTCACAAGACTTTGGCATGAGATGCCCAACACGGAAATAAGCGATAAGAACTAAGAAAGAAAGAACACGCAAGAAAAGGCAAACAAAGAAAACAAAGCCCTTGCAGGCATAACGACCACATCCAACCAAGTAAAGGCGCCGACACTAATTCTGAACAACAATGTAGAGAAATTACTAACTATGTAGTCGTGGTTATCATAATGAATAAGGCCAATAAGGAGGCTTACCATAGGCACTAAATCAAATACCCGAGAAAGATGGAATGAACTAAAAGCTATGGTTCTCTGCAAACCCCCACATGCCCACACTTTTTAAAATATTGAATTCCAAGAACTTACACAAGGAATAGATGAAATAGATGCCCAGGAGACAGAGGAAGCAACATCAAGCCAAAAGAGATGTCGTCCTGGTCACTAGGAAAACGAAGGAGGGAAAAGAGAAAAGACAGACACGACGACAGTGGACAAGAAGCAAGTGACCACTGGAAACACCGCAGTCAACCCCCTGCTACGCATCAAAGATTCAAGAAACAGAAAGAGCGGAGCAAAATACGATGGAAAAAATTAAAAATATAAACATAGTCACAACCCACAGAAACCCATATCTGATTGATAATAACAAAAAAACAACATTGAGGGAATTAAAAAAAAGCAACCGCCAACTACAACTGAACCTACGATTCTAAATACCAATCAGAGGATTTAGAAGCAGAACTGATCGAAGACACCATCTTAATACCACAAGAAAACTTCCACAGCGTCAAGGGAGATTGGTACAACCATATGAATAACGGACAGATACTAACAGAACCAGCCAACAATGAGAGGAAGTAAAATAAACAAGAAAATAATAGAAATAAATATAGACAGATAGACAAACAAAAGACAAATATTCTATAATGTAATTAGGTAAAAGGAGAAAGGATACGGGTGCGTTCATAAAATGTGAGCATTGCTATAACCCTAAATAAATATATAATACACAAATAAATTAGGAACCGAGACAAAAGCTACATCAGACTAGAAGTAAGGACTAACTATAACATAATACTAATCTAGGGGTACCAAAGCACCAGGAGAAACTACATATCCAAGAATAATTTCATGCATTCATTTAACGGGGAAAGCAGCAATTTCCATTGTAGATCCAAACGCGAAATCAGTGCACTCCAATTATAACAAGAAAATTTACCAGATTGGTAGGAATCTGGAGATAATAATCCAGCGGGGTATAATTGAAAGTCTAGGACGTGATTTTGCGAGGTACCCCTCCAAGAACACAACAACAAAACCAGGTATAATATTACTAAACGCCTTTTCAAATGGAACACGAATATTGAATCAAGACTGGCCTCCCATCGGATCATGAGCAGGCCCGGAGCCACGGGGAAGCTATGGGAGGGATAGCCCCCCAAAATCTGATTAGCCCTTCCAAATATTTTAGCCTAAAATAATAATATGATTTCTGTTACACACAGGGGAGAAGTTCTCTCTTGTGTGAAACATTACACAGCAAGCATGACATTTACTCACAGATATCTTCTGGAAGATGTTATTTTGTCTGTGGCTCCAGCTTCATATTACCACTTTGGTTTTGTGAACTGCCTAATTGGCTTACTACTTGGAAAAACTGAATGCATAGTAAAGCTCTGTAATTGTATTTTGCCTTTAGCCATTCCATAAGTTAAAATACATTCGAACTTTCTAAGAATTCATCGCCAATTCTGGAAGTCCAATCCAATAATTTTATAGCAAACACCATCTTCACAATAGGGCAATCCTCAAATCACGGTAACCCATTTGCAATTCTATTTCCCCAAATAATTATATTAAATATCATTTTATAAATCAATTTTATGATGAAAATACGAATGTTTGTATGTATTATCATAACAAAATCCTCTAATCTCAACTCAGAAAACTACAACTTTTGATTCAGATCAAGTTCAGAAGGAAGAGAGGTCCAGAGGTGGCATTGGTACTCTTGACAGAAAATTTGGCAAAAAGCGAAGGTATGTGACTACAGAGTGGATATAGTGTCGAGCGATTTGAAGCAAGCATTCGACAAGGTTTAGCAGACTGGGAAGCTAAAGCTCAAGCTAACTATAATCGAACTACCAGAAAAAATGGTGAGGATGCTCTCCAACTTTATGGAGAAACTAGAAGCCTATATATCAATTGGCAACCATCAGGTCCAAGTCTTCACACTAAGAGAAGGCGTACCACAAGGAAGCTGTCTCTACCCAATATTACTCTCATTGTACACAATTTCCACGCACATTTGCCACCAGACGAGAAACATACAATTTTCAGACGGTGTGACTCCACAAACAGAGAGCCGCATCTTGTAGCCCTGAGGAAAGAAACGTGGATATAGCAAATCAACACTTACAAGATAAAATGAAAGATCAGGAATAATAAATGAAAATTCAGCTCCTCACCGTGATAGACACTGTCGTGTGTAAGGTAGGATTCACTGACCTTAGCTTGCCCTCCTAGACGTGGGGGAAAGTCCCTTTTAAGTACGGGGATATTCGAGTGCGTTTTCTACCATTGGCTGACTTAGAAAATATATCAATCTCTTTTCATGTGGTTCTTGGATTTAAACAAGAGAAACAAAAATAATCTTTACTATTATACAAACGAATAACAGAATCTAACAATAATTTATACACTATGGGAAAACTAATCGTTCAGCAAAAGGAATTTAATTTACAATGAATGCTTCGTCACGAGCTATGAGTAGCACAATATTTACCCGAAAAAAACGAGAGATGATGAGGTGAAGCTTCTGGTGATAGAGAAAAATGTAATAGACTTACGATTTTCCAAGAGGGGGTCGGGGTCTCGAGTGGTTGTTGGAGGTAGTATCCTTGCAGGGTACGGGGCGATGTGCGTTATTCCAGAATGAGTCCTTACGTCCTTGACTGCCGTAGTTTTGAACAACTGGTTTCCTGCCTGCGAGTCTTCAGGGTACCAGAGAGTCGCTTGTGAAGTGGCGCGTTGTGTTCTTTGGCTGGTTCCAATGAATCCACTTGATTACTGCTTAGATACTGCGTTTGCAGTGCATGACTTTTGGTTGAGTACTGATTTGCTCGTTTCCGCGCTAGGAAATATATACGACTTCGCCGGAAGCGATTATGTTTGCCGTCGGGAGTGGGTCCCACTCCGATTCAAGGTGCGGTGGATAAAGGCTTAGCGCCCTCTCGTTGATTTGGGTTCTGGTCTCCAGTTTCACTCGTATCACTTCGTTATCGCCACGGAAGTTTACCGATAGACGTCGGTTGACGGTCCCTTCGACCGTGAGATACCCCTTTAGGCCTTCTTTGTTCGCGTGAATATCTCTCTCTCTTTCTCTCTCTCTCTCTCTCTCTCTCTCTGACAATCACCTTTATGATTTACAGTTGGTACCGCACAAGCAGGGTGAAATACCTATCCAAATCTTCGTCTCACAAAGGTAGCTCCAGAAGTACCTGAAGATCTGCAAATTATTACAAAAAGTTGAATTTTTAAAGAATTTTATTCCAAGATGTATTTAAATGTAATTACAGAAATTATATGTGAAACATCTTACATACTTGATAATTACTTTCATTTAACCAAGTAACTTTAGACATTGTTCATGTGTCCGATATTTGCGATCTTTGGTCAAATGAAAACGTTTTTTCTATTGATCTCAGATATCCAATGCTTTGAGGAGAATGGAAAATTTACTTTATCCATTTTAGCTCGGCCTTATATATCGAGAATTATTTTCAATGGCGCAATTGTAATTATGCAGTTTAAAAAGCAATGTTGCAGCTAACTAAGTCAGCTCTTCATCAAGCCCTCGGAAGGGGCTCAAATGCAAGGATAACAATTAAAATAACTGATTGATACGCAAAATTTGGGGGTTGAGTTAAAAAAGCTGGTTTATGCGATATCCTCTCGTGAATGTGAGAAGAGCTCCTTCCGCGGGCTTGATGAAGAGCTTAGTTGGCTACAACATTGCTTTTTTTAACCACATAATTATAATTGCATCATTGGAAATAATTCTCGAGAAAAGGCCGAGCTAGAATGGATAAAGTTTTGGATTCATTGCACAACTTCAGAACGCGGGAAATCACACTTGGACTTACACACCTCTCTAGAAATCGCACAAAAGGTCTCTCCGAAGTCTTCAAGCGAACGATTCGCTGACGTAGCTCAGGAGTCACTTTCACGTGTGGTGGCATCTCTGCAGAGTGAGTACGACAAGAATGGCAGTTGTAAAGTTCTCACATACTGAGCAAAATGTTGCCAGATGACTTAAAGAAACCTCTAGAATGTTCATAAAAAAATCATTCTCCTAATTTGTACAATTCAATATTTATTTCGTTAGTTTATTTAGTATAATTTCTTGAATATACGATTGTTCATATGAAAGCTTCATTAAATATATTAAATGCATGCCTTTATGTACCATGGAAATTTCATTTGCCTACTCATCATATTTAAAAAAATATTTAAATATTTTAATAAATGAAAATATTCCTCTTTCTTCGCTCGGTAACAATATATATATATATATATATATATATATATATATATATATATATATATACGATTCCACCAGTTTATGAATCTTCTTTTCCAATTGAGGCACGAGAGTGAATGGAGCGTAGATGGAACTTATGTTTGGGGCCTGAGTGGAAAATTTGGTGGAAATCGGTCGAGACTTTAATGGCTAGACACTGTAATGATGAACAGGTCATAATGAGTAAGTATCAAAGATTAATGTATCTCTAAAAGTGCTAGGTCCTTGTTTTTTATATTGTAAACTAGGAGGTGGAATTATAGTTGCTCCAATGAATTGATAGGCGGGGCTTAATAAATTCACGATACAATAAAATGTCTGTTTGTGTGAACACTTCTAACAAATATTTGTTGTTGTGTGCGTGTCCAACATGCAATCAAGCACTTCCTTTTGTGGTCATCCCCAAGGAAATATTTGTGGCCTTGCATTGGACACGATTTGCAGGAGGGATCTGTCCATGATGTTTTCTCCGGGAGTGAAAATTTCGGTGATTGCGTAAGAATCACAGTATGAAAAAGTTAAGTGCCAGACAGTATAATTCGTCCTATTAGTCGAGATGAACACATGATTGCTATGAGCATCACACCTTCTGATGAGGAGAAAATCATGTGAAAAAAATGTGTAAAGAGTTATAATTGTAGCGTTGTATGTGTGGAATGGATGAAATCATGAGTCACTTCAAAATGCCCAATCAATGATCTTGAATCTTAATGCACATTTAATATCAATCCCAATATTGATTGAAGCATAAAATTAATAGAAATGATGACAAATAATATTAGTCCTAGTTGTGATATAGCTTGAATGTACAAAATTGCTAAATAAAATAATTGAAAAAAGAAATCAATAGAGTATATAATAACTAGATGTTAGCTATATAATGCATTTGATGGCATGAACATAATAATAACCAACGAAAGTATAGAAAAATGATAACCATCGCAAGTATACAACAATAATTATCATGGTAATAATAATGTTGATAAAATTGATTCCTCAAAATACGTTTCTCAATCATATCAACGTATCTTTTCTGTTTGACAAACAATGGAACTAAATATAAAATATAATTAAATCCGCGAGCAAGGATTGTCAAACCAATTATGATGTAGGTTTCAATATTATTTTTCAGATGTATTTTTGTAGAGTTTACTCTTAAGTTCCATCAGAGTGTCTTTGTTGGTTGCATATGAGGAATTTGTATGTTGGATTGTATGTGAGTGCTATCTGTGTTAGATTGCCTGTTGTTTTCCAATTTGCTAGCTTAATGATAAAATCCGAGGAAGAAGTTAGGACAATCATGAAACTAAAGCGAGGTGGAGGCGTTTTCCTGTATATTTTTCAATTGCAAATCGGTCAACTGAGATTTAGCTAAAGCTTCATAGTTGATAATAGTGAGAGAAGGAATGGTCGAGTTGATAGAATGACAAGGGAAGATTATATTGTCTTCTCGGTGGTGGTGTTGATGAAATGGTTTGCATAGATTGAGTGTTGCAATCGGGAGAGAGCATTACTAGATTTATTCCTTCGGGCTATGCGACGAATATCATTAGAGAACTTATTAATAAATTCAAATGTGTGGGCCTCTTTTTTCATAGTGCCTGGTTGTGAAACAATTAGCGGCGCTAATGATCGCCTTGTAATATATAAGAACAGAAAATGAGGTACCATCCAGCAAATGTATAAAGTGTTTTATTGTAAGAAGTATAGTGATTAATACTTCGGTAAACGTGGGATGCTTCAATTGGGATCCCTTGAAACCTTAACTAAAGAATCCTGACATCTTCCACTCACCCTCAAAAAAAAAATTGTTGCAAAACACTTACAACACCTAAGTCAGACGCCTCAGTAATTAAACAATTGGACCGTTTCTTTGTGGATGGAGTTAAAAAGATGACTTTTACTATACCGTTTTTTATAGTATATCATTGCAATATTGATTTGAGTTCTTTAACATTCCAATGAGATGAATGAGGGTGGTATATCATTTTTTAATAAATCTATAAAGAAAATTGATTAACCTCAGGCATCTTTGTAGCTCTTGCAATATTTTGTATCTAAAATAATCCTTGATAGCGGCTATCTTATCTTCTTGTGTGGATATACTTTGAGGCTTAACTTTATATCCTAAAAATCAAGTAAATCGACTGAAAAAGTACATTTTTGCAATGTTGATTTGCAACTATTATTAAACCTTGAAAATATATGTTCCAAATATTGCAAATGTTATCCTTCGTTTTCGCTTGCAATGAACAGGTCATCAACATAATGCAAAAACGAAGTTCAGCTTACCTAAAACATAATTAGTGTCCGGTTGAAATGTTTGAGAAGAGGCGGACATACATTGAGGAAGAACAAGGACTTCATGGAAACCCACTGGTGATATAGCGGGGTTTTTTTCACTTGATGATGGTTCCATTGGTATTTGGAAAAAAAAAAACTCGTCCTAAATCGATTTCGGCGAACAACGAACAATTCTCTAAAGTTGCGATAAAATCAGTGTGATAAGGGAGAGGGTATTTATAATAAATCGTAAAAACCGATTAGTTGCAGCACTAAGTTTTAGCTTGGAGCTACAGAGAGCGCCATCTGTGACGAGGCGCACGTCGTGGCTGTATTTAGAAATCGATGTTCCTGTGATGTTACGCCACATAATAATTTTCTGGAGACTAAACAACGATAAACATTCATATTAAGATATTGATACAACTACTAGGTATGGGGGCGTTGAATTATACTACTACTACAATTATTATTATTATAATAAAATACTACTACTAATAAAAATAATAATAGTAATACTACTAATCCTACTACTAATAATAATAATAATACAAAATAAGCTGCTTAGACTCGTCCAGAAAATGGTTGATGTTAAATTTCGAATTGATTCTCAACTTTCTCGATGCAGTATCCATCTTCAGTCCCTCTCTTTAACTTCATGTTGTTCTAACCGATCGCACGCTACTCCCAGCCCCCAATCCTTTCGCTAAATCAAGATGGCTTTGTCACCCATTTTGACCAAGAGCCGCTCATCGTCTATAGCAGTGGTTTTCAAATGCCTAAATTGCAAAAAAGATGAAGTATTTTAAACATTTATTAAAAAATCTAACGACACTTGAAAGTATTTGGAAACTATCTGACAACATTTGAGAGTATTTTAAACTAGCTTCCCTGCATTGTGCAACATAAAAACAACGAAAAGAGAAAAATTGCAGACTATGAATGAAGAAATGAGACTTGTCTTGTCAACTACACCGAATCCCAATATTAAAGAATTATGTGATTCTCATCAAGCTCAAATTTCCCATTTAACTTTCAAAGGCATTATTTATTTCAAATTTTTATATCTTACTTGAATTAAATTAAGTTAAATGAAAATCGTGTTTAATTTTGAGGTGCTTTCCAAGTAATTAAGTATTTATACGTAAATTATATTATATTGGGGAACCACGGCTGCTCCTAGATAGCAATTAGGGTGCCATTGTCATAAAAAGGTTGAAAACCACTGTTCTATAGCCTGGAGTTATTCCAGGAAATTATGAACCGAAGTGAATTCGATAATGGACATAATACCCCTATTTTGAACATCTCTGCAAATATCCCCAGACCAAGATATCTCCGACAAGTCAACGTTTGGTGGAAGCGCCCTCTTCTGGAGATGGCGAGCTGCTTTGGTATGTTTTCCTAGCCACCCTCCATATGTATTTGCATCAGTCATTCAACACTCACCCCCGATATGACTGCGCAGTTTGACATAACATTATTACTTCGCTATATTTGCCCACCTGAATCAAATCGTCCGCTTTTGGTGAGCAGTTAAATTCCAGCTTCTTCGGAGGAAGCATCGAAATAGTGGCCTACCCAAGATTTACTATAGATCAACAGGTAATACCAAAAGACGTCTGATGAGGTCTAATAATCACCACACCAGGTAACAGGTAAATATTCTTCTTGTTTGTCTTACCATTCCTTTTTGTCATAGTGCATACCCCCTCGTTATATTGTACCATATCTAATCAACCATCACAACAGGTAGATACTTTTTTTCGTTTCACTCTTGGGTCATTAATTTGGAATTAATAATCTCTGATTCCACAACTCTCTGTAAAAACTTGTGAAAGAGAAAATGAGAGGCGGTTCTTTTGGAAAACTATTCACGAGACTAGTTTCGGATTTAAATGCCTGAAGATGACATCCAAGCATTTCCGAAACTAAGTCTCCCGGATAACGTTTTCCAAAACGGTGCCTCATTTTGTTTTCATTTACAATCTCGTTACTCAGTGAATGACCTTTTGAACTTGCGAAAGTTTTCACTAATATTTAGGACTGATGGTGTGTGTAAGCGAAGTGATTGTCATAGTCTCTGTCCCTATTGGCTTCCTTTTTCTTGATCCGCCTTTTCATTCATTTGTATTTCTCTCCTCTCAATTTCCTTTCACTATATATATATATATATATATATATATATATATATATATATATATATATATATATATATATATATATAATAACAGAACTGCCTAAATCCATGCAGGGCAACCTTTTGGGGTCTCTCAGCTATGCAATACATTTTCCACGTACACTTCAACAATATAATGTTAAATTGAAGTACGTGACCTCCTTAATTTCTCTTTCACACAACAAATGAGTTCCAATTTTTATTGATTTGTGAAAACAAGAGGAATTTTACAATAAAATGATAACGAGGGCATATGCACTATGGCAGAGGGGAGTGAGAAGACAAACAAGAAGGAAAATAGAAAGAATAAGAAGGAAATGAAGAATAATATAGTGATGATAAGCAACCCTCGCAAATTCTAAATAGCCTGGAAGGTGTATTATAAACCTCTTAAAGCAAGTTCGCATCCAAAAGCAACTTCGTATATAAAGCAAGTTCGCATATAAAAGCAAGTTCGTATACAAAGGTAAGTTGAGATACAAAAGCAAGTTCGTATACAAAGGCAAGTTCGTATACAAAAGCAATTTCGTATAAACAAGCAAATTCATATAAAAAAGCAAGTTCGTATACAAAGGCTATTTCGTATACAAAAGCAAGTTCCCATACAAAGCTAGGTAGTACACAAAAGCAAGTTCGTATACAAAAGCATAAGTAATCAAAGTGCGAACTTCTCCTGCCATTACGAGGAACGAAAGACCCTCTAACTCTCCTTTTGAAGCCAATGTCAATTTTAGCTGCTCGAAACCAGGAATTGCTGGTAACTAAAAAAATGTTCGAAATCGAGACTAGTTTCTGCCTTATTAGGGCGATTTTATCTTCAGAGAAAGAAGTTGAGGCTGAAGCCCCCTCATTCAGAACTAGTCTCCACTTCCAGTTACCTCGATTTCTTTCATCATTTTATCTTGTCACACCACCACTGGGTCCAACGTGGGGCTGAGGGTTTTAGTTCCAATAGGTCTCGGTCAGAGTGACCCGGTCCCAAGGAGCATCCTCGGAGGATATCTTTCATAGTTTGGATGGGTTCTCCACAGGGGTAGGGAGCACTTTTAGCGAGTCCTTATTTAATAAGGTTATTCCCTGTTTTACCCAAGGACCAAGATTAGAAGAGTTGCGTGCCTTACCAGTTTCTAGCACCCATCTCTTTTAACTGCTCGAGCTCGGTACCTACCACACACTTTTGTTTCCTCTAATTCCACCACGGTTTAGGATATTGGGAACACCGCTTTCGATTTAGGTCGACTTCTCGGTATTGTCCTACATTCTAGATACTTGTGGGTCGGATCCCACGTTAATCAGTAAGCCCTAGTTGAGAAATTGAAGATATCTTAAATAAGTGCACATCAGGGAGGGGGGGTGGAAACCCCTACCATTTTTTTACAACCCTCTTATTTGAAACTTTTTGGTGGAGATAATGTTTGATTTCACACGTTTTTAAATAAATATAATTTTTTTGTCAATAATCATAAACTTAAAATTATCCTCCTTCTAGAATGGTTAGAATGTGTGAACGGTTGACGGTTCTCATGGTTCTTGTGAGCTTCTCATCAATGGCCTTTTCTCTGGCCAATCCATTGCCTCAAGACAGACCTGGTCGCGTGACTGCTGCTGACATCGCATATCATTACTTACGTCCCCCGATTGACTACTCGCATGAAGAACCGCACCCGAGGTTCCTCTCAGCCGCGGGGGAACATCAGTACCCGGGACTTCAGAACCTGCGGAATATGCACCCGACAAGATTTTCCCCAGAAGGGGAAAATACGCAGTTTATCGTACATCGCCTTCTGCCGAGTCTCCACTGGGCAAACAATTCCCGCCAAAATGGCGAAGCCCAGACTCAATTCGGCAGCGCAGTTATTAATGGTATATCTGATCTCCGTAATCTCTCCCCTTGGAACTATTAAAACATAGGTCCGATGATTTAGTACCAGCAAAAACCTTTCCACTCAGGGACGCAAGAATCCTAATTTTCTTCATGGGGTTCTCTTCCCATGCACTTTTCTCGGTTTAAAAATAAGAGCCAAATGTTGAGTACTTTAATAGCTAATTGATGAGATTCATTGATCAAAATATTGAATCTCGTTTCGGCGTTGTCAGTTCTACATATGGTATTAATGGTATTTGTATTTTATTTATATTTTGGTCTGATTTAAACCGTGAGCTGAAACTAAAATAGAAATGTTAATGACTGTAACGCTAAGAAGTGGAACAATCCCCTTTTTTAATTGAGATAAGAAAGGACCCCATTATGTGAAACGGAAACATTTTTCTTCAATAGGGAAATAATGGGAAGTACAGGCAGATAGGGGAAAAGGGTAAATACAATAATAATGTGTCAATAAATAAATACCCTATGCCCTCACAATGTTTGAGTCGCCTGTGGGATATGAGACAGACATCTTGTTCCAAAATGGTTGTCCATTGATAGATGACAACTAGCATTTCCTGATATTTAATGAAAGGATTCTAATTATATGAGTTTTCTAGGTTGGGAATATTTTGCATACCTGGGCGCGACTTTGCCGCTGGATCTGGTGCGACTGCGACTTTATTTTTGGTTTTTCCAGTGCGACTCTGCTAAATTACAAAGTAAACTTTAGCGCTATAACAGAAACATGCTTTTATAACATGGACCTCCTCCAGGAGTTCCATGTTCCCTTTGAGGAACAAAAGCTCCTCAAAGTTAACCTCAGCCAGGGAAGACCTCTTGGTCCTGAGGACGTCCCCAGCCGTGCTGAATAGCCTCTCCAGAGTGGCAGAGCTGGGGAAGGGGGTATTGTACTTAATGAATAAGTCCATTCACACTTCCCTGTGCTGGTAGGGAAAGAGGGACCAGGCCAGCTCGCCTTTAGATGGCACTCACGCCTCCATGGACTTTCTCAAGACCTCCCTCACATCCTGCTGCTGGTTGCCCGGGCCTCTAGCAAACAACTTGTTGAAGAGGCGGGCGTCCAAGACCTGGAGTTCCTGCACTTCTGGCTGGCCAGGCTGATGCTGCTGCTTATCCTCCTCCCTGGGCTTGATGACGGCTCTTAGCTCTCTAGTAATCGTGTCCCTGATCTCCTCCACCTTGTCACGAACAATGTTCTCCAAGGCCTTGGGGGTGAGGTCGGGGTAGACGGCTGTGGCCATAAGGAGGTCGCCATCCTCAAAGAGGTGGACAAACCTCTTTTCATGGCCCCTAAAGAGGGCCTGCACCAGGGGCCTGGCATACACCAGGTCGCCATTCTGGCTCTGCTCCTCCAGGCTGGCCTTCATCAACCAGAGGCTGGGGATGAGGGTACCCATGTAAGCCTTTCTCTCCCCCTGAAGCATGTCCAGGCACTGCGCCACAGGCTGCATCACCAGCTTGTACTCTTTGAGCATCTGAAAAATGAACATTAATATATTGTTTAGTTAACTAAACTTATATAATTAAACTTAGAGAAATTTCATTTCTAAGTAAAAATATTAAAATAGCGAGCGCTATTAGTGCGCTACTTTATGCTTATCTGGAAAGTTAAAAATCAGATAAAAATAAAGTTAGCTGTTACCAACTCAAATTTGACATTTTTAGCCAAATTTGTCTTAAAACTCGCTTAAAACAGCCGCGGCAATTTCTTTAAAAAAAAGTCTTGTTTGTTCCTATTCAAAGTCGCGGAAAATTAGCAGTACCGCTTTGCTTAGTCCGACTTTTTCAAAACGTTTGCGACTTCGAAATTCATAGTGCGGCAAAGTCGCAACTCGTTGCCGTAACGCCCAGCTCTGATATTTTGCACTATGAAGATGGTATAACTAAAACTTAAAGGACAGAAACGACCTCACGGCATAAGTGCCCGAGGAACAAGATTTGCTGGATCTTATTGGGCTTATTTTTTTAATAGAATAGCTTTCCTCTCTCTTGTTGAGTGTTAATTAATACCCTACATCTTATCGCTTGTGGCAACTGGTTTTGATTTTGTTGATGACTTGGAAATTATTAGCACTGATTTTTTGTCAGCAGGCATGTAATGAATTTCATTGTATATCTCATAGTTTAGACTTCTCCAAGTCCTTCTTTGATGCTGCTTCTTTTTTAACATTCTGTTACCAAATATGAGATCTTGTTCCAGTGTACAGGTAATTGCAAAAGCCCTGTTACACTCGTTACAACGCTCGAAACAAAGGACACAATTAGAGTTTTATGCAGTTAGACATTTATGTTTTAACATATAAATTTGTGTTTAAATTGTAATATTAATCAATATGTCGATTATCGACGGCGAGCACGCGCTCCAGGCGAGACCCTAAGCGTCGCATTCGTTTCGGACGAAGTCCTTCCTCATGATAGCCCACACGCGGTTGACGAAGGACTTCAGCTCGTTGACGTTGCTGTGGAGGAATTTATAGGCCTTGTCCTCGCTATGAACCCACACGTTGTAGTCGATGGGATTGAAGTCGGGCGATCAAAGGTCGAACCACTCTTGCACGGTCTTGGCCGTGTGGGCCGGAGTACCTTCCTGTTAAAAGACGTAGTCCGCCTTCTTCGTGATCTTTCTCGCCAAGGGCAGGACTTTCGGGGCTAGGATGTCTCTGGAATCGGCCACAGCCAAACGGTTCAAAACTTGATGTTTGTTTGAACAAGATCGATTTTTAAGTTCTTCCCCGTTCTTGAGCTTCTCGGCGACTCTCTGGATGGTTATCCAGCTGACATTGAGCAGCTTGGCGATGTCGGGCTCATAGTGGCCCGCCCGCAGGAGAGCGGAGTTCTCGATTCATTTTACTTCCATCTCGACACACCTCTACACAATGCAAAAGACTTTTAATGATACGTACTGGAAAAGTAGAAATTTAAGTTTGTTTGACGGAACTTTTTTCTATCACGCACGTAAACCTGTCGAAGGATTAAGAAGCCAAGTGCAAAAGAACTGTTGCCAAAGCCGGTAAAGTAAAGCAGATCTTGTCCCATTTTATTTTGTTCCCCATTGAGAACTTTCCCATGCATGACTCATTATCTTGCCCGAGTTTTGTATTAAATTGTACCATGACGGTGTTAAAATGGGCTTTGTTTTTGCTTAGGCTTGTCCTCATGTCATCATAGAATGGATCTAATTCTCCCTCCGTACTAGTAGATGTCTGTGCGAACAATTGGACCATTTTGATGTTGAATAAGTAATGCATCCAAGGATTTTGAAAGCAGTCAGCATATTGGTGACTAGTTATGTGTAGCTCCTGGCCTTCTTGTTGGGGAGAAAGTTCTTCACTACCAGAATAAAAGCCTCCCACACTTCCACTTTCACTTCATTCATTGAGTTTTCAAACTCTGGATCTTTGAGGAGTTGATGTAGTTGAGGACCGTCAAAGACGCCAGCTTTCAACTTCTCCCTGGTCAACTCGGGAAAAGCGTGGCACAATTAAATGAAACAGACACCATCCTTGTCCAGAGCTTTGGCGAATTCTTTGATAATTTTGAACTTGAGGTGCCGCGGTGGAAAGACTATCCTCTATCTGTCCACCAGATGGTTGTTTATGACGTTCCTTGCTCTACAAGGCACTAATTCTTCCAGTACAGGCCAATCCTTCTTCGTGCAATAGGGAGCTCGGGCACTACTATCTCACATGCACAGAAAGCACGGGTACTTGGTGAACCCGGACTGTTGTCTCAACAAGTTTCACCATCTTCAGGTCAACATAAATCAACCACTCATGTTGATCATAACGAATTTTCTCCAGCGCGTACTTCATCGCTTCATACTTCTCCCTCAGTGTAGTCGAGTAAGCAAAGGGTATAGAGGCAAACTAGTTGCCGTTATGTAGTAGAACACATTTCAGCGATCGTTTTCTGCTGTCAATGAACAGTCACTAATCTTCAGGTTAGTACTGTGGCACTCCAAGCTAGTGCAGAAGCTGCGCAGTATCTGTAAGTAAACCAACCCTTCTCTTCAGAGGAAAATAGATATACTCTTGATGTATGTTGCGGTAGAAGGTTCTGCGATCAATGTCAGAGAGGAGTTTCTTCCTTCAATCTATTTGTAAACAGTTCGGAAAAGGACTTTGACAAGCTGAGATCGCGAACTAAGTCTGATATTTACCGATTTCTCCATCAAATTGCACACGGGGAAGGTTAGAGAGATTGGGTGAAAACCGGTCGGAGTAGAGTGATCTCTCCCGGTTTGCGAAAAGGAGCAGAGTAGCGATTCGCCAGTAGTCTGGAAGGATACCCTCTGTTCAGATCTTGTTGAACAAATCTAACAGAAAGGCCATGCCTCGCTCATGTAAGTGTCGAAGCATGGAATATGGGACATCATCCGAACCAATGATGGTGTCCTTACACGAAACGAAAGTGGAACGTAACTCACTCAATGTAAACCTGTCGTTGAAGAGTTTCCCGCTTCTGGAGATGAAGTCCAGTCGGTGGCTTTTAATCAAAATATTTTTTAATCTATATTCCACCTTGAATAAGTTTTTATTTTCTTGAATTTATTTTGTTTTCATTATAATAAATAAAAGGATCTCACATGATTGCCATATTCAACTTTCTAGAAGTTTCTGGAACTGTCTGTTACGCTCATATATAAGGGTCCGTTTTTGTTTTCCTCACTCGATCATCAGTCGTCGTAGGTAAAAGACGTGAGTTACTTTTCTCCTACAGTTTTCCACTATTTTCATTTCTGCTGTACTTGGTCTTCAAAATACATAAGCAAATTGTGCTAACCCATAACTTAGTTTTTAATATTGGTTATAGGCCCAGACAAGTTATTTTTAGAATCTTAAATATAAACACTGTTCCGATTAGTGCACCGCCATCTTTGCTAATCTACGTACTGCTCGGCCTTAAGATCTGCGTTCACGTGAAGGGTTGCAACTATTTTTATTTGTGTTTAATGTCAGTGGTACAGAAATGGAGATCGGCAAGATTAATTTAACATTTTTGACCGATAAAAATTACCCAACATGGAAGGTGCAAGTCAAAATGCACCTAATCAAGGATGATTTGTTTGGAATAGTGTAAGGCACTGAATCAGCGCCATCTAGCGACGATATGTCGTAATACATAAATACAACCAGCGTCGTGACAAAGCACCTAGCTACAATTGTGCTTGCTATTCATCCCAAATTATTATATTTAATTGGTGACCCTTCAAATCCTGCAGAGGTGTGGCTTAAACTTCAAAAGCAGACATGGGCAAATAAGTTGCGTCTGAAAAAGAGACTCTACAGGATGAAATTAAAGCCTGGTGAATCTCTGCAAGCTCATTTGAAAACTTTTATTTAATTTTTTGGAGAACTCGTAATAATTGGAGATCCTGTGAAGGAGGAAAACTAGATCATCAACTTACTAGCTTCTCTTCCTGAGAATTATTCAATATTAGTTACAGCACTTGAAGCGATGGAAAATGTGCCATCCTGGGAAGCAGTCACAGAGCGCCTGCTTCATGAAGAAAGCAAGCAAAATACTAGCAACCTAACTGGAAGTGAAAGTGAGCATAAGGTGCTTTTTAGTAAAAAATATAAACCTAAAATAAATTGTGTTTTGAATGTGATAAAATTGGTCATATTATAAATGATTGTTTTGTTTATAAGAAGAAATGTAAACAATTAAATGAAAAAAGTAAGGCTAACTCTGCTGTCAACAATAATCAATCGAGTGATGAAGAAAATCTAATGCTTCTAGCAAGTGCTCTTTCATCTAATAATTGTTACAGTGACTCTTGGATTCTTGACTCTGGTGCTACTCAGCATATGTATAAACAAAAGTCAAGTGGAAGTAGGTGATGGTAGAGCACTTAAAGGTGTTGGTAGTGGTGATGTTCCATTAAAATTAAATTTGCCTAATAGTGTGAAAAAATGTTTATTGAAAAATGTACTTTTTGTTCCTGAGTTATCTCACAATTTACTATTTATTACTCAAGTTTCAAATGGTGGTAAAATCATGATTTTTTCTGAAAATAAATGTGATATTCTTGATAAAAATAAGAAACTAATAGTTAAATGTTACAAATTAGGAAAGTTATTTTTATTGAATTGTTTTCAATACTTTGCGGCCAATACTACAATATGTTAGAATGAAGTATTATGTCATGAAAGATTTTGACATCTAGGTATAAACAATATTAGGAAGCTAGTGACTAGTGACCTTGTTAGAGGCATGGATTGTAGTGTAACTAGTAATTCATTCTTTTGTAAAAATTGTTGTTTAGGAAAAAAATCACAAAACTCCATTTCAAACTGTTGAGAAGAGACTTAATGTAAAACTGTGATGGAAACTATTTTTTGACCTTTATTGATGAATCATCTAAATATACATAGGTATATATCCTTAATAATAAAAGTGAGGTATTTAAAAAAAATGTTGAGTGTAAAGCAATTATTAAAAATCAACATAACTCAAAATTCAAAATCTTCAGAACTGACAATGGTGGCGAATATACTTCGACAGAATTTGAAAATTACCTTAAAAAGGAGGGCATCAAACATGGGAAGACTATTCCACGAACACCCTAACAAAATGGTATTTCGGAACGCATGAATAGAACTTTAATGGAAGCTGTAAGGACAATGTTATCTGATTCAAAGTTTCCCAAGTTATGGGGGGATGAAGCTCTCAACTGCAGCGTATGTCCGCGAGAGAAGTCCTCCATCTGCTCTCATTAATCAAACTCCATATGAGGCGTTAAATGGGCGAAAACTTAATGTGAATCATTTCAGAACATTTGGTTCTATTTCATATGTTCATGTACCTGATAGTGAGAGGAAAAAAATAGACTCCAAATCAAAACTCTGTGTGCTCCTCGGGTATGGTACAGTAACTAAAGGTTACCGGCTCTGTAATTTGGAAAATAAGAAAATAATTTACAATGAAAGTCAACGTATCTCACCTGGTAAGGAGTTTTCAACTACTGACAACATGCCTAATAATAATTTTGTGGAATATTCCATACCTCCGAATGCCTTCGAAGAGAAACATGATACACCTCACACTAAGGCGACCGAGCTCCGACGATCAACCAGGGAAAGGAGAGCTCTTGACTGACTGGGTGAATGGGCTACTCTCAGCAACTCCTATTTAAATGAACCAACAAATGTGCATTAAGCTCTTAGTGGTCGTGAAGCTAAATATTGAAAAGAACCCATGGGAAATGAAATATAGTCAATTAAGGAAAATAATGTAGGGTCCTTAGTTAAATCTAGTAATGGTAAAGCACCTATTAAATCAAAATGGATTTTAAAAGAAAATTAGGTTGTAATGGCTCCGTATGTTCATATAAAGCTAGGTTAGTAGCAAAAGGGTATAGCTTATGTGATGATTGGTTTAATGACAGACTTGACTAGATAGCAGCCATTAAACCTTGCCATATGAATTTAAAGATAAAAATGAGTTGAAAGAGAAAACATGAGGGAGGATAACTAATTGAGCCGGGAGGGTTTCAAAATCACTGACGCATAAATTTAACAAGATTTATTACAACAACAAATAATGAATTTGCTAATACGGCTAATGAATATAATGTGTATTTTAATGAAATAAGGGAAATATATATATATATATATATATATATATATATATATATATATATATATATATATATATATATATATATATATTGAATATAGGGAAATGGCCGATGATTATAATGTTAAGAGGAATATGCTATATAAGGTGGATATCATAGTGAATAAGATATAAAAAATGGTTTAAATAAAATATAGTCACGAACTAAGCTAAGCCACAACCTGAGCTATATATATATATATATATATATATATATATATATATATATATATATATATATATATATGGGGGAATTATATAAAATATAGTATAGTACTGCCATGACGTTTTTGAAGTTATAAAATCAGGAGAACTGGAATTCAAAGGAAGGAATTACACTTTGAATATTTTTAGACCTTTGTATACACTGATGATTTATTAGAAAGTTAAATTTTACTGACCTTCTCTGGAGCGCTGATTCAATAAAATTGTTCGTTAAAATGCGCTCGGGACTCGGGAAAGTTTATTCTGATTGGTTAATTTCGAATTGGATTGTACAAAGGTTTTGATTGGTTGGTGGTCGGGTGGAGTCGTACTTTGATTTTGAGGTAACTGTATTGGTATCAAAGGTCGTAAATAAATGGATTTTTGGGCGAGATGCATAATTTTCTCAGACGGGAGGGATGGTCTCCTGACTGCACAGCTCTGACGAAGCTGTTTCCTGCAACAAAAGAGGAGGCGGCAGCAATCGGGAAGGAGATGGAGATATATGCGAGGTAGAGGTGATTGGGTTTGAGGTTAGATGAGGTAGGGGAATCACTGGACCATTATTAGATATAGTAGAAGAGGAAAATGAAGATTGCTCAGAGTGAACAGCATCAATAAAGACAGGTTTCAAGCGATCCAGAGAAACCCTATCCTGCTTGGCGCCAAACTGCAGTAAATAGAATTTTGGCTTCCTAGAGATGACGAGAAAGGGTCCGTCATAAACGGGTTGCAATGAGGAGCGAGTAGAATCGCGACGGACAAAGACATGGGAACAAGTTGACATCTCTTTCGGCACTCTAGGGGCGGTAGGCTTAACCTCAGAGATTACCCGTACCAAATCGTGTACCTAAGAAGCAGGATTGAGGTGAGGAGGTAGAGGTCGGTAAGAAGAAGAGAATATTTGACCAGGAAGACGAAGTTGAGTACCGTAAACTAGGTCCACTGCAGAGGATGCCAAATCCTCTTTCAAGGACGAAAGAATGTCCAAAAGAATCAAAGGTAGCTTGTCCACCCAAGTGATATTGGGATCGGTGGAGCGTAAGCTTGCATTGAGCGTCCGATGCAAACGTTCGACGGCCAAGTTGCTTTAGGGGTGGTAGCTTGTGGTACAAAAGCGAAAGGAACAAAGCACTGCCATGAGTGCATCCCATTGGTGGGATTCAAATTTGCTGCCACGATCAGTCATGATCGTTGAGGGAACACCAAAACGAGCAACCCATGTTGAGACGAAGGCTCGAGTGACTGCGGAAGCTTTGATATCCGAGATAGGAACCGCCTCTGGCCATCGAGTAAAACGATCGATCATGGTGAGAAGATAATTACAACCACAAGAGCAAGGAAGACGACCTATTAGATCGACGTGAACGGCGTCAAAACGCAACGAAGGAGCAAGAGCTTTTGTGTGGCGATGGACTTTGGCGTGCTGGCATGGCAGGCATGAGCGAGTTCATTTTGCTCTGTCGGCATTCATACCTGGCCAAACGAAGCGTTGGTCAACGAGCTTGCGTGCGACATTGACACTAGGATGAGAGAGGCCGAGAATTTGGTCGAAAATGTGCCGACGGTAAGCGAGAGGAATGAGAGGACGAAGACAGTCAGGTAATGAGTAGTCAACCAGAATGCGCCTGGAAGTACTGTCCGGCAAATAGATCTCACGAACGACGAGTTGAGAAGAGTGACGCAGCGTTTGCATGTCTTCATATTGTTCCTGGGCAAGCGCTATTGCCGCATGATCGATGTGATTAATGCAGAAGAGTTGCGTGCCGGAAATCACTGAAATGCGAGAGCGCGCGTTTGGTACACCGTTTGAAGAACCAGGAACATAGCGAATATCGTTCGTCAACTGCAGGATGAAGTCAAGATGACGAGTATCAACTGCAGTGTGTACTGACAAAGTACTAGGAGAAGAACAAGCACCGAGCATAGGCTTATGGTAGTAAAAATGGTAAAGTCACGTCCTTCTAATTATTGTCGGAAGTGACGGATTGCGAGGTATATTACGAGGAACTCTCGAGAGAACGTACTATATCTCTTTTAAGAGTTTGAAAGAGAGCGAGAGAAGAAAGCAAGAGGTTACCATTGATTACCAACTTTCTGCTGCAATGTTACACCTACGTGGGTTGAGGATGCGTCGGAGGCAATGCTGATGGGGGCTCTTAGAGAAGGGTGAGCCAATTCTGCAGCTCAGGCAATAGCCTTTTTGGTGCGAGAGAACGAATCGTATGCTTCAGCAGACCATTCAAGAGGAGAGTTCTTTGTGGTCTTGCTGAGTAGAGAGTTGATAGGTTGCATGACCTTGGCACAATTAGGTATGAATCTGTGGTAGAAATTAACTATGCCACAAAAAACGCCTAAGTGGGCCGAGAAAAGTTGCGCATCACAGTAACTTTATCTTCGAGTGGGCTAATCTCCCTTACTCGAGACATGGTGACGCAAGAAGGAGAGTTGGGGGACACCAAAATACACTTGGAAGTGTTGAGTACGATATCGTACTCCTCAAGCTCGGTCAAAACCTGACGAAGGTGAGACAGATGCTCATCTAAGACGAAAGTGCTATCAGGAGGTCATCTATGTAGAGGAAGACGAAAGGCAGACCTCTCAGAACCTGATCCATAAAACGTTGGAAGGTCTGACCACTCTTACGAAAACCATAAGGCATCCTGTTCATGAGAGAGAAGCGGCTGAGTCTGTGGTTGCCAAGCGTAATCTCACGTGGAAAGAATAATATATTTATTTTACGTAACTAGACGTTAAGCTATATTATACTTAATTGAAAAAAGGTCTAGGACACCAAATATAGCTTATGCGATGATTGGTTTAATGACGAACTTGCCTAGATAGCAGCCATTAAACCTTGTTATATGAATTTAAAGATAAAAATGAGTTAAAAGAGAAAATGTGAGAGAAGATAATTAATTCAGCCGGGAAGATTTCAAAATCACTGACTCATAAATTTAACAAGATTTATTGAACAACAAATAATGGAATATGGCTAATTATTGAATTTGATAATACGATTAATGAATATAATGTGTATTTTAATGAAATAATATATATATATATATATATATATATATATATATATATATATATATATATATATATATATATATATATATATATATATATATATATATATATATATATATATATATATATATATATATATATAATATATGGAAATGGCCGATGATTATAACATTATAGTGAATAAGATATAACATATAGTTTAAATAAAATATAGTCACGAACTAAGCTAAGCCACAACCTAAGCTATATATATATATATATATATATATATATATATATGGGGGAATTAAACAAAATATAGTATAGTACTGCCACGACGTTTTTGAGGTTATAAAATCATGGGAACTGGAATTCAAAGGAAGGAATTACACTTTGAATATTTTTACTGACCTTGTCTGGAGCGCCGATTCAGTAAAAGTGTTCGTTAAAATGCGCTCCGGACTCGGGGAAGTCTATTATGATTGGTTAATTTCGAATTGGATTGTACAAAGGTTTTGATTGGTTGGAGGTCGGGAGGAGTCGTATATTGATTTTGAGGTAACCGTATTGGTATCAAAGGTCGTACAAAAATGGATTTTGTGGTGAGATGCATAATTTTCTCAGACAAGAAATTGCTAATTGCCTCTTTACGAACTTTGTAGGAGCTTGCAACGATGTCAGCTGCTACAAGGGTTTTCACAAAAAAATTGGTATCGACTATGGCGAAACCTTTAGTCCAGTTCTACGGTTCGAGTCTGTACGCACAGTACTGTCATTAGCTGCTGTTCAAGGTTTAGAAGTACATCAAATGGATGTATCTTCTGCCTTTCTCAATGGAAAACTAAAAGAAGAATTATTTTTAACTCAACCTGAAGCATTCTTTGAAGTTAGAAAATAAAATTATGTTTGCAAACTTAATAAATCTTTGTATGGTCTCAAACAAGCTATAAAATGTTGGAACATGTCATTAAATAATCATTTAAAAAAGCTTAACTTTTTTAAACTACTAGTAATTCATGCATTTATACTCGTATTAATGTATTATTGGTGTTTATGTGAACAATTTAATTATTGCTTGCAAATCACTTGATGTCATTAATGAAAATAAGTCTTCCTTGCCTGCTAAATACAAGATGAAGGATTTAGGAAAATTAAAGTACTTCCTTGGTGTTAATATTGTGCAGGATAATGGTAATATTTTCATAAATCAATCTACTTATGTTAAGAGTCTGCTTGATAGCTTTAATTTTGATAATGATAAAAGTGTCTCTACCCCTGCTGATGTCAATAATATGATTAAGATCCTTTTGATACTGAAAAATATCAATTAGCTTTCGGCTCATTACTTTATTTATCTATCAAAACTAGACCTAATATAACATATGTTGTTTGCAAGGTTGCTAAATTTTGTTCTAAACCTACTATGAAACATTCGTCTGCTGTAAAAAGAATCTTTAGCTACCATAAAAGTACCCCTGACTTAGGAATTTTGTATGACAACCAAAATTCCGATACTCTTATTGGTTATTCAGATGCTGACTGGACCGGAGATAAATGTGATCGAAAATGAAGCGGGAAAAGGGGACTAACTGCCGGCACACGGAGCAGTCATCCAGTGAGGAAAACAAAAACGGACGCTTATATATGAGCATAACAGACAGTTCCAGAGACTTCTAGAAAGTTGAATATGGCAATCATATGAGATCTTTTTATTTATTCTAATGAAAACAAAATAAATTCAAGAAAAATACTCATTCAAGGTGGAATATAAATATTAAAATATTTTAATCACTCCTTCTCACATTGTGTTTTTCCCATATGGATCATCAGTCGTCGTAGAAGAATACGTGTGTTACTTATCTACAGTTTTCCATTATTTTCGTTTCTGTAGTACTTGGTGTTCAAAATACATAAAAAAACTGTGCATCTAAATTTTGTTTAACCCATAACCTAGTTTTTACTAGCCTTCATAGACATCAAGACCTGAGGTGAATGCTGGTGGATCAGCCTCCTGACTAGAGAATGCGAAGAAAGCCGTCGTGAAAGACTTCCCTACAGACATGGGGTTCCAGATTGCAGTCCCATTCTACTAGAGAACGTAAGCAGAGGGTCCTGCGAGAACTTGCCCCGAATCCTTCTGACTCGCTTCTACAACTCTGCAAGAGGGGTCTCTTTCCCGTTAAGTGAAGATACGTATGCCCGCCAGGAAGAGCGGCGGGTGTGCTTCGAAACATACCGGAACCTAGCCCATCTTCGACGAAATTCACCCAGTGAAGTCGTACGGGCGACACTTATAACGTTTGTAGGCACAATGCTTCTGATTAAAAACCGCCCTACTCTCGGCTTTCAAAACGTCCAGACGTTCTAGGAATAGTAGTTAGGCCCACGGTGATGAGGTTGCCGGAGAAGAAATTAATGGCCTCATCCACCGACCTAAACTCCTTGGATGGGACAGAGAAATCAGTCATTTCGATATGAGGAGCATCACGACCGCAACAAGCACCAACGGGAGTCTCTCAGATGGCAGTGGTCCAGAGAATGATATTTGAATGGAATGTGATGCCTACCGTGGAAGTTATCGATCATCTCCACCCCAAATCAGGCTGTGCATCCGGAGAGCACAGGGATACATCAAGCCAGGAAAATGAAGCGAATCTCGGACAGTAATGAGTAAACTCATCCACATTTAGGACACCTATCTCCAGCTCATCGATCATATCGGCAAGCAACTGATCTCTGGGATTGATCCCCAGAGCAGGTGTCTACCGTTCAAATCCCTAAGTAGAAAGGGCCTCGGCAACCGTACCACCGCGCGGCGGAATTACCCCGCGTCAAAGTCATCTGACAGTGGAATGTACGCAGAAATAACAGTATAACCCCTATCGAGGTGCACCTGCCCCGCTAATGCCTGAAAGGAGGTATTTATAGCAGAGAAAAATAGACAATCCCTGGGGGAAATTATGGCTCCTCCTGCCGACCCTAATCCCATGGTGGTGCAAAATTCTTATACTCAGGGAGGTTGGGAAAGGGGTACGCGCCCAGCATGATCTCCTGCAAAGATAGCTAACGGGGCACGGGAGGAGACGAGCTCCGCAGTTCCTGCCAGTTGACCCGGAGTCCACGGCAATTCCATTGAAGGAATATGCCCTCCAGGCCTAGCTCGGAGTCCGCGGCAACTCGATTGAAGGAATGTCCTCCCGGCCTAGCTCACAAATGGCAGCTTCCATTTTTACCGCTGAACTTTCCGCCATTCTTTTAGACTGATCCCCATTTTACCTTTTAAAGATTTCGTTATTTACTCTACGAGTGTTTTACAAGCAATTCGCTCCTTTAGTGCTCCCCATCCCTTAGTCGCAGAAATCTGAAACTGGTTGGTTCGAGTATCCTTATAAAGTTCTATTCTGTAGAAGGCTGATCAGCTGGCCCGTTCAGCCTCGAGATTTCTTTCCCATATGATTGCATTTTTTGTTGTGGCAGGACGAATGGGATGGGTGTTCATCCCTTAAATTATATATAAAAAAGTCCTCCCCCCTCCTCCTGCCTTTTAAAATCCACTTGGATTAGGCAGCTGGCCAACTTGTTTGTTCCTTAAATCCTTAATCTTATACAAGCCCTCCCCCTCCCGTTTTATTTTATATCTATTCCTTGGTCTTATTAAAGATGGGAGTGAGCTTAATCCTATCTTACGGATTGGAGGTAATTTAGTGAAGTATTATTTTTGTTTCTCGGTCAGAGGCAAACTTACGAAACTTCTTTTAAGACGTTACTTGCCCGTCTCAAAATGAAATTCATGCAAATCCCCTAATGGGTGTAGGAGCTCTTTCTAGTGTGTTTCTCTCCCTCCTTTTTAACCCGTGAACCGCAAGGGTTAATGGGGGAAACTCCGCTAAAGATGTTGGGATATCTTGGGGATATATAGGACATGAAAGTGAAAACGTTTGTTATGGGGTTGTGTTGATGGTAGCTTAATTCAATTTAGTAGCATCGAAGGAAAGGATGCGTTGTGGTTGTTAAAGTAGGAGGTTGAGGAGAGACACGAGATGGTAATTACAGTGTAAATACTTTTCTATCTTGAGCATTTATCGGTTCCTTAGTTCCAAAGGATTGAAGCTTAATCCATGTTGACTACGTCCTTTAGCGGAGTGGATGTCTTTGGCGGTGGTGTGATCTAAATGTATAAAGTAAAAGAATAAAACGCCCGTGAAGATTCTTCGAAACATTGACTACATGTCGTTGAGATCCGTGGACGGCAGTATAATACAATCCATCACATAATCCTGACCATTCTCGGATCCGATCACCCGTCTCAATACTACGATACGGTTTCCACGCGCCACAAGGACCGGAGCCTGGCGATTCTGAACTTCATGAGAATTTCATTATCTGGTAGGTCATATTGGCCAACAACCATCACCGCACCTCTAAGAATATCGACCCTCCAGAGGCATTCGAACTCTCCGTTAGACGTCTTTAGTGAAATACGGACAAGCATAGTTCAAGTCTATGACAATTGTACAGGAAGGTGGAAAAATATCTGCTATTCCAAGGAAGTCGATTTTCTTTTATTAAAAAGTCCAACAGATTTTTCCCCTCTTACGTAACAACTAAAAAAAATATGTCTGCAATTTTTTTTGGCCCCCAAGAAAGCTAAACAGCCTCGAAAGCCCGCGCAAGTCCACGGAGAGCTTGGAGAGGGTGAAGCTCTCTTGGGGGCAGGGTTTAGCGAAGAGCAAAAAGCTTTTAATTTGCGACATTACCAAGAAGACGGACAAATGGAGCTCGTCTTTATGCCACATAAAATGGGGCATCATCAGAGGGTGGGCAAGGAGCCTCCAGAGGAAGGGATGCGCCCGAAGAGCAGAGGGATAGGATACTTTAATGAGATAGATCTCTTCAAAGTCGTCGGCGGGGAGGGCATGTGAGGAACTGTCTGAGACAGGGGTGAGGGGGTGGGACGATTTCTTAGGGGTTAAGCGGTGGTCGGGAATGGGTTTGGAACGATGACGCTGAAAGAGGAAGGACCCGAGTGGAGCGTCGCGTTCGAATCCACTAAATGGGCAGGGAGAAGGAAGCGTCCCGGACCACCGACAGTGTGTTCCACTTAATGAGACCTCTCCTCTCTTTTCGATGCTCTCGAATTCGGGGATGAGCGAATCTTGTGGTTTTTTTCTGTTGAAGAAAAATAAATTGGCTCATTCTACATATAAAAAAAAGAGGGCGGAACCTTATAATAATGAATTGAACACTGCAAATCACTTCAAGACAAACATCTAGTTTCTCCGCCAAATCGGGTTAGCGCTCAACTACGCCATAAAAATCTACCAGCCCTTCTCAAGCAAAAGGTCAACAAATATTTTGTCCACACCCAAGGAACTTCATAGTAATTTGGTGCTGGAGCATCTCATTCCAGACAAAAGGCCCCTGCCATGCCCTTTGCCCCCCCCACCCCAACTCCATGCATCAGCCTTCACTTCCTCTTCGGGCAGTTCTCAACAAACACATTCAACCCCCTTTTACAAGTCTATTTCCATCCATTCTCAATCATTGCTCTCATGCAGCTTTCTGGCACATTTCACTTAAAACGTGGTTTAAATCTGCTCCACACTCACTCACAATGCATCCCAGATACTTACAACTTCTCACTTGTTCAAAGGGGTTACCATATACTCACATCTCTCACCCCACCTTTCACAAACCTTGCCAAGCTACAAATAAAAAATTTCAAATCCCTCTCACTCACAGCCACCGAAATCACCACATACCCACATATAACATACGAGGGGCGGTCAATAAGTTTTGCGAATCGGTAGGGCAAAACAGAGGAAGGGGGATGGCTGTTTGTGGGGGTGTTAGGACAAGTTACGACAAGTCAGGACCTGCAGCCGCACGCTCCTGCCTCGTCTATTTAAGAAGCAGTAGCTGATCGCAGATCGTCAGTCACACATTTTTCAACAATAGAGAAGGTTGAGCACCGCGCACTAATCAAATTTTTTACCAAGGAAGGCAAAAATGCAAAGGAGATCCATGAACGTATGGTTGCAGTGTACACCGAAACTGCCCCTTCCTATGCAACCATTACTCGCTGGAATAGGGAGTTCCGCCATGGTCGTGAGTCCCTTGAAGATGACCCCCGTCCAGGACGCCCATTAGACGTGACCAACGAGGACAATGTGGCCCGTGTGGAGAGGAGGATCCTCGAAAATCGACGGGTGAAGGTCGAAGAAATCAAGCGAGAACTTGGAATATCACATGGAAGTGTTATCAACATCATCCACGACAATTTGGCCATGACCAAGGTCTCTGCCTGTTGGGTCCCTAGAAACCTCACGCCCCATGATCGATTTAAACGTCGTTAAAGTCCACGAGGCCAGAGTCGCACAAGCTGCCCTGCGCGAGTGCGGATTCGAGGAGCTCAACCATACCCCCACAGTCCAGATCTGGCCCCTAGCGACTACTTTTTATTCCACTAGCTCAAGACTGCACTGCGTGGACGCCGGTTTGGGGACGATGAAGATGTCCAGCTCGCCGTCCAGGCATGGATTGAACAGCAGTCGGGAGATTTCTGGTTGTCGGGAATTCGAAGCCTCAGGGACAAGTGGCGCAAGTGCATTGAAGTCAAGGGTAGTTATATTGAAAAATAATAAAACACTTTTCCTCATATCCGAATTGCAAAACTTATTGACCGCCCCTCGTATCACTCATCAAACCCCCCTTCTTTTCCACACTAGGTAATTCTCTGTCCTCCATCCATAAAGATACTAAACAGTCATGGCGACATCGCGAAAACGTGTCTTACACCCTCACCTGTGTCAAGCCACTCAATTTATTTTAGAAGTAAGCCGTTGATTAGGGTGAAAGATGGCTCATCTTTCACCCTAATCAACGGCTTACTTCTAAAATAAATTGTATCTTGTTCAGATGAGGCAACTAAAGGTGATTTTTTTTTACCCTAATATAACCAAACATAATCTAGAAAAGGTTAGGTTCTCTACACGAGAATTAGCTTTCTCCAAATCCATGAGCCCAGCATACACACTTTACATCTCTTATCCCTTATTTTTGGGGGGCTAGCTGTCGATGCACACATACCATACCAGTTGTAAGAATTCCTTGTTCATCCCCAAATTTTCCTTATAGATTCAAACAAAATTTTCTCTCCTTTACTCTTAAACAACGGCACCGTTACTGCATTATTGCAGGACTCAGGCACTTGTCCACTTTCAACACAGCCACCAGATCCATTCCTTGCATACTTCTTTTTCATAACCCGATTTACATCCACGAAGTGATCATATTTACATTTGCATCATCTTCAATATCCACATTATAGAATTATGAGCCTATTGTTCACAAGTATCTTGCCATTTTTTGTCCTTGACAGTCACGTCTATTCTTCTGGCTCCTCTCTTCTCACTTCTAGAATAGCTTCCTATTCCCATCAGAATCCTTATTCATCTTCCTGTTCCCATCTAGATCCTCATTCATCTTCCTGTTCCTATCTGGATCCTCATTTATCTTCCTGTTCCCAATTGGGATCCTCATTCATTTTTTGCCTGAATGCTTCATTCCTAATCTTTAATCTCTTATTTCCTTTTCATCACCCTGTCATTTTTATCTCCACTTTTAAGCATTTGCATACATGCCTCCATTTTGGTCTCCACTACAACCTTCACAAAGTCATTCCACCATTTTGCTTCCTCTTTCCTGTTCTGGCACACCTAGCACCACTTCCTTAAATTTGCATTTATTTCCTCTCTTCTACTCTCAAACATTCTCACATACTCTCTGTTCAATAACCTTTCACTTTTTATTATCCCTTCCTTACCACCTTCATGTTTTCTCATTCATACACCAACCAACTTCATTTTACACAGGACAATCACATGAGCAGATGGTGTCATACTCATACTTTTCACATCAAATACTTCCCAAAGGATATTCTTTCTTGCTAGGCACAGGATCGATCATATTCTAAACTTCACCTTTCCTATTCCTAACCCACGTGTATTTATACACCCCCTTGTTCTGAAAGAATGTATTTGGTACTCAATTTCTTTTAGTACAAAACCCTACAACCATCCATCCATTTTCAATATCTCTGGGTGTACCAGTAGCTCCAGTTATTCCCCCTCTCTCATTCTATCCTCTATTCATATATCATACAACTAACTATCAACCAATACCTATTCTCAATTCCATCCAACACTCGTCGCAGGTCAGCCCAGAACCTTCTTAGTCAGCTTACCTTCTATAATTACACATTGGAGAATTTTGTTGTAGGCAAGGAAAGGGAGGTTCCTGAGCATTTCCTCAGTATCGTATTAAACTTCAGAATCATTTAGTTACTAAAGCATACCAATCATCCTGTTTGGTGGAAGGAAACTCGAACCTGACCTCACCCTCAGCAATACCATTTCTTCAAATCTCAGATCGAATCGCCAAGCCTACCTACATTAAAAAGCCTGCCAAAAAAGCCGGATTGGCGCACGTCAATGCTACCTTCCTGAATAGCTCTTCATAATGGGTTGCTATGTGCTGTAGCATCTCATCCATTCAGTTACCCATGGGTACAAGGCACCGTCATATACCAACCTATCATACACAATATCATCTACTTCTACTTCGGTCAACACTTTCTTTCTCACAAAATCACAATCAACCCACCTTTTATGCGGTCTACAAACGCTTCTCACGGCATGATACTAGCCTATACTATATTCTTTTCCACACTTTCTTCTTCCATATACCACCTCAGTCACAGCCCCGTTCAAACCCTTCGTTACCCAAAAAACATCTTACCCAGTCATTCCTAATCCTTTGTACATCATAGTCTCACTCCCATACAACAACGTTGATACCAGTGTAGTTAGAGGGATTAAGGAAAAAAATGGGGCGAAAGAACGAAAGTAGCCAGAGGCGAGTTGCGAACAGCTTCCTGCATCGCCGGACCCCTGGTGGCGAGCGGACTATCGACTGCACCATTCTGAGTCTTAAAAAAACCCTTGTTCAAGCAAAGCTGTTTAACCAACCACTTGCACTTCTCGGCATGCTCTAAAGCAGCTTCCTGCGACATTCCTTACTCAAACCATTACCATTAATGCTTTACTCACAGCAGACTTTGCTACCATTTGAAACACTGTGGTAGAAAATCCATTTCAAATGTACCACTATAATTCATCATCGATACTTAAAACTCCACAGTTGATCAAGAGTAACATACTATATCACACATCCTCACTCACAGCTGCCTCCGTTCACCCTAACCTGTTCCCCCAGGACAGCCCCATTTAAAAATGGTAGCGGTGTTGGGGCCTCAGAGACCGTGTGGACAAACTTAATTTGCGGTGCCCTACTTAGTTGTGGTTACGTTGGTGGGGGCCTAAAGCAAAGGCTGTAAGATCAAAGTTCTCTCTATTAAGCTTACAAACGGTCGGAGGGAGCAGAGATGTCATCTGCTCCCAGGGAGCTACAAAAAAAAACAGCTACCCCCAAACACCATCTTATTCTTTTCTGTATTTGTTTTGCCTTATCCATCAGCCAGTACCTATTAACAACATATCTCTTCATCCATCAGTCAATACCTATTCTATCCACCACTTGTCCAAGTGGGTCCAGAAATTAATCTTAGCCTCCAAAATATATAGAACAAAAAGCTTACTCATATCATTAAGGAGTTCCTTAGGGATCCAGTCATAGTTGATGCCATCTTTGATATTAGTGCCAGTTTCAATAGTGGGTTTCTTGGCTATGGCAGTTTTCTTGCTACCAAAGGAGGAGAGAAAGTGGTGGCCAGCGAGGAGGAGGAGGACAGCGAAGGCCAGCAGGAACACGTACAGGAAGAATGTTTCTCCATCAAGGCCTTCATCCACCTCGGTAATGCTCACAGTCTGATTAAAGATCGCTTCAACAAATGGATCACCATCCTAGAAGGAAGAGCAAAACAAGTTAATTTCATCACACACAAGCTTAACATAATACCCAAGTGCTTAGCAAAACATTTCCTGTAATTCTGGTAAATATAAGTAATTAAATAATGAACCATAAAGTACAGTATTCCAAAATTGAACATTTTCACAACTCTGTCCAACTAGACCATGTAGATCTAAGTGGAATTTGACATGCAATCCTAATACCTACAAAGTTTTAGCTGAACCACTGTTATAACCTAAAAATTTGCTGCTTAAAAATCCTATGTTCTTGTATACCAAAAACATTTTTCATTTCTTTTCATTCTTTTATGTACTCTTCACTAAAATCACTGAATACTAAGCACAGATGATCCTATAATTTTTTGCTTCTCAAGGAGTGAATATACATCTAGTACTCATCCTATTTCATACACTTCATCAAGCATATTTTCTAAGAAGGAAAATCGTCTAGATGAACAAAAGTCCCCATTCATTAGGAGCTAAACAGTCAAACTTTGAAAGCAACTGCACTGTGTGCAAAGAAAGAAGCTGGATTTTGCATGAAGAAAATGCACGGCGATCTATTGTTGTGGCTGATATAGTCTTGTCATTGACACTAGGTGGCCCCTCAAGATCCTGCAGAAATACCCACTCAATCTATGCTCATCACAAAGTCCAAGAAGATATACAACCTACTCAAGACAGGACTACAGGAACAACAACTGTACCCGACCTGTTCCTATCATAAGTATATATATTATATACTCTATTTACTAACCCCTACTAGCATTTATCCACATTAGACACATCACATCATCTATGGTAGTGTTAATTATTGTTGTTCAGAACCTAACTATAAATGATACTCTAAATTACACATGATTACTTAAAGTGTTGAATATAATTTTCCAAAGGGATTACAATTTGTGCTTCAGTGTGCCCTTTGTACATTTTGTCCCTGGAAGTTGGTAATACCCCACCATCCTTGTTTCAGGAAGACGTTCGCCCAATTATCTTGCTTCCAGCTAGGGTCCCTCCCCTGGGGTTAGTAGTCACAAACTCTACCTACCAGGGTTCACAAAAGATCTCATTCTGTATATCTTTAGGTTTGGTCTCAGCTGTGCTTGTCTGGTTTTTGGTGGTAGATGTGCATTTCAGTCAGACCAGTTCAGCATTTATATGTTTTTAGATTTGGGTAGTGACCACATCAGTCTTGCCAGAGTGACCCATTTGTGGAGCGAGATGGATCTTTCCTCTGGGTTTCAAGGTGGCAGGATTTCTGGGAGGGTCTGGGTGTGGTATGTCCTTGGAGTTTTGTGCATGTCCATGTGGAGGGTGGTGGTATGGGTCTTGCATGTGGTAGCATTGGTGGTTTGGGTTTCTTGTACACTGAAGAAATTGTGTTCCCCCGATGTTGAGATGGCGTTTCAGTGACAACCTTTTGCTAGGTGGAGTGCTTTTTGTTTTTTTTGTAGTGTGCTGAGAGGAGTGGGTGCGAGGTTTAGTGCCCAGGCTGAGGAGAATTAGGTGAGGATGAATGTATTGCTTGCATGTGTGGGTGATGGATTACTTAGATAACCTGAATGTGGTTCCTATGAGTGCTCGGTGTGTTCACTTTTGTGCTAGCATGGTTTACACTTTCTGTGTGTTGTTGGAAATTTAGTCCTATATATAGTGTACAACGAGCAGTGTAGGCATTTTGTTTAAAGGGAGTGGTGTTTGCTAAAGTGATGAAGGGTTTGTTTTTTAGTACTCATTTGTGATGCAGAGTTGTAGATTGAGAGCTGCTTTGTTGGTTTGGGTGTTGTGAGAGAATGATGATACTTATATTTGTCTGTCTGCAAAAAAATTGAAGAGTGGAGTCGAGTGTGCTGTTTAGTATTTTATGAGGATGTGTGTGGATAGTGTCCGAGGCTTTGCTCATGGTGAGGTGTTGCCCTGTCCTGAGTATGTATATGTGGGTAGGGTGGGAGGCTTGGGTTGGTTGAAGCCTTCTTTTATGAGTTGGATGTTGTTGGATGTTTGTGGGATATGTGGGTTTAGTTTAGTACTAGACATGATGTGGAAGGGGGTACAGAGTATGGAGCTTGGTCAACATGTTACAGGGTCAGTGGGTACTTTGTTTGGTTTGAGGAAAAGTGTGAACAGATTTCATCCCTAACTTTTATATATATATATTTTATGGCAGTAAAACACTTAAGAAATGAACCGAAAGAATTACTCACAATACTGTGGTAGGCCAAATTGACCGACAAGCCAAATGGTCTACCAGCAAAGGCTTCAGCTGGGTAGAAGGAATACATGAGCGTGGCTTCTTGCCTGGGTTTAACAGACCTATGGTCCGGAACGGCAGTGAAGTTTTGAATGTAGAAAGAGAAATCCATGGGATATCTAAAGGAGGCATCTATAGAGTCGAGCACAAAGTCCTTATCACCATTATTGGTGAAACCAACCAGAAATTCAACTAATTTACCAGCAGGAAGCTCTGAAATGTGAATTCAAGATAAAAATTAAAGAATCTTCAAACCTTGAAAAACCCTGACAAGTGGCAGGGGCAACGCCAATGCTAATAAAACTACCCAACTCCTTTATGCCTTATATTAAGCTTTATCTAAACTAAAACCTTGGATGTAATATCTATATTGGTCATTCATTTCCTAACTACATACTTCATTTTTTAGGTATAATATAACGCCACCTTTTACTCTACACCTATCCCTATTAAACATTTTATATCCAGCTAAGTTAATATTGTGGTATGTGCTGGAGAATTTGTCTGGTAGTGGTATTGAAAGACTTTTTGAAAGTGAACAGTCATGAAGAGGGAAAGACTGCTGTGATAGTAGTACTGCATAATATGAAAGGGAAGAAAGATTCCTCTCTAGTGTTTAAGGCAATACATAATGAAAACCTCTGATTGGCTGTGTAAGAAGAATAACTGATGTAATGATGGGGATGAACAAGTGTTATAGCAAGAAAGAGGCTGGATTGGGTTTTCATTGAGATAGCAAAAATATGGATATGGAGAAATTAATTGAGTGTGTCCATAAGGAAGCAATACAGTGAATGGGCTCTACAAATGTATGAAGCAGAAGGGAGTGTTGGATAGTTGAAAAATGTTTGTTGAAAGTTAGTGCAAACATTCTGGTGAAAGTTGGCTGAAGTCTGAGACTTAATTTTTTTTTATGATGGTAAGGATGGTATGGCTAGAAGTATGAAAGGGAATTGGGGAAAAGGACATAAGATTGTGAGGAATCAGTTCAGGTTGTGTTGTTGTATGTTGGTGACCTGTTATTAGTAGCAGAGGGATTTGGAAATGTTGTTCAAGATGTTTAACAGGGTGCAAGGGGTCTAAACATAAATGCAAAAAAGTTAGTTGTTAATTGCAGCCCCCACCAATTTTCAATCAAAGATGAGGTTCTGAACTAGGTACTAGTAATAGTTTACCATCCTGCCTTGACTAATCCCAACCAGATAATTAAATAGACAAAGGTCAGTACAACATTTGTTGATGAGCCTGAGGGTCCCAGGACGAGTCCTCTTTGGGAAAAAGAGGTGCCAGAAAGTATTACATTATTTTGACTTCAAAAAGTGTACAGGTACCTTTGTCTCCCCAGAGCAGGGGGACCTGTTCTAGGTCAGAGGTATGTGGATATAGATACCCATCGGCAGGATTCCTTGTAACAGAATGTGTGTTGTGCTGTAAAGATGGGGGAGAAAAGAGTGTCGTAATTGGCTGTGTGTCATGAGACACACACAGTAGGAGGGGGGGGGGGATAAGCACAGCGCATCCACCAATTGGTAGCTAGATCTCTACATGAGCCAACGTTTGCTTCCACTCATGCTGATGGAACAGTACCACAACATTAAAAGACTAATGCTGTATCCACTCAACTAGCAAAAGCTCTGCCAACCAAAAGCCAGTCCTTGGTGGTGGTGGTGGTGGACAGAGTGGAGTCTAGAAAATAAAGTGAATCCTTCATAAAGGTGAAAATGAGAGATCTGTAAAGTGGTGAGGAATGATGAAGACGCCCCAACTGAGGATGAAAGCTGGTTTTTGACTGGCCTGCAAAATTAGTGTCAGGGCAAGAAAATAGGCGAGAGAAGGCTTGTAAAGAAAACAAAAATTGAAATGCTTAGAAAGAATAAAACCTGGGAGGTCTCAATCAACACACCACTCCTCTACTAGGGAAGGGTGCTACTAAAAGAATACTAGGGGTGTTTTCTTGCAACTAGGGAAGCCAGAGCTCTGAGTATACCGATAGTGTGTTGGGATGGTATTGCAGGCTCTGGTGTGCCCCATGAGCAAATACATTTTAAGTATTAAGGGAGTATTGTAGAATGATACATTGTGACAATGTTTGGAATGATAGGAAAGTCTCAGGGGAGATCATTGTTTGAGAATGGTTGCCTAAGAGAAGGCTGATCCTGAAAAAAGTGTATGGGAGTAATGCTGTCATGCAAGGAGAAAAAACTTGAAAGTGAAAGCAGTACAAATGGAATATTTAAAAGGGATGATGGGTGTAAAGAAATATTCAGGTGCTATAGGCATGTTGGAAAAATGGCTCAAAATAAAACATGAAATATAAGTTAATTTCAGTGTTCAACGGGTTGTAAAAATGTGGAAGAAGCCTGTACAAAAAGAAAAGATACTCAAAAGTACAAACTTTATGTCAATCATTGAGTCTGGGATAGATAACCGAGTTTGATCCAATGAAACCTTTAAAAATGATGAAATAGCATAATTATTGATAATACAAGACCAGTTCTTTTCTGTTCAGTCTTACCTTTGCCTTCTCCAGTTGGTTTGGTGAAGAGAATGATTGTATCAACATCTGGAGAGCCTTTCATCCCACTATCTCCCTCCTCCTCCTCATCTCCAGTTTCTTCTACTTGAGACCCAGTTCCATCATCAACTACAGCTTCATCATCATCTCCCATCTCTTCTTCAACTTCATCTTCACATGCAACAAGCACTTTGTCTGAAATGGGTGAAAATTTAAAATTTTTTTTTTAAATAGGCTTTGCTTGGACTGGTAACTTTTCGTTCATATTAACAGTGTTTTCTACATGGCAAAATTAGCACAGCAACTACTACTAGCACTATGCTGCACTATCCATCTTAAATGAGATCCCTTTCCTGAAGAAAAATCCTGACTGGATAAACAAAAAAACATCAGCATGATAATTGCTGACGAGCCGAGGCAATAGGTGCCTGGAAGTGGATTTACACCAACCAGGGATCAGTAGCCTGACAGAAGGGATATGTGGAAACTACCACCCATGGAATAGAGAACAGCGTGTTGTGCTGTGAATACAGAAAAAATAGTATTGCGATTGGCTGTGTGTACTATCTACTCACCAATCAGTGACCAGACCTCTATATAGATGCACTGACATTTGCATCCACTCTCACTGAGATTGAACCCAGTGTACCTCAATATTATAAGACCAATGCTGTATGCACTAGTCTAGCGAGAGCTCTATTCCAACAAAATCAATTAAGTTTGTCAGCCTAGAAGAATAATTGCATTAAAAATAGGTACCACAAACAGACATAGACAAAAAAATATATCTTTAAGTCCTGCTTCCTCCAAGAACTCAAAAATCTTGCAAGCAGGAATCAGTTCCCAGTACTATAGAAATTAGCCATGTGCATTTCATACAATGCAAAAATCATCTTAAATTTATAAATAGAGTTGGGATTCATTAAATAGTCCTGGTATAGCACCACAAAAATTTGTGGCACTTGAAGGGAGCTGCCACAACATATACATATACTCCAGCCACATACATCATAACACACAGCCAATCATACCTTGTCTCTTACCCCAAACTCCAAACACATCCATCCCAGAACTTGCCAAAAGGGTTTACACCCCAGTTGTGGAACAAGGGGCCCTCCCTTAGCCCATGAAAGGCTCTCTTTGGTGGTTGGCAGCAAAGAACTGCACTTCATGCACCTTCCCCTCTAATGTGGAGCAGCCCCTGGTGCCTAAGAGCTTGCCTAGGAGAATAATGCAACCCAGTGCTAAGTGAGGTGAGTGTTGGAATGGAAAGTTTGTCTGAGATTGAGTGAATGTAGTTTGATTGGGGGTGATATGAATAAAGAAGGTATAACCATGATATTGAATGAGGATTGGCATGATGCAATGTTTGGATATGAATGGGAGTGTTTGAGAAATATGTGATGAAATCGAGATTTAATATAGTGAAAGTGTAGAGATAATGCAACCCAGTGCTAGAGGCAGAAAAGTTTGTCACTACCCTTAGTGCTCTCTGAGCTTTCCTAGAAAGTAGATGTGTGTTCAATCTCTCTCTGAATTTGCACATGTTTTTGTAGTATTATTACCCTTAATTTAACTTCAGTGCATGTAATGGACCCTAGTAAGGACTTAATGTGTGATTAATACACAAATAATTGGATTAAAAATTTCAAAACATTGAAAGAAATTTCTGATTTGTTTGGTGTTGCACAAACTTCAGTTAACAAGGATCTGCATAGGCATAAAGAGGTCAGTCCCCAAGAATAAGGATAGGGAGTCACCAAGAGAGCAAACAGTCTGGCAACATCATAAAACATGAATTATAATCTAATCTGCAAGAAAATTATAGAGTAAACGCAAATGTTAGGTATTTCAGTATAAACCATGTTGCATGGTGTGAATGAAATTGGATTTTAAACATTTTAGTGGAAGTATTCTGGTGACTACCAGCAAAAGCATAGCTACCAAATTTTACAATTATTCAACTTAAATAGCCAATATATAGGATATATTAAAACGAACAAGGAAAAAAATCCCAGCAAACTAAGACAAAACTGAACAAAAAATGACTTAAGAATAAGAAAAAAAAAATGGATAAGCAAATAAGCAAGATAAAGTGTTGCGAGGCACGCTTACAGAGGGGGCCAACCACACCACTACCAGAACCCCTCACACACAAAAAAACCTATACAATGTAATGGGCCAGCCTCCTCCAAATACTTGGTGAGTCTACAATTGTGTGCATGAATCTTTCCTAAGTATTTGGATTTAGAGCCATCCATGTAAACTGCCATCTCCAGTGTGTGAGCTCCAAGAAGTTTGAATGCAATACTCCTGATGCTGTAGAAGCTTTGGTGATTGCCATCAAGGGCAATTCTGCCAGAGGCTGGGTGATGCTGTGGAAGGCAACAGAAGCACACTACCTTAGTCTTGGGTGAAGAAGACCAAAACATGAGCGCTTTGACATAGCCAGAGAGTCAATGCTCTAGAGTAGGCATCTGGACCACTCCAAGTGAGAGAGTAAGGTCATATGTAGAGAACACTGAAAATATCTTTCAGCAGTACCAAGGTGATGCCATTGATACTCAAGGCGATGTGAGTGAGTTTAAGGATACTTCCCTGTCATATTGAACCAGAGAGCTCTCAACCCCACAGGTATGCATAATTAACAATCTTGCAAAAACTCAGACTTGAAAATTTAAAGCATCCCCTGCCACTTATGTGTAAATGGTCTCCATGAAACTTCATTACCATGCAGTATCATAGGCGATTAGTTCAAAAAGCACTGCGGTGAGGTAAAGTGCTGTCTATGAGGGAAGGCTTCACAGATAGCATTTTGCAAATCAGAGCAGAGCATCTAGACTGTGCAGAAGATAACTAATTTCTACCGGTCTAGGAAATAAGCTAACCCAACATTTACCAATTTCTCCATCAACTTGCACATGCAAAAAAATTGTGAGAAATTGTTAAAAACCAGTTGGGTTAGAGTTATCACCCACCTTCATTCCTTTTGGATTTATTTTTTATTAAAGACTTTTCTTAAGACTAAAATTAACAATTGTTTGCTACCCATTGTTATATGTTCCCCCTTCCTCATTTATATTTATTCATATGTATTCATGTTACTAATATTTCGTTTTGTTTCTTTTCCAGATGTATTATGAATATAGTTGATTAAACCTTATAAAAAGGGGCAGTTTGAATATACCTTCTCAGTTCTATCATTAAATTAAAAGCTTGTAAGGCAGCTATGCTCATCACTACTTATAACTATTATTACACCCACAATACACATTGACATTATGTGTGGATGAAAAGTGAATTTTGTCTTACTTTTTCTACATTCAATTATTTCTTTTTCTATTCTTTCATTTTTGGCCTATTTTTTTTTACTTACATGAAAATTTTATTCAGATTTAATCTTAGTAAAGTTTTCTTCTTTTCTTTACATTTTACCTTTACCACATTTTTTCCTACATTTATTTTTTTAGTTTTTACCATTCAGAATTTTTTACATTCTTTTATATATATATATTTACATATTATTTTATTTATGAGAAAAGCTTAGATTTACTTGGAACTAGTTTTTGTGGGTCATCACAAAATGATTCACTTCTGCAATCTAGTCTTAAAAATGGCTCTGACCGGTTATTCCTGACCACATTTATGCTAGATAAAATACAATTATTAGGCAATCATAAACTCATTACATTGTCCTATTTATTCCAAAATTATTTGAGATATCCAGATTTTTTAAAGGCCACCATACACAGAAAATAGTTTCTGTCATGTAAAATTTCATGTATGTAAGCCTATCCACTTTTAAGTAAATTTTAACATAAGTGATTATTTTTGCTCTTGAGTATTGGGGAAGGGGGGGATAAAAAGGGACTAATTCTATTTGACAAGTAGATACCTTTCTGTAAGTACAATTAAATTAATTTCCCATTTTTTTTTTATAATAAGCTTGAGTTGTCATTATTTTGGGGGTCTTTATCTACAAACAAAAATGGCACCATCAGATTTAAACTTGGACATAAACAATGTAGTCATGCGCGCTAAAAGAAACAATTACTGTGGAGAAGTTAAACTTATTAAATATCTTATTGTATTATATATCATTTTGAAAGTAATTTCAAAATGAGAGCTTGGTCCCCATACCCCCAGCTATTTTTAATAATCTATTAGTATTCCCAATTTGAAAGTCTAGCATTAGATTCAAATTCAAAGACAATTGTCAGACATCATTGTAGGCAAGCCTACAAAAGTTAAGGGAATAAGGGCAAGATTACCTAGCTAGATAGGTAGCCAACAACAACAACCCCTACAAAAAAAATCACTAAACTAACCATTTTTTTGGTCCACAAACATACATTTTTTAGATTATGCATTTAACAAAAAAATGTTGAGGCGAAACCTCAGAAGACCTACACCGTGTTTTTAGTATTAAAAACAGTAGTAATAGTGTTTTTCGGCATTGAGGTCATCATATATGGTTTTGGTTTGGCGTGGAAAGTGAATATTTTTAAGATACTCCACCTTGATGGGGTCAAAATGAAATTAAAATAAGTCCACCTTGCCTTCTTTGATATGTAAAGAAACCCTGATTTCAAACATTGGTATCACTAAATTTGACCTAATTTCAAACACTTAAAACAACTCTGATTTCAAAATTAACACCAAAACCCATTGGCAACCGTTAGTGAATGATGGCAGATTGTGATTCTTGTCCATTTAGTTTGTTGAACTTTAATTTAAGACTTTTGCTAATTTAATTAACTTTTGTATAACTCAAGGCCTCAATTTAAAAGTCAAGAATTGCAACAGATGTGGGAAAGAGGCAAGGCTCAATTATAATATAAAAAGGTGGAGATGTGACACGTTTCTATGAGAAAGCAAAAATGGCAAAAGTGTATTTGGTTGCTAACTATTTTTAAAAAGTAAGTTTTGTTTAAGTCTTTGCATTTGAACCTAATGCTAGGCTTTCAAATTGTTAATACTGCTAGGTGTTTAAAAATAGTAGGGCATGTGTGGGGACAGCCCTCCTATAATTAAAGGAAGATATAGAGGTGAGACATCATAATTAGAAATACGAGTGAGTTGCGAGTTTGTGATTCTTGTACTGTTGAAAAAAGGGAAAATGTATCTGAATGCCCCTTATATTATGCAACTCTTGAAAATGTGGCTTTGGTAGAGGAGGTGAGTCAGTCTTGTGATGAATGTAATAGTTTAAATGATTTGGTGATTGAAGTGAGAAGGGATGCGCGAGTGTACGCATGAAGAATATCATGTCGCTGGGACCAGGAGGGAGGAAGGTAACAGACTAGGGACTGGAGAGAAATAAGTGACTGATATAAATGAAGATGAATGGTGGGTGAATATGGATAAAATGGCTGGGTTAGAAGTGAGTAAAGAGACATGGAGTCTGTTGGGTTGACTAACATGTGATGCCCTGAGAGAGGAAGAGGTTGAAAGGTGTAGTTGTGGCAGCTTGAATGAGAAAAGGAGCGAGGGTGTAGCTAGGCTTAGGAAAACTATGACGATGACTGAGGTGCTTGTATGGGTGACTCAGATTATATAGGAAGTTGAGTGCGAGCAAATGGAGGGAAGTGAGAGTTTGTTTGCCGGGTGTTGGTGTAAATGATGTGTCTGAGAGGTATGATAGTCTGTTGTCTGGATGCGAGAGGGATGCAGTTGTGATTAGGAATGTGGGAGTATATGATGTAAAGAAGGTGGGTTCATGAGAGTTACAGAGGTACAAAAGGTTAGTTGAAAGTATGAGTGAAAGTAGAGGAAAGGCGCTGTTTCAGGTGTGCTTCCGAGATTGGATGTAGGGATGGAATGGTTGTCTCATGCAATTGGACTGAATGAATATGAGAAAGGCCTGTGTGAATGAGGATTAGTGTTTGTGGATGTCTGGAATGGCTTTTATGGGAATAAGGCATTGTATGCATTGGATAAACTCCATCTAAGCTCAGCTGGGGTTAAGGTGTTGTGGCAGGAGTTAGTGTCATTAGGTCTTTACAGGTGGGAAACTAGTTACTGATAGTGGTCAGGGAAATATAAGAGTGCAGGGTGGGGCAGGGAAAGGAAAGAGATGTAGAGGAGATAGAGCGGAAAGTATACAGGTTAAAAGAAGTGCTTCAGGGATAGGAGGGGTGTTTTCTTTATCCCAATGCTCTAAGTCTTAGAAATAAGAAGGATGAGTTAGATATAATATGTGTAATAGAATCATGGGTTAATGAAAATAAATTTAATGACAATGTGAGTGAATTTGAACTACAAAGTTATGATATGTACATTAGTCAAAGGAGAGAGAGGACTGGTAGTGGGTTGATTATTTACGAGGGTCGGTCAATAAGTTTTGCGAATCGGTAGGGCAAAACAGAGGAAGGGGGATGGCTGTTTGTGGGGGTGTTAGGACAAGTTATAACAAGTCAGGACCTGCAGCTGCACACTCCTGCCTCATCTATTTAAGAAGCAGTAGCTGATCGCAGATCATCAGTCACAAATTTTTCAACAATGGAGAAAGTTGAGCACCGCGCACTAATCAAATTTTTGACCAAGGAAGGCAAGAATGCAAGGTTGTAGTGTACACCGACACCGCCCCTTCCTATGCAACCATTACTCGCTGGAATAGGGAGTTCCACCATGGTCGTGAGTCCCTTGAAGATGACCCCCATCTAGGACACCCATCAGACATGACTAACGAGGACAATGTGGCCTGTGTGGAGAGGATGATCCTCGAAAATAGATGGGTGAAGGTCGAAAAAATCGAGCGAGAACTTGGAATATCACATGGAAGTGTTATTAACATATTCCATGACAATTTGGCCATGACCAAGGTCTCTGCCCGTTGGGTCCCTAGAAACCTCAGGCCCCATGATCGACTTTAACGTCGTCAAAGTTTGGAGGAGCTGTTGTTCCTGTACAACGAAGACCCAGCGGGATTCGAGTCACACATAGTGACAGGTGATGAAACATGGGTCCATCACCGAGATCCCAAGACCAAGATATAAAGCATGGCCTGGAAGCACAGGGGCTCTCCAACCCCCATCAAGTTCTGGACCCAACCCTCAGCCAGGAAGATCATGGCCACCATCTTCTGGGATTCTGAGGGAGTGTTGATGGTGGACTATGCGCCTCATGAACGGACCATCACAGGCCAATATTACGCTGAGGAACTGGCTGGGTTGAAGAAGTGCATCCGTCAGAAGTGGCATGGCAAGTTGACACGCAGTGACCTGCTCCTCCACAATGCCAGAGTTGCACAAGATGCCCTGCGCGAATGCAGATTCGAGGAGCTCAACCATCCCCCCTACAGTCCAGATCTGGCCCCTAGCGACTACTTTTTATTCCGCTTCAAGGATACACTGCGTGGACGCCGGTTTGGGGACGATGATGATGTTCAGCTCACCATCAGGAGATTTCTGGTTGTCAGGAATTTGAAGCCTCAGGGACAAGTGGCGCAAGTGCATTGAAGTCGAGGGTAGTTATATTGAAAAATAATAAGGTGAGGTCACAGTGCATGGACGTACCTCAGGGATCCGTTCTAGGCCCTTCATTACTCATAGTTTATATAAATGATCTTGGGGAGGCTGTAAATAGCATTGTCAATTTTTGCTGATGGCACTAAATTGGCAGCTGTAGTCAAAGAAGTTGAGTAGCTTTAAAGTGCAGTGACTTAAATAAGTTATTAGCTTGGGCTCAGAAGTGGCAGATGACTTTTAACCTTAAAAAATGCAGTTATTAATAAGAACATAAGAAAAGAATGAGACTGCAAAAGACCATTCATGGCCTACACTTGGCAGCTCCTGTTCCAGTCAACACACAAAAGATTTCTTACCAGAGAAAAGTCATCAACATTGTCACCCTTTACAGGAGTTGGTCAGATCTAATCTACAATATACATAAAATGCATCCAGAGGATTATGTCCATTCATGCAACCACAAAATATAATCTCCCCACTCCTTAGAAAAATAAATACATATGTACATAAAAAAAAAGTCAGTCCCATCTAGCAGCTTCATCCATATATTTATCTAATCTATTCTTAAAACTACCCAGAGAGGAGGCTTCTATCACATGTCTAGTGAGCCTATTCCATTCATCTACCACACAATTTGTAAACCAATTTCTCCCAATCTCCTTCCTAAACCTATACTTATCAAGCTTAAACCCATTGCTATGTGTCCTGTCATGTTCACTAAGTATAAGAACCTTACCCAGATCCCCTTTATTATATCCTTTTACCCATTTGAAGACTTCAATCAATTCCCCTCTGACTCTTCTCCTTTCCAATGTATGTAGATTTAGTTTTCTGAGCCTTTCACTATAAGGTAAGTTCCTTAGCCCACCAATCATCTTTGTCATCCTTCTCTGCACAGACTCAAGCAAATCAATATTCTTCCTATAATATGGTGACCAAAATTGTACTGCATAGTCTAGATGAGGCCTAACTAGCGCCAGATACAGTTTTAGAATGACTTCAGCAGTCTTATTGCTTACACTCCTCCTAATGAATCCCAATATCCTATTAGCATTATTCTTAGCATTTAGGCCTTGATTTCTAGGACGAAGGTCTGAACTTACCAAAATACCCAAGTTCCTCTCACAATCGGTCCTCCCTAAAATTCTCCCATTTAATTTAGAACTATTCAATGGATTATTTCTACCTATACTAAGTACACTACATTTGTCTATGTTAAACTTCATTTGCCATTTCTCGGCCTGTGAAATTATGTTATGTTATCAGTAAATATGTAGATTAGCAGCACGGCTGAAAAAGTGGATTTTTGTGTTTATATTTCGTTCACCCGTGCCTGAATATTCATGCGCATTTGAGTCCTATTTGAAATATACCCAGCGCCATTTAAATATATAAAAAAAGGTAATAAAAATAGTAAAATGGGGGGAAAAATATATTGACAAATAAAAATGACTCCAAATGAGGATAATAAAAAGATATTAAGTGAAAAACAAAATAAAAATTCAATTCAGTCATTTCTGACATCAGACCTCACCCCCCCCCCCAATATAATTCGCAAAACGATTAAAGGCGCAGAAATGATTTGGTTAAATCATTCACTTCTGTAAGTGTTAGAACATTATTCTATAAACAATTAGGTTTATATACTGGGGGGGTAAACCCCCGCCAGACACCCAAATTGACTGAAACTCAGGATCATCGTAGGGTGGTCCCCCCATTGTATTTACCCCAACACAAGCAGTCCCCTTAAATGTACTCCAAAAATGTGAAACATATTGGAATACGTACAAAATAGTTTACGTCCCATCATTTGAGCCATCAATCTACATATTTACCATGTTATCATCTACTAAGTTTGGAAATTGCGTAGAATATGCCTGGATCCGAGTACAAGCTTATTTTGGGCTATTTTTCCTAGCTACTTTTTTTGAGCTGAAATCTATGTGGCTGAAGTTTATGGCAATTTTCAATTATATACTGGGGGCTGTACCCCCTCAGAACCCCCCCAAATGACTGGAAACTCAGGATCATCCTATGGATGCATTATGTGGGTGGGATTTGATGGATATGGATGACTTTTGATAGGCCCTTGTGGCTTTTGTCATCTGTGAAATTATGTTATGTTATGTTATAGGGCCATCCCCTCACCCCTTAAAATAAATTAGAACCGCATCCGCCCATACTCGCAACACTTACTCTAAGTTTAGCCAGTGCCCATCCACTTCACAGCGAATTTCTCTGGCATAAAATACTCAAAATTCCCAGAGAATATTCAATTTTAAATACTAGCTCCTAAACTGAAATTACTTACTATTATTAACTTCAAAGATGGTGATCAAAGGCAAAAATAGGAGTGTGAAAAAGATGATCTTTCTAAGATTATTCATCGTTAGGACTTTATAATAAAAAAAATACCTAAAGTTTGATGTTTAAATATTTCATAAACACAAACTTATGTCAGTAATTCATTGACACTGTAAACACCGGTATCACACTTCTTTAAAAGAAGTGAAACTAAGGCTACGCAGTTGCCACGAATGATATTTCAATTGGTGATATGTAATATGAATAGATAGAGTAAGAAAAAATAATAGTGAAAGAAGCAATGTTAACACAACAGAAAATCGCCTTCGATTTAGGAAAACATTCAAGTAATCAATTAATGTATTAACAACAGAATAAAAGTTAAATTGAAATAGACAGGTTACTGGAAGAAAGTTATGTGGAAGCAGGCATACCAACACAAGTGACAACAAATCGAATTCGAAAACAACATTCTTTAAAATGAAAAGGTAATGATAGTTGCAACATCTGTCCCTTTCTAATCGTGGATGAGATCCTCCGAAGAGAAAATGAAATTCTCATAAATATTTGAATGAGAATCACTGGCATGCCGCAGGGCATATGGAGGGTCCACGTTGGAGAGACAGGTGCACAGTAGTAGTGGGTTTTGACTCCAAATATAAAGCAAAGAACGTTTCATGACCATATATATATATATATATATATATATATATATATATATATATATATATATATATATATATATATATATATATATATATATATATATATTTATATATGAATGCAAGGTCCCGCAGGAAAAAATGAAAAGGTGTTTCCAAGTACTTTCGAACTTTATTAAGTTCCTTATCAAAGATAACTACAAGAAATAATATTATATTAGACGTATAGAGGTATATATATATATATATATATATATATATATATATATATATATATATATATATATATATATATATTATACTTTCTTGTGATTTAGAGGTAAGTTTTTGATAATAGTTGTTTTCCCAAATTTCTGAATTTTTTAAGTTAAAGTCGTTTTGTAGTTGCGCTGTCCCTCTACCAACCTTCTGTGCGAAGTATTAGTTCGACAGTTTGTAGACAATCTCGCATTTGTAACATGACGGAACTTATTTATGTTTAATGCTGATCTTTACTTCTTTTCTGCAATCTGAAACATTTTGAAGCAACTCCAAGTAATCCCAATGAGCTCGGGTAAGTGTTTGAAGAACATTTATGCTGAAGTGTTTATGTACGCCAGGCGATTAAATGATTTTTTAACGTTCTTATAAATTGCGCTACAGACGATAATCACGTTTCCGCGGTTAACAGAGAACTTCCGTTTACTTTAACAGCGCAAATATTAATATGGCCAATCAATGTTATCATAGCATCCACGTGTAATGAGATAAATAAGATATTTAATATAGTAATATGCAGTGGTGGGCGCGATAACGAAAAAAATGTATCACGATAACCGATAAATCGATAACGATAACCTTATCGGCAATAAATTTATCGCCCGATAAGGTGATAACCGATAAATCGATAAATCCAAAATCCCCTTTATCTTAGAAAACTTAGAAAAATCTTAGAAAAAAATTAGAAAAGTCTTAGAAAAATCTTAGAAAAAACTTCAAATTCAATGTTTATCCTGTCTCTTCACGAATGAAAATACTGTTTTAGGTGAAATAACTAAATTTGCACCGCCATACTCTATACCTGGTTATGCAGCTTGTTCCCCTTCGAAAACATGAGCATGTTGAAGTTTTCACCCGACAGGGAGCTCCTCTTAGCCCTGATAATGTCCTTGCCAAGGGATAACAATCACTACACCGCTGCGCTGCTCTGCATCGCCGTGTTTTACCTCAAGAAGAGGTCAATTAGGACCTTCTCACTGTTGAAGGCTGGGTCTGCCAGGCTGTCTGTCCCTTTGGCCTGCAGCCACACATTCACAATTTGAGCAGCCTTGGACTTGGTTGACCTGTGATGACCCCCAGTGTCATCCTCCTCATCACAAATGCTAGTGTAGTAGTCCTCCGTCTCCATGTCCTCGCTGTTGATACTGCTGGCGGTCTCCAGGTCATCACGCCACAAGATCTCCTCCATCATGGACTTGACCTCTGACCTCTTGACCATTCTTTACTCCCAGCTCGGACCTACCTATTTCTGCCTCCAAGGCACGCGCGGCTCGCCCCTTCGCTAAACTGGAACCCAAAACTGAAATTATCGATTATCGCTAGTTTGAAACCAAAATTATCGGTGATACCGATGAATCGATAATGCGGGAGATGGGATATCGGATAACCGATAACCCGATATCGTTATCGCGATCATTTATCTCGCCTGGATCTGGTTCATGCTTTAAACCAGATTCCTATTCACCCAGATGATGTTGCAAAGACTAACATCACCACTCCGTTTGGTTCTTTTGAAATGGTCAAAAGGCCATATGGGTTGCCTAACTCTGGTCAAACTTTCCAGCGCTTTATGGATCAATTCCTTAGGGGTCTTTCTTTCGAATTTTGTTAGATCGAAGACCTCCTAATATCGTCTTCTTCACTGGAGGAGCACCTTTCTCACTTTTGCCAAGTTTTTTCTCGTCTTCAAGAGTACGGTAACGTACACAACGCTTCCAAATGCATTTTTGGTGTCCGTCAAATATCCTTCTTGGGTCACCATGTCTCGAGTGCAGGGATTAGCTCACTCGAAGATAAAGTCATCGTCCTACATCACGCAGGCAACGCAGGCGTTTCTGTAGCATGTTAAATTTCTACCATAGATTTATTCATAACTGTGCCCAGGTCAAGCAACCTATCAATTCAATGATCACCAAGACCAAAAAGAACTCTCCTCTTGAATGGTCTACTGAGGCATGCGATTCATTCTCTCGCACAGTGCTCGCGCTGTGGAATTAACTCATCCTCCTCCTGAGCCCCCATTAGCGTCTCCTCAGATGCATCTTCAACTCATGTAGGTGCAAATTTGCAACAAAAGATCGGTGACCAATGGCAACCTCTTGCTTTCTTCTCTCGCGGTCTTACATACACTCAAAAGAGATATTCAACGTTCTCTCGATAACTCCTCGGTATATATCTCAATGTCCGCAACTTCCACCATCATTTGGAAGGGCATGAATTTACCATTTTAACTGACCATAAGCCTTTGGTCAGTGCCTGTTCGTCTCGTAGTACTTCATCACTACACAATGCGGTTGATACTCGTCAACTTGCCTTTATCCTGCAGATGACGAACGATATTCGCTACGTTCCTGGTTCTTCAAACGCATTTCAGCGATTTCCGGCACGCAACTCTCCTGCATTGCGCACATCGATCATGCGACAATAGCGCTTGCCCAGGAACAAGATGAAAACACGCAAAGGCTGCGTCACTCTTCTCAACTCGTCGTTTGTGAGATCGATTTGCCGGACAGTCATTCCAGGCGCATCCTGGTTGACTTCTCATTACCTGACTGTCCTCGTCCTCTCATTCCTCTCGCTTACCGTCGGCACGTTTTCGACCAAATTCACGGTGTCTCTCATCCTGGCGCCAATGCCACACGTAAGCTCGTTGCACAACGCTTCGTTTAGCCATGTATGAATGCCGACGTGGCAAAATGGACTCGCTCATGCCTGCCATGCCAGCGTGCCAAAGTCCATCGCTACACAAAAACTCCTCTGGTCTCTTTTCCTCTTCCTTCGTCGCGTTTTGACGCCGTTCACGTTGATCTAGGTGGTCTTCTTCCTTACTGCCGTGGTTGCAATTATCTTTTCACCATGATCGATCGTTTTGCTCGTTGGTCAAAGGCAGTTCTTATCTAAGACATCAGAGCTTCCACTGTCACTCGAGCCTTCGTCTCAACATGGGTTGCTCGTTTTGGTGTTCCCTCAACGATCATGACTGATTGTGGCAGCCAATTTGAATCTCACCGATGAGATGCACTCATGGCAATGCTTGGTTCCTTTCGCTTTCGTACCACAAGCCACCACCCCCACAGCAACTCGGCCGTCGAACGTTTGCATCTGACGCTCAAGGCAAGCATACGCTCCACCGATCCCAATATCACTTGGGTGGACAAGCTACCTTTGATTATTTTGAGAATTCGTTCGTCCTTGAAAGAGGATTTGGCCTGCGCTGCAGCGGAACCAGTTAACGGTTTTTAACTTCGTTTTCCTGGTCAATTATTTTCTTCTTCTGGCTGACCTCTACCTCTTCACCTCAATCCTGCTTCTTAGGTACACGATTTTATACAGGTAATGGCTGAGGTTAAGCCTACCACTCCTAGAGTGCCTGCTAATCAGAGACCTTTCGTGCCGAAAAAGATGTCAACTTGTTCCCATGTCTTTGTTCGTCGCGATTCTACTCGTTCCCTATTGCAACTAGCTTATGACGGACCTTTTCTCGTCATGTCTAAGAAGCCGAAATTCTATGTACTGCAGTTTGGTGCCAAGCAGGATATTATTTCTCTGGATCGCTTGAAACCTGCCTTTATTGATGCTGTTCACTTTGAGCAGTCCTCATTTTCCTCTTCTACTATCTTTAATAATGGTCCAGTGATTCCCCTACCTCATCATCAACTAACCTCAAACCCAATCTCCTCTACCTCGCCCATATCTCCATCTCCTTCCCGATTGCTGCCGCCTGCTCTTTTGTTGCAGGAAACCTCGTCGTCAGAGCTGTCCAGTCAGAAGACCATCCCTCCACCTCTGGTCACCCCGCAACCAGCAAGCCAGGCACAGAGCGTCATGCTTTCGTCAGACGCCAGCTCAGAGAGATCACCCAAACGGATCACCATCAATCCGTCCACTCTTGCTAGTCACAGTGCCTCGCCCGCATTTTCTACCATTCCCAGCAATCGTAGCTAGCCCAGCGGCGTCATCACACGGTCTGGTCGCATTTTCAGAAGGCCTCAGAGATATCTGGATTAGCGTAATATTTTTTGTAATGGTTTGGGTAACTCTCTTGGGGGGGGATATTGTAGCAGCTGACATCTTTACAAGCTCCTACAAAGTTCGTAAAGAGGCACTTGGCAATTTCCCGCCTGGGAAAATTATGCATCTCGCCCCAAAATCCATTTTTGTACGACCTTTGATACTAATCGGTTACCTCCAAATCAAAGTACGACTCCTCCCATCCACCAACCAATCAAAACCTTTGTACAACCCAATTCGAAATTAACCAATCAGAATAGACTTTCCTGTTTCCCGAATCTGGAGCGCATTTTTTACGAATACTTTTATTGAATCAGCGCTCCAGACAAGGTCAGTAAGAATTAGCTCCCTAATTAATCATCAGTGTATACAAAAGTCTAAATATATCCAATGTGTAATTCCTTCCTTTGAATTCCAGTTCCCCTGATTTATAACTTCAAAAACGTTGTGGCAGTACTATACTATATTTTATATAATTCCCCTATATTTTATCTTATTACTATAATATCCAACCTTTTATAGCTTATTCCTCTTAATATTATAATACTCGGCCATTTCCTTTTATTCAATGGTAATTGATTTGTTCCTTGGGAATCTGGTATGTAGCAGGAATATGAAGACCCAGGTGATTACACTAATCATTTATTGGCCGGACGTTTCGAACCTTTACTAGGACCATCTTCAGCGCCTATATCAACTAATGAGAAGGGGAAGGAACATTAATTGATAACAGTTAAAAGAAGGCATTAAAAAAAGCGGAAGAAGGCAAGTTAAAATAATAAAATTGACAATTATTAAAATTAAAGTAAAAACACTAATAACAATATGTAGAATTAAATAATATTACCCAGTGTGATTTAAAAAAAATAATAGAAAGTGAAATTATAACATAAACTGACTTGATTATCACATATTAAAAGTTACTGAAGTAAACAAAAAATAACCTATTATATTAAATTGTAAAAAACAAAAAAGAAAACCCCGAAAACAAATCAGAATGAACAAAGTGACTAACCTTTATCGTGGGAGTTGAGAAATCAACTAACTAAACATATTAAACTACTGACGAAATTTGTTCGGTTGGTCGGTTGGCTAGTTAATCTATTGAAGTGTTGGTTGGTTATATTGTGAATAGTTTAATTGAGGATGAGTAATTATTTAGGTTTGGATTTATTTTATATATATATATATATATATATATATATATATATATATATATATATATATATATATATATATATATATATATATATAAAGGGTCTTTCAACAAGGACGCTCGAGCTTTGTCAGGCGATAGTGGCCATGTTGTTAAAGCCTCATCTGGCAACCTCACTTTGAACTGTTCAGTATTACTTGGCAAATCATGATGGAAGATTACAGCGTTGAACAGCGTGAGCAAATTACCAAATGTTATTATCAAAATCAGTGTTCCGTCGACAAACGTTCCGCGCAAAAAATCCTCTTCAGCGACGAGGCCCATTTTTGAATGAATGGATTTGTGAACAAGCAAAATTGTCGGATTTGGGACAAAAACAATCCAGATGAGATACACCAGCACTTAGTGCATCCCAACAAAGTGACTGTTTGGTGCGGATTTTCGTCTAATGAGATCATTGGTCCGTATTTTATTGAGAACGAAGATATGATTGCCATAACCGTTAACGGCGAGACCTACAGATCGATGATAAGCAACTTCTTGTGGCCTCAACTGGATTATATGCCTGATATGGATACTGAAGACGTGGTTCCAACAGGACGGCGCTATATGCCACACTGCGCACGCTACAATAGACATTTTGCACCAGCGATTTTCTGGCAGAGTCATCTCGCATGGTGGTGACGTCAACTGGCCACCGAGATCATGCGATTTAACGCCATTAGAATACTTTCTTTGGGGCTACCTTAAATCGCAGGTCTATGCGAATACTCCGAAAATAGTTGAAACCCTCAAAGTCAACATAACGAATACCATCCAGCAAATTCAGCCAGATTTATGCGACAAAGTCATCGAAAATTGGGCCTCGCGAATACATTCCACCAAGCGAAGCCGTGGCGGACATATTCCACCAAGCGAAGCCGCGGCGGACATATTCCACACTTAATGCCATAAAATGTACTTTCAAATTTAAAATAAATTGAGTGCATATATCACAGACAACTCGTTTAATATACATTTAAAAATCGAGCGACCTTATTGAAAGACCCTATATATATATATATATATATATATATATATATATATATATATATATATATATATATATACAAGCCGCTGTTCTCTTCCTTAACAGGAAGAGCTTGGTTGCACAGGCACCCCTGCGGGGTATGGCCTACGGCCTTATTTGCTAATCTTAACTGCCTTTTTTAATCCCCTTTATACACTCTTTATTTTAAAACCCTGAACACCCTTTTCTTCTTCATCTTCATCTTTTCTTCATCTTCTTCTTCATCTTCTTCTTCATCTTCATCTTCTTCTTCTTCTTCCGCCCGCTGAGTCTTCATTCCGCCCGCTGAGTCTTCATTCCGCCCGCTGAGTCCTCATTCCGCCCGCTGAGTCCTCACTGAAAAGACGTGTTATCTCTGTGCTCCTGCTTAATTCATCTGTGCCCATAAATTTCGTTTTCTGAGTAACTTAATAATTATAGATACTTCCTGCGCTCATATAATATTAGTCGCTGTATTAAAAAGATTGGGCGTCTTATTCGCTGTGTTAATTTATTTATCTTCATCCGTATTCTAGAAATCGACAATGCCCGTGATCAAGTTTGAATGTTCGAGTTGTGGGGCTTCCTTTAATAAGGAAATTTACGTTCCTTCTAACATGGAACAAACTAGAATTTGCCGTTTTTGTATGTTAAACGATGCATTGGAGCGTAAGTTTGCTAACGCTATTAGCGAAATTAAATTAGAACTAAATTCCGTCGCGAGGGACGTTATATCGACCAACCGTAAAGTCGACGAATTAAATTCGAGTCTAAATTCTACCATTCATGACATGCGTGGGAGGGAAAATAGAAATCACGACAACCGGCCTACTCGTATGAATCATCAGGCAATTGTTGACCAGCAACAAAGGATTTTGAACTCGTTTGGACCCCAGGATTCACAATATAGACCCCAAGATTCGCAATTTAGGCCCGTTAGAAATGGGGCTAGACCATCGAGGGAACAACATTTCACATTACCATGCTCGAACCCCTTCGCACTACTAACTCCTATCGAAGGGGAAGAAGAAACTGTACTAATTGGGATTCTCTAATTAAAAACCAAGAGCCGGAATTCACAGCGCGAAACCCGTCAAAACGAAAACGATTTTGCTTTCCTGGTGGCCGCATAGATAAAGTAGTTAGTGAAATTGAAAAATTGGACCAAACACGTGACGGGCGTACGATCCTCACGCTTGTAGGGGGGAATGATGTGCACAGATACGACAGCACCCCAGAAGGAATAGTAAACCGCGCTAAGACTCTGATTCATACTGCGAAAGTTAAAGCGGATAACGTAGGAATAATTGGCATTTTACCCCGACTAAAATCCACGTTGCGTTTGCAGTCCCGTGCTATATATACAAACGAGTGCCTTAAGCGCTTGTGTCGCGATACTGGAGTTAGCTTCTTTGAATGATGATGTAAAGAAGGTGGGTACATGTGAGTTACGTGAGCAGTATAAAAGGTTAGTTGAAAGGATGAGTAAAAGCAGGGTAAAAGGTGTTGTTTCTGGTGTGCTTCCGAGATTGGATGTGGGGGTAGAATGGTTGTCGCGTGCAATTGGTTTGAATGAATTTGTGAAAGGACTGTGTGAGGAGCTAGGATTGGTGTTTGTAGATGTCTGGGGAGGGTTTTACGGGAATAGGAGGTTGTATGCGATGGATGGGCTCCATCTTAGTCGGGCAGGTGTTGAGGTTCTATGGGGGGAGCTGGATAGTGTGATTAGGTCCTTACGGGTGGGAAACTAGAAGCTGTTAGAGGTAAGGGAATAACAGGAATAGAGGGCAGGTGTAGGAAATGGAAGGGATGCAGTGATAGAGGAATAGCTAGGGGAGAGGGCATACTGATGCGTTATAGGGGGACTAATGCACAAGTGAATGAGCAGATAACTAGGAATAAAAAAACACAATGCAATGAAGATGGGAATAATAAAAAAAACTTAAAAATATATTACACAAATGGTCGGAGTATAAGGAATAAGATAGATCTCTTAAGAGCGTTAGCGAGTGAAGAGAATTTTGATATAATTGCGATAACAGAGTCATGGCTTGATTTGGCAGGTAATCACTTTAAACCTGAGGTTGAGATTGAGGGCTTTAACATGTTCCATACATATAGGAATAGGAAGAGAGGAGGAGGGGTTATTATTCATATTAAAGATAATCTCCAGTGTTGTGTAAACAGTACAATTAAATTAGATGATAACACAGAGTCATTATGGCTAAATGTAAAGGAAGGTAAAAACAAGCTTGTCTTAGGATTATTATACAGACCACCAAATCTTAGTAAGGAAGCTTCAAATCTTCTGTGGCAGGAGATTGAACGGGCATGTAGAAGTAAGCATGTGTGTATAATGGGCGATTTTAATTACAGAAATATAGACTGGGAAGCTCTTGTGGGTGATCAGGAGGCTGAGGAATTTTTGAATGTTGTCCAAGATAATTTTCTGAGGCAGATTATTAACGAACCCACTAGAGGTAATAATATACTGGATTTAGTTCTGACAAATAGGGAAGAAGTTATTAAGGATACTGAGATTGGAGGAAATTTGGGTAATAGTGACCATTGTGAAATTAGATTCAAGATGAAATGGAATGGTATTGATAGTAGCATGAACAATGTTAAAATTCCTGACTTTAGAAGAGCAAATTATAATGGGCTCAGGACTTACCTGGAGGCAGTTGTACAGAAACCAGGCAATGAAATCAATTCAGGAATAGATTCAATGATATCAGTTAGTGGAGACAATAATCACCAGGAGGAAGAGATTACAATTGAAGAGGAGTATGAAAGAATAATTGAGCAATTAATTACAGGTCAGATGATTAACATTCCATATAAGGAGATTAGGACTAAAAATAATGACCCAAAATGGATGAGAGATAAAATTAAGCATTATATTGGCATTAAAAAGGGCATTTATAGGAAAATAAAAAATGGAGAGGATCACTTAAGGCAGAGATATAATGAACTAGCAAGAGATGTTAAAAAGTTAGTTAGAGTAGCAAGGAGAAATTATGAAATTAAAGTGGCAAATAGGGCAAAGGAAGATCCTAAAAGTTTTTATCAATTATACAAAACTAAGGTTAGAGATAAAATAGGCCCACTTATAGATTCCAATGGAGAATTAGTGAGTGATAGGGACTCAATGGCTGGAATGCTAAATGACTTTTTTCTCTCAGTATTTACACAGGAGGATACTCTAAATATACCTGAGGTGTCAATGATCTTTCGGGGTAATGATGAAGAGAAATTAAAGGATATCTTGATCACAAAGGAGATAGTGACAAAGCAAATTGATAAAATCAAAAGTAGTAAGGCACCCGGTCCTGATGAGGTCTTTCCTAGAATTTTGAAAGAATGTAAGGATGTGTTAAGTGAGCCCCTAGCATGCATCTTTAGAAAATCATTGGAGAGTGGCATTGTGCCAGTGGCATGGAAGAAAGCCAATGTGATACCTATATTTAAGAAAGGGGATAAAACAAATATGTCTAATTACAGACCAGTAAGTTTGACTTCAGTGGTAGGGAAAATGATGGAATCTATTATAGCAAGGAATATTAGAGATCACTTGGATAAGCATAAGTTGATAAAAGAATCACAGCATGGCTTTAGTAAGGGTAAATCCTGTCTGACTAATTTGCTGTCTTTTTATAGTAAGGTGTATGAAGCAGCAGATAATGATGAAAACTATGATATTTTATACTTGGACTTTAGTAAGGCTTTTGATCGAGTGCCACACTTACGACTTCTGAGCAAAGTTAAAGCACACGGGATCGATGGCAGTATATTTAGGTGGATTCAGTCATGGCTTGGTGACAGACAGCAAAGAGTTAGTATAGATGGAGTTAAATCTGAGTGGGGGTGTGTTAGCAGTGGAGTTCCTCAAGGATCTGTTTTGGGTCCCTTGCTATTCTTAATTTATATTAATGATCTTGACATAGGTATAAGTAGTGACCTGAGTAAATTTGCTGATGATACTAAGCTAGGTAGGGCCATTAGGGCTGATTCTGATGCTGTTGTAATACAGGAGGAATTGACCATTCTGTCCAATTGGGCCGAGAAATGGCAAATGAAGTTTAACATAGACAAATGTAGTGTACTTAGTATAGGTAGAAATAATCCATTGAATAGTTATAAATTAAATGGCAGAATTTTAGGGAGGACTGATTGTGAGAGAGACTTGGGTATTTTGGTAAGTTCAGACCTTCGTCCTAGAAAGCAATGTCTAAATGCTAAGAATATAGCTAATAGGATATTGGGATTCATTAGGAGGAGTGTAAGCAATAAGAGTGCTGAAGTCATTCTAAAACTGTATCTGGCGCTAGTTAGGCCTCATCTAGACTATGCAGTACAATTTTGGTCACCATATTATAGGAAGGATATTGATTTGCTTGAGTCTGTGCAGAGAAGGATGACAAAGATGATTGGTGGGCTAAGGAACTTACCTTATGGTGAAAGGCTCAGAAAACTAAATCTACATACATTGGAAAGGAGAAGAGTCAGAGGGGAATTGATTGAAGTCTTCAAATGGGTAAAAGGATATAATAAAGGGGATCTGGGTAAGGTTCTTATACTTAGTGAACATGACAGAACACGTAGCAATGGGTTTAAGCTTAATAAGTATAGGTTTAGGAAGGAGATTGGGAGGAATTGGTTTACAAATCGTGTGGTAGATGAATGGAATAGGCTCACTAGGCATGTGATAGAAGCCTCCTCTCTGGGTAGTTTTAAGAATAGATTAGATAAATATATGGATTAAGCTGCTAGATGGGACTGACTTTTTTTTATGTACATATGTATATATTTTTCTAAAGGAGTGGGAAGATTATATTTTGCGGTTGCATGAATGGACATAATCCTCTGGATGCATTTTATGTATATTGTAGATTAGATCTGACGAACTCCTGTTAAGGGTGACAATGTTGATGACTTTTCTCTGGTAAGAAATCTTTTGTGTGTTGAATGGAACAGGAGCTGCCAAGTGTAGGCCATGAATGGTCTTTTGCAGTCTCCTTCTTTTCTTATGTTCTTATGTTCTTAACGTTTGGGATAAATTTCAAGACCAACCTTCACTTTATCAAACGGACGGTATCCATTTAAGCGATGTGGGGAACAGTCGGCTGGGTAGGATTTTAGACCAGTCAGTACGTAGCATGTTAAGTAGGAGAGTTGCGGGGCCACGTGATGCCCAAGCGCCGGACCGGTCCTCGCTTGAAGGGGCAATGAGTATTGGGGAGCAGGGAAACGGAACCGATTCGCGTGTGATAGAGGAGTCCACCTAAAGCGCAAATTGAAATGTATATATTCAAATGTTCGTAGCTTAAAAAATAAACTTGCCGAAATAAAAGCCGTAATTCTAGAGGGAGACTACGATCTCGTATTCTTAAGTGAGACTTGGATAGATACACATTCGGGGATCAGTGTTTGCGAATTTGATATACCAGGTTATAAAATTCATTATACAAATAGACAAACTGGTAGAGGAGGCGGCGTATTAGTGTATATAAAAGATGACTTAAACGCTATAACGATCGACTCGTCTACGGCAGATATGAGAAGTGAGGCCTTATTAATCCAATTATGTTGTAATGCAAAATATAAAATTAATTTAGCCGTCATATATCGTCCTCCATCGCAAATAGAAAGAGAAGATGCTGCACTCTTTGATATGCTTTCATCTTGGGTTAGAAAAGGGACCATATTAGTCTGCGGCGATTTTAACTATCCAAACGTTAAGTATAGTAACCTAACGTCAGATAAAGCTGGGGAGAGACTACTAAACTTTATTCTGGAGAATTTTCTCGTTCAAAAAGTGGAGGAACCAACTCGTGATAATAATATCCTCGATTTAATCATGGCGACTGACGAGTCATTGGTAGAAAATGTTTGTGTAGGAGAGCATTTAGCCTCGAGTGACCATAATGCGATTAGATTCGTAGTAAACACGTGTGTAGATGTAAAAATTAGTACACAGCTCATGCCACGTTTTGGTAGCTGTGATTTTGATATTTTTCGCGAAAGGATTAAGGATGTAGACTGGGGAATGCGCTTCGAGAATAAGTCAGTAGGAGAAATGTACACTGAGCTTCGGCGTACACTCCTTAGTGTAAATTTCGACTTAGTAAAGTATGTGCGCCGTAAGAGCGGGAAGTCTATGAGAGCGCCGTGGGTTAGCCCACTAATATTAAGCTTAATTAAGGACCGAAATAGAAAATTTCAAATGCATAAGAACAATGAGTCATTTATAAGTCGGCAAAATTACATAGATTCTCGAAGAGAAGTTAAACGGGCGGTTAGAGATGCGAAGCGGAAATATGAAATAAAACTGGCGAAGGATTCAAAGAAGGAACCGAAACGGTTTTACGGCTATGTAAACAGTAGGAAACCCTTAAAAGGTTCAATAGGGCCGATTAAAGACAAAGATGGTCGTTTGACGGAATTTCCGGCGGAAATGTCTAAAATTTTAAATGAACATTTCACAAGCGTCTTTACTGTTGAAGATTCGTCCCAATTAGGATCGTTAGTTGAAGAAGTAGATAATAGTGATATTTGCATATCCGATATAACGGTTAATGAAGTGGAAATTCTTAAATATATTAACCTGATGAAAAAGTCGAAATCACCCGGGCCCGATGGCGTTTACCCCACTCATTTAAAGGAACTTAAGAATGAGCTTGCGAAGCCGTTGCGTGCAATTTTCAATCGCTCATTAGAAGATGGCGTAGTCCCTTTAGACTTCAAGCGTGCAAACGTTACACCAATATTTAAGAATGGGAATAGATACGAAGCAACGAATTTTCGTCCTATTAGTCTAACTTCGGTAGTTGGAAAGCTTTTAGGAATCGGTAATTAGAGATAAAATAGTGTGCCACCTCGAGCTAAATAATCTGATTAAAGATTCCCAACATGGGTTTAGGCGGGCGAGATCGTGCTTGACAAATTTGCTCGAATTCTTCCATAAAATGATTTGCGTTTACGACGAAAGCAAAGCTGTAGATGTAATCTATCTAGACTTTAAAAAGGCGTTTGACACCGTTCCGCACGAGAGATTATTAATGAAAGTTAAAGCAATCGGTGTGAAGGGTAAGATATTAAATTGGATTAGAAATTGGCTGAAGGATCGTTCGCAGCGAGTAGTTATAAATGGTGAATGTTCTGATTGGGTCAACGTCAGTAGTGGAGTGCCACAAGGCTCCGTTCTTGGCCCATTATTGTTTCTAATATATATTAACGATTTGGATAATGGCGTATTTAGTACGATTTCTAAATTTGCTGACGACACGAAGCTGGGCAACCGTGCCTATGTAAGATCGGATGTAGAAAAATTACAAAAGGACCTAAACTTGATTGTCAGATGGGCGGATAAGTGGCAAATGCAGTTTAATTTAAGTAAATGTAAGGTGATGCATTTGGGTTGCCATAATTTGAGGGTAGAGTATACCATGAAAGGCCAGGTCCTCGACGTAGTTAAATTGGAAAAAGACCTGGGAGTTTTAGTCTCGGATGACTTCAAAGTCACGAAACAATGCGCGGATGCATGTAAAAAAGCAAATCGTGTGCTGGGTTATATCGCGCGTAATTTCACGTTCAAATCCAAAGAGATAATTTTACCATTGTATAAGTCACTTGTGCGTCCACTGCTCGAATATGCGGTTCAATTTTGGGCTCCATACTTAAACAAAGATATCGCGCAATTAGAAAGAGTGCAGCGTAGGGCTACAAAATTAATTCCCGAGCTGAGAAACAGGCCCTACGAAGAAAGACTCAGGGCATTAGATTTGCCATCTCTCGAAGGCAGAAGATTACGTGGCCAGCTAATAGAAGTATTTAAAATACTGAAAGGATTTTCAAACGTTGATTATAGAAATTTGTTCGAATTGGATCATAGGGGAAACACTCGCCAACACGGATTAAAATTAGTAAACAAGCGATTTAACACTAGTATAGCCCAAAACTATTTTCCGTTTAAAATTACTCAAATTTGGAACAGGCTACCCACCCACGTAGTGGATAGTAGGTCGGTAAATATGTTTAAAAACCGTCTCGACGCGCACTTAAATAGTATAAATATAACGTAGTCTGAGCACAGTAAATAATAACGTCTTTGCAAAAGGAGTTTGGAGCGGAGGAACAACGAGAGTAAAAATGATGCCAGCGATTTCTCTTGCATGTGTAGTTTAGATATCCATTTTCTTTTCCGCCTATCCTATAAATAGTCTTACTATCCTAAAACTAGATTTTCACCACTAGCAGTCGAGGGCTGCGGAAGTTGAGAAGAAAAACTTTCTATCACCCCCCCCTAGGTTGAAGTAGTTAATATGCATGACATTGTACACATGTAGATAAGTGTGTACAGTAGATTATATATTTAAAAAAAAATAATAAATAAAAAAAAAATATAGCATGTTAGAGATACACTCGTAGATAAGTGTGTATCGTAGTTTCGGATGTAGTGTAGCGGACTAGCCTCGAGCGGACCTTAGGGTCTTTGCTGGTCCTAGATTCTGTAGTTCTGTAGTTCTTCTTCTTCTTATAAAGGAATTAGTAGAAATAAATTTTATAAAAAAAATTAAATATACTCAGGTGACAACCGAACTAAAAGAAAAAATCAAATTCAAACCTTCAAAAAATCTCGTTCTTAAAATATAGGGTTATGGAGATATATATATATATATATATATATATATATATATATATATATATATATATATATATATATATATATATACATCATATTCATTAACCGTAATATAAAATTCAAATTAGTCATATTCCATTATTTATTGTTCAATAAATCTTGTTAAATTTATGCTTCAGTGATTTCGAAACCTTCTAGGTTGAATTAGTTATCCTCCATCACGTTTCCTCTGAAGTAATTTTTTATTTTTAAACTCATCTAGAAAGGTTCAATGGCTGTCATCTAGGCAAGTTTGTCATTTAACTAATCATCATCAAATAGCTATACTGGTAACTCAAGGTGAAAATCAAAATGAAATTCCACCACGAAGTGCCGATGCTTTGAATCAGACTGCTGAAAGTGAAATCCCCGGGAACCTGAAAGATGTTAATCGAGATGATGGCATACTCCAAGTTGCTCAAAGTGAAAGTAAGGTCCATCAAAATCCTGAAAGTCAAAGTACCCATTAGTATCACTCAGACGAAGAGCTAGATAATTCAAATCATTTATCACCTACTTCAGGCGACAAATATCAATGTGAACCTTCTCATAACAACACAATCAGATGTGACAAAACTGAACCTCAGCAGGTGGACTGACAAATGCAGTTCTGCGGCCAGAAATCATTAATAATGATACACGTATGATCTTAGAACAAAGTAGCTAGCTGCATTGTTCAGCATCTGAATAGTGAATTTTCCGAAGTTAGTGTGACGAGGAATGATGTCACTGTGTTTAAAAAATATAAAGGAGAAATAAGAAAAATGTCTCGCCCCCCATGACTGTTTGGAGTTTTTTTTTTTATCAAATTCCATGTAATGGAGAAAAATTCTTAAAACGTAGATGATTTATTCTCCTTCTAAGAATTTATTATACTACTTTTGCTGTCGGTATTTGCAAAAGGTAGCAAATCAACTTTCGCTTCTCATAATGGTTGGAACAGTTATTGGAGATTCAATCTCAAAGTCGAAAAGCATGAATCGAATCAATCTCATTGCATGGCGTTTACATAATGAAGAGAACTGGAAGTCAGAATTACTCTAAGTGAAATTGATTGACAAGAAGGAACAGGCAATTTTCAAAGAGAATATCAGAAAGTAGGTGGAGGGAAGTTATTACGGGATTAATGGATATTTGCAGATTCCTGGTTAAACAAAATTTGGCCTTAAGAGGACATCGTGAAGAAATAGATGACAAAGACAACACCAAATGTAATGATTACCCTCCCCCCCCGCCCCGATTTTTAGAACTAGTGGAATTTCTTTCAAAAGATGACCCCATTTTGAAGAAAACACCTTCGAATCAAGATAAGTGGCAATATAACTGGGTCCTATCTATCGACTCAGATTCAAAATGATTTATTACTGTTCTAAAAGAAAATGTGAAAAATTAGTTGCTCAAGCTAATAAGTCAAAATATTTTGCAATGATCTTTGATAGTACACTAGATTTATCTTACACGGAACAAACCAGTCAGGGGCTTCGCTATTTTTTGATTCAAGGGCCCAGTGCGAATGTAGTTGAATCGTTAGTTGATTTCATGAAAACGAAAGGAAAGACGATATATTTTGATCCCACCGTTGAGTTTGCTCTGACTGCAAAGGTTTACGTATATTCTGCTTCTGGGCCGGGTTCCAGAAGGTGCCTTGGTTACTTCGGAGTTAAAGGAAATGACTCAAAGGGAAAGCGACAATAAATAGGTTTTCATTCCTTGAAATAGCGTCTACCTTATTAGGCTCAGCGAAATAGATCGAGTTTTGTGCAGTGGTATGTAAGTTTTACTAATGTTGGGGTAGCTTAGGAACGTGGCAGGACTTAGGACCGAGGGACGGACCCGTGATGCCAGTAATGTTAAACGAACAAGACAGGTGCCTTTACTTGAATCTAACCGGCTACATGATTTAATTGATCTCCCCTTGACTGCTCACAATATCCTTCTTCGTTTATTTATAACTCCCCTCCTTAATGGGGGTGACCACTTTTTATCTCCTCAAAGCGCGGTGGCGGAGCTAACGATAGGAGACTCATTTGTTAACCTCTCTCTCGATCGTTGGGCGGAGTTTAGCGGTGTGTGTGCTTCTCGAGTATTTGTGCACATTCTTAGACCGGGCTGCCAGATCTTATCAAGAGATGACTGCTTATTTTTTTCCTTTGACACCTTCCCGAAAACTTGACCGACTAAATCATATATCACTCTGTATTTGCTCGGCTTCCTTAATTATCAAGCATCGGTATCTTTCCGGCCAGCAGCTGCTCCTTTGTGTATGCATTTGTGTGTGTGGTGTAGCCGCGTGGGAACCAGTCATTTGCTCACCTTTCTTATGCATTTCTAATAAATATACAGTTATGTTATAAGTATTTCTCTATTTTTACAATGGTTTATTACTTATTACATATCCTATTACCTAATTAGTTAATATGTGTGTTCAATCTTAGGATTCCATAGATCCATTGAGCACCCATTTATGGAGGTTCCTCATTGGGCCTATTTATCCTGCAATATGGGTGCCACAGGCCTACTTTCCTTGCACTCTGGGCGCCACATGTCTGGCAGGTAAAGGCCCCCGGTTCGTTCCCGAGTCTGGGAACCAGGTGTCACAAATTTGTGCGACATTTTGGTTACCCAGGGATTTGCTAAGACGAGCCGGCCTTCAGCGTTTCGGTTTCCCCTGTGCGATAGGACGAGAGGAGGGGGGGGGGGTTGGGTTCGGGGAGGCCTTCCGCTCTATTGTGTGTCCTTGTGTCATTCGGCTGTGTGTGCGATTTAATCCCTACTCTGTCTTATTTGGTTGGGTCTGTTTATTTTGTTCTTATGATCATCATTGGCTCTCCTTTCCTATTCTAAGCGCTTTGGATTGTATAATCAATTTCCATTGCCGGAGATTGTTCTCAAATATATTATGTTACGGGTAAAATTAACTTTGTGTAAAGTGTATATAATTCGATTTAAGCATTGTAAATATCATTTAATACGAAGACACGTATATATTTAATCCATTCATAGGTAAATATAAACTTAAAGGATTCAGTGCCTCCTTCCTCCTTAGGGAGCACAAAAGCTTATACTTTGGCTTTAGCACTGTGTAAACTTATATAGTGGGATAATTAAATTCCTACAAGCTTTAGCGCTGTGTAAACTTGTATAACGGGATAATTAAATTCCTACATTGGAACCACAGACCCGGGACCTTTAATGAAAAATGAGTTTGGTTAAAACTAGAGGGTGACATAGGGCTTCGAGTACCCATCTTATTAAATCTATATCTTCTTTGGTTGTCGATAAGGCTCTGGATTGCGACACTTTGTATTCCCAGATAGAGGAGTTAAAGTACCATTTTGCCAAAATGTATCATTAGATGAACTTATATTAAAAGAAATTGATGAGAATGATTTGGAAAAGGAAATCTTGGAGGCCTTCACGCGTAATATTGAGATTAGGCGGGGAATCTATATAGGCGAAAAATGTTTGAAAGATTCAAACGAAGTTAAACCAACCTAAGGTTTCTAGTTCGGCGAGCGAAATTAAGTTGCCTAGAATTAACCTACCAATATTTTCAAAGGACGTTCTCCAGTGGACAAACTTCCACGATTTGTTTATATAATACCATTCATGTTATAAATATTTCGAATTAAAAAAAAATTGCATATCTTCTGGGACAATTCAGTGGAGACGCATTGAGCCTACTTGATGGGTTTACCATTTCTGGGGATAATTATGAAGAGGCTTAAGAGTTGCTCAAACGTACGCACGGCGATAAACGGCGACTCATTCAAACTCACATTTACTCAATTTTAGATTTAGAAGGACCAAAATGTAATTCTAAGTCCCTCTCGGACTTTAGGGCATCTTATGAGTGTCATTTGAGGAGCCTAAAAGCTCTTGGTTTAGATATTGACGCTGCAGGTTTTTTCATTATAACGCTATTGACACGTAAATTGCCGTCTGCCGTAAGAGATCAAATAAATAGGTCGCTTAAAAATGAATCTGAATATTGGCAGTTGAATATCTTCCGAGAGGCCTCGGAAGAACAGATTGAATTGTTACAGCATAAGTACGAGCAATTGGGATGTGAAAAAACGTTTAGATCCCCTAGTAAAAAACAATTTTCCACGTTTAGCGTTACGGGGCAAAATCTAACTCAAGGTAATAGGTGGAATAAGGTTACTATTGAACCCCAAAACTTTCCTCCTCCAAAACGGTGCGCACTGTGTGACAACCCAATAAGCTATATGCATGCCCGAAATATGTTTCTCCTTCCGATAAACTAAATCAGGCCAAAAGGTTGAAATTATGTACTAATCGTTTACGGTCGAATCACTACAATAATGAGTGTAAATCTAGGTTTGGGTCTATGAGATGTCAAAAAAGACTCCATACATGTTTGTGTCTTTCCTTATATGAGGATAAAAATAAATCTAATAGAATTGATCCCACGCAAGAAACAGAATCTAATTCCAATACATTATCCTCCAATTGTTTCTCTGCTACTGGCCTACCAAGGTTCTCAAAAAACTTCAATTAATAAAAATTGATCAAAACGCTTGCAGCTAACGTTTGGCGTAAAGTTACGATATCTACAAATGGGTTCAACCAACAAGGCTTACCGAAGGTATACGAAGAGGTATCGTGTAATGTAATAACTAATGACGGACCAGTAAATATTAACGCTCTGGTAATCGACAAGGTTCCTGATGACCTTTATATGCCTGGGTTAAGCAAAGCAAAGGCAACAATTGCAGAATTAATGGTGGAACTAGCCGACCCGCATTCAGGTGATTCGGTTTCAAATATATCCCTTTTGATAAGTAGAGATTTCTACCATGAATTTGTAAATGAAAAGGTTCATAGGGAAGATGTAACTTACTTAAACTCTAATGTGGGTGCTATGCCTGTCGGTTTTTTAGCTCCCGCTAATAAAACTTCTAAATTCCTAACAAGGGGAGTAGCCGTATTAAAGGCAAGCGTAAAATACCTTGAGGAAGTCTATGACCCAAGGGCTATATCACTCAAAGATGATATCCAGGTCATATGGGATATGGATTCATTGGGACTTATCCCTAAAACTATGTCTGTTGCAGAGGAAAAGGTTTATAAGTTTTTAAGGCCTCTGAGGAGATCAATGATGGTAGATTCGTTGTGGCGCTACCATGGAAAACAATTCACCCTAATCTCCCTAATAATTATGGCATAGCAAAGTCCTGTCTACTAAATGTGGTAGCCATATTAAAGCGGGATAACCCTTCACTTTTGCTGGTTTATAATGATATATTGCAGGAGCAACTTGAAAAGGGATATAGAGTACGTGAGGCCAAATACTCCTAGCATAGAAGGGGCAAAAATACACTATTTAGCACACCACGGCGTGCGGAAAGATTCACCAACAACTCCCCTACGCGTGGTTTTTGACTGTTCAGCTGGTAGCGTAAGTCTAAATGATTGCCTGAATCCTGGTCCTTCGTTGATTAACAACTTGTACTATATCCTTATTAGATTTAGGCACTACCCATTTGCATGCATTGCAGATATTGAGAAGGCGTATCTTCAAATATATTTAAAGGAGGAAGGCAAAGACTCTGCCCGGTTTCTATGGCTAACCATCACAACCGGATAGTCCGTTGATAACCTTTATATATAGAGTAGTTTTATTTGGTTCTTCTAGCAGCCAATTTCTGCTGAACGTTTCCATGATGCAATTAATGCAGACAAAAGGAGGTAAATACACTGGTACTTTTTCTGAAGGTCTTTATGTGGATAACCTGGCATGTACATTTTCTTTTGAGGAAGATTTAATATATTTCTATTAAGAAGTTAGAGGTATATTAAGAAGCAAATTTTAATTTGAGGGAATGCTATTCGAATTCCCACCTTTGTAACACTCTTTTCAGAAAACAAGGTAATTTAGCCAAAAAGCCATTGGAAGTACCTGGTCTAGGCTGGGCCACTGCAGAGGATGAATTATACTTTCCCAATCGGCAAATTGCCTTTACGGCCCAAAGTAAAGGGAGGTTTTACGAGCCATGGGTTCTATCTATGATCCACTATGGTACCTCATCCCAATTAGCATTAATACAAGGTTGTTTCGGAAGAGTCTATGGGAGAAAAAAATGGATTGAAATGAGCCTCTGGACTCTAACTCCCAAACAGTATGGGATAAATTGGTTCCACACTTAAAACAAGGTTTGGAGATTACATTTCCCCGGAAAACATTACCGTCTAACAAGGTTGAACTTCATTGCTTTTGTGATAGTAGCACTAAGGCTTATGCGGCAATAGTGTTTTTCGTATTTGGAAAAATATATACATCATGTTATGGCTAAAGTGAAGAGTCGAAAAATCTATAACTATTCCAAAATTGGAACTAACATCTGCCTTATTTGCAGCTAGATTAGTGAACGAATTATTTTCCGCTCTTGATAAGAGTATTATTATTAATATTAATACGTGGACTGATAGCCAAATAGTTCTTCACTGGCTCGTGTTTGATAAAACATACGAGACCTACATTCAGGACAAGGTAAATGAGGTTTTTCCTCACCCATCGATTTAAAATTGAGGGTGGGAGAGTGTCATATATTTTTTTTTTAATTAAACTAACTAGTCCTCGACAAAGTTATAATAAGTAGAATATCCAACTCTTAAAAAATTTGACACTCACAAGAGTAAGCCTGAAACAGTCCCCTTAAATGTGGTTAGGACTGGAAAAATAACTTTGTTCACTCCTTTGAGGAGGGGAGAAAAAGGAAGAGATAGTCACTTCGTATTACTAAATTTGTTTTTTTACTTGGGAAGGTATAAAAAAGAATTTAGTAATACGAAGTGACTATCCCTCTCTTTTTCTCCCCTCCTTGAGACGGTATGAAAACAAATTTAGTAATGCGAAGTGACTATCCCTCTCTTTTTCTCCCCTCCTTGGGACGGTATGAAAACAAATTTAGTAATGCGAAGTGACTATCCCTCTCTTTTTCTCCCCTCCTTGGACGGTATAAAAACAAATTTAGTAATGCGAAGTGACTATCCCTCCCTTTTTCTCCCCTCCTTAGGAACGGTATAGAAACAAATTTGGTAATACGAAGTGAATATCCCTCCCCTTTTCTCCCCTCCTTGGGACGGTATAAAAACAAATTTAAGAAATGCGAAGTGACTATACCTCCCCTTTTCTCCCCTCCTTGGCACGGTATAAAAACAAATTTAGTAATGCGAAGTGACCATCCCTCCCTATATCTCCCCTCCTTGGGACGGTATGAAAAAAATGTAGTAATGCGAAGTGACTATCCCTCTCTTTTTCTCCCCTCCTGGGGAGAAATAAAAACAAATTAAGTAATGCGAAGTGACTATGCCCCCCTTTTTCTCCCCTCCTTAGGACGGTATAAAAACAAATTTAGTAATGCAAAGTGACTATCTCTCCCTTTTCTCCCCTCCTTGGGACAGTATAAAAACAAATTTAGTAATGCGAAGTGACTATCCCTCCCCATTGCTTCCCTTATTGGGACGGTATAAAAACAAATTTAGTTATGCGAAGTGAGTATCCCTCCCTTTTCCTCCCTTCCTTGGGACGGTATAAAAACAAATTTAGTAATGCGAAGTGACTATCCCTGCCTTTTTATCCCCGCCTTAGCACGGTATAAAAACAAATTTAATAATGTGAAGTGACAATCCCTCCCTTTTCTCCCCTCCTTGGGACGGTCTAAAAACAAATTTAGTAATGCGAAGTGACTATCCCTCACTTTTTCTCCCCTCCTTGGCACGGTATAAAAACAAATTTAGTAATGCGAAGTGACTATCCCTCCCTTTTTCTCCCCTCCTTAGATGGGATAAAAACAAATTTAGCAATGCGAAGTGACTATCCCTCCCTTTTTCTACCCTGCATGGGACAGTATAAAAACAAATTTAGTAATGCGATTTGACTATCCCTCCCTTTTTCTCCCCTCCTTGGGACGTTATAAAAACAAATTTGGTAATGCGAAGTGACTAGCTCTCCCCGTTTCTCACCTCCTTGGACGGTATAAAAACAAATTTAGTAATGCGAAGTGAATATCCCTCCCTTTTTCTCCACTGCATGGGACGGTATAAAAACAAATTTAGTAATGCGAAGTGACTATCCCTCCCTTTTTCTCCCCTCCTTGGGACGGTATAAAAACAGATTTAGTAATGCGAAGTGACTATCCCTCCTTTTTTCTCTTCTGCATGGGACAGTATAAAAACAAATTTAGTAATGCAATTGTAATATCCCTCCCTTTTTCTCCCCTGCTTGGGACGTTATGAAAACAAATTTAGTAATGCGAAGTGACTATCCCTCCCTTTTTCTCCCCTCCTTGGGACGGTATAAAAACAAATTTAGTAATGCGAAGTAACTATCCTTCCCTTTTTCTCCCCTCCTTGAGACGGTATAAAAACAAATTTAGTAATGCGAAGTGACTACCTCTCCCTTTTTCTCCCCTCCTTGGGACGGTATAAAAACAAATTTAGTAATGCGAAGTGACTATCCCTCTCTTTTTCTCCCCCCTTAACGGGAAAAAAACAAATTTAGTAATGCGAAGTGACTATCCCTCCCTTTTTCTCCCCTCCTTGGGACGGTATAAAAACAAATTTAGTAATGCGAAGTGACTATCCCTCCCTTTTTCTCCCCCATTAACGGTATAAAAACAAATTTAGTAATGCGAAGTGACTATTTCTCCCTTTTTCTCCCTTCATTGGGACCCTATAAAAACAAATTTAGTAATGCGAAGTGAATATCCCCCCCTTTTTCTCCCCTGCTCGGGACGGTATAAAAACAAATTTAGTAATGCGAAGTGACTATCCCTCCCTTTCTGTCCCCCCTTAACGGTATAAAAACAAATTCAGTGATGCGAAGTGACTATCCTTCCCCTTTTCTTCCCTCCTTGGGACGGTATAAAAACAAATTTAGTACTGCGAATTGACTATCCCTCCCTTTTTCTCTCCTCCTTGGGACGGTATAAAAACAAATTTAGTAATGCGAAGTGACTATCCCTCTCTTTTTCTCCCCCCTTAACGGGAAAAAAACAAATTTAGTAATGCGAAGTGACTATCCCTCCCTTTTTATCCCCTCCTTGGGACGGTATAAAAACAAATTTAGTAATGCGAAGTGACTAGCTCTTCCCTTTTCTCCCTTCCTTGGACGGTATAAAAATAACTTACTACTGCGAAGTGACTATCCCACCCTTTTTGTCCCCCCTTAACGGTATAAAAACAAATTCAGTGATGCGAAGTGACTATCCTTCCCCTTTTCTTCCCTCCTTGGGACGGTATAAAAACAAATTTAGTACTGCGAATTGACTATCCCTCCCTTTTTCTCTCCTCCTTGGGACGGTATAAAAACAAATTTAGTAAGGCGAAGTGACTATCCTTCCCTTTTTCTCCCCTCCTTGGGACGGTATAAAAACAAATTTAGTAATGCGAAGTGACTACCTCTCCATTTTTCTCCCATCCTTTAGACGGTATAAAAAGAAATTTAGTAATGCGAATTGACTATCCCTCCCTTTTTCTCCCCTCCTTGGGACGGTATAAAAACAAATTTAGTAATGCGAAGTGACTATCCCTCTCTTTTTCTCCCCCCTTAACGGTATAAAAACAAATTTAGTAATGCGAAGTGACTATCCCTCCCTTTTTCTCCCCCCTTAACGGTATAAAAACAAATTTAGTAATGGGAAGTGACTATCCCTTCTTTTTTCTCCCCTCCTTGGGACAGTATAAAAACAAATATAGTACTGCGAATTGACTATCCCTCCCTTTTTCTCTCCTCCTTGGGACGGTATAAAAACAAATTTAGTAATGCGAAGTGACTATCCATCCCCTTTTCTCCCCTCCTTGGGACGGTATAAAAACAAATTTAGTAATGCGAAGTGACTACCTCTCCCTTTTCTCCCATCCTTTGGACGGTATAAAAACAAATTTAGTAATGCGAATTGACTATCCCTCCCTTTTTCCCCCTTCCTTGGGACGGTATAAAAACAAATTTAGTAATGCGAAGTGACTATCCCTCTCTTTTTCTCCTCCCTTAACGGTATAAAAACAAATTTAGTAATGCGAAGTGACTATCCCTCCCTTTTTCTCCCCCCTTAACGGTTTAAAAACAAATTTAGTAATGCGAAGTGACTATCCCTCCCCTTTTCTCCCTTCCTTGGCACGGTATAAAAACAAATTTAGTAATGCGAAGTGAATATCCCTCCCTTTTTCTCCACTGCATGGGACGGTGTAAAAACAAATTTAGTAATGCGAAGTGACTATCCCTCCCTTTTTCTCCCCTCCTTGGGACGGTATAAAAACAAATTTAGTAATGCGAAGTGACTATCCCTCCTTTTTTCTTCCCTGCATGGGACAGTATAAAAACAAATTTAGTAATGCAATTGTAATATCCCTCCCTATTTCTCCCCTGCTTGGGACGTTATGAAAACAAATTTAGTAATGCGAAGTGACTATCCCTCCCTTTTTCTCCCCTCCTTGGGACGGTATGAAAACAAATTTAGTAATGCGAAGTGACTATCCTTCCATTTTTCTCCCCTCCTTGGGATGGTATAAAAACAAATTTAGTAATGCGAAGTGACTACCTCTCCTTTTTTCTCCCCTCCTTGGGACGGTATAAAAACAAATTTAGTAATGCGAATTCACTATCCCTCCCTTTTTCTCCCCTCCTTGGGACGGTATAAAAACAAATTTAGTAATGCGAAGTGACTATCCCTCTCTTTTTCTCCCCCCTTAACGGGAAAAAACAAATTTAGTAATGCGAAGTGACTATCCCTCCCTTTTTCTCCCCTCCTTGGGACGGTATAAAAACATATTTAGTAATGCGAAGTGACTATCCCTCCCTTTTTCTCCCCTCCTTGGGACGGTATAAAAACAAATTTAGTAATGCGAAGTGACTATCCCTCCCTTTTTCTCCCTTCCTTGGGACGGTATAAAAACAAATTTAGTAATGCGAAGTGAATATCCCCCCCTTTTTCTCCCCTGCATGGGACGGTATAAAAACAAATTTAGTAATGTGAAGTGACTATCCCTCCCCTTTGCTTCTCTCATTGGGACGGTATAAAAACAAATTTAGTAATGCGAAGTGACTATACATCCCTTTTTCTCCCTTCCTTGGGATGGTATGAAAAAAAATTTAGTATTGCAAAGTGACTATCCCTCCCTTTTCTCTCCTCTTTGGCAAGGTATAAAAACAAATTTATTAATGCGAAGTGACTATCCCTCCCATTTCTCCCCTCCTTGGGACGGTATAAAAACAAATTTAGTAATGCAAGTGAATATACCTCCCTTTTTCTCCACTGCATGGGACGGTATAAAAACAAATTTAGTAATGCGAAGTGCCTATCCCTCTCTTTTTCTCCCCTCCTTGGGACAGTATAAAAACAAATTTAGTAATGCGAAGTGACTATCCCTCCCTTTTTCTCCCAAATTAACGGTATAAAAAACAAATTTAGTAATGCAAAGTGACTATCCTTTCCCTTTTCTTCCCTCCTTGGGACGGTATAAAAACAAATTTACTAATGGGAAGTGACCATCCCTCCCTTTTTCTCCCCTCCTTGGGACGGTATAAAAACAAATTTAGTAATGCAAAGAGACTATCTCTTCCTTTTCTCCCCTCGTTGGGACGGTATAAAAACAAATTTAGTAATGCGAAGTGAATATCCCCCCCTTTTTCTCCCCTGCATGGGACGGTATAAAAACAAATTTAGTAATGCAAGTGAATATACCTCCCTTTTTCTCCACTGCATGGGACGGTATAAAAACAAATTTAGTAATGCGAAGTGACTATCCCTCCCTTTTTCTCCCCTCCTTGGGACGGTATAAAAACAAATTTAGTAATGCGAAGTGACTCTCCCTCTTTATTTCTCCCCTGCATTGGACAGTATAAAAACAAATTTAGTAATGCAATTGTAATATCCCTCCCTTTTTCTCCCCTGCTTGGGACGTTATGAAAACAAATTTAGTAATGCGAAGTGACTATCCCTCCCTTTTTCTCCCCTCCTTGGGACGGTATAAAAACAAATTTAGTAATGCGAAGTGACTATCCTTCCCCTTTTCTCCCCTCCTTGGGACGGTATAAAAACAAATTTAGTAATGCGAAGTGACTACCTCTCCCTTTTTCTCCCCTCCTTGGGACGGTATAAAAACAAATTTAGTAATGCGAATTGACTATCCCTCCCTTTTTCTCCCCTCCTTGGGACGGTATAAAAACAAATTTAGTAATGCGAAGTGACTATCCCTCTCTTTTTCTCCCCCCTTAACGGTATAAAAACAAATTTAGTAATGCGAAGTGACTATCCCTCCCTTTTTCTCCCCCCTTAACGGTATAAAAACAAATTTAATAATGCGAAGTGACTATCCCTCCCTTTTTCTTCCTAATTAACGGTATAAAAACAAATTTAGTAATGCGAAGTGACTATCCCTCACTTTTTCTCCCCTCCTTGGGGACAGTATAAAAACAAATTTAGTAATGCGATTTGACTATCCCTCCCTTTTTCTCCCTTCCTTGGGATGGTATGAAAACAAATTTAGTATTGCGAATTGACTATCCCTCCCTACTTCTCCCCTCCTTGGGACGGTATAAAACTAAAATTAGTAACGCGAACTGACTATCCCTCCCTTTTCTACCCTCCTTGGGACGGTATAAAAACAAATTTAGTAATGCGAATTGACTATCCCTCCCTTTTTCTCCCCTCCTTGGGACGGTATAAAAACAAATTTAGTAATGCAAAGTGACTATCCCACCCTTTTTCTCCCCTCCTTGGGACGGTATAAAAACAAATTTAGTAATGCGAAGTGACTATCCTTCCCCTTTTCTCCCCTCCTTGGGACGGTATGAAAACAAATTTAGTAATGCGAAGTGACTACCTCTCCCTTTTTCTCCCCTCCTTGGGACGTTAAAATTTTTTTAGTCATGCGAAGTGACTAGCTCTCCCCTTTTCTCCCTTTCTTGGACGGTATAAAAACAACTTCCTACTGCGAAGTGACTATCCCTCCCTTTTTCTCCCCCCTTAACGGTATAAAAACAAATTCAGTAATGCGAAGTGACTATCCTTCCCCTTTTCTTCCCTCCTTGGGGCGGTATAAAAACAAATTTAGTAATGGGAAGTGACTATCCCTCCCTTTTTCTCCTCTCCTTGGGATGGTATAAAAACAAATTTAGTAATCCGAAGTGACTATCCCTCCCTTTTTCTCCCCTCTTAACGGTATAAAAACAAATTTAGTAATGCGAAGTGACTATCCTTTCCCTTTTCTTCCCTCCTTGGGACGGTATAAAAACAAATTTACTAATGTGAAGTGACTAGCTCTCCCCTTTTCTTCCCTCCTAGGGCGGTATAAAAACAACTTAGTACTGTGAAGTGAATATCCCACCCTTTTTCTCCCCTCCTTGGGACGGTATAAAAACAAATTTAGTAATGCGAAGTGCCTATCCCTCTCTTTTTCTCCCCTCCTTGGGACAGTATAAAAACAAATTTAGTAATGCGAAGTGACTATCCCTCCCTTTTTCTCCCCTCTTAACGGTATAAAAAACAAATTTAGTAATGCAAAGTGACTATCCTTTCCCTTTTCTTCCCTCCTTGGGACGGTATAAAAACAAATTTACTAATGGGAAGTGACCATCCCTCCCTTTTTCTCCCCTCCTTGGGACGGTATAAAAACAAATTTAGTAATGCAAAGAGACTATCTCTTCCTTTTCTCCCCTCGTTGGGACGGTATAAAAACAAATTTAGTAATGCGAAGTGACTATCCCACCCTTTTTCTCCCCTCTTTGGGACGGTATAAAAACAAATTTAGTAATGCGAAGTGACTATCCCTCCCTTTTTCTCCCCTCTTAACGGTATAAAAAACAAATTTAGTAATGCGAAGTGACTATCCTTTCCCTTTTCTTCCCTCCTTGGGACGGTATAAAAACAAATTTACTAATGGGAAGTGACTATCCCTCCCTTTTTCTCCCATCCTTGGGATGGTATAAAAACAAATTTAGTAATGGAAATTGACTATCCCTCCCTTTTTCTCCCCTCCTTGAGACAGTATAAAAACAAATTTAGTAATGCGAAGTGACTATCCCTCCCTTTTTCTCCCCTCCTTGGGACAGTATAAAAACAAATTTAGTAATGCGAAGTGACTATCCCTCCCTTTTTCTCCCCTCTTAACGGTATAAAAAACAAATTTAGTAATGCGAAGTGACTATCCTTTCCCTTTTCTTCCCTCCTTGGGACGGTATAAAAACAAATTTACTAATGGGAAGTGACTATCCCTCCCTTTTTCTCCCATCCTTGGGATGGTATAAAAACAAATTTAGTAATGGAAAGTGACTATCCCTCCCTTTTTCTCCCCTCTTAACGGTATAAAAAACAAATTGAGTAATGCGAAGTGACTATTCTTTCCTTTTTCTTCCCTCCTTGGGACGGTATAAAAAACAAATTTACTAATGGGAAGTGACTATCCCTCCTTTTTTCTCCCCTCCTTGGGACAGTATAAAAACAAATTTAGTAATGCGAAGTGACTATCCCTCCCTTTTTCTCCCCTCTTAACGGTATAAAAAACAAATTTAGTAATGCGAAGTAACTATCCTTTCCCTTTTCTTCCCTCCTTGGGACGGTATAAAAACAAATTTACTAATGGGAAGTGACTATCCCTCCCTTTTCCCCCCTCCTGGGGACGGTATAAAAACAAATTTACTAATGTGAAGTGACTAGCTCTTCCCTTTTCTTTCCTCCTTGGACGGTATAAAAACAAATTTAGTAAGGCGAAGTGACTAGCTCTCCCCTTTTCTTCCCTCCTAGGGCGGTAGAAAAAACAACTTAGTACTGCGAAGTGACTATCCCTTTCTTTTTCTCCCCACTTAACAGTATAAAAACATATTTAGTAATGCGAAGTGAATATCCTTCCGCTAACACTCCCCTCCTTAGGACGGTAAAAAAACAAATTTAGTAATGGAAAGTGAATATCCCTCCCTTTTTCTCCCCCTAAAACGGTATAAAAACAAATTTAGTAATGCGAAGTGAATATTTCTCCCTTTTTCTCCCCTGCATTGGACGGTATAAAAACAATTTCAGTAATGCGAAGTGACTATCCCTCCCTTTTTCCCTCCTCTTTGGGACGGTAAAAAAACAAATTTAGTAATGCGAAGTGACTATCCTTCCCCTTTTCTCCCCTCCTTGGGACGTTATAAAAACAAATTTAGTAATGCGAATTGACTATCCCTCTCTTTTTCTCCCCTCCTTGAGACGGTATCAAAGCAAATTTAGTAATGCGAAGTGACTATCCCTCTCTTTTTCTCCACCCTTCACGGTATAAAAACAAATTTTGTAATGCGAAGTAACTATCCCTCCCTTTTTCTCCCCCCTTAACGGTATAAAAACAAATTTAGTAATGCGAAGTGAATATTTCTCCCTTTTTCTCCCCTGCATTGGACGGTATAAAAACAATTTCAGTAATGCGAAGTGACTATCCCTCCCTTTTTCCCCCCTCTTTGGGACGGTATAAAAACAAATTTAGTAATGCGAAGTGACTATCCTTCCCCTTTTCTCCTCTCCTTGGGACGGAAAAAAACAAATTTAGTAATGCGAAGTGACTACCTTTCTCCTTTTCTGCCCTCCTTGGGACGGTATAAAGACAAATTTAGTAATGCGAAGTGACTCTCCCTCTCTTATTCTCCCCTTTTAACGGTATAAAAACAAATTTAGTAATGCGAAGTGAATATCCCTTCCTTTTTCTCCCCTCCTTGGCACGGTATAAAAACAAATTTAGCAATGCAAAGTGAATGTCCCTCCCTTTTTCTCCCCTGCATAGGACGGTATAAAAACAAATTTAGTAATACGAATTGACTATCCCTCCCTTTTTCTCTCCTCCTTGGGACGTTTTAAAAAAAAAATTTAATAATGCGAAGTGACTAGCTCTCCCCTTTTCTCCGCTCATTGCAAGGTATAAAAACAAATTTAGTACTGCGAAGTGACTATCCCTCCCTTTTTCTCCCCCCTTAACGGTATAAAGACAAATTTAGTAATGCGAAGTGACTAGCTCTCCCGTTTTCTCCCCTCCTTGGGACATTATGAAAAAAATTTAAGGAATGGAAGTGACTATCCCTCCCTTTTTCTTCCCTCCTTGGGACGGTATAAAAACAAATTTAGTAATGCGAAGTGATATCTCTCATTTTTCTTCCCTCCTTGGGACGGTATAAAAACAAAATTAGTAATGCGAAGTGACTATCCCTCCCCTTTGCTTCCCTCATTGGGACGGTATAAAACAAATTTAGTAATGCGAAGTGACTATCCATCCCTTTTTCTCCCTTCCTTGGGACGGTATTTAAAAAGATTTAGTAATGCGAAGTGACTATCCCTCCCTTTTTCTCCCCTGCTTGGACCGGTATAAAAACAAATTTAGTAATGCGAAGTGATATATCTCCCTTTTCTCCCATCCTTGGGACGGTATAAAAACAAATTTAGTAATGCAAAGTGACTATCATTCCCTTTTTCTCCCTTCCTTGGCACGGTAAAAAAACAAATTTAGTAATACCCAGCGACTATCTCTTCCTTTCTCTCCCCTCCTTGGAACGGTATAAAAAAAATTAGTAATGCGAAGTGATATATCTTCCTTTTTTCCCCTCATTGGGACGGTATAAAAACCAATTAAATAATGCGAAGTGACTATCCTTCCCTTTTTTTCCCTTCCTTGGCACGGTATAAAAACAAATTTAGTAATGCGCAGCGACTATCCCTCCCTTTTTCTCCCCTCCTTGGAACGGTAAAAAAAAAAAATATTTAGTAATGCGAAATGATATATCTTCCTTTTTTCCCCTTTTTGGCACGGTATAAAAACAAATTTAGTAATGCGAAGTGACTATCTTTGCCTTTTCTCCCTTCCTTGGAACGGTATAAAAAAATTAGTAATGCGAAGTGACTATCCCTCCCTTTTTCTTCCCTCCTTGGGACAGTATAAAAACAAATTTAGTAATGCGATTGACTATCCCTCCCTTTTTCTCCACCTTTAACGGTATAAAAACAAATTTAGTAATGCGAAGTGACTATCCCTTCCTTTTCTCCCTTCTTTGGGACGCTATAAAAACAAATTTAGTAACGCAAAGTGACTATCCCTTCCTTTTTCTGCCCTCCTTAGGACGGTATAAAAACAAATTTAGTACTACAAAGTGACTATCCCTCCCTTTTCTCCCCTCATTGAGACGGTATAAAAACTAATTTGGAAATGCGAAGTGACTATCCCTCTCTTTTTCTCCCCTCCTTGGAATGATATAAAAACATATTTAGTAATACGAATTGACTATCCCTCCCTTTTTCTCCCCTCCTTGGTCTCTATAAAAACAAATTTAGTAATGCGAAGTGACTATCCCTCCCTTTTTCTCCCCTCCTTGGGACGGTATAAAAAAAATTAGTAATAAGAAGTGACTATCCCTTCCCTTTTCTCTCCTCCTTATGACGGTATAAAAACAAATTCAGTAATGCAAGGTGACTATCCCTCCCTTTTTCTCCCCTCCTTAGGACGGTATAAAAACAAATTTAGTACTGCGAAGTGACTATCCCTCCTTTTTTCTCCCCTCCTTAGGACGGTATAAAAAAAATTTAGTACTGCGAAGTGACTATCCTTCCCTTTTCTCCCCTAATTGAGACGGTATAAAAAAAAATTAGTAATGTGAAGTAACTATCCCTCCCTTTTTCTCCCCTCCTTGGTCGCTATAAAAATATATTTAATAATGCGAAGGGACTATCCCTCCCTTTTTCTCCCCTCCTTGGGACGGTATAAAACTTCAATTAGTAACGCGAAGTGACTATCCCTCCCTTTTTCTCCCCTCTTTGGGACGGTATAAAAACAAATTTAGTAATGCGAAGTGACTATCCCTCCCTTTTTCTCCTCCTTTAACGGTATAAAAACAAATTTAGTAATGCGAAGTGACTATCCTTTCCCCTTTCTCCCCTCCTTGGGACTGTATAAAAACAAATTTAGTAATGCGAAGTGACCCTCCCTCACTTTTTCTCCTCCTTCAAGGGTATAAAAACAAATTTAGTAATGCAAATTGACTATCCCTTCTTTTTTCTCCCTTCTTTGGGACAGTATAAAAACAAATTTAGTAATGCGAAGTGACTATCCCTCTCTTTTTCTCCTCCTTTAACGGTATTAAAACAAATTTAGTAATGCGAAGTGACTATCCTTTCCCCTTTATCCCCTCCTTGGGACGGTATAAAAACAAATTTAGTAATGCGAAGTGACCCTCCCTCACTTTTTCTCCTCCTTCAAGGGTATAAAAACAAATTTAGTAATGCAAATTGACTATCCCTCCTTTTTTCTCCCTTCTTTGGGACAGTATAAAAACAAATTTAGTAATGCGAAGTGACTATCCCTCTCTTTTTCTCCTCCTTTAACGGTATAAAAACAAATTTAGTAATGCGAAGTGACTATCCTTTCCCCTTTCTCCCCTCCTTGGTCGCTATAAAAACAAATTAAATAATGCGAAGTGACTATCCCTCGCTTTTTCTCCCCTCCTTGGGACGGTATAAAACTTAAATTAGTAACGCGAAGTGACTATCCCTCCCTTTTTCTCCCCTCCTTGGGACGGTATAAAAACAAATTTAGTAATGCGAAGTGACTATCCCTGCCTTTTTCTTCTCCTTTAACGGTATAAAAACAAATTTAGTAATGCGAAGTAACTATCCTTTCCCCTTTCTCCCCTCCTTGGGACGGTATAAAAACAAATTGAATAATGCGAAGTGACAATCCGTCCCTTTTTCTCCCCTCCTTGGGACGGTATAAAACTTAAATTAGTAACGCGAAGTGACTATCCCTCCCTTTTTCTCCCCTCCTTGGGACGGTATAAAAACAAATTTAGTAATGCGAAGTGACTATCCCTGCCTTTTTCTCCTCCTTTAACGGTATAAAAACAAATTTAGTAATGCGAAGTGACTATCCTTTCCCCTTTCTCCCCTCCTTGGGACGGTATAAAAACAAATTTAGTAATGCGAAGTGACTATCCTTTCCCCTTTTTCCTCCTTTAAGGGTATAAAAACAAATTTAGTAATGCAAATTGACTATCCCTCCTTTTTTCTCCCTTCTTTGGGACGGTATAAAAACAAATTTAGTAATGCGAAGTGACTATCCCTCTCTTTTTCTCCTCCTTTAACGGTATAAAAACAAATTTAGTAATGCGAAGTGACTATCCTTTCCCCTTTGTCCCCTCCTTGGTCGCTATAAAAACAAATTTAATAATGCGAATTGACTATCCCTCCCTTTTTCTCCCCTCCTTGGGACGGTATAAAACTTAAATTAGTAACGCGAAGTGACTATCCCTTTCTTTTTCTCCCCTCCTCGGGACGGTATAAAAACAAATTTAGTAATGCGAAGTGACTATCCCTCCCTTTTTCTCCTCCTTTAACGGTAAAAAAACAAATTTAGTAATGCGAAGTGACTATCCTTTCCCCTTTCCCCCTCCTTGGGACAGTATAAAAACAAATTTAGTAATGCGAAGTGACTATCCTTTCCCCTTTTTCCCCTCCTTGGGACGGTATAAAAACAAATTTAGTAATGCGAAGTAACTATCCCTCACTTTTTCTCCTCCTTTAAGGGTATAAAAACAAATTTAGTAATGCAAATTGACTATCCCTCCTTTTTTCTTCCTTCTTTGGGACGGTATAAAAACAAATTTAGTAATGCGAAGTGACTATCCCTCCCTTTTTCTCCTCCTTTAACGGTATAAAAACAAATTTAGTAATGCGAACTGACTATCCCTCCCTTTTTCTCCCCTCCTTCGGATGGTATAAAACATATCTAGTAATACGAATTGACTATCCCTCCCTTTTTCTCCCCTCCTTGGTCGCTATAAAAACAAATTTAATAATGCGAAGTGACTATCCCTCCCTTTTTCTCCCCTCCTTGGGACGGTATAAAAACAAATTTAATGATGCGAAGGTACTATCCCTCTTTTTCTCCCCTCCTTGGGACGGAATAAAAACAAATTTTTGTAATGCGAAGTGACTATCCCTCCCTTTTTCTCCCCTCCTCGGACGGTAAACAAACAAATTTAGTAACGCGAAGTGACTATCCCTCCCTTTGTATCCCCTCCTTGGTCGCTATAAAAACCAATTTTTGTAATGTGAAGTGACTATCCCTCCCTTTTCTCCCCTATTTGGGACGGTATAAAAAAAAATTAGTAATGCGAAGTGACTATCCCTTCCTTTTTCTCCCCTCCTAGGGACGGTATAAAAACAAATTTAGTAATGCTAAGTGACTATCCCTCACTTTTTCTCCCCTGCATGGGACAGTATAAAAACAAATTTAGTAATGCGATTTGACTATCCCTCCCTTTTTCTCCCCTCCTTAGGACGGTATAAAAACAAATTTAGTAATGCGAAGTGACTCCCCCTCCCTTTTTCTCCTCCTTTACCGTATAAAAACAAATTTAGTAATTTTGAAATAACTATCCCTCCCTTTTTCTCCCCTCGTTAGGACGGTATAAAAACAAATTTAGTACCGAAGTGACTAACCCTCCCTTTTCTCCCCTCCTTGAGACGGTATAAAAAAAATTAGTAACGCGAAGTGACTATCCCTCCCTTTTTCTCCCCTCCTTGGTCGCTATAAAAACAAATTTAGTAATGCGAAGTGACTATCCCTCACTTTTTCTCATCTGCATGGGACAGTATAAAAACAAATTTAGTAATGCGATTTGACTATCCCTCCCTTTTTCTCCCCTCCTTAGGACGGTATAAAAACAAATTTAGTAATGCGAAGTGACTCCCCCTCCCTTTTTCTCCTCCTTTACCGTATAAAAACAAATTTAGTAATTTTGAAATAACTATCCCTCCCTTTTTCTCCCCTCGTTAGGACGGTATAAAAACAAATTTAGTACCGAAGTGACTAACCCTCCCTTTTCTCCCCTCCTTGAGACGGTATAAAAAAAATTAGTAACGCGAAGTGACTATCCCTCCCTTTTTCTCCCCTCCTTGGGACGGTATAAAAACAAATTTAATGATGCGAAGGTACTATCCCTCTTTTTCTCCCCTCCTTGGGACGGAATAAAAACAAATTTTTGTAATGCGAAGTGACTATCCCTCCCTTTTTCTCCCCTCCTCGGACGGTAAACAAACAAATTTAGTAACGCGAAGTGACTATCCCTCCCTTTGTATCCCCTCCTTGGTCGCTATAAAAACCAATTTTTGTAATGTGAAGTGACTATCCCTCCCTTTTCTCCCCTATTTGGGACGGTATAAAAAAAAATTAGTAATGCGAAGTGACTATCCCTTCCTTTTTCTCCCCTCCTAGGGACGGTATAAAAACAAATTTAGTAATGCTAAGTGACTATCCCTCACTTTTTCTCCCCTGCATGGGACAGTATAAAAACAAATTTAGTAATGCGATTTGACTATCCCTCCCTTTTTCTCCCCTCCTTAGGACGGTATAAAAACAAATTTAGTAATGCGAAGTGACTCCCCCTCCCTTTTTCTCCTCCTTTACCGTATAAAAACAAATTTAGTAATTTTGAAATAACTATCCCTCCCTTTTTCTCCCCTCGTTAGGACGGTATAAAAACAAATTTAGTACCGAAGTGACTAACCCTCCCTTTTCTCCCCTCCTTGAGACGGTATAAAAACAAATTTAGTAATGCGATTTGACTATCCCTCCCTTTTTCTCCCCTCCTTAGGAGGGTATAAAAACAAATTTAGTACTGCGAGGTGACTATCTCTCCCTTTTTCTCCCTTCCTTGGGACGGTATAAAAAAAAAATAGTAATGCGAAGTGACTATCCCTCCCTTTTTCTCCCCTCCTTGGGACGGTATAAAAACAAATTTAGTAATGCGAAGTGACTACCCCTCCCTTTTTCTCCTCCTTTAACGGTATAAAAACAAATTTAGTAATGCGAATTGACTATCCCTCCCTTATTCTCCCTTCTTTGGGATAGTATAAAAAAAAATTTAGTAATGCGAAGTGACTATCCATCCCTTTTTCTCCCCTCCTTGGAATGGTATAAAAACATATCTAGTTATACGAATTGACTATTCCTCCCTTTTTCTCCCCTCCTTGGTCGCTATAGAAACAAATTTAATAATGCGAAGTGACTCTCCCTCCCTTTTTCTCCCCTCCTTGGGACGGTATAAAAACAAATTTAATAATGCGAAGTGACTATCCCTCCCTTTTTCTCCCCTCTTAACGGTATAAAAAACAAATTTAGTAATGCGAAGTGACTATCCTTTCCCTTTTCTTCCCTCCTTGGGACGGTATAAAAACAAATTTACTAATGGGAAGTGACTATCCCTCCCTTTTTCTCCCATCCTTGGGATGGTATAAAAACAAATTTAGTAATGGAAAGTGACTATCCCTCCCTTTTTCTCCCCTCTTAACGGTATAAAAAACAAATTGAGTAATGCGAAGTGACTATCCTTTCCCTTTTCTTCCCTCCTTGGGACGGTATAAAAAACAAATTTACTAATGGGAAGTGACTATCCCTCCCTTTTTCTCCCCTCCTTGGGACAGTATAAAAACAAATTTAGTAATGCGAAGTGACTATCCCTCCCTTTTTCTCCCCTCTTAACGGTATAAAAAACAAATTTAGTAATGCGAAGTGACTATCCTTTCCCTTTTCTTCCCTCCTTGGGACGGTATAAAAACAAATTTACTAATGGGAAGTGACTATCCCTCCCTTTTCCCCCCTCCTGGGGACGGTATAAAAACAAATTTACTAATGTGAAGTGACTAGCTCTTCCCTTTTCTTTCCTCCTTGGACGGTATAAAAACAAATTTAGTAAGGCGAAGTGACTAGCTCTCCCCTTTTCTTCCCTCCTAGGGCGGTAGAAAAAACAACTTAGTACTGCGAAGTGACTATCCCTTTCTTTTTCTCCCCACTTAACAGTATAAAAACATATTTAGTAATGCGAAGTGAATATCCTTCCGCTAACACTCCCCTCCTTAGGACGGTATAAAAACAAATTTAGTAATGGAAAGTGACTATCCCTCCCTTTTTCTCCCCCCTAAAACGGTATAAAAACAAATTTAGTAATGCGAAGTGAATATTTCTCCCTTTTTCTCCCCTGCATTGGACGGAATAAAAACAATTTCAGTAATGCGAAGTGACTATCCCTCCCTTTTTCCCCCCTCTTTTGGACGGTATAAAAACAAATTTAGTAATGCGAAGTGACTATCCTTCCCCTTTTCTCCCCTGCTTGGGACGTTATAAAAACAAATTTAGTAGTGCGAAGTGACTACCTCTCCCTTTTTCTCCCCTACTTGGAAAGGTATAAAAACAAATTTAGTAATGCGAATTGACTATCCCTCTCTTTTTCTCCCCTCCTTGAGACGGTATCAAAGCAAATTTAGTAATGCGAAGTGACTATCCCTCTCTTTTTCTCCCCCCTTAACGGTATAAATACAAATTTTGTAATGCGAAGTAACTATCCCTCCCTTTTTCTCCCCCCTTAACGGTATAAAAACAAATTTAGTAATGCGAAGTGACCATCCCTCTCTTTTTCTCCCCCCTTAACGGTATAGAAAACAAATTTAGTAATGCGAAGTGACTATCCCACCCTTTTTCTCCACTCCTTGGGACGGTATTAAAACAAATTTAGTAATGCGAAGTGACTATGCTTCCCCTTTTCTCCTCTCCTTGGGACGGAAAAAAACAAATTTAGTAATGCGAACTGACTACCTTTCTCCTTTTCTGCCCTCCTTGGGACGGTATAAAGACAAATTTAGTAATGCGAAGTGACTATCCCTCTCTTATTCTCCCCTTTTAACGGTATAAAAACAAATTTAGTAATGCAAAGTGACTATCCCTCCCTTTTTCTCCCCCCTTAACGGTATAAAAACAAATTTAGTAATGCGAAGTGAATATCCCTTCCTTTTTCTCCCCTCCTTGGCACGGTATAAAAACAAATTTAGCAATGCAAAGTAAATGTCCCTCCCTTTTTCTCCCCTGCATAGGACGGTATAAAAACAAATTTAGTAATACGAATTGACTATCCCTCCCTTTTTCTCTCCTCCTTGGGACGTTTTTAAAAAAAAATTTAATAATGCGAAGTGACTAGCTCTCCCCTTTTCTCCGCTCATTGCAAGGTATAAAAACAAATTTAGTACTGCGAAGTGACTATCCCTCCCTTTTTCTCCCCCCTTAACGGTATAAAGACAAATTTAGTAATGCGAAGTGACTAGCTCTCCCGTTTTCTCCCCTCCTTGGGACATTATGAAAAAAATTTAAGGAATGGAAGTGACTATCCCTCCCTTTTTCTTCCCTCCTTGGGACGGTATAAAAACAAAATTAGTAATGCGAAGTGACTATCCCTCCCCTTTGCTTCCCTCATTGGGACGGTATAAAACAAATTTAGTAGTGCGAAGTGACTATCCATCCCTTTTTCTCCCTTCCTTGGGACGGTATTTAAAAAAATTTAGTAATGCGAAGTGACTATCCCTCCCTTTTTCTCCCCTGCTTGGACCGGTATAAAAACAAATTTAGTAATGCGAAGTGATATATCTCCCTTTCCTCCCCTCCTTGGGACGGTATAAAAACAAATTTAGTAATGCAAAGTGACTATCATTCCCTTTTTCTCCCTTCCTTGGCACGGTAAAAAAACAAATTTAGTAATACCCAGCGACTATCTCTCCCTTTCTCTCCCCTCCTTGGAACGGTATAAAAAAAATTAGTAATGCGAAGTGATATATCTTCCTTTTTTCCCCTCATTGGGACGGTATAAAAACCAATTAAATAATGCGAAGTGACTATCCTTCCCTTTTTTTCCCTTCCTTGGCACGGTATAAATACAAATTTAGTAATGCGCAGCGACTATCCCTCCCTTTTTTTCCCCTCCTTGGAACGGTAAAAAAAAAAATATTTAGTAATGCGAAATGATATATCTTCCTTTTTTTCCCTCTTTGGCACGGTATAAAAACAAATTTAGTAATGCGAAGTGACTATCTTTGCCTTTTCTCCCTTCCTTGGAACGGTATCAAAAAAATTAGTAATGCGAAGTGACTATCCCTCCCTTTTTCTTCCCTCCTTGGGACAGTATAAAAACAAATTTAGTAATGCGATTGACTATCCCTCCCTTTTTCTCCTCCTTTAACGGTATAAAAACAAATTTAGTAATGCGAAGTGACTATCCCTTCCTTTTCTCCCTTCTTTGGGACGCTATAAAAACAAATTTAGTAACGCGAAGTGACTATCCCTCCCTTTTTCTCCCCTCCTTGGTCGCTATAAAAACAAATTTAGTAATGCGAAGTGACTATCCCTCACTTTTTCTCATCTGCATGGGACCGTATAAAAACAAATTTAGTAATGCGATTTGACTATCCCTCCCTTTTTCTCCCCTCCTTAGGAGGGTATAAAAACAAATTTAGTACTGCGAGGTGACTATCTCTCCCTTTTTCTCCCTTCCTATGGACGGTATAAAAAAAAAATAGTAATGCGAAGTGACTATCCCTCCCTTTTTCTCCCCTCCTTGGGACGGTATAAAAACAAATTTAGTAATGCGAAGTGACTATCCCTCCCTTTTTATCCCCTCCTTGGGACGGTATAAAAACAAATTTAGTAATGCGAAGTGACTAGCTCTTCCCTTTTCTCCCTTCCTTGGACGGTATAAAAATAACTTACTACTGCGAAGTGACTATCCCACCCTTTTTGTCCCCCCTTAACGGTATAAAAACAAATTCAGTGATGCGAAGTGACTATCCTTCCCCTTTTCTTCCCTCCTTGGGACGGTATAAAAACAAATTTAGTACTGCGAATTGACTATCCCTCCCTTTTTCTCTCCTCCTTGGGACGGTATAAAAACAAATTTAGTAAGGCGAAGTGACTATCCTTCCCTTTTTCTCCCCTCCTTGGGACGGTATAAAAACAAATTTAGTAATGCGAAGTGACTACCTCTCCATTTTTCTCCCATCCTTTAGACGGTATAAAAAGAAATTTAGTAATGCGAATTGACTATCCCTCCCTTTTTCTCCCCTCCTTGGGACGGTATAAAAACAAATTTAGTAATGCGAAGTGACTATCCCTCTCTTTTTCTCCCCCCTTAACGGTATAAAAACAAATTTAGTAATGCGAAGTGACTATCCCTCCCTTTTTCTCCCCCCTTAACGGTATAAAAACAAATTTAGTAATGGGAAGTGACTATCCCTTCTTTTTTCTCCCCTCCTTGGGACAGTATAAAAACAAATATAGTACTGCGAATTGACTATCCCTCCCTTTTTCTCTCCTCCTTGGGACGGTATAAAAACAAATTTAGTAATGCGAAGTGACTATCCATCCCCTTTTCTCCCCTCCTTGGGACGGTATAAAAACAAATTTAGTAATGCGAAGTGACTACCTCTCCCTTTTCTCCCATCCTTTGGACGGTATAAAAACAAATTTAGTAATGCGAATTGACTATCCCTCCCTTTTTCCCCCTTCCTTGGGACGGTATAAAAACAAATTTAGTAATGCGAAGTGACTATCCCTCTCTTTTTCTCCTCCCTTAACGGTATAAAAACAAATTTAGTAATGCGAAGTGACTATCCCTCCCTTTTTCTCCCCCCTTAACGGTTTAAAAACAAATTTAGTAATGCGAAGTGACTATCCCTCCCCTTTTCTCCCTTCCTTGGCACGGTATAAAAACAAATTTAGTAATGCGAAGTGAATATCCCTCCCTTTTTCTCCACTGCATGGGACGGTGTAAAAACAAATTTAGTAATGCGAAGTGACTATCCCTCCCTTTTTCTCCCCTCCTTGGGACGGTATAAAAACAAATTTAGTAATGCGAAGTGACTATCCCTCCTTTTTTCTCCCCTGCATGGGACAGTATAAAAACAAATTTAGTAATGCAATTGTAATATCCCTCCCTATTTCTCCCCTGCTTGGGACGTTATGAAAACAAATTTAGTAATGCGAAGTGACTATCCCTCCCTTTTTCTCCCCTCCTTGGGACGGTATGAAAACAAATTTAGTAATGCGAAGTGACTATCCTTCCATTTTTCTCCCCTCCTTGGGATGGTATAAAAACAAATTTAGTAATGCGAAGTGACTACCTCTCCTTTTTTCTCCCCTCCTTGGGACGGTATAAAAACAAATTTAGTAATGCGAATTCACTATCCCTCCCTTTTTCTCCCCTCCTTGGGACGGTATAAAAACAAATTTAGTAATGCGATGTGACTATCCCTCTCTTTTTCTCCCCCCTTAACGGGAAAAAACAAATTTAGTAATGCGAAGTGACTATCCCTCCCTTTTTCTCCCCTCCTTGGGACGGTATAAAAACATATTTAGTAATGCGAAGTGACTATCCCTCCCTTTTTCTCCCCTCCTTGGGACGGTATAAAAACAAATTTAGTAATGCGAAGTGACTATCCCTCCCTTTTTCTCCCTTCCTTGGGACGGTATAAAAACAAATTTAGTAATGCGAAGTGAATATCCCCCCCTTTTTCTCCCCTGCATGGGACGGTATAAAAACAAATTTAGTAATGTGAAGTGACTATCCCTCCCCTTTGCTTCTCTCATTGGGACGGTATAAAAACAAATTTAGTAATGCGAAGTGACTATACATCCCTTTTTCTCCCTTCCTTGGGATGGTATGAAAAAAAATTTAGTATTGCAAAGTGACTATCCCTCCCTTTTCTCTCCTCTTTGGCAAGGTATAAAAACAAATTTATTAATGCGAAGTGACTATCCCTCCCATTTCTCCCCTCCTTGGGACGGTATAAAAACAAATTTAGTAATGCAAGTGAATATACCTCCCTTTTTCTCCACTGCATGGGACGGTATAAAAACAAATTTAGTAATGCGAAGTGCCTATCCCTCTCTTTTTCTCCCCTCCTTGGGACAGTATAAAAACAAATTTAGTAATGCGAAGTGACTATCCCTCCCTTTTTCTCCCAAATTAACGGTATAAAAAACAAATTTAGTAATGCAAAGTGACTATCCTTTCCCTTTTCTTCCCTCCTTGGGACGGTATAAAAACAAATTTACTAATGGGAAGTGACCATCCCTCCCTTTTTCTCCCCTCCTTGGGACGGTATAAAAACAAATTTAGTAATGCAAAGAGACTATCTCTTCCTTTTCTCCCCTCGTTGGGACGGTATAAAAACAAATTTAGTAATGCGAAGTGAATATCCCCCCCTTTTTCTCCCCTGCATGGGACGGTATAAAAACAAATTTAGTAATGCAAGTGAATATACCTCCCTTTTTCTCCACTGCATGGGACGGTATAAAAACAAATTTAGTAATGCGAAGTGACTATCCCTCCCTTTTTCTCCCCTCCTTGGGACGGTATAAAAACAAATTTAGTAATGCGAAGTGACTCTCCCTCTTTATTTCTCCCCTGCATTGGACAGTATAAAAACAAATTTAGTAATGCAATTGTAATATCCCTCCCTTTTTCTCCCCTGCTTGGGACGTTATGAAAACAAATTTAGTAATGCGAAGTGACTATCCCTCCCTTTTTCTCCCCTCCTTGGGACGGTATAAAAACAAATTTAGTAATGCGAAGTGACTATCCTTCCCCTTTTCTCCCCTCCTTGGGACGGTATAAAAACAAATTTAGTAATGCGAAGTGACTACCTCTCCCTTTTTCTCCCCTCCTTGGGACGGTATAAAAACAAATTTAGTAATGCGAATTGACTATCCCTCCCTTTTTCTCCCCTCCTTGGGACGGTATAAAAACAAATTTAGTAATGCGAAGTGACTATCCCTCTCTTTTTCTCCCCCCTTAACGGTATAAAAACAAATTTAGTAATGCGAAGTGACTATCCCTCCCTTTTTCTCCCCCCTTAACGGTATAAAAACAAATTTAATAATGCGAAGTGACTATCCCTCCCTTTTTCTTCCTAATTAACGGTATAAAAACAAATTTAGTAATGCGAAGTGACTATCCCTCACTTTTTCTCCCCTCCTTGGGGACAGTATAAAAACAAATTTAGTAATGCGATTTGACTATCCCTCCCTTTTTCTCCCTTCCTTGGGATGGTATGAAAACAAATTTAGTATTGCGAATTGACTATCCCTCCCTACTTCTCCCCTCCTTGGGACGGTATAAAACTAAAATTAGTAACGCGAACTGACTATCCCTCCCTTTTCTACCCTCCTTGGGACGGTATAAAAACAAATTTAGTAATGCGAATTGACTATCCCTCCCTTTTTCTCCCCTCCTTGGGACGGTATAAAAACAAATTTAGTAATGCGAAGTGACTATCCTTCCCCTTTTCTCCCCTCCTTGGGACGGTATGAAAACAAATTTAGTAATGCGAAGTGACTACCTCTCCCTTTTTCTCCCCTCCTTGGGACGTTAAAATTTTTTTAGTCATGCGAAGTGACTAGCTCTCCCCTTTTCTCCCTTTCTTGGACGGTATAAAAACAACTTCCTACTGCGAAGTGACTATCCCTCCCTTTTTCTCCCCCCTTAACGGTATAAAAACAAATTCAGTAATGCGAAGTGACTATCCTTCCCCTTTTCTTCCCTCCTTGGGGCGGTATAAAAACAAATTTAGTAATGGGAAGTGACTATCCCTCCCTTTTTCTCCTCTCCTTGGGATGGTATAAAAACAAATTTAGTAATCCGAAGTGACTATCCCTCCCTTTTTCTCCCCTCTTAACGGTATAAAAACAAATTTAGTAATGCGAAGTGACTATCCTTTCCCTTTTCTTCCCTCCTTGGGACGGTATAAAAACAAATTTACTAATGTGAAGTGACTAGCTCTCCCCTTTTCTTCCCTCCTAGGGCGGTATAAAAACAACTTAGTACTGTGAAGTGAATATCCCACCCTTTTTCTCCCCTCCTTGGGACGGTATAAAAACAAATTTAGTAATGCGAAGTGCCTATCCCTCTCTTTTTCTCCCCTCCTTGGGACAGTATAAAAACAAATTTAGTAATGCGAAGTGACTATCCCTCCCTTTTTCTCCCCTCTTAACGGTATAAAAAACAAATTTAGTAATGCAAAGTGACTATCCTTTCCCTTTTCTTCCCTCCTTGGGACGGTATAAAAACAAATTTACTAATGGGAAGTGACCATCCCTCCCTTTTTCTCCCCTCCTTGGGACGGTATAAAAACAAATTTAGTAATGCAAAGAGACTATCTCTTCCTTTTCTCCCCTCGTTGGGACGGTATAAAAACAAATTTAGTAATGCGAAGTGACTATCCCACCCTTTTTCTCCCCTCTTTGGGACGGTATAAAAACAAATTTAGTAATGCGAAGTGACTATCCCTCCCTTTTTCTCCCCTCTTAACGGTATAAAAAACAAATTTAGTAATGCGAAGTGACTATCCTTTCCCTTTTCTTCCCTCCTTGGGACGGTATAAAAACAAATTTACTAATGGGAAGTGACTATCCCTCCCTTTTTCTCCCATCCTTGGGATGGTATAAAAACAAATTTAGTAATGGAAATTGACTATCCCTCCCTTTTTCTCCCCTCCTTGAGACAGTATAAAAACAAATTTAGTAATGCGAAGTGACTATCCCTCCCTTTTTCTCCCCTCCTTGGGACAGTATAAAAACAAATTTAGTAATGCGAAGTGACTATCCCTCCCTTTTTCTCCCCTCTTAACGGTATAAAAAACAAATTTAGTAATGCGAAGTGACTATCCTTTCCCTTTTCTTCCCTCCTTGGGACGGTATAAAAACAAATTTACTAATGGGAAGTGACTATCCCTCCCTTTTTCTCCCATCCTTGGGATGGTATAAAAACAAATTTAGTAATGGAAAGTGACTATCCCTCCCTTTTTCTCCCCTCTTAACGGTATAAAAAACAAATTGAGTAATGCGAAGTGACTATTCTTTCCTTTTTCTTCCCTCCTTGGGACGGTATAAAAAACAAATTTACTAATGGGAAGTGACTATCCCTCCTTTTTTCTCCCCTCCTTGGGACAGTATAAAAACAAATTTAGTAATGCGAAGTGACTATCCCTCCCTTTTTCTCCCCTCTTAACGGTATAAAAAACAAATTTAGTAATGCGAAGTAACTATCCTTTCCCTTTTCTTCCCTCCTTGGGACGGTATAAAAACAAATTTACTAATGGGAAGTGACTATCCCTCCCTTTTCCCCCCTCCTGGGGACGGTATAAAAACAAATTTACTAATGTGAAGTGACTAGCTCTTCCCTTTTCTTTCCTCCTTGGACGGTATAAAAACAAATTTAGTAAGGCGAAGTGACTAGCTCTCCCCTTTTCTTCCCTCCTAGGGCGGTAGAAAAAACAACTTAGTACTGCGAAGTGACTATCCCTTTCTTTTTCTCCCCACTTAACAGTATAAAAACATATTTAGTAATGCGAAGTGAATATCCTTCCGCTAACACTCCCCTCCTTAGGACGGTAAAAAAACAAATTTAGTAATGGAAAGTGAATATCCCTCCCTTTTTCTCCCCCTAAAACGGTATAAAAACAAATTTAGTAATGCGAAGTGAATATTTCTCCCTTTTTCTCCCCTGCATTGGACGGTATAAAAACAATTTCAGTAATGCGAAGTGACTATCCCTCCCTTTTTCCCTCCTCTTTGGGACGGTAAAAAAACAAATTTAGTAATGCGAAGTGACTATCCTTCCCCTTTTCTCCCCTCCTTGGGACGTTATAAAAACAAATTTAGTAATGCGAATTGACTATCCCTCTCTTTTTCTCCCCTCCTTGAGACGGTATCAAAGCAAATTTAGTAATGCGAAGTGACTATCCCTCTCTTTTTCTCCACCCTTCACGGTATAAAAACAAATTTTGTAATGCGAAGTAACTATCCCTCCCTTTTTCTCCCCCCTTAACGGTATAAAAACAAATTTAGTAATGCGAAGTGAATATTTCTCCCTTTTTCTCCCCTGCATTGGACGGTATAAAAACAATTTCAGTAATGCGAAGTGACTATCCCTCCCTTTTTCCCCCCTCTTTGGGACGGTATAAAAACAAATTTAGTAATGCGAAGTGACTATCCTTCCCCTTTTCTCCTCTCCTTGGGACGGAAAAAAACAAATTTAGTAATGCGAAGTGACTACCTTTCTCCTTTTCTGCCCTCCTTGGGACGGTATAAAGACAAATTTAGTAATGCGAAGTGACTCTCCCTCTCTTATTCTCCCCTTTTAACGGTATAAAAACAAATTTAGTAATGCGAAGTGAATATCCCTTCCTTTTTCTCCCCTCCTTGGCACGGTATAAAAACAAATTTAGCAATGCAAAGTGAATGTCCCTCCCTTTTTCTCCCCTGCATAGGACGGTATAAAAACAAATTTAGTAATACGAATTGACTATCCCTCCCTTTTTCTCTCCTCCTTGGGACGTTTTAAAAAAAAAATTTAATAATGCGAAGTGACTAGCTCTCCCCTTTTCTCCGCTCATTGCAAGGTATAAAAACAAATTTAGTACTGCGAAGTGACTATCCCTCCCTTTTTCTCCCCCCTTAACGGTATAAAGACAAATTTAGTAATGCGAAGTGACTAGCTCTCCCGTTTTCTCCCCTCCTTGGGACATTATGAAAAAAATTTAAGGAATGGAAGTGACTATCCCTCCCTTTTTCTTCCCTCCTTGGGACGGTATAAAAACAAATTTAGTAATGCGAAGTGATATCTCTCATTTTTCTTCCCTCCTTGGGACGGTATAAAAACAAAATTAGTAATGCGAAGTGACTATCCCTCCCCTTTGCTTCCCTCATTGGGACGGTATAAAACAAATTTAGTAATGCGAAGTGACTATCCATCCCTTTTTCTCCCTTCCTTGGGACGGTATTTAAAAAGATTTAGTAATGCGAAGTGACTATCCCTCCCTTTTTCTCCCCTGCTTGGACCGGTATAAAAACAAATTTAGTAATGCGAAGTGATATATCTCCCTTTTCTCCCATCCTTGGGACGGTATAAAAACAAATTTAGTAATGCAAAGTGACTATCATTCCCTTTTTCTCCCTTCCTTGGCACGGTAAAAAAACAAATTTAGTAATACCCAGCGACTATCTCTTCCTTTCTCTCCCCTCCTTGGAACGGTATAAAAAAAATTAGTAATGCGAAGTGATATATCTTCCTTTTTTCCCCTCATTGGGACGGTATAAAAACCAATTAAATAATGCGAAGTGACTATCCTTCCCTTTTTTTCCCTTCCTTGGCACGGTATAAAAACAAATTTAGTAATGCGCAGCGACTATCCCTCCCTTTTTCTCCCCTCCTTGGAACGGTAAAAAAAAAAAATATTTAGTAATGCGAAATGATATATCTTCCTTTTTTCCCCTTTTTGGCACGGTATAAAAACAAATTTAGTAATGCGAAGTGACTATCTTTGCCTTTTCTCCCTTCCTTGGAACGGTATAAAAAAATTAGTAATGCGAAGTGACTATCCCTCCCTTTTTCTTCCCTCCTTGGGACAGTATAAAAACAAATTTAGTAATGCGATTGACTATCCCTCCCTTTTTCTCCACCTTTAACGGTATAAAAACAAATTTAGTAATGCGAAGTGACTATCCCTTCCTTTTCTCCCTTCTTTGGGACGCTATAAAAACAAATTTAGTAACGCAAAGTGACTATCCCTTCCTTTTTCTGCCCTCCTTAGGACGGTATAAAAACAAATTTAGTACTACAAAGTGACTATCCCTCCCTTTTCTCCCCTCATTGAGACGGTATAAAAACTAATTTGGAAATGCGAAGTGACTATCCCTCTCTTTTTCTCCCCTCCTTGGAATGATATAAAAACATATTTAGTAATACGAATTGACTATCCCTCCCTTTTTCTCCCCTCCTTGGTCTCTATAAAAACAAATTTAGTAATGCGAAGTGACTATCCCTCCCTTTTTCTCCCCTCCTTGGGACGGTATAAAAAAAATTAGTAATAAGAAGTGACTATCCCTTCCCTTTTCTCTCCTCCTTATGACGGTATAAAAACAAATTCAGTAATGCAAGGTGACTATCCCTCCCTTTTTCTCCCCTCCTTAGGACGGTATAAAAACAAATTTAGTACTGCGAAGTGACTATCCCTCCTTTTTTCTCCCCTCCTTAGGACGGTATAAAAAAAATTTAGTACTGCGAAGTGACTATCCTTCCCTTTTCTCCCCTAATTGAGACGGTATAAAAAAAAATTAGTAATGTGAAGTAACTATCCCTCCCTTTTTCTCCCCTCCTTGGTCGCTATAAAAATATATTTAATAATGCGAAGGGACTATCCCTCCCTTTTTCTCCCCTCCTTGGGACGGTATAAAACTTCAATTAGTAACGCGAAGTGACTATCCCTCCCTTTTTCTCCCCTCTTTGGGACGGTATAAAAACAAATTTAGTAATGCGAAGTGACTATCCCTCCCTTTTTCTCCTCCTTTAACGGTATAAAAACAAATTTAGTAATGCGAAGTGACTATCCTTTCCCCTTTCTCCCCTCCTTGGGACTGTATAAAAACAAATTTAGTAATGCGAAGTGACCCTCCCTCACTTTTTCTCCTCCTTCAAGGGTATAAAAACAAATTTAGTAATGCAAATTGACTATCCCTTCTTTTTTCTCCCTTCTTTGGGACAGTATAAAAACAAATTTAGTAATGCGAAGTGACTATCCCTCTCTTTTTCTCCTCCTTTAACGGTATTAAAACAAATTTAGTAATGCGAAGTGACTATCCTTTCCCCTTTATCCCCTCCTTGGGACGGTATAAAAACAAATTTAGTAATGCGAAGTGACCCTCCCTCACTTTTTCTCCTCCTTCAAGGGTATAAAAACAAATTTAGTAATGCAAATTGACTATCCCTCCTTTTTTCTCCCTTCTTTGGGACAGTATAAAAACAAATTTAGTAATGCGAAGTGACTATCCCTCTCTTTTTCTCCTCCTTTAACGGTATAAAAACAAATTTAGTAATGCGAAGTGACTATCCTTTCCCCTTTCTCCCCTCCTTGGTCGCTATAAAAACAAATTAAATAATGCGAAGTGACTATCCCTCGCTTTTTCTCCCCTCCTTGGGACGGTATAAAACTTAAATTAGTAACGCGAAGTGACTATCCCTCCCTTTTTCTCCCCTCCTTGGGACGGTATAAAAACAAATTTAGTAATGCGAAGTGACTATCCCTGCCTTTTTCTTCTCCTTTAACGGTATAAAAACAAATTTAGTAATGCGAAGTAACTATCCTTTCCCCTTTCTCCCCTCCTTGGGACGGTATAAAAACAAATTGAATAATGCGAAGTGACAATCCGTCCCTTTTTCTCCCCTCCTTGGGACGGTATAAAACTTAAATTAGTAACGCGAAGTGACTATCCCTCCCTTTTTCTCCCCTCCTTGGGACGGTATAAAAACAAATTTAGTAATGCGAAGTGACTATCCCTGCCTTTTTCTCCTCCTTTAACGGTATAAAAACAAATTTAGTAATGCGAAGTGACTATCCTTTCCCCTTTCTCCCCTCCTTGGGACGGTATAAAAACAAATTTAGTAATGCGAAGTGACTATCCTTTCCCCTTTTTCCTCCTTTAAGGGTATAAAAACAAATTTAGTAATGCAAATTGACTATCCCTCCTTTTTTCTCCCTTCTTTGGGACGGTATAAAAACAAATTTAGTAATGCGAAGTGACTATCCCTCTCTTTTTCTCCTCCTTTAACGGTATAAAAACAAATTTAGTAATGCGAAGTGACTATCCTTTCCCCTTTGTCCCCTCCTTGGTCGCTATAAAAACAAATTTAATAATGCGAAGTGACTATCCCTCCCTTTTTCTCCCCTCCTTGGGACGGTATAAAACTTAAATTAGTAACGCGAAGTGACTATCCCTCCCTTTTTCTCCCCTCCTCGGGACGGTATAAAAACAAATTTAGTAATGCGAAGTGACTATCCCTCCCTTTTTCTCCTCCTTTAACGGTATAAAAACAAATTTAGTAATGCGAAGTGACTATCCTTTCCCCTTTCCCCCTCCTTGGGACAGTATAAAAACAAATTTAGTAATGCGAAGTGACTATCCTTTCCCCTTTCTCCCCTCCTTGGGACGGTATAAAAACAAATTTAGTAATGCGAAGTAACTATCCCTCACTTTTTCTCCTCCTTTAAGGGTATAAAAACAAATTTAGTAATGCAAATTGACTATCCCTCCTTTTTTCTTCCTTCTTTGGGACGGTATAAAAACAAATTTAGTAATGCGAAGTGACTATCCCTCCCTTTTTCTCCTCCTTTAACGGTATAAAAACAAATTTAGTAATGCGAACTGACTATCCCTCCCTTTTTCTCCCCTCCTTCGGATGGTATAAAACATATCTAGTAATACGAATTGACTATCCCTCCCTTTTTCTCCCCTCCTTGGTCGCTATAAAAACAAATTTAATAATGCGAAGTGACTATCCCTCCCTTTTTCTCCCCTCCTTGGGACGGTATAAAAACAAATTTAATGATGCGAAGGTACTATCCCTCTTTTTCTCCCCTCCTTGGGACGGAATAAAAACAAATTTTTGTAATGCGAAGTGACTATCCCTCCCTTTTTCTCCCCTCCTCGGACGGTAAACAAACAAATTTAGTAACGCGAAGTGACTATCCCTCCCTTTGTATCCCCTCCTTGGTCGCTATAAAAACCAATTTTTGTAATGTGAAGTGACTATCCCTCCCTTTTCTCCCCTATTTGGGACGGTATAAAAAAAAATTAGTAATGCGAAGTGACTATCCCTTCCTTTTTCTCCCCTCCTAGGGACGGTATAAAAACAAATTTAGTAATGCTAAGTGACTATCCCTCACTTTTTCTCCCCTGCATGGGACAGTATAAAAACAAATTTAGTAATGCGATTTGACTATCCCTCCCTTTTTCTCCCCTCCTTAGGACGGTATAAAAACAAATTTAGTAATGCGAAGTGACTCCCCCTCCCTTTTTCTCCTCCTTTACCGTATAAAAACAAATTTAGTAATTTTGAAATAACTATCCCTCCCTTTTTCTCCCCTCGTTAGGACGGTATAAAAACAAATTTAGTACCGAAGTGACTAACCCTCCCTTTTCTCCCCTCCTTGAGACGGTATAAAAAAAATTAGTAACGCGAAGTGACTATCCCTCCCTTTTTCTCCCCTCCTTGGTCGCTATAAAAACAAATTTAGTAATGCGAAGTGACTATCCCTCACTTTTTCTCATCTGCATGGGACCGTATAAAAACAAATTTAGTAATGCGATTTGACTATCCCTCCCTTTTTCTCCCCTCCTTAGGAGGGTATAAAAACAAATTTAGTACTGCGAGGTGACTATCTCTCCCTTTTTCTCCCTTCCTTGGGACGGTATAAAAAAAAAATAGTAATGCGAAGTGACTATCCCTCCCTTTTTCTCCCCTCCTTGGGACGGTATAAAAACAAATTTAGTAATGCGAAGTGACTACCCCTCCCTTTTTCTCCTCCTTTAACGGTATAAAAACAAATTTAGTAATGCGAATTGACTATCCCTCCCTTATTCTCCCTTCTTTGGGATAGTATAAAAAAAAATTTAGTAATGCGAAGTGACTATCCATCCCTTTTTCTCCCCTCCTTGGAATGGTATAAAAACATATCTAGTTATACGAATTGACTATTCCTCCCTTTTTCTCCCCTCCTTGGTCGCTATAGAAACAAATTTAATAATGCGAAGTGACTCTCCCTCCCTTTTTCTCCCCTCCTTGGGACGGTATAAAAACAAATTTAATAATGCGAAGTGACTATCCCTCCCTTTTTCTCCCCTCTTAACGGTATAAAAAACAAATTTAGTAATGCGAAGTGACTATCCTTTCCCTTTTCTTCCCTCCTTGGGACGGTATAAAAACAAATTTACTAATGGGAAGTGACTATCCCTCCCTTTTTCTCCCATCCTTGGGATGGTATAAAAACAAATTTAGTAATGGAAAGTGACTATCCCTCCCTTTTTCTCCCCTCTTAACGGTATAAAAAACAAATTGAGTAATGCGAAGTGACTATTCTTTCCTTTTTCTTCCCTCCTTGGGACGGTATAAAAAACAAATTTACTAATGGGAAGTGACTATCCCTCCCTTTTTCTCCCCTCCTTGGGACAGTATAAAAACAAATTTAGTAATGCGAAGTGACTATCCCTCCCTTTTTCTCCCCTCTTAACGGTATAAAAAACAAATTTAGTAATGCGAAGTGACTATCCTTTCCCTTTTCTTCCCTCCTTGGGACGGTATAAAAACAAATTTACTAATGGGAAGTGACTATCCCTCCCTTTTCCCCCCTCCTGGGGACGGTATAAAAACAAATTTACTAATGTGAAGTGACTAGCTCTTCCCTTTTCTTTCCTCCTTGGACGGTATAAAAACAAATTTAGTAAGGCGAAGTGACTAGCTCTCCCCTTTTCTTCCCTCCTAGGGCGGTAGAAAAAACAACTTAGTACTGCGAAGTGACTATCCCTTTCTTTTTCTCCCCACTTAACAGTATAAAAACATATTTAGTAATGCGAAGTGAATATCCTTCCGCTAACACTCCCCTCCTTAGGACGGTATAAAAACAAATTTAGTAATGGAAAGTGACTATCCCTCCCTTTTTCTCCCCCCTAAAACGGTATAAAAACAAATTTAGTAATGCGAAGTGAATATTTCTCCCTTTTTCTCCCCTGCATTGGACGGAATAAAAACAATTTCAGTAATGCGAAGTGACTATCCCTCCCTTTTTCCCCCCTCTTTTGGACGGTATAAAAACAAATTTAGTAATGCGAAGTGACTATCCTTCCCCTTTTCTCCCCTGCTTGGGACGTTATAAAAACAAATTTAGTAGTGCGAAGTGACTACCTCTCCCTTTTTCTCCCCTACTTGGAAAGGTATAAAAACAAATTTAGTAATGCGAATTGACTATCCCTCTCTTTTTCTCCCCTCCTTGAGACGGTATCAAAGCAAATTTAGTAATGCGAAGTGACTATCCCTCTCTTTTTCTCCCCCCTTAACGGTATAAATACAAATTTTGTAATGCGAAGTAACTATCCCTCCCTTTTTCTCCCCCCTTAACGGTATAAAAACAAATTTAGTAATGCGAAGTGACCATCCCTCTCTTTTTCTCCCCCCTTAACGGTATAGAAAACAAATTTAGTAATGCGAAGTGACTATCCCACCCTTTTTCTCCACTCCTTGGGACGGTATTAAAACAAATTTAGTAATGCGAAGTGACTATGCTTCCCCTTTTCTCCTCTCCTTGGGACGGAAAAAAACAAATTTAGTAATGCGAACTGACTACCTTTCTCCTTTTCTGCCCTCCTTGGGACGGTATAAAGACAAATTTAGTAATGCGAAGTGACTATCCCTCTCTTATTCTCCCCTTTTAACGGTATAAAAACAAATTTAGTAATGCAAAGTGACTATCCCTCCCTTTTTCTCCCCCCTTAACGGTATAAAAACAAATTTAGTAATGCGAAGTGAATATCCCTTCCTTTTTCTCCCCTCCTTGGCACGGTATAAAAACAAATTTAGCAATGCAAAGTAAATGTCCCTCCCTTTTTCTCCCCTGCATAGGACGGTATAAAAACAAATTTAGTAATACGAATTGACTATCCCTCCCTTTTTCTCTCCTCCTTGGGACGTTTTTAAAAAAAAATTTAATAATGCGAAGTGACTAGCTCTCCCCTTTTCTCCGCTCATTGCAAGGTATAAAAACAAATTTAGTACTGCGAAGTGACTATCCCTCCCTTTTTCTCCCCCCTTAACGGTATAAAGACAAATTTAGTAATGCGAAGTGACTAGCTCTCCCGTTTTCTCCCCTCCTTGGGACATTATGAAAAAAATTTAAGGAATGGAAGTGACTATCCCTCCCTTTTTCTTCCCTCCTTGGGACGGTATAAAAACAAAATTAGTAATGCGAAGTGACTATCCCTCCCCTTTGCTTCCCTCATTGGGACGGTATAAAACAAATTTAGTAGTGCGAAGTGACTATCCATCCCTTTTTCTCCCTTCCTTGGGACGGTATTTAAAAAAATTTAGTAATGCGAAGTGACTATCCCTCCCTTTTTCTCCCCTGCTTGGACCGGTATAAAAACAAATTTAGTAATGCGAAGTGATATATCTCCCTTTCCTCCCCTCCTTGGGACGGTATAAAAACAAATTTAGTAATGCAAAGTGACTATCATTCCCTTTTTCTCCCTTCCTTGGCACGGTAAAAAAACAAATTTAGTAATACCCAGCGACTATCTCTCCCTTTCTCTCCCCTCCTTGGAACGGTATAAAAAAAATTAGTAATGCGAAGTGATATATCTTCCTTTTTTCCCCTCATTGGGACGGTATAAAAACCAATTAAATAATGCGAAGTGACTATCCTTCCCTTTTTTTCCCTTCCTTGGCACGGTATAAATACAAATTTAGTAATGCGCAGCGACTATCCCTCCCTTTTTTTCCCCTCCTTGGAACGGTAAAAAAAAAAAATATTTAGTAATGCGAAATGATATATCTTCCTTTTTTTCCCTCTTTGGCACGGTATAAAAACAAATTTAGTAATGCGAAGTGACTATCTTTGCCTTTTCTCCCTTCCTTGGAACGGTATCAAAAAAATTAGTAATGCGAAGTGACTATCCCTCCCTTTTTCTTCCCTCCTTGGGACAGTATAAAAACAAATTTAGTAATGCGATTGACTATCCCTCCCTTTTTCTCCTCCTTTAACGGTATAAAAACAAATTTAGTAATGCGAAGTGACTATCCCTTCCTTTTCTCCCTTCTTTGGGACGCTATAAAAACAAATTTAGTAACGCGAAGTGACTATCCCTCCCTTTTTCTCCCCTCCTTGGTCGCTATAAAAACAAATTTAGTAATGCGAAGTGACTATCCCTCACTTTTTCTCATCTGCATGGGACCGTATAAAAACAAATTTAGTAATGCGATTTGACTATCCCTCCCTTTTTCTCCCCTCCTTAGGAGGGTATAAAAACAAATTTAGTACTGCGAGGTGACTATCTCTCCCTTTTTCTCCCTTCCTATGGACGGTATAAAAAAAAAATAGTAATGCGAAGTGACTATCCCTCCCTTTTTCTCCCCTCCTTGGGACGGTATAAAAACAAATTTAGTAATGCGAAGTGACTACCCCTCCCTTTTTCTCCTCCTTTAACGGTATAAAAACAAATTTAGTAATGCGAATTGACTATCCCTCCCTTATTCTCCCTTCTTTGGGATAGTATAAAAAAAAATTTAGTAATGCGAAGTGACTATCCATCCCTTTTTCTCCCCTCCTTGGAATGGTATAAAAACATATCTAGTTATACGAATTGACTATTCCTCCCTTTTTCTCCCCTCCTTGGTCGCTATAAAAACAAATTTAATAATGCGAAGTGACTCTCCCTCCCTTTTTCTCCCCTCCTTGGGACGGTATAAAAACAAATTTAATAATGCGAAGTGACTATCCCTCCCTTTTTATCCCCTCTTAACGGTATAAAAAACAAATTTAGTAATGCGAAGTGACTATCCTTTCCCTTTTCTTCCCTCCTTGGGACGGTATAAAAACAAATTTACTAATGGGAAGTGACTATCCCTCCCTTTTTCTCCCATCCTTGGGATGGTATAAAAACAAATTTAGTAATGGAAAGTGACTATCCCTCCCTTTTTCTCCCCTCTTAACGGTATAAAAAACAAATTGAGTAATGCGAAGTGACTATTCTTTCCTTTTTCTTCCCTCCTTGGGACGGTATAAAAAACAAATTTACTAATGGGAAGTGACTATTCCTCCCTTTTTCTCCCCTCCTTGGGACAGTATAAAAACAAATTTAGTAATGCGAAGTGACTATCCCTCCCTTTTTCTCCCCTCTTAACGGTATAAAAAACAAATTTAGTAATGCGAAGTGACTATCCTTTCCCTTTTCTTCCCTCCTTGGGACGGTATAAAAACAAATTTACTAATGGGAAGTGACTATCCCTCCCTTTTCCCCCCTCCTGGGGACGGTATAAAAACAAATTTACTAATGTGAAGTGACTAGCTCTTCCCTTTTCTTTCCTCCTTGGACGGTATAAAAACAAATTTAGTAAGGCGAAGTGACTAGCTCTCCCCTTTTCTTCCCTCCTAGGGCGGTAGAAAAAACAACTTAGTACTGCGAAGTGACTATCCCTTTCTTTTTCTCCCCACTTAACAGTATAAAAACATATTTCGTAATGCGAAGTGAATATCCTTCCGCTAACACTCCCCTCCTTAGGACGGTATAAAAACAAATTTAGTAATGGAAAGTGACTATCCCTCCCTTTTTCTCCCCCCTAAAACGGTATAAAAACAAATTTTCGTAATGCGAAGTGAATATTTCTCCCTTTTCCTCCCCTGCATTGGACGGAATAAAAAGAATTTCAGTAATGCGAAGTGACTATCCCTCCCTTTTTCCCCCCTCTTTTGGACGGTATAAAAACAAATTTAGTAATGCGAAGTGACTATCCTTTCCCTTTTCTCCCCTGCTTGGGACGTTATAAAAACAAATTTAGTAGTGCGAAGTGACTACCTCTCCCTTTTTCTCCCCTACTTGGAAAGGTATAAAAACAAATTTAGTAATGCGAATTGACTATCCCTCTCTTTTTCTCCCCTCCTTGAGACGGTATCAAAGCAAATTTAGTAATGCGAAGTGACTATCCCTCTCTTTTTCTCCCCCCTTAACGGTATAAAAACAAATTTTGTAATGCGAAGTAACTATCCCTCCCTTTTTCTCCCCCCTTAACGGTATAAAAACAAATTTAGTAATGCGAAGTGACCATCCCTCTCTTTTTCTCCCCCCTTAACGGTATAGAAAACAAATTTAGTAATGCGAAGTGACTATCCCACCCTTTTTCTCCACTCCTTGGGACGGTATTAAAACAAATTTAGTAATGCGAAGTGACTATGCTTCCCCTTTTCTCCTCTCCTTGGGACGGAAAAAAACAAATTTAGTAATGCGAACTGACTACCTTTCTCCTTTTCTGCCCTCCTTGGGACGGTATAAAGACAAATTTAGTAATGCGAAGTGACTATCCCTCTCTTATTCTCCCCTTTTAACGGTATAAAAACAAATTTAGTAATGCAAAGTGAATATCCCTCCCTTTTTCTCCCCCCTTAACGGTATAAAAACAAATTTAGTAATGCGAAGTGAATATCCCTTCCTTTTTCTCCCCTCCTTGGCACGGTATAAAAACAAATTTAGCAATGCAAAGTAAATGTCCCTCCCTTTTTCTCCCCTGCATAGGACGGTATAAAAACAAATTTAGTAATACGAATTGACTATCCCTCCCTTTTTCTCTCCTCCTTGGGACGTTTTTAAAAAAAAATTTAATAATGCGAAGTGACTAGCTCTCCCCTTTTCTCCGCTCATTGCAAGGTATAAAAACAAATTTAGTACTGCGAAGTGACTATCCCTCCCTTTTTCTCCCCCCTTAACGGTATAAAGACAAATTTAGTAATGCGAAGTGACTAGCTCTCCCGTTTTCTCCCCTCCTTGGGACATTATGAAAAAAATTTAAGGAATGGAAGTGACTATCCCTCCCTTTTTCTTCCCTCCTTGGGACGGTATAAAAACAAAATTAGTAATGCGAAGTGACTATCCCTCCCCTTTGCTTCCCTCATTGGGACGGTATAAAACAAATTTAGTAGTGCGAAGTGACTATCCATCCCTTTTTCTCCCTTCCTTGGGACGGTATTTAAAAAATTTAGTAATGCGAAGTGACTATCCCTCCCTTTTTCTCCCCTGCTTGGACCGGTATAAAAACAAATTTAGTAATGCGAAGTGATATATCTCCCTTTCCTCCCCTCCTTGGGACGGTATAAAAACAAATTTAGTAATGCAAAGTGACTATCATTCCCTTTTTCTCCCTTCCTTGGCACGGTAAAAAAACAAATTTAGTAATACCCAGCGACTATCTCTCCCTTTCTCTCCCCTCCTTGGAACGGTATAAAAAAAATTAGTAATGCGAAGTGATATATCTTCCTTTTTTCCCCTCATTGGGACGGTATAAAAACCAATTAAATAATGCGAAGTGACTATCCTTCCCTTTTTTTCCCTTCCTTGGCACGGTATAAATACAAATTTAGTAATGCGCAGCGACTATCCCTCCCTTTTTTTCCCCTCCTTGGAACGGTAAAAAAAAAAAATATTTAGTAATGCGAAATGATATATCTTCCTTTTTTTCCCTCTTTGGCACGGTATAAAAACAAATTTAGTAATGCGAAGTGACTATCTTTGCCTTTTCTCCCTTCCTTGGAACGGTATCAAAAAAATTAGTAATGCGAAGTGACTATCCCTCCCTTTTTCTTCCCTCCTTGGGACAGTATAAAAACAAATTTAGTAATGCGATTGACTATCCCTCCCTTTTTCTCCTCCTTTAACGGTATAAAAACAAATTTAGTAATGCGAAGTGACTATCCCTTCCTTTTCTCCCTTCTTTGGGACGCTATAAAAACAAATTTAGTAACGCAAAGTGACTATCCCTCCCTTTTTCTCCCCTCCTTAGGACGGTATAAAAACAAATTTAGTACTACAAAGTGACTATCCCTCCCTTTTCTCCCCTCATTGAGACGGTATAAAAACTAATTTGGAAATGCGAAGTGAATATCCCTCTCTTTTTCTCCCCTCCTTGGAATGGTATAAAAACATATTTAGTAATACGAATTGACTATCCCTCCCATTTTCTCCCCTCCTTGGTCTCTATAAAAACAAATTTAGTAATGCGAAGTGACTATCCCTCCCTTTTTCTCCCCTCCTTGGGACGGTATAAAAAAAAATTAGTAATAAGAAGTGACTATCCCTTCCCTTTTCTCTCCTCCTTATGACGGTATAAAAACAAATTCAGTAATGCAAGGTGACTATCCCTCCCTTTTTTTCCCCTCCTTAGGACGGTATAAAAACAAATTTAGTACTGCGAAGTGACTATCCCTCCTTTTTTCTCCCCTCCTTAGGACGGTATAAAAAAAATTTAGTACTGCGAAGTGACTATCCCTCCCTTTTCTCCCCTACTTGAGACGGTATAAAAAAAAATTAGTAATGTGAAGTAACTATCCCTCCCTTTTTCTCCCCTCCTTGATCGCTATAAAAATAAATTTAATAATGCGAAGTGACTATCCCTCCCTTTTTCTCCCCTCCTTGGGACGGTATAAAACTTAAATTAGTAACGCGAAGTGACTATCCCTCCCTTTTTCTCCCCTCCTTGGGACGGTATAAAAACAAATTTAGTAATGCGAAGTGACTATCCCTCCCTTTTTCTCCTCCTTTAACGGTATAAAAACAAATTTAGTAATGCGAAGTGACTATCCTTTTCCCTTTCTCCCCTCCTTGGGACGGTATAAAAACAAATTTAGTAATGCAAAGTGACCCTCCCTCACTTTTTCTCCTCCTTCAAGGGTATAAAAACAAATTTAGTAATGCAAATTGACTATCCCTTCTTTTTTCTCACTTCTTTGGGACAGTATAAAAACAAATTTAGTAATGCGAAGTGACTATCCCTCTCTTTTTCTCCTCCTTTAACGGTATTAAAACAAATTTAGTAATGCGAAGTGACTATCCTTTCCCCTTTCTCCCCTCCTTGGGACGGTATAAAAACAAATTTAGTAATGCGAAGTGACCCTCCCTAACTCTTTCTCCTCCTTTATGGGTATAAAAACAAATTTAGTAATGCAAATTGAATATCCCTCCTTTTTTCTCCCTTCTTTGGGACAGTATAAAAACAAATTTAGTAATGCGAAGTGACTATCCCTCTCTTTTTCTCCTCCTTTAACGGTATAAAAACAAATTTAGTAATGCGAAGTGACTATCCTTTCCCCTTTCTCCCCTCCTTGGTCGCTATAAAAACAAATTGAATAATGCGAAGTGACTATCCCTCCCTTTTTCTCCCCTCCTTGGGACGGTATAAAACTTAAATTAGTAACGCGAAGTGACTATCCCTCCCTTTTTCACCCCTCCTTGGGACGGTATAAAAACAAATTTAGTAATGCGAAGTGACTATCCCTGCCTTTTTCTTCTCCTTTAACGGTATAAAAACAAATTTAGTAATGCGAAGTGACTATCCTTTCCCCTTTCTCCCCTCCTTGGGACGGTATAAAAACAAATTGAATAATGCGAAGTGACTATCCCTCCCTTTTTCTCCCCTCCTTGGGACGGTATAAAACTTAAATTAGTAACGCGAAGTGACTATCCCTCCCTTTTTCTCCCCTCCTTGGGACGGTATAAAAACAAATTTAGTAATGCGAAGTGACTATCCCTGCCTTTTTCTCCTCCTTTAACGGTATAAAAACAAATTTAGTAATGCGAAGTGACTATCCTTTCCCCTTTCTCCCCTCCTTGGGACGGTATAAAAACAAATTTAGTAATGCGAAGTGACTATCCTTTCCCCCTTCTCCTCCTTTAAGGGTATAAAAACAAATTTAGTAATGCAAATTGACTATCCCTCCTTTTTTCTCCCTTCTTTGGGACGGTATAAAAACAAATTTAGTAATGCGAAGTGACTATCCCTCTCTTTTTCTCCTCCTTTAACGGTATAAAAACAAATTTAGTAATGCAAAGTGACTATCCTTTCCCCTTTCTCCCCTTCTTGGTCGCTATAAAAACAAATTTAATAATGCGAAGTGACTATCCCTCCCTTTTTCTCCCCTCCTTGGAACGGTATAAAACTTAAATTAGTAACGCGAAGTGACTATCCCTCCCTTTTTCTTCCCTCCTTGGGACGGTATAAAAACAAATTTAGTAATGCGAAGTGACTATCCCTCCCTTTTTCTCCTCCTTTAACGGTATAAAAACAAATTTAGTAATGCGAAGTGACTATCCTTTCCCCTTTCCCCCTTCTTGGGACAGTATAAAAACAAATTTAGTAATGCGAAGTGACTATCCTTTCCCCTTTCTCCCCTCCTTGGGACGGTATAAAAACAAATTTAGTAATGCGAAGTAACTATCCCTCACTTTTTCTCCTCCTTTAAGGGTATAAAAACAAATTTAGTAATGCAAATTGACTATCCCTCCTTTTTTCTTCCTTCTTTGGGACGGTATAAAAACAAATTTAGTAATGCGAAGTGACTATCGCTCCCTTTTTCTCCTCCTTTAACGTTATAAAAACAAATTTAGTAATGCGAACTGACTATCCCTCCCTTTTTCTCCCCTCCTTCGGATGGTATAAAACATATCTAGTAATACGAATTGACTATCCCTCCCTTTTTCTCCCCTCCTTGGTCGCTATAAAAACAAATTTAATAATGCGAAGTGACTATCCCTCCCTTTTTCTCCCCTCCTTGGGACGGTATAAAAACAAATTTAATGATGCGAAGGTACTATCCCTCTTTTTCTCCCCTCCTTGGGACGGAATAAAAACAAATTTTTGTAATGCGAAGTGACTATCCCTCCCTTTTTATCCCCTCCTCGGACGGTATACAAACAAATTTAGTAACGCGAAGTGACCCTTCCTCCCTTTTTATCCCCTCCTTGGTCGCTATAAAAACCAATTTTTGTAATGTGAAGTGACTATCCCTCCCTTTTCTCCCCTATTTGGGACGGTATAAAAAAAAATTAGTAATGCGAAGTGACTATCCCTTCCTTTTTCTCCCCTCCTAGGGACGGTATAAAAACAAATTTAGTAATGCTAAGTGACTATCCCTCACTTTTTCTCCCCTGCATGGGACAGTATAAAAACAAATTTAGTAATGCGATTTGACTATCCCTCCCTTTTTCTCCCCTCCTTAGGACGGTATAAAAACAAATTTAGTAATGCGAAGTGACTACCCCTCCCTTTTTCTCCTCCTTTACCGTATAAAAACAAATTTAGTAATGCGAATTGACTATCCCTCCCTTTTTCTCCCCTCGTTAGGACGGTATAAAAACAAATTTAGTACCGAAGTGACTAACCCTCCCTTTTCTCCCCTCCTTGAGACGGTATAAAAAAAATTAGTAACGCGAAGTGACTATCCCTCCCTTTTTCTCCCCTCCTTGGTCGCTATAAAAACAAATTTAGTAATGCGAAGTGACTATCCCTCACTTTTTCTCATCTGCATGGGACCGTATAAAAACAAATTTAGTAATGCGATTTGACTATCCCTCCCTTTTTCTCCCCTTCTTAGGAGGGTATAAAAACAAATTTAGTACCGAAGTGACTAACCCTCCCTTTTCTCCCCTCCTTGAGACGGTATAAAAAAAATTAGTAACGCGAAGTGACTATCCCTCCCTTTTTCTCCCCTCCTTGGTCGCTATAAAAACAAATTTAGTAATGCGAAGTGACTATCCCTCACTTTTTCTCATCTGCATGGGACCGTATAAAAACAAATTTAGTAATGCGATTTGACTATCCCTCCCTTTTTCTCCCCTCCTTAGGAGGGTATAAAAACAAATTTAGTACTGCGAGGTGACTATATCTCCCTTTTTCTCCCTTTCTTGGGACGGTATAAAAAAAAATAGTAATGCGAAGTGACTATCCCTCCCTTTTTCTCCCCTCCTTGGGACGGTATAAAAACAAATTTAGTAATGCGAAGTGACTACCCCTCCCTTTTTCTCCTCCTTTAACGGTATAAAAACAAATTTAGTAATGCGAATTGACTATCCCTCCCTTATTCTCCCTTCTTTGGGATAGTATAAAAAAAATTTAGTAATGCGAAGTGACTATCCATCCCTTTTTCTCCCCTCCTTGGAATGGTATAAAAACATATCTAGTTATACGAATTGACTATTCCTCCCTTTTTCTCCCCTCCTTGGTTGCTATAAAAACAAATTTAATAATGCGAAGTGACTATCCCTCCCTTTTTCTCCCCTCCTTGGGATGGTATAAAAACATATTTAATAATGCGAAGTGACTATCCCTCCCTTTTTCTCCCCTCCTTGGCACGGTATAAAAACAAATTCAGTAATGCAAAGTGACTATCCCTTCCTTTTTTCCCCTCCTTAGGACGGTATAAAAACAAATTTGTAATGCGAAGTTACTATCTCTCTCTTTTCTCCCCTCCTTGGGAAGGTATAAAAAATTTTTAGTAATGCGAAGTGACTATCCCTCTCTTTTTCTCCCCTCCTTGGTCGCTATAAAAACATATTTAGTAATGCGAAGTGACTATCCCTCCCTTTTTCTCCTCCTCTAACGGTATAAAAACAAATTTAGTAATGCGAAGTGACTATCCCTCCCTTTTTCTCCCCTCCTTAGGACGGTATAAAAAAAAATTTAGTAATGCGAAGTGACTATCCCTCCCTTTTTCTCCCCTCCTTGGGACGGTATGAAAACAAATTTAGTAATGCGAAGTGACTATCCCTCCCTTTTCTTCCCTCCTTGAGACGGTATAAAAACAAATTTAGTAATGCGAATTGACTATCCCTTCCTTTTCTCCCCTCCTTGAGACGGTATAAAAACAAATTTAGTAATGCGAAGTGACTATCCCTCCCTTTTTCTCCCCTCCTTGGGACGGTATGAAAACAAATTTAGTAATGCGAAGGGACTATCCCTCCCTTTTTCTCCCCTCCTTGAGACGGTATAAAAACAAATTTAGTAATGCGAATTGACTATCCCTTCCTTTTCTCCCCTCCTTGAGACGGTATAAAAACAAATTTAGTAATGCGAAGTGACTATCCCTCCCTTTTTCTCCCCTCCTTGGAATGGTATAAAAACATATCTAGTAATACGAATTGACTAATCCTCCCTTTTTCTCCCCTCCTTAGCACGGTATAAAAACAAATTTAGTACTTCGAAGTGACTATCCCTCCCTTTTCTCCCCTCCTTGAGACGGTATAAAAACAAATTTAGTAATGCGAAGTGACTATCCCTCCCTTTTTCTCCCCTCCTTGGAATGGTATAAAAACATATCTAGTAATACGAATTGACTAATCCTCCCTTTTTCTCCCCTCCTTGGTCGCTATAAAAACAAATTTAATAATGCGAAGTGACCATCCCTCCCTTTTTCTTCCCTCCTTGGGACGGTATAAAAACAAATTTAATAATGTGAAGTGACTATCCCTCCCTTTTTCTCCCCTCCTTGGGACGGTATAAAAACAAATTTAGTAACGCGAAGTGACTATCCCTTCCTTTTTCTCCTCCTTTAACGGTATAAAAACAAATTTAGTAATGCGAAGTGACTATCCCTCCCTTTTCTTCCCTCCTTGAGACGGTATAAAAACAAATTTAATAATGCGAAGTGACCATCCCTCCCTTTTTCTTCCCTCCTTGGGACGGTATAAAAACAAATTTAATAATGTGAAGTGACTATCCCTCCCTTTTTCTCCCCTCCTTGGGACGGTATAAAAACAAATTTAGTAATGCGAAGTGACTATCCCTCCCTTTTCTTCCCTCCTTGAGACGGTATAAAAACAAATTTAGTAATGCGAATTGACTATCCCTTCCTTTTCTCCCCTCCTTGAGACGGTATAAAAACAAATTTAATAATGCGAAGGGACTATCCCTCCCTTTTTTTTCCCTCCTTGGGACGGTATAAAAACAAATTTAGTAATGCGAAGGGACTATCCCTCCCTTTTTTTTCCCTCCTTGGGACGGTATAAATACAAATTTAGTAATGCGAAGTGACTATCTCTCCTTTTTTTCCCCTCCTCCCATCCACATTCAAATACCCTTTTTCTATCCTTAAATCTTTCCTTTCGACCAAGCCCGTGGGTCAGCCAAGTGAAGCAGGTCTATATTCACTCCCGTGTGGCTTTACAAACTGTCCCTCATTCTATATATGAGATACCGGAAGCACCTTAACCAAACGAATTTATGAACATAAAGGTGATGTCAGACGAGGCAGTACCACATCCAGTATTTTTAATCATATTAGCAATTTCAACTACCAAATTGACTATTCAAAGGCACAAATCATATATAATTGTAAAAATTTCCGTAAAAGAAAAAATAGTAGAATCTATATTAGTAGGAGAAATTTCCAATTTTAATTTTTCAGATGGGCAATTGAAGTGCAGCCTCCATTCCCGTAACCTCATCTTCAACAGCTTAATCAACGATCTTAGACTCACACATGCTGATCAATGACCTCTTTCTCCCGTTTTCTGATTTTTTTTCTGATCTGTACGCTCAGTATACGACTGAAGAGGGTATGATAAACTACATACCGAAACTAGTCTCGTAAATTTAATTTTTGGCTCCTATGCACTGGTTTCACTATCATATATATATATATATATATATATATATATATATATATATATATATATAAGAGAAAGATAAATTAGACGCGAATGAGCAATGAGAAAAGAAATAGGTTTTTTTTTTTAGAGGCGAGAGAAAGGGACATTGGAAGAACATTAGAATCAAAGAGCGCAGAGGGCGGAACAATGAAGGTAATCCTTTACCGAGAAGACAGAATTAACGCTAGGGAGAAAAAGTGTGAAATTCCTAGCCGTGACTCGAACTCAGGCCTGCTGATTGCCGGTCAGATGATCTACCGTTTAGCTACCAGGCCCAAAGCGTTACTCTATTAAACCCACTATCTCCCTAAGCTAGGAACTTCTAAGGGATTTCTATACCATATCTTCTTACCCGCTCGCAACTTAAAGGCTCATTATCCATGTCACATACATGATAACATAAATTATTTAAATTACTTATCGAGTAATGCAGATTTATATTATAACAATTTATTTTAATTACTTCTGGAGTCCTGTAAATTATAAATATCTAACAGTGCTACAGGTTGAATTTTGAGATTCAGGTTTAATGAATATGTAAAATGACCCAAAAGGCAATTAACAAGATATTAATTGGTGATTAAAAATAATAATAACAGGATACTAAATTACTAAATAGATGAAAAAGAGGTTTTAACAGGATAGGGTATTAACAGGATAAAGAATGTTAACCGGGTAGTAACAGGGTATTAAGAGAACAAAGAATGTTAACGGATAGTAATAGTATATTAAATGTTAATAGGATCACAATGATAATAAGTAATTTGTGGTTTGTAATGAATGAAAATTAATTAAGTAGAGTACTTATGTTTGAGATGAATTTACAGACCTGGATAGTGGAACCATTTTCTAAATTAAACTTTTTGGATGGTGGCGCGGACGAGATTGGAGGATTGTCGCTTACATATCTTTGGGAGACTTTGCAGTACTTCGGATTATAAGAAATTGACAGTGTTACAAATACTCTCCATCAAAGAAAGTTATCCCCCCTTTTAATATGGTCTTAATAGTAGTCCTGATAACGCCGAGGTCTCCTTATGACGCGACCGGAGCGTGTCACAGTGCCAGTGGTTTGGCTGCGAGCACGGGGACACATATTCGCTGTTGCAATACCAGTTGCGTTGAGTGAGGCACCGGTACGAGTGAAGGTTGACGAAGCGAAGGTGATCCATTTCTTGGTTCCTTCCGAAATGGCGTCAAGCAAGACGTGGGAGTCTCGAGTTCGGTTTTCCGCTGAGGGTGTGACCAGTAGTGGAGAGATTTCTCCTGACCGACCACCCCTGCCGACGAGGGTTTCTGCAACACAAGAGGCGGATGCAGCAAAACGGAAGGTGAAGTTTGTGTATCAGGGGTGTTTGTAAGAGTGGTTTGGAGGTTATTTTGGAGACGTCCAGGACCATAAAGGGAAATAGTGGGAGAAGAAGTGGGAAGAGGGTGTTCAAGGAGAACGTTTTTATAAAGGCGAGTTTCAGGCAGTCTATGGAAACAGTATCCTCCTTGGTGCCAAGCTGGATGACGAAGAACTTCGGCTTCCTAGAGATGGCGAGAAAGGGTCCATCATAGACAGGCTGCAAGGAAGAGCGAATTGAATTGCTAAGGAAAAAAACATGGGAACAATTTGACATATCTTTCAGCACGAAGGTTTTGAGATTGGCAGGCACCCTAGGGGCGGCAGGCTTAACCTCAGACATCACCTATACAAAATCGTGTACATAAGAAGCAGGATCGAAGTGAGAAGGTAGAGGTCGGCCAGAAGAAGAAAGGAATTAACCAGGGAGACGAAGTTGAGTACCATAGGTAAGTTCCGCCGCAGAGCAGGCCAAATTGTCTTTCAAGGATGAACGAATACCCAGGAAAATCAAAGGTAGCTTGTCCACCAAAGTGATGTTGGGATCTGTGGAACGTAAGCTTGCTTTGAGGGTTCTGTGCAACCGTCCCACTTTGGCGTTGCTTTGAGGCTGATAGCTAGTGGTACGAAGACGGCATCCTTGGGATGGTATAAAAAACTAATTTAGTAATACGAAGTGTCTATCCCTCCCTTTTTTCTCTCCTCCTCAAAGGAGTGAACAAAGTTATTTCTCCAGGCCTAACCACATTTAAATACCCTTTTTCTATCCTTAAATCTTTCCCTTCGACCAAGTCCGTGGACCAGCTAAAGGAAGCAGGTGTATATTTAATCCCGTGTAGCTCTACAAACTGTCCCTCATTCTACATAGGAGAGACCGGATGAACCTTAACCAAACGAATTTATGAACATAAAAATGATATCAGATGAGGCAGTACCACATCCAGTATTTTTAATCATGTGAGCAACTTCAACCACCAAATTGACTATTCAAGGGCACAAATCATATATGATTGTAAAGATTTCAGTAAAAGAAAAATAGTAGAATCTATATTAATAGGAGAAATTCCCAATTTTAATTTTTCAAGAGCAATTGAAATGCAGACTCCAATCTCATTTTTAGTATCCGACTGAAGAGGGTATGATAAACTACATACCGAAATTAGTCTCGTAAATTAAACTTTTGGCTCCTATACAGTGGTTTCACTATTATATATCATAACTTGCTATTGAGTTCTTCTACTTACTTATATATATATATATATATATATATATATATATATATATATATATATATATATATATATATATATATATATATATGTATATATGGAAATTTTGTTGAAGACCATTGTGTATTTCGCCTTAATAAATTTCCTTTGGCAACTTTCTCTTCTTCTAACTATCTTTTTTATTCCATCTTGTAGATGGTGGATTACTTGTCCAGTATTCATCTCTTTTTTAAATGAATGAGTTTGGTAAAAACCAAACTAAATTGCTGAGCTTTCGATCTTATTCGATCATCTTCGGAGCCTTTTGATATGTTCTTGCCTCCTTCACCTATGTAATGAGTGGAGTGAGGATCTGACAGAATGAAATGATGATGATATATTTATTGGAAAGAGTACAAGTAGTTTTTACACTAAATAAATAAATTTATACAATGCAAAAAAATATCTAATCAAAGTGTTGAAAAAAATAAAAAATATAGCTGAGGAGGGGAAGGATTTAGTCGAAGGCAAAGATACATAAAGAGGTTTATCCTGGAGAAATAAACGCAGGAGCTCAGCTTTTTGTTATTTTACAGTTTTAAGTTGTACCCACTAATAGGGTTTTAATGCATGCACTAATTTTACCCACTAATTGGGTTTTAATATTTACACTAATTTTGGAAACTTATTTACACTTTATTATTATTTTATTACCTACTGTCTATTATTGGTTTATATATAACTGTTTGGATTTATTACGTTCTATACATAATCATTTTAATTTGAAATACTGGTTTACTTAATTTTATTTTATGACATGTTTTTCTGTGTAATTTACACAGTACATATTATGCTTTTTATAATCTACTTAATTTTAACTTTTAATTCACTTTATTTTTACACTGACTGATAGTCTTAATTTTATAATTTCCTATTTACATTTTCCGCTATATTTTCACTCGTTTAAATTGTTTTAACACTTGAATATTTTATTTTCTATTCGTTTGTTTATTAACTGTCACATTTATCTATTTGCTTATTTATCTATTTAACACGTTTAGCTAATTATTTACTTTGATTAATTATTTTCATTTTAAAGTTTTTTGCTCTATTATTTATTTATTTGCGCGCTTTACCCTTTTTGTCACTTCTTACTTTTTAGTTTATTGATGAGGTCATCATACCGCACTCTATGTTTTTGTAGGTTGACGAATTCACTGTGTGACGACTGGACTCCGGGATATACATCGTGCCGCTGCATAGGAGGCCTTCCATTTCCTTTGGGGACCACGGCCCCTCAAAGGTCCACTTGTACTCGCCGTTCCTAATGCCCTTTACTAAGTGTGTTTGGTTCATTTTTTCGCGTCTACATCCGGTAGTCCCGAAAATTTTTAGTTTGAGTTGTTCCCCGTCGAAAAAGTGTTCCTTTTCCAGGACATCGACTTTTTCGGTCAGGGAAACTCCGGGGTAAGACTGATCATCTTCTGACTTCCCATCCAGACTCTCCTCTTCTATTTGTTTAGGGGGTTTGTTGCTCCTCTTCTTCTTAGATTTCTTTTCCTTCGCGGTGTTTTTTACTTCTACGCTATCTTCTTTTTCACGTTCTTGGCTTCCATCCTCTTCTTGATTGTTGATTGGTTTATTTTCTTTTTTACTTGATTCGTCGGTATTCTCAAACTGCGTGTCATCAATGAACTTGATGTTCAGCACGTCATGAGATGCTGGGTTCGGTGGGAACCACCATTTCTTCTTTACACCGTTGTGTTTCAACATTATGTTGAGTTCCTCCGAGAAGCAGCCGGGACGTGCAAGGTTCGCCAGGTGGGCGACTATGACCATCGTCATAATTTCCTTACTTTCGGCCGGCAGGATTAGCTTCGGAGTCACGCTATCTGTTATCGGTGTGACGATTCCGGGAGTAGATGCCGCGGTGGCATATGAAATTGCTCGTGATTTTCCTCCTTTTGCTGTTTTAGTTTGTCTCTTGTTTTTGATCGCTTCCTTGCGTATAGGGCATCTCATGGCCAGAGCCCGATGCTCCCCTCCGCAGTTAACGCATTTCAGCTGTTCCTCGCGGCAATCTCTCCAACCGTGACCGGTTTTGGAGCATGCCGCGCAGGTTTATATATTCGTAGGGCAGTTTCTTATCGAGTGACTCTCGATGGCCAAGCAGATTTGGGAGTTTTCTATGTAAATATACTCTTCTGCCTCTATCTGTTCTGGAGCGACGCGAAGGTAAAAGCCCAGGAGGCCGTCCCTTAACGCTCTCTGATGAACTCGTAAACTATTTTGGTTGACTTGAGATTCGAAGAGTTTAGACAGCTGTTTTTTTTTCATCAGGAGATTGCTGGCTTTTGTTGTTTTATAATAAATGATGAGTTGAATTTTATCCATTCGATTTTTAACCTTGATGTTACGGTTAATAATCTCCTTGATGTTTTTTTCATCTATTTTATAGGCCGTGGACATCTGGTTTCTGTAATACACTTTGATGTTGTTGACTTCTCCCTGATTACTTTCAGTTTTATCCGTATCTTTGAAATGATTATTTAAAAATGATTGAAGTTGTTTGTCAATCATGCAGTTTGAGAACCGTTATTCACGAGTGTTTGTTTTACTCGTGCTATCTCTTGGTGGAAAAGTTCCCACGTAGAGCAGCATTTATATGCTCGGCGGATGTACTCGAATGAACCGATTGCGCTTATTTTATACCTTTTAGGGCATTCACTCTCCGCATTGAGGCATCTTCCCATGTCCGTACTTTTTTTATGTACCTTAGTGATGTAAGTAGGTACCATTGATGTTTTGAACCTCAACGTAAAAAAAAGGGAGTTAATTTCCCGTGCTCAATTCATAAGTGAATTTTAGCACGGAGTTCTCCTCAAATTGCTGCTTGATGTTTATCAGATGTTCTTCGTTTTGGACGTTGGTGTAGATGTCGTCTACTTATCGGCAATATGTGTGTGGCTTATTTTCCATTATGTCCAATAATCTCTCTTCAAGTTGACCCATATAATAGTAGGCGAAAGTCGGCCCTAAGAGTGACCCCATAGCCACTCTATCCACTTGCGTGAATAGATGAGGCTTAAAGGCTTAATGGTTGAACACGAAATCGTTAAGGAAGGGATGCAATACAACGAGGATAGAACAAAACATATATTATTATAGATTAGCAAAAATGGAACATATTTAAAATTATATTGATTGAATTTGAATTTAATTATACAAAATAAACATGAGTTTAATACTGATTTTTCGTCGTGACTAAGCTTGGTGTAAGGTAGATAGGCATTTGATAGCAGTCGTTCTTTCCGTTATTTTGTTTTTACATTTAATACTATTAAATTATTAAGTATTTATTATTAAACTATTAAATTATTATACTATTAAATTAATAGTACTGTAGTTTTGTTTTTACATGTAATAGTTACTGTATGTTTGGATATCCTAATGATAAGACATCTAAGATACTTAAAAATAATTTTTATATGGAATTTAATATATAATATTATATATTTCATTTTTTTTAGGATTGTGAATGGATATGAGGAGGTTCTTCAAAAAACGTAAATCTGATTACTCGGACGACAATCAAGATACCCCACCCCAGGCACATCGGAGACGCATGCTGAACCAGCAGAACAGCGTAGAGGAGGATTTGATGAGCAGTTACTCACAGCAACCAATCTAATGCCACCCCAAACACCACTTGCTACAGTGGCCAATGACTTGCCTCATCCTCTGGATATCGGATTATATGTCAACACCGAAGAACATTTGACCAATGATAGAAGATATGATCTCCTGATGAACACATATGTCCCTTCACCAGCAGATTACAACTATCAGAAAAATTCACAGGGCTCCCGTTATTTCCGTCACACGTGGATAAACCAATATTCTCCATTGCTGTCTTACTCAAGTCACTTGAAAGGTGCTCTGTGCAAATACTGTGTGCTGTTCCCTCAAGCAGTGCACCGAGGTCTTATTGGTGCTTTCATCGTGACTCATTTTGTCAAATACAAAGACATGAATGAGCCCGCGAGGAAACACATGCTTTCATCCTGGCACAAAGGCGTACTACAAGATGCCAACAATTTCCTCACCACTGTCAAAAACCCAGAGTTGACCATTGTAAGCCAGATGAACCGAGCAGTCAACCAAGTAGACACTCAAAACCGTGAGAAACTGTTCCCTATCCTATCTAGTATTCTGTTCTGCTGCAGTCATGACATTGCTTTGAGGGGAAAGGAAAGTACATCGGGAAACCTCTGTGAGCTACTGCAATTCAGGATAGAAGCAGGGGACACGGTCTTGAAGGATCACATGGGAAGCGTGAGTAAAAATGCGAGGTACACATCAGTTCGTGTACAGAACGAGCTGATACTTCTCTCCGAAGAAGTGATAAAAGAAAATATTGTGAAGGCTGCAATAAATCAAATGGATTCCCGATCATTGTTGATGAAACTGCTAACATATTAGGCACCGAACAACTGTCCATTAGAGTACGATTTGTTGAGCTGCAGGAGAAACGGAATGATTCAGCCATCATACGTGAAGAATTCCTTAGATTTGTTCCATTGGAGATGATGGACGCTGCAACAATTGCAGATACTATCATCAACCAAGCAAAAATAATTGGTCTTGACCTCAACAAGCTCCATGGTCAAGGCTACGATGGATGCTTAACTATGGGAGGAAAATACTATGGTGTATCAGGAACATTTATCGCAAAGTCGTTTTCGTGTACTGCTCTTCACATCGACTTAATTTGGGGGTTAATGAACTGAATTATGTCGCAGATATTTGGAATACAACTGGAACTGTGAAGTCTATCATCATTTTTTCCGTGACAGTCCCAAGCGCAGAAGGCTGGTTCCAAATCTACCTTTGTTGTGTGAAACTAGATGGAGCGCAAAGTACAAAAACATCCGCGTCTTTTCAGAGAAATTTTGTGATATCTATGCAAAACTGGAGCAACTGTAGGTAAGCCAACATGAGTCACAGAGTACCCATCAGACGGCACATCAGCTGAGGAATGCAGCAGGTACCACGGTGTTCCTCATCTGTCTCAAGATTATAGCGAAATACTCAGCGATGTTGGAGCCAGTGACCCAACAGCTACAGGCAGTCGAGATGGACATGATGGGAGTCCAAGATCACATTGACTTGTCAATGAAGGCTTTCCGAGATCACCGGGATGAAGCGGATCGTGTGTTTTAAGAAGATGTCATCTCTGAGGTGAAAATATTGTCAGGAGAACTTGGTATAGAATTGACTATACCTCGACGATGCGCACACCAGACCAACCGACCGAATGTAGGAGTTTCCATTGAGTATTATCGCCGCACCATATATATCCCGTACATGGATTCCTTGATTCAGTCTCTAGAAAGTCGCTTTGGTGATAGTAACACATCATATTTTCATATTTTTGCATTACAGCCAAGAGAAATGAAGAAAATAGAAAAGAAGTGAATTTAAGAACATCGTTTCATCTATCAAAGAAATATACGAAATTGAGAATCTTGTTGAAGAAGCACTAGCGTGGTATGACGTGCAGAAACATAAGGGCCCACTGGATGACAACTCTCTCTCTCTGGGTATGATTGAGTTGTTAGGGTTGAAGGAGACCACTCTGTTCCCTGTTGTGTGCAAGGCTATCCTCATCGCACTGCTCTGCCTGCACGGCACAGCTCCATATTTTGCACCCCCCTCCCCTGCATTTTTTTTCTGCGGACGCCCATGTAGATAGGTAATGGTAAGTGGGTAACAAGGTAATGGTAAATAGGTATCAAGGTAATGGTAAATAGGTATCACGACGATGGTAATTAGGTAATGGTAAATAAGTATCACGTTAATAGTAATTAGATAATGGTAAATATGTATCATTTAGTGTGTATGAGGGTCTGGAATGAAAGGACGAGGAATTAAATTAAGTATGATTTGTTCGGATTTAATGATTAAATGGAGAATGAATATTTACTGAGCTTTACGCTGCGAATGGCTAGAGACTAGCGAGGAATATTTGTGCTCAATGTGGAAAAGCTGAAAGCGTGTTAGTTTGTGTGTTTGACTAAAGTAAGTGTTGCTAAAAAGAATGTATCTTAGCCACGATTTTTGGATGGCAAATATTTATTACAAAAGATATATCGAAAATACATATAGAAAATATTTGAGATTTTTGATTGATACATTAATAATAGGATTATTTAAGATGATTGATAATTTATATATAACTAAGTTGAGATTTTACATAAGATTTAATAGAAATTAAATGGGAAAATAAATGGATATTTTTACATTGAATTTAAAAAGGAAAGTTTACTAATATTTATGCACAGGTATATTTCGTTAAAATGAAATTAGGTAATGGTAATATTTAAATTGATGCAATGGAATATTGATCCTGCGAACTCGTCCCAAGCTCCTCCCCCCCGGTGACGAGGTGTGAAAAAGCCGTTCTGTGTCGCCCCTTGCTGCTAAATGATGAATCGACTCTGCCTCCGGATTAAGATGTCTGGAGCTTGTAACTCCTTTCTCCAAACTCCTCCCCTTTCTTCTTAAGAATCGGGCATACAAATACTCGGGTTATTCTGTAGTTCGGAGAGTCCAGCGCGCACCTCAAGGCCGTCTTTATCGTCTTTTCCCGTGAGCGTTCGTCAGACAGTAAGACTTCTTCAGCCGTGATTCTACCCAAGTCAATTGGTAGCTTCTGTGATCGGCAAGCCTTTGAATTTGCGCAACAGTTTTCCTTCGTTTAATCGAACCGAAGAAAATCTCCATCGATTACCTTTGAGGAAAAAGAAGATTCCTCTTTCTGTGGAATTACGAGATTTCCCACATTCCCCGTTGAACCTCATCTTTGAAGTTTGGATATCTTTACCGGAAGGTTCGTTCGGATCGTTCCCACTTGCATAATTCTGATCGTAACCGACTTGCCTAATTCGGATCGTGCCCCACTTGCCTCATTCGGATCATGCCCCACTTGCCTCATCGGATCGTTCCCCACTCGCCTCGTCGCAAAAAGGACCTTCCTCGAAGTCATCGACCAGTAAGACTGAAACCCCTCTCCATTATTAGTATTGTCAAGTTCCTCCTTTTTGATCTGAGCTAGTTACATTAAGCAATTAATTCCATTTGAGAATCCCTTCTCATAATAATTATCAAGAGACTCTCTCAATTTAAATAATTCCCCTTTATCTATTATTATTCTTAGTTTGATCTGTGTAAATAAAATTATATTTTTGTTGTTTCATCTTTAACTAACCTTGAACGATATTCTCGGCCTATTCAAGCAAATCTCGCCAACCACTTATGCACTCTGTTTGATTATTAAGGATTTGAAAATCAACGCCTCAAGTATGACCTCCTAGTCAGTCGTTAATCGCTGTGAACAGTCCTTCAACGCTTCGCGTTGCAGTAGGTGATTAAGTCACCCCCTCCCCCTACATAATATAGTAGTGTATGGTATAGAGTGGTTGTACCACGACAGTCATCTTGAAAAAAACCACTCACCATCAGGGAATAATGTCTGGACCATGGATGGACTTGATCTTCCAAAGAGAATTCCAAGATATGGCTGCCCACACCATCACTGACCCTCTTCCGTGCTTCACTGTAAGAAGAAGGCAGTCGGGATTAAAAGCTTACCCCGGCTGCCTCCACACATAAACTCGCCATGCAGTGGGGATAAGAGAAAAACTGTCTCTCCGGAGAATATTACTTGCTTCCATTGGTCTGTCGATCAGCCCTTGTGATATCTACACCAGTTCAGCCCTTTCTAAATGTTTTGATGAGAAAAGGAGGTTTCTTGATGGCGGCTCTTCCGTGATATCCAGTTTTATTGAGCTCACGGCGAACAGTTTTGGTCGAAACTGGCCTAGTGAGATGTTGATTCAACTCTGCAGTCACTTTAGAGGCAGTTGTCCGGGGAATTTTCATCACAATGCGTTTCAACACTCATCGGCCTCTTTCAGCGAGCTTCGAAGTCCTGCCGGAGGTTTTGCCCTACTTCTTGAATTCTGTCATGGTCTTTGATATGGTAGCTCTCGAAAAACCAAGGAGTTTAGCTGTTCTGGTGACGGAAGCTCCTGCAATTCGAGCTCCAAAAATTTGCCCTTTTTCGAATCAGTGAGGTTATGCATCTTAGCATCTATATCACAATCTGAAAAAGAAATACAAATAATTATTAAAGTTAATAAATAAAACTATGTATCTACAATATAAAAAAACACTCCCAATAAAATTTGGATGGATATTGGTGCTAAATTTCTACTGTTCCAATTATTTTGTACAACCTCTCTCTCTCTCTCTCTCTCTCTCTCTCTCTCTCTCTCTCTCTCTATATATATATATATATATATATATATATATATATATATATATATATATATATATATAGTCAACGGCGGCATTCGATGGGTTGCCATCCTTACACCCCGCCCTTTGAACTTCCCGATAGGAGATTATCTCTCCAACCTGGGTGCTCTAAGAGTTCTTGCTCTTCCTTCATCACTGACCCCTAGTTGGTGTGCAAAACCTCCCACAGTCTGTACCAGCATGTGGAGCCTGGGCAAGTCGTCAGTGGACCCTTACATCCTTAAGAGCCTGTTCCTAGAGCATGCAACCTCACACACACAATACCGCCCGATATATACGGATGGTTCCAAGTCGGACAATGGCGTGGGTGCCACAGCCACCTACTCAGGAGAGTTTCTAACTTTATCTTTGCCGCTGGCAGCTTCTATTTTTACCGCTGAACTTTCAATCATTCTTTTAATTTTTAAACCGATCCAAATTTTACTTTTTAACGATTTCGTCATTTTCTCTGACTCGAGGAGTATTTTACAGTTAATTCGGTCTTTTAATGCTTCCCATCCCTTAGTCACAGAAATCTGCAACTCGCTGGTCCAGAATGCGTCCCGATATAGAATCCCTTTTGTTCAACCCCCGAGCATGTAGGGGTCCTAGGCAATGGGAGGGCTGATCAGCTAGCCCGCTTAGCCTATTCTGTGTCTCCGGAGAACACTGCTCTACCTTTTCGAGATTTCTTTCCTTCCATAAGAAAATATATTTTTCATTTGTGGCAGAACGAATGGGATGGGGGTTCATCTTTTAAATTACATAAAATCAAAAAGTCTGTTCGCTCTTGGTCTTCGAACCTTCAGACTACGGTCCTTAGAGGTAGCCTTTTGCCGAGTTCGCATCGGCCACACAAGACTTACTCACGGTTATCTTGTTTCAGCTGATGCTCGAATCAGCCCTTGGTGCCGTTTTTGTGGTGGAGACCAATCGGTTGCCCACCTTCTACTAGAATGCCCTCATTTCCCAACTTTTTGGTCGTCCTGTTTCCCGACTCTTTTAACCATCGCTCGCCTCACCAGTCTTTGATTCATTTTTTTTCAGAGGAATCTTTTAAACCTTCATTTTTAAATTTTTATCACAAAGTGGCCTTCTTCCCCTCTTATAACTAACCTCGTTTTATCTGAGCTACCATTAAGAATCCACTTGGATTGGGCAGCAACCCACTGCTTTCTTACCTTATATATATATATATATATATATATATATATATATATATATATATATATATATATATATATATATATATATATATATATATATATCTATATATCTATATATCTATATATATATATATATATATATATATATATATATATATATATATATATATATATATATATATATATAAGGATACTGAGAGGTCAAGGATTTGCCTCCTTGCAAGGAGTGGTTGCATAATCTTGTTGGATACATCCCCCGCGGAGGAACACCAGTGAAAGAGATTTGATACGGCGCAGAACAGAGAGAATACGATGATAGAGAAATGCTGGGCCACTGTCCGTGAAAGATGTCAGTGGTCTTCACTGGGTGGGGCAAAGACAGGTGGAAAACTGAAGATATAAACATCCGCGGAGGACAAGGAATGACATCTCAGGTAGACATATCCGATAGTGTATGGAAGTTACATTCTGCCGATGGCTGCAAACTGGAGAAAACCAAGAAGCATATTGCCAACGGCTTACACAAAAACTTAGCATCAAAAATAAGCCATAAACTCTTATTTTTCTACCCATATGGGGTTCCGGGATATAAATGAAGAAACCGGGTCGATGTGTTGGTATTGATAGGGTGGAGGACGACTCAGGAAGAATGGGACGATACCCCCCCTCTCCACCGAGAAGTAGACCACCTGACGACCGTAAAGTTTTATCTGTCTAACAGCTGTATGAAAAGAGCTACTGATAGTAGATCACTAAGATTGTGGTTCGTGTGCTGCTGATTGAACGAGAACGAGACCTTTCATTACAAAACAAAACAAACTCAGGAATGAATTCTGGGGAGCGCCTTCTTGTAAGGAGGCTGGTGTAGGACGATCCTAGATGGAACGGTGTGACAAGAACTTGAGAAATGAATGTGGGCGGGAATCCACGAAATCCATAGGGATGCAAACTATAAATAATAGATGCTGAACATCTAGACCTGATTACCCGAAAAGGGGCAAATCTTTTCTTTGCAATGTTTTCACTCGTGAGTTACCACAACGACCTTAGGCTTCCTTTCAGTAATTGGGGCCAGAAGGGCATGGTCCTTCAAGCATCAGCTCCAGCATGGTTAAAACTGGCTAGCCAGGGGATCCTTGATACGGGGTAATATGTCCCACTCCCCCACTTCGTTTTCGATATTTAGTTAAGCTATGCCGGGGCATGTCATTTGTTTATTGCCTCGGCTTCCTCTTTTTAATCTGTATCACTTTTATTTTAACTTTACCCTTTTAATGCCATGCCGCCCCATACTGTTTATAGATTTTAGTGGCGTATACTTGCTCCAAATAATAATAATAAAAAAATAGAAAATACTGCTTCTAAACCCCCACAAATGGGTGTGGGGGTTTAGAAGCAGTATTTTCTAATTTATTATTATTATTATTTGGAGCAAGTATACGCCACTAAAATCTATAAACAGTATGGGGCGGCATGGCATTAAAAGGGTAAAGTTAAAATAAAAGTGATTCAGATTAAAAAGAGGGACCCGAGGCAATAAACAAATGACATGCCCCGGCATAGCTTAACTAAATATCGAAAACGAAGCGGGGGAGTGGGAAATATTACCCCGTATCAAGGATCCGCTGGCTAGCCAATTTTAACTAAGGTACTTTAACACATCATTCACAGTGTTGGAGGGTGATTGAGAAGAGACAGTAAGCTGAGAGTGAGCAAGTGTCTCAAGGGCTTGGACAGAATCATGTTGAGGGCGGGTTTTTTTTTTAGGAGCCCATCTAGCGACTGCTTACTTGAGCATAAGTCGCTGTAATCACCACGACAGCCTAGTACTAGGCTACTTTACAATAACAAAAAAAACAACAATAAAAAAAGGCAACAAGCAGGCTCCAGCGGCGTGGAGAAGTCCGCCTACCCCTGGCGAATGGACGTGTGTCTGACAGAGAAAGAAACAACAAAAACTCCACCTAGTTAAATAGATGGCGTCTTCGAAAAAGTCGTAGAGTCCATAAGTCAATGTACACGAACCCGTCCAGAGGACAAGGGATAAGAGGCAGCGACCCCGCTCGTCCCGGTACTGAGACAGGTAACGTGTGCGAAGATCGCCCAGACTGGGACATTCAACAAGAATGTGCCGAGCAGTCTAGGGGGACAACACAGTCTTCACAATAGGGCGCAGGCAAGTGCTCCATCAAATGGCGGTGCGTTCCGCGAGTGTGTCTAATTCGGAGACGACAGAAAGCAACCTGAATCCTTCGCGGCATTGGGGGGTAGGTCCATGGGAACAGTCGCGGCGCAATGGCACGCAACTTTAAGTTTCCTTCGACCGTCTCCCATCTTCTATGCCAAGAAGCCCGGAGAGCAGCCCGTATTCCTACCATGTAGTCGTGTGGGGAAGAGTGAAACGCTGTTCCGGTCGCCGAGTCCTCGCGGCCTCTTTGGTGCCCTCATTCTCCGAAATTCCTAAATGTCCAGGAACACAGCAGAAAATAATCTCAATATCAGCCCGGCTTGCCAAAACCGTAGCATCACGGATATTGCCACCCAGGGGATTCGGAGATTCCAATAACCCGAGAGCACTCAGGGCGCTTTGTGAGTCGCTATAAGTCACAATCCAGTCTCCGAAACGGGCACGTCGCGTAATCTCCCGTAACAAGTGGTGTATTGGCACAGCGCCTGTCAGTGCGCCGCTGACTTCGGACAGAAGGGATACAGCGTGGAAGCTGACCCCATTTTGGGACTTGGAGCCATCCGTATACACAGGCACGGTTCCAGTGTGACATGAGGTGTGCTCCAAAAAGGTCGAACGCAATACTCACGGCACTGTACAAGCTATTGGATCAGAGGCTTGGCGACAAATAGCCAAAGGTGGCGTCCTAGACAAAACCAGGGACGCCACCGGCCTGAGCTCTATACCTAGCTCGGGAAGGAGTTTCCTGGCCCTAAACCCAAAGGGCTTAGGGTATGACTTGCGTCTCTCGGTGGCAAAGGCACCGTCCATATCAAGTGCGGATGCAGTGAAAGCTGTTGGCGACTGAAGGAGGCGCCGGGCTCGCGCGTACAGGCGAATAATGCACTGGAAATGGCGTAGAGCGAGTGGCATCTCCCCAGAATCGACTAGTAGGTTCTGAATAGAGGAAGTGCGGAAGGCACCGGTCGCAAGGCAAAGGCTGGTGTGGTGGATCGAGTACACCTTCCGCAATACACGCTCGGCTGCGGATGCATAAAACTACCATCCGTAGTCGAGCTTGGAACGAACAAAGGATCGATAAAAAAGTAAGGCAGTAGCCCTATCAGCGCCCCAAGCGCTGAACGTCATGGAACGGAGAATGTCCATGGCGCGGGTACAAGAGACCCTAAGGCTGCGAATATGAGCCTCCCAGGTGAGGTGTCGGTCGAATACAAGACCAAGGAAACGGTGCGACTCAACCACATCCAGGCGCACCCCATTAAGAAACAAATCTGGGTCTGGGTGAAGCCGTGGATTGCGGCAGAAGTGCACCCCTTTAGTCTTGGCCAAAGAAAACCGAAACCTGTGCGCTTCGGCATAGCGAGATACGCGGTTCAATGCCTGTTGGAGTCGACGCTCCAGAGTTGGCATCTGGGCCGCGCCAAAGGAGATCGAAAGGTCGTCCACGTAGAGCGTAGCGAGAACATCTTCCGGCATCACCTCGGTGATGCCGTTGATGCTCAGGGCAAAGAGTGTGACACTGAGGACATTACCTTGCGGGACACCCTCTTTCTGCTCCTTTGGGCCGGAGAGGGCTCCCCTCACCCGTACGCGGAATCGACGATCTCGCAAAAATTCAGATATAGACATTGGTAGGCGTCCCCTCACCCCCATCGTGTGGAGAGTCTCCATGATACCGTATCGCAATGCGGTATCATAGACGTTCTCCAGATTGAAAAAGACCGTGGCGTAGTGCTGTCTACGAAGAAAGCCTCGCAGACGGCATTTTCCAGTCGCAGCAGAGCATCCGACGTGGAGTGGAACTTGCAGAAGCCGCATTGTGCGGAAGACAGATGGCCTCCGCTGTCCAGGAAATAGGATAATCTAACATTTACCAATTTCTCCATCAACTTGCACACGCAAGAGGTTAGAGAGATTGGGCGGAAACCGGTCGGAGTAGAGTGATCTCTCACCGGCTTGCGAAAGGCGAGCACAGTAGCGATTCGCCAGGAGCCTGGGAGAAGACCTTCCACCCAGATCCTGTTGAACAAATCTAACAGAAAGGTCATGCCTTGCTCACCCAGGTGTCGAAGCATGGCGTACGGGACATCGTCTGGACCATGGGCGGTGTCCGCGCACGAAGCGAGAGCGGAACGCAACTCACTCACAGTAAACTTGTCGTTGAAGGGTTTTCCGCCTCTAGAGGTAGAGTCGAGCCGGCGGCCTTCCGCGACATCACGACGTGCATTGAATGCTGACGGAGCAGCATCACGGCTAGAGAATGGGAAAAAAGCGGTCGCTAAGGATTCTTCTACGCACGCGGATTCCGAGATTGCGGTCCCAATCTCCTGGAGAACGGGAGGGGGGTCCTGCGAAAACTTGCCCTGAATCCCTTTGACTCGCTTCCACATCTCAGCTAAAGGGGTCTTCCCGTTAAGTGAAGACACGTATGCCCGCCAAGAAGAGCGGCGGGCGTGCTTCGAAATATACCGGAACCTAGCCCTAGCCCGACGAAATTGAGCCCCAGTGAAATCGTTCGGGCTGCGCATATAGCGCATGTAGGCATAACGCTTCTGTTTGAGGGCCGTCTCACACTCGGTCGACCACCATGGGAGTGGTCGGCGTGCAAAACGGCCAGACGTCCTAGGAATAGTAGTCAGGCCCACGGCGATGAGGTTGCCGGAGAACTCAACGGCCTCATCTACCGACCTAAACTCCTCGACTGAGATAGAGAATTCAGTCATTTCCTAAAATGCAGGCCACCGCGCCCGCGCCAAGCACCACCGAGGTGGTCTCTCAGGCGGCAGTTGCCCTGAAAATGATATTTGAATGGGAAAGTGATCACTACCATGAAGGTCATCGACCACCCTCCCCAATCAAAATCAGGCTGTGCACCCGAAGAGCACAAAGATAGGTCAAGGCAAGAAAATGAAGCGGTTCTCGGTCAGTGATGCGTAAACTCATCCACGTTTAGGACACCCATCTCAAGCTCTTCAATCAGATCGGCAAGGAATCGCCCCTGGGATTTATGGAGTAATCTTCCCAGAGAGGATGCTTGCCGTCAGATCTCCGAGCAAGAGATAGGGCCTCGGCAACCGTGCCACGACGCGGCGGAAGACCCCCACGTCGAAGTCAGCTGACGGTGGAATGTACGCAGAAATGATAGTATACCTCCTATCCAGGTGCAGCTGCACAGCCACTGCCTGAAAGGAGGTATCTAAAGAGAAAGGAAGAACGGAGACATCATGCCGGGTGTAAACCACGCATCCCCCAGCCCGGCCATCCCGCGGTGTTGGGGTCGCAAGATCCTAATTCTCCGGGAGGGTAGGCAGGGGGCACGCGCCTAGCATGGTCTCCTGCAAAAAGATAGCTAACGGGGAGCGGGACGAGACGAGCCTCCGCAGCTCCTCCCAGTTGGCTCAAAGTCCACGGCAATTCCATTGAAGGAATATGCCCTCCAGGCCTCGCTTGGAGGAGACGCGGGTGCCCTCCTCGAACTGAAGACCCTCACAGGAATGGACGTACGCTCCCCGGGGGCAGAACCCTTGGAGCTGTTGGTCAGACAAAGCGCTGTCGCCTTCGAGGATTTATTGGTGGAGGTTGGGCTCGCCATGCAAGTCTTTTCCTCCCTCCGCCTCGAAACCTTAGGCGGGCGTTGCGGCTTCGGAGGCGGTGGGCCCTCTTTTCGAGGAACCACCTTCTCCGAGCCACTCGCTCCACCTCGGGGCGTGGGCGAAGGGGCCGTAGCTCCTTTGTTGCTGTCCTCCTTTCGGGGAACAACTTTAGGAACCCCGGAAGATGGCCTAGCGACCATCTTCAGGGGTGTTGCCTCCTGTGAGTCTAACGACTCGGTGGAGGCGCGTGGCCGTTTCGCCTTACGGGAAACGATCACGCTGGGGGAAGAGGGGGGAGCCTTGGTTTTAGCCGGGGCTGGGTATGAACCCTTTTTGCCGCCAGCTTTACCAGGGGAGCGCCCGGGTTGGGTAGAGCCCGTAGAAGGGCTCCGAATGGGCGCGGAAACAACCATGCTCGTTGGCCTGGATGGGCCAGGAGCAGAGGGTGCCTTTCTAACTATTGAGGCATATGACGTCCCATGCAGAGCCGGGCGCGCCAGGACCAAGTCCTTTGCCTCGCGGAATGAGAGTCTATCCTGGGCCTGAACGGCCACGATTTCTTTCTCAAGGAGATATGCACCACATTGCTTCGAAGAAACAGGGTGCGGCTCTCCGCAATTGACACACTTGGCCACACACGATTTGGACTTATCGTGTGCGACCTTGGAGCAATTTACACAGACTTCGGGTGACCCCGACTTTGCACGTCTACATGAGCGATTCGTATGGCCGAAGCGGTGACAGTAATAGCACCGCCGCGGCAGTAGGAGAATGCTTTCACGCGGTAGCGTTACCAACCAGCACGCACCGACTCAAGGAGCTTGCCACAGTCGAACGTGACGAAGAGTGTAGGGGTGGGTCTCGAGGCCCCTCCCTGTTTTCTCATCACACGTTCGACCTTGACCGCCCCATGGTCGGCCAGCTCTAGGGTGATGTCCTCAATGGAGTAGTCAACGAGTTCCCTCGCATAAACTACTCCTTTCACAAAGTTCATGGTAGAGTGCGGCGTCACACTCACCGGGGTGCCATGAAGTGTCCGAAGAGCACTTATCTTGGCCGCCTCGGCGGGATTCGCCAGAAGGCTCCCATCCGTGAAACGGGTCACCTTCGGCTCTCTACCAATTGCACTAGCTAATCCTCTCCTCTGATGGATCATGTTGCCCTTGGACAACATGGTGCCATCAGTGGAGCGAATGACGAGGAAGCGTTTGAAGCCAGCGGGCTCGAAAACGCCAGGTAACCTCTGAATCAGGGGCCCCGATGTCATCGAGGCTCCGCCCTGTGCACTCTTGGTATTAGTCTTAGTCAGGGGCTCCGCAACCGGGGAGGCAGAGGGGCCGGATGTGCCGATCTTGGCTTGGTCACTTGCCAGAGTGGCAGCAGACCCATCCGTCCCCGCAGCCCCCGCGGATGGAGAGGAGCCCCGAGTCTTCTTCGTCTTTTTCTTTCTTGGAGAGGAGGGCGGGGAATGAACCCGCTTCTCACCTCCGCCAGCAGAAGCCCCCATGCCAGATGGGCCGGCCTCAGCCAGGTCCCTCTCCGAAATGGAGAAGTTCCTGGTAGTCATAGGGGCACCTGTTGGAGGAGATCCTCCCCCTCCTTGTACTGCCTCGGAGCCCTCAGCCGTTTGGGGAGGCACTTGCATAGGGGCGGACTCAGGTTCGGTGCTTGGCCCCGAGCTCGGATTCCCCCCCATGGAAGGCCCTACCATCTGAGGCTGGGTCTCCTCAAGGACCATGTCTATCACAGGATGGGCCTCCAGTTGGCCATCCCCTCCCAGGACATCGCAGGTTTCCTTGGCAGCGTCAAGAGTCTTTTGTGGGGAGGCACAGGCCTTAACCATGGCAAGGTTTAATATTCTTGCCAGCAGGTCTTTTGAGGGAAGCGACCGAAGGGGCCTGGCTTCCATCTCCCCCCCTGAGGGGGTTTGCCCTACCGAGCGCTTCGATGGGGAGCGGCTGGCTAAGGGCTGCCTGCTGGCTTTCTCGGCAGTCCCCTTGGAAAGAAAAGAGGGGACTGCCGCTTGAAAAAGAGAGGTGCCCGAAATCACCTCCAGAGAAGGAGTTGAGGGGGAGTCCCCTGCACCCGTAGACGAAGAAGAGGGGTAAGCCTCCTCCCTGGTTAGAGAAATATGGAGGGTCCCCTGTGCAAGCACGGGGGGATGACACCTCCATTTTTTTGCTGCAGCTGCCCGAGGGCGGCTCCGTCGATGTTTCAGGGGAAGTTGGGGGTTGAGTTTTTTTTATTTTATCTTCATCATTGGGCATGGTGACCCTCTTTTTTACACGGGATGCAATCGCGCACACCTAACGCAGTAGCCCGCACTGCGAGAGGTGCTTACAAGCCCGGCGCCGCCATTTGGGACCCCCCCTCCCGCCTGGTGGCCTGGCAGTCCATCGGCATGGCGGCTCCACCTTGAACACGGCGTAAAAATTATATAGATTGTGAAGAGGAGAGGAAAAGGGATGTGAGGAAGGTATGGGTGGGGATGAAGCAGGTTGTTAAAAACCAACCACCCCAGACCGGAGCTCAGGGGTTAGGGAACATTGTCCCCTTCCCCCTGAGCCCCGATTCGGGACGGTTGACTTGAGAAGGTCAGCATCTACCCTGTGAAATTAGAGGCTGACCATTGAAAGTTTTGGGAGAGGTTGTATGAAAAGCGAGGAAACAAGTGTTTTGAAGGAAGGATGAGTGGCTAAGCTAGGGCCGGACGGAGCGCTGGATCCCGTCAGCACGGCGGCCAGGATGGCAAATCGCCGCGCCCCTTACGGGGGCGAATAGCGAGGAAGCGTTTGAAGCCAGCGGGCTCGAAAACGCCAGGTAACCTCTGAATCAGGGGCCCTGATGTCATCGAGGCTCCGCCCTGTGCACTCTTGGTCTTAGTCAGGGGCTCCGCACACGACGGGGTAGAGGGGCCGGATGTGCCGATCTTGGCTTGGTCACCTACCAAAGTGGCAGCAGACCCATCCGTCCCCGCAGCACCCGTGGATGGAGAGGAGCCCCGAGTCTTTTTATTCTTCTTTTTAGGAGAGGATGGCAGGGAATGAACCCGTTTCCCACCTACGCCGGAAGAAGCCCCCATGCCAGATGGACCGGCCTCAGGTAGGTCCCTCTCCGAAATGGAGAAGGTCCTGGTAGTCGTAGGGGCACCTGTCGGATGAGATCCCTTCCCTCCTTGTACTGCCTCGGAGCCCTCAGCCGTTTGAGGAGGACCTTGCATAGGGGCGGATTCGTGTTCGGTGCTTGGCGCCGAGCCCGGATTTACCCCCATGGAAGGCCCTACCGTCTGAGGCTGGGTCTCCTCAAGGACCATGTCTATCACAGGAGGGGCCTCCAGTTGGCCATCCCCTCACAGGACATCGCAGGTCCCCTTGGCAGCGTCAAGAGTCTTTTGTGGGGAGGCACAGGCCTTGACCCCGGCAAGGTTTAATATCCTTGCCAGCAGGTCTTTTGAGGGAAGCGACCGAAGGGGCCTGGCTTCCCTCTCCCCCCTAAGAGGGTTTTCCCTACCGAGCCGCTTACACGAGGAGCGGGCAGCAATGGGCTGCCTACTGGCTTTCCTCGCAGTCCCCTTAGAAAGAAAAGGAGGGACTGCCACTGGAAATAGGGAGATGCCCGAAAGCACCTCCAGAGAAGGGGGTGAGGGGGAGTCCCCTTCACCCGTAGGCGTAGGAGAGGAGTAAGCCTCCTCTCCGGTTAAAGAAATATGGAGGGTCCCCTGCGCAAGCACAGGGGGGAGGGACCTTCATTTTTTCGGTGGAGCTGCCCGAGGGCGGCTATGTCGATGAGCAAGGGGGAATTATGGGGAGATTGATTTTTTAACATCATTGAGCATGGTGACCCTAAATTTTCTGCGGGACGTAATGGCTCACCACCTCTCACAGTTGCCCCCACTGCAAGAGGTGCTTGCAGGCCCGGCAGAGTCAGGCGCCGCCATTTCGGACCACCCCTCCCGCCTGGTGGCCTGGCAGTCCATCGGCATGGCGGCTCCACCTTGAACACGGCGTAAAAAGATAGATTGTGAAGAGGAGAGGAAAAGGAATGTGAAGAAGGTATGGGTGGGGATGAACAGGTTGTTAAAAAAACCCCATCCTGAACCGGAGTTCAGGGGTTAGGGAACGTTGTCTCCTTCACCCTCAGCCCCGATCCGGGACGGTTGGCTTGAGAAGGTCAGCATCAACCCTGTGAAATGAGAGGCTGACCAGAGAAAGTTGTGGGAGAGGTTTTATGAAAAGCGACGAGGTAGGGGAGAAATACAGGCTATCTGAAGGAAGGAAGAGAGGCTAAGCTGGGGCCGGACGGAGCGCTGGATCCCGTCAGCACGGCGGCCAGGATGGCAAATCACCGCGCCCCTTACGGGGACGGTTGGCTGAGAAGGTCAGCATCTACCCTGTGAAATTAGAGGGTGACCATAAAAAGTTGTGGGAGAGGTATGAAAAGCGAGGAAACACAAGTGTTTGAAGGAAGGAGAAGAGGCTAGGCTGGGGTGGCCACGATGGCAAATCGCCGCGCCCCTTACGGGGTAAAACACCGCGAGCGTGACGGAGGATTCTCTCACTTTGTAATTCTAGGAAATAAAAGAGCCATGTCGCATTTTTTATAAGCAATTTTATTTCAATTGAGTCATGTAAAATCTACAAAAAAAAACACAATAAAATTTACCAATCACACACAAAATATATTCATATATCTGGAAGTATCCGGTACCTTTACTTTTACAAACAATACAAATGTTGATGCTTAACAATATTATTGCATGCTTTCTACAGACTGTAACGTCATGGTTTTGTATTACCATACCACCAGTAAGGTACTTATTAATTTTTCTCAACCTATTTTCATTCCTTTTCACATTTTTTCTATTCATTACAAAAACCAATAATTCAGTAGGAAACATTTTCTAAAACTTAAAAAAACGCAGGATATAATCTACCAAATTCTGTTAAAATGCTGACACATTCAAAATTTTAAAATTGAGATATAAAAATTATGCATTAACAAGAGTGAAAGAATAGGTACTCTATTAAAATAGTAGTATTGCATTATGAAACAATCTTGAGGCACCAAATATACAAGTGAATCAACAAATAATTCATGATTACTCAGATGTACTAAATTCCTTTACATATCTTTTCAGAGAATTCGTTGCAAATTCTTTCACTTAAACCAGCACTGAAATGTAAACTAAAAGACAAAAACATGATCCAAAATGATGCAAGTTTTATTTCATGTCAACTAAATTTTAAAAAATAAAGATTTTTAGCCAGATTTATCCATATACCGAATCTAAACTGGCGAATTGCTCTTCTTTGTATATTTGATTCACTTGTTTTTAGTCCTGAGAATATTTTTCTACTCCACTTTTCTATTTCAAATGTTTTGTTGCAAAAGTAGAGAAAACCAGAGTATTAATACATGTCTGCAATTCAAGATGGCAGAAATTACCTTAGAATCTGTCCCTTTACTTCATCCTTAGCCTATACCCTTACGAAAAGTGAGTATCTGTACTGATAATACTTCAGCCTGAGTAAAAATATTACCAAGTCTACTTCTCTATTTTTACAAGAGTATATAAAAAAAAGAAAAGGAAAAAGATGAGAAAGAAAAATTAAACATGAAAGACGTTGGTAATCGCAAACTTTCATTCTATCAGAATAAGAGGAGAAGAAAATATTGCCACATGTAATTCGTTGGCGGCTTGTTTTGTTTTTTAGTAAAAAAAGATCATTGTGGATGTTGGGACTTTTCCTGTTTGTGGTACCCTTTGCGGAAATGCTAAATACTATCTTCCGCGATTTTTATGGGAACAATTTAATTTCTTGCTTGTCTTCATTTTATGAAAATATTGTTCGATTGTTTCTCAGATAAAAATTTCTCTTACCCCTGTAAGTAAAAAAGATAATTTTTGACCTAAGATTTATCGCTAATTGGAACACTCAATTTAGTGTATTTGTCAAAACAACGCCTTTTATTTGCCTTCCGGAAATGTCGGCCAAGCTACGAAGTAAAAGGTTATCAATGTTAATTTCCTAAATAAACAAACTTGAAATTACTTTACTAAAAACAAATAATAAATATATTGTTGTTTGAATCCTACAAAGGTAAAAATAAACTTCGATATGCCTCACAATGCTCGATATAAAATATAATAACCATTTGACACAAAGAAAACAATTCACCAAACGAAACCCACAAGATAAAATAAAATATGTCATTTTGGGAATAAAAGTTTACGAAATCAAAAGGTAAGGAGTGTCCTTCAACCTGGTTCCACCGGAGTGGAATAACACGTGTGAGAAAGCTTCATTAAACAAATCTGTTCTCAAGCAAAATAAAAGCCCTCAAGAACACATCTTTACAATAGATTATAAAGACAACAATAAAAAGCAAGCGAGAGCAACATAAGACATAAAAAGTTGAACTTTCATTGTTTTTCTATTCACTATTATAAAAGCCGAAAATACGTTATGCAAACTACACCGCTCCACTACTGATATAGTATTTTTATGGTATATATAAAACGACCGACAATTAAGTAGGGTTTTGAGCTTATGGTTCGTAGAAAAAGATACTCGATTGATATTACTTGAAATATGACAGAGGTATGAAATAAATCAACACAAATACAACTTCAAACATTTTTTAATACATTTTCCATAAGTGAAATTAATTCGCTCTTTAATCACAGATGCTTTAACAGAATTCTACAAAACAATAATATTAACATTTTAACTAAAAATGATACGTAGAACATAATTAACTTACTCAAATTGTGGTGGCCTTTGCAAAGAGGGAAAGGGATCTTCTACATACCTACAAACAAGAACCCACTTTTCTTGATTGGTTCAACTGCAAATTGCATCTCTAACATCGATCTTTATTTAAATTAGCAAACGTCCTAAACAAAAAATTCTCAAAAATTTAAACACTTTATTGTAATTAATAATCGACGAAAGGGAGATAAAATGAGTGATAGGGATATCAAAAACATTTTAAATTTCGATCCTCCTTACTGCTTAAGTTTATTGCATTTAAGAAAATACTATTTTTTAAAAAAATGGACAAAGAACAGGTCGAGTGACAATGATTGGCCTATACTACCATAGATGAATGGTGATACAGTAGTGACTCTGTTCTCGCGAAGAGAGTAATGTTCAACAATAACAACGAAACTGAAGTAAATAAACAGAACTGAGGCACCCTGGCCTTACGTTCTTCGAGCCGTACACTGAATGACCAATTTCGAAGGAATTAAATAATGAAGCGGAATCAGAGAACGGAGCACCTTGCTAGCCAGTCTAACACGGACTTCTTCTGGGGTTCGTCTTTGAGGGTGTGTCCTTGCGGTTGATTACTTGCCTCCTAAAAATATAAAGATATGCCATTATATTTTTATCATCGCATATTTTCGTAGTGTTGGGGAATATAACATCTTTTATTTTTGATACATTTGATGGGATTAATGGAAAGGTTTCGATCCATCAAGCATCATGTGGACTAGAAGTAGCCCTGCTTAGGAATTAAATTAGTGCGAGGTGATATGGGGGTGGGGGCTGAAAGAAAAATGGAGATATTAAGGACAAAAAAATGGTATGGGTTTTACGACGAAAGTGAACTCAGTTAAGATTTCTTTTATTTCTCATTGGGGAGTAATAGCATAAGGTGATCTGAACCACGGGGATGGTGGACAACCGTGAAGGCGACTCACGACACCCAATGCGGCGTTTTAACTCGGCTAGACCGTAACTCATGTTAGGTCAGCTACAATGAGAGAAGCGAGAAATGTGACTAAGATGTCAGAGAAGTTATCCATTGAGGCTTTTGGTCAATTAATGGAAGAAAGGGGGAGGGGGCGCCGATTGACGCAAGAGTCCACAAGTCTATGTGGGTGAACTCGTCCCACGTACAGGGTAAAAATGGTAGCAACCCCCGGGACAGGTAACTTGCGGGAAGATCACCCAGACTGGGACGTTCAACAAGAATGTGCCGAACAGTCTGGGGGACAACGCAGTCGATTCAGTAAGGTGGAGGGGAGTGCTCCATTAAATGTCAGTGCGTCCACAGTAGAAGACAATAAAAAGTGACTTGAAGACTTCGCGGCATTGGGGAGGGGGGAGAAGGTAGATCCATGGGAACAGTCGCGGGGCAATGGCACGCAACTTTAAGTTACCCTCGGCCGTCTCCCATCTTCTTTGCCAGGCATTTTGGGAGCTGATAGAGAACGAGGAAGAAGCAGAACAACTTCCCACGCTCCGTCAGAGAGTTCAAGTCAACCCAGTGAAATAGTTTTCCTAATTTTCACTCAAGCCGGGAGGATGCCCAGGTACCAAATATAATGGGCTACCACTCTGCGTGCGTGGGTGTCATGGTCAAACGTGACGAAGAGTGTAGTGGGAGGGGAGGGGGGGATTCTCGAGGCCACTCCCTGGTCAGTCAGCACTTCTGTGTTGTCTTCTAAGGAGTAGTCGAGTTCCCTCAATAGACTACTTTAACAAAGTTTACAGGTGTGCCACTGAGTGCCTGCCCGAAGAGCCCTCACAATTGATACCTGGCCGCCAGGGTGCGCCACATTCACCAGAAGGGTACCATCTGGGAAATGGGCACCCTTTGGTTCTCTATTGGTAATTGCTCGACAACAATTATACTACATATATCTATTTGTGCAATTCACATTGAAACAGAGAAAGGTTAACTTCCAAAAGACAGTCGAGCCGGACTTGAGCCACCTTTCTCTTATAATTTGTTCAGCCAGCTTGAGAGAGAAATAGGGCACTAACTATCACGATTCAAATAATCTCGGCTAGATTTAAGAAATGGCAAAAAGACTCCTATACGCCAATAAATCAAGTAAAAAGACTTTACTTAGATAAGATTCTAAAAATCCAATAGAAACAATTCTCTCTGTTACTGAAGATGCTGAAAAAGGTCATGGGAGTTATGAGGCAGGAAGATGTCGACACACATGAAGAAAGGGCAGCGTGCATTTTAATAATTATATGAAAGATGGAGGATGTGCAAACATTAAGGAAGCAAGACTCCTCAAGAGTATTAAGGGAGTAAAAACTCCTTTAGGTACCGGGCAATATTACTGTGTAAATGATCAGTTAGGGTATTGGCCACGATCACAGTCAGATATGAGACCAGGGCCAGTATACCTACACTGGATCTTATTTATTCTCTTCCAGACTTTTGCTTCTTTTTTTTTTTAATTCGCCCATATGGCGACTGCCTTCAAGGGCATAAGTCACCGTAATTAAAACTCTAGCCAAGTACTATGCTATTCAGCATCGGGCTAGTTCAGCCTCCTCACCGGCGAGGGAACATGCGGCCAACAACAAAGAGTCAAATAAGATGGAGAGGGCTAATCTCTTCCAAAAAACTCAGTCCACAAGTCTGTACACGAAACCGTCCCGAGTAGAAGGGGCAAGCGGTAGGGAGCCCGCTCATCCCGATACGGGGACAGGCAACGTGCGCAAAAATCACCCAGAGTGGGACATTCAACAAGAATGTGCCGAGTAGTCTGGGGGACAACGCAGTGGTCGCAAAAAAAGTGCAGGCGAGCGCTCAATCAAATGGCGATGCGTCCCGAGTGTGTCATATTCGGAGACGACAGAAAACAACCTAAAGCCGTCGCGGCATTGAAGGGTAGGTCCATGGGAACAGTCGCGGCGCAATGGCACGCAACTTTAAGTTCCCTTCGGCCGTCTGCAATCTTTTTTGCTAAGCAGACCGGAGGGCAACCCTTATTCTTGGATGTAGTCAGTGTGAGGAAGAGCCAAACGCTGGTCTGGTCACCCAACAGAACATAATCTCAACATCCACTCGGCTCGTGGCAACCGGGCGTCAAGGATACCGCGAAACAGGGAGTGTAGAGATTCCAGTGTCCTGAAAGCACTCAGGGCGCTTTGTGAGTCACTAAAGATCACAATCTGGTTTAGGAACCGGGCACGAGTCGTTATCTCCCGTAACGAGCGGTGTATTGCAACCAGATAAAGCATGAAGAGAGAGCGCCTGGTAGAGCTCCGCTGACTTCAAATAGAGTGGATACGGCGTGGAAACCGACTACATAGTGGGACTTGGGGCCATTCGTGTACATTGGCACGGTTCCAGCGTGACACGAGGTGTGCTAAAAAAAAGTCGAACGCAATACTCCCAGCGCTGTAGAAACTTTGGGAGCAGAGACGTGGCGACAAATAGTCAAAGGTGGTAACCTCTAGGGTGGCGTCCTGGGCAGAACCAGAAGCACCACCGAACTCTCAAAGGAGTTTCTAGCCCTAAACCCAAAGGGCTTAGGGTATGACTGGCGGCATAGGCACCGCCGAGATCGGCTGTGGACGCAGTGAAAGACGTTGGCGACTGCGAGAGGTACTGGATTCGTGCGTACAGGCAAAGTATCGATAGAAAAACAAGACGGTAGCCATATCAGCACCCTAGGTGCTGAAAGTCAGGGAACGAAGAATATCCATGGCGCAGGTACAAGAGACCCTAAAGCAGCGAATATGAGCCTCCCTGGTAAGGCGTCAGTCGAAAACAAGACCAAAGAAACGGTACGAATCCACCATTTCCAGGCAAACATGTTGATAAACAAGTTCAGAGCGGGGTGGAGCCGTGGATGGCGGTAGAAGTATAGCACTTTAGTCTTGGCCATGTAAAACCGAAACCTGTGCCCTTTGCCATAGCGAAAGATGCGATTCAATGCCTTTTGGAATGGATGCACCAAAAGAGATTGAAAGGTCGTCCACGTAGAGCGTAGTGAGAAGATCTTCCGGCAGAACTGAGGTGATACCATTGATGCTCAGGGTAGAGTTCGACACTGATGACACCCCTTTCCTGCTGCATTGATCCGCAGAGGGCTCCGCCTACCCGGACGCGCAATCGATGATCTCGCATAAACTCAGAAATAAAGATTGTAAGGCGTTCCCTCGCCCCCATCCTATGGAGAGCCGACATGATACGGGATCGCCATGCAGTATCACAGGCTTTCTCCAGATAACAACAAAAAAAAACCAGTGGCGTAGTGCCGTCTATGAAGGAAGGCCTTGCAGATGTCATTTTCCAGTCAGAATCGAGCATCCGATGTGGAGTGAAACTTGCGGAAGCCGCACTGTGCAGAAGACAGGTGGCCTCCGCTGTCGAGAAAAAAGGCTAATCTAACATTTACCATGTGGGAGGTTAGAGAGATTGGGCGGAAATAGGCGAGGGTAGAGTGACCTCTTCCCAGTTTGCGAAAAGCGAGCACCGTAGCCATTCGCCATGAGTCTGGGAGGATACCCTCTGTCCAGGTCTTGTTGAACAAATCTAACAGAAAAGCCATGCCTCCCTCACCTAGGTGTCGAAGCAGAAGCATAAGGGGCATCGTCCGGACCAGGGCCGGTGTCCGCGCACAGAATGCAAATCACTCATTGTAAACGTGTGGTTGAAAGGTTCTCCGACTCTCGAGGTTTAAGTCCAGTCAGTGGCCTTCAGCGACATCACAGCGTGCATTGAATGATAGAGCAGCATCCTGGCTAGAAAATGCTCGGAGAGCGAACGCAAATGACTCCACTACGGACGCGGGGTCTAAAATTGCTGCCCCATTCTCCTGGAGAAGGGTTTTCCGTTAAGTGAAGACACATATGTCCGCCAGGAAAAGCGGCGAGTGTACTTCGAAACATACCGGAACCTAGCCCTAGCTCGACGAAATTCACCCCCAGTGAAATTGTTCGAGCAGAGCTTACAGCGTAGGTAGCCATAAGGCTTATTTTTGAGGGCCATCTCACACTCGGCTGACCACCACGGATGCGGTCGGTGTGTAAAACGGCCAGACGTCCTAGGAAGAGTAATTAGACCCACGGTGACGAGATTACCGGAAAACTCAACGGCCTCATCCAAGGACCTAAATTCTTCGAAATGCGGACCACGGCGCCCGCACCAACTGCAACGAGTGTCTCTCAGGCGGCAGCGGTTCAGAAAGTGATATTTGAATGGGAATGTTATCACTACCATGGAGGTCATTAACCACCTCCCATCCAAAATCAGGCTATGCCTCCGGAGAGCACAGGGGTAGATCAAGACAGGAAAATGAAGCGGTGCAGGAGGCTATCTGGCCTGTAAGAGGTTTTCCCACTGAGTCATCAAGGAATGCAATGTTGTTGACATGTGTGGTTGCGTGCAGTGGTCTTCCATTATGTGTATAATTGTGTGGTGGGATCAGTGATGTCTACACTGCAACCTGGCCAGGTGGACTCTGGCTTCATGAATAAAGGAGGATTCACAAGTGTGGATGCCATGGGGGAAGGGGGATGATGGGATAGAAGTGATTGAATTGAGTGTGGATATGTTTTCAGGAAGCTGGTTTAGAGTGGGTGAGGGGGGAGAGTTGGTAGTTTCTCTCTAATGTAATATAAGTTAAGTGTTGCTTTAATAATTCTTTGTGGGAGTGGGTGCTCTGGGTTTGTGGAGGCTGTCATTAGTATTTGTGTGTCTCTCATGTCAAGATCATCCTTGACCTTGAGGATTTTGGTTTCAGTGTAGGTGGTCTGTGGGTGTATGAGCTGTGAGGCCTGTGCAGGTTTTTAGGTTTTAGTCTTGGATGGCCTGGAGAGTGAGGCATCTTTGAGAGAGGTTAGGGACCTAAGCAGGGATTGCATAATCCATTACTAAATGTATGAATTGTTAGATACTGCAGTCGTGGTTTCCTTTGTTTTCTGATTGTTGCGTAATTTGATGGCATTATCTGAGTGTGCATTTGTTTTTTATGTTTGTAATATGCTGTTTCAATGTCAGTGTATGTTATGAAAAGTATTTTGGTGTATGGTATGAGGTTGTTTATCGTTAGCTGAAGAGTGTATTGGCGTTCACATGAATCAAGGTGAGGAATATAGCTGTGGACTTGGTTGGGACTATTTCAAGTGTGCTTGTGGTGAACCCGGTATGTATAGTTGGAGGAGACATTGAATTTTCATTGTGAAATTTGTGTTCTTCTGTTGTCTCTGGTGATGTGCTTTTGTCTGCATTTTGTGGAGTCTGTAATGGGTGTAATGTTTGGTATTTCAAAGTTGTTCTGTTTTGATTATGAAGACTTCTCAGTTGGCTCTTTTGTAATTTGTGTGTGTGAGGGGTGGGGAGAGTGCCAACGGGTTTAATTCTTGTGTTTGTTGTGATAGTGATTGGTAGCTGGTCGATCCTAATATGTCACTACTTTCCAGGATGATGTCTGGAGATATTGAGTGGTAGAGGCCTTGGCGGGGGATGTGAATATGCCAAACATGTCCGGTGTGGCGCAATACTGCAGACTTGGGCCTAAATGATAAAGATGGGAGGAAGAATGCAAGAACATTACTCCTCCCCCCCCTTTTCTGGCCCTGACCAAGAATGAGTGAACAGCTGTTAGGAGACTAGCCTGCAAAATTAGAAACACCAGCCCCCCAAATAGGCGAGAAGGAATCGTTTCAGAAAAGGTTTTTAGACAACCCAGGGCAGGAGGGCATACCCCTACTACACCCCCCACCCCGTTACAGTGGAGGAAAGGGTAAAGCAACTGAAGATCCTATGGATCTGACAGCCACCTAGGATCATTTCTCTGAGGCAGACGAAGAGGTGGTTAAGAAGTTAAAAAGAGATGTAATTCCCTCCCAGTTAGCCCCTACTTCAACCAGTTTCGCATAATAAGGTCAGAGCACTTCAAATACCCCCCCCCTCCGCCTCTATTTAGTCCACACCAAAAGCCCTTCATAGTGATGGTGTCATAAGTGGTGTAACATCTCTTCTGTTCAGGATTCATCCCTGTGCAGAAGGCCCCAGGCAGACCTCCATGCACACACTTATCATCCACTTCCTCTTTGGTGGTCCCTTTCCCTCTCAAGCCCTTTTTTACATAATCAAGTCACCTTTGACACGTGCTTCCAATCCTTCTCACACACAGACACTGATATATTCTCCTTACAAGTCAATTTCCATACATTCTTCTGTGTAAATAAAAATATGCCCATACCACTTTGTCCCAACCTCATTCATACCATAAACATCTCTTCCCTAGTCACTACCTTTCGCACACGAAGTGAACCTCTCAAGTTGACCATTTACACAGGTCTCACTTGAGATCTTGCCCTCTTCTTCCATACACCAGAGTTGCCACCAATATATATTTAAAATGCATCCTAGCCACTTGAACCTTAGTACATGTTCAAGGGTGACACCATGGATTTGGATATCACACCCACCTCATTCTAAATTCCCCAAATACCATTACTCATTTCTGAATCCACTTTTAGTCCCCTCTCACAAACCCTATCAAAAACTTCAACCATTTCCAAATCCCTGTCACTCTCGCCCCCCCCCCCTCCTTTCCCTCATTCGCATAATACATAATTCTTTCAGTACACCAGCTATAATGATTAATACTAAAGTCATGGTGACATCACACAACCTTGTCTTATATCCCTACCCGTGTCAAACCACTCACTCCAGCTATAATTCACCCTAAAGAATGACTTACTTCTAACACTCTTCACACCATCCAATAATTTAACCGCTCATTCATACATTAGCACCTGCCATAATGCTTCTCTATCGACAAAATCATGAGCTTTCTCCAGATTCATGACCCCAACACACACACACTACACTTCTCATCTCCTATTTCTCCACTTCTATGCTATCCCTAATCTCTTAAATGTTAAGTTTGTCCCTCAAGTTCAAATTTTTCCTTTGCCACCATTACCTTCCACTGTCATGCTGTAGTTGAAGTATTTATGAAAAAAAGGAGGTTTACCACCAATCTGCACTCATTTAAGATGCCTTTTATTTCTCCATTAGGATCTATTAATTAATGTAGGTTCCGAACCACGGGAATCTAGAGCATATGGCAGCTGCCATGAAGGAAGTTTAAATGGGAACTCCATCTGGCAACCATTCTTTTCATTATTCATTATTGCCCTTTTCCTCTACTTTTATCTGACCCTTCTTTCGTTAGAAAACTTGACCTAAATGGATTAGAACAGTTTCCTTTTCACTCATAATCCTGGTAATCATGGGAAAGTAGGTGGTTTACTCCCATTTAGATAAAAGGACATAAGTGCTCTGCATAAAATAATTATATAAAAAAGCCTTTTTGAAAATGGCTTGTAAAAAAAAGGGGGCTAAGGGGCAAAGTGAAAATATGTGCAAATTACATAACCCAAGAGGCAGAGTGGAGGATACTTTGGACAAAAAAGGGCTTAGAAATCTCTTTGCTCTAACCCTTGTGTAGAATAAAGGTCCCATTGCAGGTATACTTAAGGACATTAGACAATGACCAGATGAGAGAGAAAAAAATTCCCAGGCACAGTAAAAGTCAGATTCATAAGCTGGACAACTACACCTTAAGAATATAAGAACAGGCTTATATGAACCCTAATTTAAGAGCACATTTTGATCATTATGCTAATATTTACCAGTTTCTTTTCCATCTTAGCTTTGATGTCTTTGGCCAGAGTAAAGAAAGCATCTTCAACATTTATAGATGCTTTTGCTGATGTCTCCATGAACTTGATTCCATACTCAATGGCCAATTGCTCACCTCTTTCCCGAGAAACCTTCCAAAATAAAAGTTATTGTAACTACCAATGAACAAAAATTTACTTGCTTATATTTAAAAAAGATAAATGAGTGAATGCAACAAAATTAAACTCACTTGTCTTTTATCATTCATATCACATTTGTTTCCTAAGACCATTTTTTCCACATCTGCTGATGCATGTTCTTCAATGTTTCTTATCCTGAAAGAATTTCAGTCAAATTATGAAAAGATATGATGCTCAAAAGATGATTCAAAATAGTTATGTGCAGTTTGTTTGTTTTTTGTCTGTAAGCAAAACAACTTCAAATTTTGTGTTCTAACCTTTCCTCTTTTCTTTCCAAAGAATAACTCAGTGTTTAATCAATTTTAACTTATACCCAGGAACAATAAGTGTAGATGAGACGGTGTAGATTGAGTGGGCAATGGTCGAGGAGGAAGAGGAAATAAAGATTTGAGTATCATTGGCATAGAGGTGGAAGCATAGACCAAGATTATGTAGGAGGGAGCTAAGAGGGAATAAATAGATACGAAAGAGACAAGGGCCGAGGACAGAGCCATGAGGGACACCAAAGCGAATGGGAATGGGGTCAGGGGAGACATCGTTATTATTACAGATTGGGTGCGAGGCGAAAGGTAAGAGCGGAACCAGTCGAGAGCAACGCCAGAAATGCCAAGGAAAGAGTGGAGGCAATCAAGCAAGATGGAATGGTCAATAGTATCAAAGGCAGAGGAGAGGTCAAGTAAAATGAGGATGGAGGCACAACCTCGGTAGAGCAGTTTCGGTAGAGTGCCCAGCTTTAAAACCTGAATGGTAAGTCTCAAGGACTCAAAACTATCATTCACAACTCTATACCATTTACCAACACTATCTCATACACAGAACTTCTCCAAAATAACAAGGCACACACACACAAAATTAAAATCCATCAAGATTAACATCAGAGGTTCTGAATACAACTTTATAATTCTTTGTTCCTCCACATTAACCCCAAACTACAAGTGTCAAACTGCTCATGTAAATTCCCAACCTTTTCATCTGCAGTGATTTCAATACACCACCCATCCTGCCTAATCTCACAAGCAGCAGATAACAGAGGCACCCAGATAGCACATCAGCTACACACCCTAGCCACACTAAACAACAAAACCAGAGACATAAAGCCCTGCTCACCCCATCTGCACAAGAGAACCACATGTAACACAATAGCAGACCTCACAGCATCCTTCAAAACCACATACATAAACTAAAATAAAGCAAACTGGCAAAAATACACTACATATATAGAAGTTAAACTATAGGACTTCTTCATAAACAACTATTAAAATTGGAAAAAACACTGCACTACATCATCCAAGAGGGTAAAATATTCATTTCCAAAGGTTACATATCTTGCAACCCTATCTTTATACAAGAAATAGAAAACTTTATAGAACAAAAAGAATAACCCAAAAAACAAAAACACCTGGGCAACACACTAATAATCTCAAAATAATGAGCTGAAAATGAACCTATACATAAGCAGAATAAACCAACAGACAAACTCAACACAATTCTGGAAAAACCTACAGAAAATTCACACAACACAAACAACCCTGTCCTACACACCACAAATCACTAGTGACCTAAAGCAACCAAGTTGCAACACCTGAACAACACTGCAACATCCTTATGAAACATTTCCAGGCTTAGCTTCCTTCCCACACAAAACAGGCAAATATACAGGACAATAAAAAAACAACAAAAGGGCACCAGCCCCATTAATGCCAGATAATGTACTCCACATCATCAAATCCTTCAAAAAGACAATGGTCCAGACATCTCCAACATACACCTTGGCAACTCTGCAATCTCCACCATCAGGCAAATATTCAACCACAAATAGGGGTAGAGGCGTGGCAACAAATGGTCAAAGGCAGTACCCTCGAGGGTGGCACTCTGGGCAGAATCAGAGGAGCCCCCGAGCTCTCAAAGTAGTTTCTTAGCCATAACCCAAAGGGGTTAGGGTATGACTGGGGGTTCTGAATGGAGATACGAAGAGAGTCATTGGTGACTGAGGAGACACTTGACACATATACAAGCACATAATGTGCTGTGTATGACACAGAGCAAGTAGAATTTCCCCAAAATCAACACATAGGGCTCTCAATGAGACAAGTGTGGAAAGCACCTATCACCAGGTGGAGACTGGTGTGGAGGATGGAGGCCACCTACCGCAATACATACTCAGTTGTGGATGAACAAAACTCTCATCTGGAGTTAAGCTTCAAATAAATAAATAATTGATAGAAAAGCAAGGCAGTAGCCCTATCAACACCCCACAGAATGAAGAGTGTCCATGGCACAGGTACAAGAGAACCTAAGGCTGCGAATATAAGCCTCTTAAGTGAGGCGGCAATCAAAAACAAGACCCAGGTAATGGTGTGAATCTACCACATCCAGGCAAGCCCGTTTATGAATAAGTCCGGATCGGGATAGAGACGTGGATGGTGGCAGAAGTGCACCACTTTCATCTTGGCCAGGTGCATGTAATGGACACCAGAATTTTAAATTATTAATATATATCAAACTAACTGTGCTTTTGAAATGTACCAATTTGTATTTGTTAAAGACTATAGGAATTTAGTACAGGGCTGCTTTGTTTTTATTTTTGCATCAATAAAGAGCCTACATTAGAAAATGATTTATTCACTTCTGTTAAATAAAATTTCATTCTTTACCGTTCATAGTTTATATTTTAAGTATATATTAAACAATGGTGCATAAAAATGGAAAATCCAGAATTTAGTCACATCTAAAACGAAAGTTAGCAAATATCTCATCTGGTACCTATATGAAATGAGATACCAACAAGAATCTATCACTAAATAAACTTTTTAAAATTCTTGATCCTAATTATTAGGCCCAATATAAAAAATTATGAGTAAAAATGTGTCTGAAAATCAAATTGATGTTCTGGGTGATATACTTCAGTACTTATAAAATGTTAATCACTGAAATTGCCCAGCATTGAGGTTCATAACCTAGGCCTTCCACCTTGAACTTTTAAGATCCAGATGGAGTTCTACCAAACATACAGCACTCAAATGTTATCTAATTTTCTGAACACCAGGAAATTCGCCTTGAAAATTTGTTTACAATTCTGCGATGTTTACCAAAATCAGTTTTTTCTGTTTGTGAACTTTTTCACCATTGATTCTGACAGAAACAAAGTCTTTCTTTCCTGGGCACATTCTGGAAAACTCATCATCTTGATAAAACAATTCAACAGCAATAATAATATCTATCTTGTGACAGTGTCTTACTCCCTAGATAGGCGTTGGGTCATGCAAGGATTCCAGATTTCTTTTTTTAGATCTCTAGCTTGGTTTATTGCATATTTTGAAACACCAAATTCATTGCACGTTTTTTCAATAGTCTAGCTTTCTGGAACAAGTGTCAATATTTGAATTTTGTCCTGTTGGATTTGCAATTTTTCAATTTCTCCTTCATCAAATAAATCAGTCTGTCTAAGTCAGAACATTTTGTACAGGCTTCTTTGGTGGTATCCTGTGACTGTATCGATTCTTTGGTAATGTTGAGAACAGTGACTACCTTTTTTGCTACAACTTCTTGAACCTAGGATACTTTCCACTTACCATAATTTACCTTGTCTCCTATTCTTATGTTAGTCTTAATTGGGGAACATTCTAGTTGAGGGATTCGAAGGTCTCTTCAAATGACTGCTCGCTGGCATATTTGAGTGTTTTTTCTTCATACGTGGGGTAATCTGAAGGCGCTTTCGTCTGGGTATCACAACGTGGACAGACCTTCTGCCCAGGTTTAAAGTTGTAATTTCAGCTCTTGGGCTTTTCACAACCTGCAATGATCCTGAAAGAGATGGGGACAGTAAATAGATAGAACTTCTACTTCTCAACAACACACAAGGCTTATCCCCTTGTCTCATTTTTTTGACGTTGTTCAGCCTTCAGGCTAGAGGTATTTCCTGCACTAGATAATTGTAAATACTGTTCACAAAAACTGTTAATGAGTTTCATATTTAGTGTATAAATAAATCATATATCATATCAAGGCTCCTAGAATGTGAAATTAAACTTATTTCTAAAATGTAACTTTACATAAAGAACTAATGAATTTCTACTTACCAGTCACTCGTTTTTTATGCTTCTGGAATGGGTCAGCACAACTTGTCTGCAAACTTGATATCTACTCAAAAAGATTTCCTCAGGATGATAACAAAGTGAGTCACCTTCTTTGCATTTATATCCAGTTCTTACTTCTAACAATTTAACACTGTCATTGGATAAGTCTTCCAAAGATAAGACACCTTTTTCCGTGAAAAATTAGTGCTGTGGTAATCCTCCTTCAGATAATTTCCAATACAGCATTTGCTAGACTCAGCTTTTGCATCAACCATCCTGCAAAACTCATCCTGCTAAGCAAATTGGAATTTCAATGCTAACATTGAAGTATCATTACAAATATCCTTAACTATCAGCCCAATACAATAGAAGCCAAAAATATCAGAGGTTTCAAATAGAAACCATGTTATACAGAATTCATGATATAAAAGGACCCTGCTGTAACGCTGATAGTGTCCTGAATTCAGCATTGTGAAAATGAAGGAAGGAATAATGAAACAAATAAGATATTTAGTATAGCTAGTGTATAGACCTTCCCCTTCAAGCACAAAAAAATTTGAAGGGGTCCTCATGTTTCCACTGAGTCAAAAAGGTCAAGGTCATTTTCTAAAAATCATGAAAATTGACTATATTTGAAACACTATTTCTCAGCTGCTATGTATGTTCAACTGCCAGAAAAGGTTTTAAATACAATGAAAGACATATATCATCGTATCCTATCAGTTATAACTTTTAGTATTGATTCTAAGTATGAATATTTTGAATCGGAAGTTAATTCAGATATGATGATTTGTTCAATATTTCAGTTTTTGCTAGCTTATAACTCTTTGATGGTTAGAGATAGACTGCTTTTGATTGCTTTTTTGGAATCTATGGTCCTGACCCTGCAGGACCTGAACTTTTCAGACCTATATCTTTCAAACTGCATGTTTTATGAGGCCTCAAATTCGGCGAATTTGAAAAATAGACTTATTCTCTAAAAAGCTTCCAAAATTATGCGGGCCATATCTCAGGAACCGTTTGATGTACAGAGCTATAATTTTGCATGTGAAGTTCTTTTATGACATGTATCAACATATCTGAAAATGAAGACAATCCAAGATGGTCACCTGGCAAGTGTTTTTGAAATTTGCCTGATTTAGTGCGGAATGACCCAATGAGCAGCCAACTTCAAACTGTGTCGGACATGCCTGGGGGACACACTTCATCCACACCAAGCGACTGTATAACACTGGTTCCCAATCTTTTTAGCAGGTGACCCCAATCATGCTCCTCCAGCCATAACCGCGACCCTACTGGTTTTATGCAGTGTATATAACTATATAATATGTGTTACATGTTACTATATTACTGAGTGTAGGGTGTAAAAGCAAAGAACAAGTATAATTTTTTGTAAGAGGTGCTGCAAGGCTACAAAAAAAGGAGACAAAATGAACATGATTAAATTTAATTCACTTTACTATGAACAGTTTTATCAGAAAAATTTGTGTTACATTCCACAAAGGCAAACTAAAGATAAGAACATTTCTTATCAACTGATAACTGATTTTAATGGGAGCCTCGGGGATGGATTTCACTGGTAAGTTTGTCCATTTGTGGCTCAATCATAGAAAGTGCTAGTCCTAAATGATGTTCAGGCTGAAACCGAATTCTGCTTTTTGTTCTGATGGCAACCAGGGATGCAAACCCTGATTCACACAAATAGGTTGTAGCGAACGGCAACAAGACTTTGTCAGCCTTCCTTCCAAGGACTGTTTTCTCCTTTACAGCAGTCCAGAACATGCCTAGTGATTGTTGCTGAAAGTTGTAGCGGAGAGTTTCATCATGTTGCAACTTGATGAGCTCCTCTTGCAGATTCTGAATGGTCTTTGACATCAACATGGAAGGGCCTGCGCACCCATTTGTATTTGTCATGCAACTCTTCATCTGGAATATACTTCTCAAACTCCTCACTCAGCTTTTCAAGGTGCTCAATAATGGTACTTTGTACATCCAGAAGCGAGATGCCTTCTTTATCTTCTAGAAAAAGGTTCAAGAGGAGAATGGATGCAGTCTTCCCCCTCTCAATCTTTCCCTTCCTTGGGATAACCACTTGAGAGAAGAGTAGTAAAGTAGGTGTTCATATTCTGACCCGATAACTGAGCACATCTGACTGAACAGCCTTGAATGCAGAGCAGATGATTTAATAAAGTTCACTATTTTAATCACCTTTTCCATCACAAAGTTAAGTTCAAGTGATAATTTCCTGGAGGCAATGTTTTCCCGGTAGAGCAAACAATGGGTCACTATCACAGCAGGGCTCACTTGCTTTACCCTAGCAGTGAAGCCTTGATGTGCCCCCAACATCGCAGGTGCTCCATCCACGCACACACTGAAGCAATGTTCCCAACTTAGCCCCTTTTCTTTGATGAAGCTGTCAACCAACTTGAAAAGATCTTTACCTGTTGTTGTTGTCTCCAGAACATGAAATTCTCTTCCATTTCACTCTTCCCTTGGTACCACAAATACCTCAAGAGCTGTGCGTCAACACTGATGTCAGTGGACTCATCCAACTGCAAGGTAAATTTTCCACTTTCCTTGATAACAGCCACGGCCTGTTCTTTGATGTCTTCTGAAATCTATTGAATCTGTCAGCTAATTGTGTTGTTTGACAACGGAACAGTTTCAATTTTTTTCACAGCATCATCTCCGATAATAGTACGTACCATATCAATGACTGCTAGCTTCACCAACTTTTCCTCAATTGTGTGTGGCTGTTTGTACTTAGCAATTCTTTTTGCAACCGGATAAGATGCAATTGTTGCTTTTCGAACAGAATACACTCCTGTGCTCACAGGACTATCTAACCACTGATGCTTCAGTTGTTTTTTCCTCTTGAAATACTGGCAGTCCTTCCCTGCCAGCGTTGGGTGTTTTCCCTGTAAATGCCGTTTGAGCTTGTTTTCTTTAAGTGAATCTTGGCTGAGCACTTCACCACATATAACACACTGAGGTTTTTTGATGCCATGACTGATGAGAAGCATAAACCGTGTCAAGAAATTCTTCTTTGTACACCTGCTTTCTGGATATCACTGAAGAATCTGAAAAGAAAATTATCCTAGCTTAATAATAAATCAAAGGAAAGATGTAATTTGCTACCATCCACCAGGAGGGGTAAGAGGTAAAGGGAAAAAGAAAGAGGAGGAAGGCAAGGAAAGGAGGGGAGGGGAGAAGAGGGGAGGGGAGGGGAGGGGGAGAGGAGGGGAGGGGGAAAGGAGGGGAGGGGGCAAGGAGAGGAGGTCTCACTTCAGGATTGCATCCAGGTGGGGTGGTCGTGTCATATCCAATTGGGAATAACTGACCACTCTACAACACTTTTTCTCTTGCACTACAGGGTAGCTAGAGTTTAAAAAAAACCCATATATGTAGGGATATGTTTGTGGAGGATGGCACAGGTCTTTTAAGTAGTGATGGTGGTGCCTTGTATTAAATAAAGTTTGAGAAACTGCTTAATGAAGGCTCTGTTGTTGCTTTATGGGGAAGTAATTCATTTCAGAGGTAGATTCACAAATGTTGAAGTAGGCAAATGTCCTACAAACTTTCTTATGACTGCCTCTCTCCTTCAATTTTCCATGAAGTTAAAAGTAACCTTTTTGTTTCAGTATGTCCTGTCATGCGTGCAACCCTGTATGATTGTGTGTGCTTAATGCCTTTCCTAGTCTGTCTACTTTTTTGGCTCTGCTTATTTTCCACTAGGCCCTCTCAGTTAACGCATTATGCTTTGCATGCCTTTTTTTTTTTATTGTTCTGTTTGTCTTGCGTAGTACTGATTAATTTTTATTATACCTGTTTATATTGTTTCATTTGTTCTCCCAATTGGTTAGTTTATGTAAAGATAAAAGCAAATTATTTTGTATTTCTCATCTCAGGGCAAGGAAACGTTAGCCCCAATGAAAATTTAGCCCAAAGGAACTTGAGCAATGCTTGTCACTTTCACTGATTCAGAAATTTGAACTATTGTATCATGATCATGATGTAATATTGTAGAGAAACTGTATAGTGTCAATTTTCTTTATGTACATTTGATTCTGGTTGAGGAAAGTGTCCTGGATTTTGGCAAGTGACCTCAATAAGTCAGAATACTGAACTTAGCTGCACACTGAGCTTATTCTTGAAACTAGGCTTGTGACTATCATAAAGTTTTAATGAATAGGGATTTGAATTATGTTCACTGTCTATGTTGTGCTACTGTGGACTTGTCTTGATAGGCTAGAAATGAAGCATAGAGGATTAGTGTAATAATTGTACATTACTGTTTTTTGGGAAGTAACCAGTATCCCTGCCTATAATTTTGGATTCATTGCATTTTGATTATACACTCGCCTGACTCATTTCTCTTCATGAGTAGTAATTACTAAACAGTTATAATCCCTCCTGACTTTCACCTTTGCCTATTCTGCTTCATAGTGTGTGGATCAAAATTGAAATATATATATGCAGTTGAAAGGCTATTTTTGGCAAACACAGTCTTCATCAAAGCCCTTGGAAGGAGCTCTTCTCACATACACAAGAAGGTAACACTTAAAATAAGCCTTCTCTCAAAAACAGCTTTTCAACCACATAATTATGATTTTTCTTAATATATACAGGGGTTGGACAAAATAATGGAAACATTAATTAAATTACTGACTTTGAGTCCCCTTCTCCTTAGCAGTATAAATAGATTCAATACGCTGACCAATCAATTCATACAGTTTTGTGCTGTATCTATACGAATTTAACTGGTTACGGGTGAAACCTGCTCTAGCTCATTCGTAGACGCTTTTTAGAGAGAATATATCCCCTAGTTTTTGCTTCAATATACACATAAAAAAACTTGATTATGGCGAGATCTGTAAATTATGGAGATCAATATGTGTTCAACGTCATTATCAGGCATTTTAAACAAGTTTTAAAATCTTTTTTGATGTGAATGGGTGCATTAGTTAATGTTTCCATTTTTTTTCCAACCTGTGTATATATATATATATATATATATATTAGGGTAAATAATTTTTTTTTCCTCATTAAATTTAAGCTTAAGGATTCCTATTCTTTTCTCTACCGAATGTTAGGGACCTGGAAGAAAGTAGTAACCTTAACAGGGACTGATATGGTTGCCCTCATGCCAGAATATGAAGGTGGTGCCCAGAAGATAAGTAGTGGCAGATTACCAACCAAGATCTTTGGATCGAGTTGGAGCTTATGTAGAGGGTTGTGCTGGGTAACCAGCGGAATTCGCTACAATGTTTTCAATGGCATGCCATAGTGGCTCCTTTGTGTCCCTTGTAATATATTAAGGTATATAGATGCATGATCAGGAGATAAAACCATACTAACAAAGGTGAGTGTGAAGTCAATATTTCCTTGGATCGTCTGAAAGTGGTGCCTGTAAGTGCTCACTTTTATACTTGATCTATTTATTGTGATCATAGTCCTAATTCCAGGGTAACACAGCATTGTTTAGTGTTTGGTTTCAGGTTTATGACAAATACCCTGATCTCCTTAACAAACACTCCAACAGAAGTTGCGATCATCCTGGACAAAAAGAACCATGATTTAGACAATGCAACAGAAAAACACACTAAGCAGACAGCTCTTTGATAAAAATCTGGATATATGGACTACTGGTCTTCAAGGAGAACCCTGTCCAATCAGCAGTTTCTCAAGATCACCGGTCTAGGGGGATTGGCCCTAAAATAGGGAAAATGGTATGATATGTACAAAAGTGTTGTATTATTGTAGAGGGAGTCAATCCAGTGGTAGCTTATAATCTGGGGAATAAAAGTCAGAGAATTGTATGTAAAAGATGTGTACATATATGAATGGTATGGTAATGAAGGAAGGGGAGAGTATCACTTAATATTAGTTAAAAGAACTTACCAATTTTTAATATTATCAAAACTTTTTTCATTAGTAATATCATATACTAGCATAATTCCCATAGCTCCTCTGTAATAGGCTGTAGTTATAGTTCGAAAACGCTCTTGTCCTGCTGTGTCCCATATTTGTAATTTAATTTTCTTATCATCCAATTCTATTGTTCGTATTTTGAAGTCAATACCTGAAAAAAGATAAATTTTAGTTGGGATCCTAGTTAAGAACAAGTTTGTGCAAACAATATTACATTTACACAAAAATCAACAACAACCAACGCATTCTAATCCCAATCCTCCTAAGCCTTGAATTTAGTAAAGATGATGATACTACTCTTCAAAAATCATCCTCTTTTACCTCCTCAGCCTCTCTCTTTTACACAGTCTCATTCTTGCCAAAGCTTGTTTAATAATGTTAATGTTTATCTGGATCATATCATTTAGAAAGAATTTGGTGCATTTCAATGCTTCCAAGACGCACTTCCTCTCCTTCTATCAAATATTTCACAAGACTTTCCATGAATGTTTGATAACAATGAAATTCAACTGCTTGATTTTGTTACATTTTGGATTTAGAAATTAATACTAGAATTTTCTTCTTTTTTTTTAGGAGCCCATCTAGCGACTGCCTACTTGGGCAGCCTTGCCTACTTGGGCAGCCTCGTACTAGGCTACATTAAAATAAGAATATATAAAACAAAAAAACAACAATAATAAAAAAAAAGGAAAAGGGAGACAAGCAGGAAGCACACTCCGCCGTGAGACCCACAAAGAACAAGAACAAGAACAACAACAACAAGAAACAAAACAGTTAAATAAAGAGGAGGAGGCTCCTGCAAAAAGTCCTAAAGTCCACAAGTCAGTGTGAATGACAGTGTGAACGAACCCTTCCCGAGTACAAGGGACAAGCAGTAGCAACCTGCTCATCCCAGTACCGGGACAGGCAGTGTGCCTGAATATCACCCAGAATGGGACATTCATCTCAAGAATGTGGCGAACAGTCTGAGGGACAATGCAGTCATCGCAATAAGGCGCAGGTGAGCACTCCATCAAATGGCGGTGTGTCCCACAAGTGTGTCCAATTTGGAGATGACAGAAAGCAACCTGAAGCTGTCATGGCATTGGGGGGTAGAACTATGGGAACTATTCGCTCAGCTTGCAATGCAGTCATCGCAATAAGGCGCAGGTGAGCACTCCATCAAATGGCGGTGTGTCCCACAAGTGTGTCCAATTTGGAGATGACAGAAAGCAACCTGAAGCTGTCATGGCATTGGGGGGTAGAACTATGGGAACTATCTGCTCAGCTCGCCAAAACCGTGGTATCACAGATATTGTGAACCAGGGGATGCAGATATTCCAATAGCCTGAGAGCACTGAGAGCACTTAGGGTGCTTTCTGAGTCACTATAAATCATAATCTAGTCTCAGAACCAGGCACGTCACGTAATCTTCTGTACCGAGTGGTGTATTGCAACCAGTTTGACCATAAAGACAGACACAGCACCTGGCAGAGCTCCGCTGACTTCAAACAGAGGGGATAGGGTGTGGAAACCAATCCCCTCTTGGGACTTGGAGCCATCCATATACACTGGCACAGTTCCAGCATGACACACACGAAGTGTGCTCCAAAATGACAGAACGCAATTCTCACGGTGCTGTAGAAGCTTTGGGAGCAGAGGCGTGGTGACAAATGGTCAAAGGTGGTACCCTCCAGGGTGGCACCCTAGGCAAAACCAGGGGCACCACCGGCCTACTGGCCATAAACCCCAAGGGCTTAGGGTATGGCTGGAGTCTCTCGGTGGCATAGGCACCGTCAAGATCAGCTGCAAATGCAAGTGAGGGCTGTTGGCGACTGAGGGAGGCGCCAGGCTCGTGTGTACAGGTGAGAAATGCAGTGTAAATGGCGCAGAATGATTGGCATCTCCTCAGAATCGACAACTAGACTCTCAATGAGAGAAGTGCGGAAGGCACCGGTCGCTAGGCAAAGACTGATGTGATGGATCAAGTCCACTTTCTGCAATAAACACTCGGCTGCAGATGCATAAAACTTGCATCCGTAGTCGAGCTTCGAACGAACAAAGGATCGATAAAAATGTAAGGCCGTAGCCTTATTTGCACACCAGGTCAAATACAAGACCAAGGAAACGGTGTGATTACACCACTTCTAAGTGCACCCCATATATATATATATATATATATATATATGCGGTTGAAAGGCTATTTTTGGCAAACGCAGTCTTCATCAAAGCCCTTGGAAGGAGCTCTTCTCACATACACAAGAAGGTAACACTTAAAATAAGCCTTCTTTCAAAAATAGCTTTTTAACCGCATAATTATAAATTTTCTTAATATATACAGGGGTTGGACAAAATAATGGAAACATTAATTAAATTATTGACTTTGAGTCCCCTCCTCCTTAGCAGTATAAATAGATTCAATACGCTGACCAATCGATTCATACAGTTTTGTGCTGTATCTGAAATTTACATCTCAGTCCTCCTCTGTATCCTTATTGCACACACACATACACAAACACTCATTTTCGGTCATTCCTCTTGATAATCTGAGGAAACCTCAGTTTCTTTGCCATGTTAATAGCCTAATTCCACTCCCCAAATTCTTCAGGAATAGTCACAATTAATTTAGCTTCTGTTGTGTGGATTAACAGATCATTCCCATCGCCCTTCTTGCTCTGTCCGTAATGGCGTATTCCTGGTTGCCCACTTTGCCAGGGAGACTGGAAGCTACAGAGGCTGCAAAATGAGAAGGGATTTGCAAGTCAAAATTATGTTTCTCGAACAGGAAATGAAGGTGTTGCAATTTGATGTGGTCCTTGAGGAGGCAATTTGATACTCAGGTAGGGGAGGGTCCATCTAGAGATGACCAGGCAGATGACCATTGACCCTCAGCCTTGGTTGATTATGATACTCAGGTAATGGAAGGTGCTCAGTGAGATGAATGACCTTTGACCATGGCTAATCCAGCCCCTCGAGATAACCTGCCTGGCTCGCTTTCTGGAACCAAGGATGATGGGCTCGTTACAGTTTAAGGAGGAGCCCCTCCAAGTTAGCCTAGGCAGAGATTGCCAATAATCATGACTAACAATTTTTCCGTTTTGGGAACTGAGTAAGGCAATGAATCTGAAGTTCAAATTGTAAAGGATTCTATTATTAGGGGTCAACTTAAGGAATTCTGCGGCAAAAAAAAAACCAACCAAACATAGGAGGTACAGTTATCCTGGAGGAAGATTTGGGGATCTTGTTGATTCAATGGAAGATTTTGCAAGCGGAGATACCCAAGACACAGCTTATATAATAAATATCTGTACTAATAATATTTTATCTACAAGGTCTGAGGAACTTGTAGCAAGGTACTGCCAACTGATGAGGAAGCTGAAAGAAAGGAGTGGGAAAGTTGGGTTTACAAGTATCCTTCCCAGAATAGGTGCAGCGAATATTTTCTATGGAAAAGCATCCTATATTAACAACTCTCTTAAAGTTCTTTGTGGGACTATTTTTATGAACAAATGGAGCTATTCTGGCAAGATGGCCTTCATCTATACAGGATGGGTACAGCAAGGGTGGAAAGAATAATTAATAATTCTCTTGTAAATTTTCAGACAGAATAGCATTGGAGAGTAGAGAGCACATAGGGGAGAGTGGCTCACCATGCTGTAATAATAATGTATCCTTTCAAAAAAAAAATTTACATGTCTACTACTGTAATGCGTCTAGTATTTGAAATAAGCTTGATGAATTTAAATGTTTAGTGCACTTACACAGCTTCAATATGATAGCTATAACGGAATCATGGGTGGAGACATGTAGGAGAGACTATATCGGCAAATTGCAACTACCAGGGTATAAATTAATCAATAAAGTGGTGGAGGAGTACTACTATACACCAAAAATCATATAAATTTAACCAAAATTAAAATTTACTCTCTCAAAGAAGTTTAGGTAATATGTGCTGAAATAAAATTAAATGGTTTTCCAATAAATATCTTTGTAGTGGATAGACCCTCACCACAATGGATTGAGATTGACACAGAAGTATAGGTTCCAGTGTTTACAAATAATAGATTTTGATATTAATATAAATCATAAGGAAAATAATATTAAAGTGCCAAATTTTAAAGGTGTATACTTTAATGGCTTCAGCCGTAAGTTTAAAGAGATCAAGTGGGAACCAATGTTAAGAAATGTTAATCAGTACTGGTCCTTTTTCACCAGGGCATTTTAGAGAATTAGATGAGCAATTCATTACGCGAAAAAACAAATGAAATGGCTAGAGTAAACCAAAATGGCAGAATTGTGATATCAAAGTCAAATTGAAGGATAGGAACTGTGCATACAAGCGTTACAAGTGTAACCCATCCGAAGAAACTAATTAAATTTACATAGCCCAATGAAGGGAATGTCAGAAGAAAATACAGTGCACAAAAAGAAAATATGAAATTCAACTTGTGAAAGAAAGAAAACATAACCCTAAAAAGTGTTTTTATTATGTATCCAATAAAAACCTGATAAAGGAAACAATATGATCATCAAAAATGACAATAATGAATTAGTTTTGGATACAGAAAAGATAGCCAATATATTAAATCACTTTTTGCCTGGGTATTTATAAATAAAGACAAACATAATATACCACAAATGAATGATTTGATAAACTTTAACAAACATAACCTTTTAACCAAAAAATTTTAACCAACTTTTCGAAGAAGGTGTTGTGCCATTAGATTTTAAGCTCGCAAATATAATTCCTATTTTTAAGAAGGGAAAAGAACTTCTTACCAATTACACTAGGGAACAATTTATTTGGTGAATTGACAAAAGTATATTTTTCTACCTAATTCGAGCATACTGAATTCAAATCTGAAATCAGATTCTCTCTAAATGCTACAGATTTTTCATAATATCTAACTAATATTATAAAATAATTTTCATTTTATCACACCTATCATCATGCCCTGAAGTAATTTTGAATCATCCTTTTGCGTTATTTATAGTAAAGCAGGTTTTTTTGCACAAACATTTTATTGCATACAAGAAGAAACTTGAATTACACATTAGGATTACAAATACTGTAATCAAATAGATGCTAATTTATTAATGACCGTACATCAGACTGGAGGACCTCTTTTTTATTTCAATTGGGCAAAAATTTGCATTTGTAACTCTTTCTCTTGTAAGTCTTCTCTGGCTGATCTCTTTTAATTGTCCAGCAGTAGTCCGCCATCATGTGTTTATCCCAGTGACCTTGGTAGGGCTCTTCTTTGCTCTTCAGTGCACAACGCCTTGACATACTGCTTCATCGACCCTAGTTTGAGATGAAGTGGAGGGAAAACGATCTTCTCTAGACTTACAATTGGCTCATTAACAATGTTTGGCATTCCTGCTTCCAAAGTTTCCTGAACTGGCCAATCCTTTTGGGACCAGTGTTCGTCACAGGATCGACTGTCCCACATACAGATATAGCATGGAAACTTTGTATATCCCTTCTGCTGGCCTAGGAGGAAGTTGACCATCTTAAGGTCTACACATATGATCTGTGTTCATGGTACTTAAGTAAATTCATCACAATTCTTATGTCATCATGAGTTTCTCGCAGATGGACAGAGTGACCGAGAGGAACTGCACCAAAGTCATTGCCATTATTCAAAAGGACACACTTGAGGCTACGCTTGAAGCTATCCAAAAACAGTCTCCACTCAGCAGGGCTATAGGTGCCAAGTCCCAACTCAGTAAACAGACCAGGAACATCGTGGCAGTATACAAATTGTTTGTCTTCAGAGAAATACTTAACAAATCTACTCTCCCTTGTTCGGTAATATGATACCTGTACCAACCTGTCAAGCATATGTCTTTCACTCAACCTGGAAGCTAAAAGTTCTGCAGCTTTCTTGGAGAGTGCCAAATCACGTATCAAGTCATTCAAATCCTCTTGATTGAAACAGTGAGGAGCTAAATGACTGTTTAGCATCTGATGATGAATCCATTCCGTGGATGTCCATATCAGGTACATCATTTTCATCCTCAGAGGAAGCATATCCACTGAAAATTGGAAATGGTAAAGACTCAGAATGAGGTATTGGCTGGATCGCCGAGAGAATGTTGGGGTAGTCGATCTTGGGCCAATTTTTCTTGCCAATCCCTTTAGTATTCACCAGACAGAATTAACAATCAGATACATGATCCTTTGGCTCTCGCCACAGCATGGGGATTCCAAAAGGAAGACCATTTCTCTTTCCTTTCATCCACTCACGAAGATGTTCCACACAACTATGGCAAACAGCATGTGGGGCCCACTTCTTATCTTGATCGCCAAGAGGAACATCAAAATATACCTTATAAGTGCGGATCACAAAGATTGATATATTGCGCCTTTGACAAACTAACGTAAGAGTCACATATGTAGCAGAAGGTGTCTGGATCATTAACGTAATTTCCTCTTGACAAAGCCATCACTCTAACATGGGACCTGAAAAAAGAAACAATTATGTCAATATTTTGCACAAATAACACTTATTACTATTCTAATACTATGTACTGTGAAGTATTTGCTTTCTACAAGCACTCTCTCTGTCCATCCGGAGGGCACTTTTCGGGGAAACTAGAAAATAGAAATTACAGAATAACTATAGCATGTAGGTAAAAATAGATTATATATTTGAGAATCAGCATGAAAAAAACAAATTAAAATTGGCAGATAAATCTAAGTCACCAGAAAATGTGATTGAAATTGTTCCCCTGTGTTATCGACCCATAAGTTTAACATCTATTGTAGGTAAATTAATGGAATCCATCATTCACGATAGGGTGATGGATCATTTAGAAGCGCATAATTGCATAAATGATATTCAACAAAGCTCTAGACAGAAACGTTCATGTTTAACTAATCTTTTAGAATTTTATAACAGCATGATTAAAAGCTATAACGAAAATAGATTTCTGGACATTAGTTTACTTAGACTTCGCTAAGGCATTTTACAATGTTCCTTATAGGCAATTACTAACTAAACATTTTGCTCATGAATTAGGGGAAACCTCCTACAATGGATATAGTCATGGCTAAGTAATTGTAAGCAGAGTAGTAATAAGTGGTAAATTTTCAGAGTGGACAAATGTAACTAGTGGCATGTGACAAGGGTCTGTGTTGGGACCATTATTGTTCCTTATTTATGTAAATGATATTGAAATGGGAAAATATATTTTTTTATTTACTGAAAATGTCTAACTCTCTCCTTCATTTTCCCATGAAGTTAATTATAACCTTTTGTTTCAGGATGTCCTGTAATGTGTACAGTCCTGCATGATAAATTGAATAATTTGCTAAATCATTAATGCCTTTTTGGCTGCACTTATTTCCTACTAGGCCCTCTCAGGTAACATATATTATGTTTTGTATATTTTTTTATTGTTCTGTACAAGTAATTCCAGTTGAGGAAAGTGCCATCAATAAGTCAGAATACTCAGCTTATTTGTACTCAGATCTAATTCATGTTGAAACTAGTCTTATGACTATATTCATACTTTTTTTAATGACTAGTGATTCTACTGTAAAAATCCTGGAGGGATGTCATCTTCAAGGGACTCACCACCATGGCGGAACTCCCTATTCCAGCGAGCAATGGTTGCATAGGAAGGGGCGGTGTCAGTGTAAACTACAACCATACGTTCATGGATCTCTTTTGCATTCTTGCTTTCGTTGGTAAAAAATTTGATCACTGTGCGGTGCTCAACCTTCTCCATTGTTGAAAAATTTGTGACTGACGTTCTGCGATCAGCTACTGCTTCTTAAATAGATGAGGCAGGAGCATGCAGCTGCAGGTCCTGACTTGTCATAACTTGCCTAACACCCCCGCAAACAGCCATCCCCCCCCTTCCTCTGTTTTGTCCTACCGATTCGCAAAACTTATTGACCGCCCCTCGTACATTTTAGTATTTACTTCTTCATTTGTAAGACATCTCAGATGTGTCAAGCTTCAGGTTCCAGCAGAAATCAGCCAGCATAGCAGGGCTCCATTTTCCCCTATACCCGTTTTCCATTGACACTATATTTTGATGGAACTTCTCTCCATGTTCATCACTCACATCTCCTGCATTCTCTGGGAAGAAGGACAGATGAGAATAAAGAAAGTCTATCTTCAATGACATATTGCATCCGAGATCTCGATAGCACTTGATTAGGTTCTCCACTATACGCTCTCGCCTGGCTCCTTGGCCTTGGTGCTTTCCCAGAAGTTGTTTGCATACATCTTTGAATGCATGCCAGGCTGCTATCTCAGTTTCATCCATTGTCACCTTGAAGTCCTCATCAGTTATAATTGATGAATCTGACGGCCTACGAATATGCCTTCTTTAATTTTTGCATCACTTATTTTAGGGAAGATCGCTTTGAGGTACTGGAAACTTGGCTTGTTATGTTGCAGTGCTTTTATAAATTGCTTCATTGGGCATAGTTTTATATGCATTGGTACAGCTCATAAAATTTCTTCACATATTTAGTCAACTGTCTCTTGTATTGTCTTAATGTAACTGATCCACATATATAACAGAAACTGTCTGGGGAATTTTTGCATTCTCTAGGCATTTTAGCTGTGTCTCCTGTAAAGAAAAAACACTGTAGTATCTGAAAAATAATATAAATAATAACAGCAACAAATATTAAATATAAAAAGTAAAAATAGGAAGCATTAATAGTAAGTTATAAAAATATCAAGCATTACATAAGAGTTACCATGGACTTGGGTCCATAGAACCAAAAAATATTGAGTATACTTTCATAAATTTCATAGGATAGGTTGACAAATACCTTAGGAACACCCTATTAAAATTATATCAAAATCTGTTTATAACTTTTAGAGTTGTCAGTTTCAGCCCAATCCTGTTTACATTCAATCTCTAAAGAACCATCTCATTGTATTTAATGTAAGTAAGATGGTAATTTACGAGAAACTGGAGAGTCACAGGAAGAGACGGATGTTACATTTGTGATTTATACAAAAAATTGCACATAGAAAAAGTTATTCTCATTTCCATCATTTTTTTTCTAATTATTGTAGTGTAATTAAAGCGAATTTTTCTAAACATGGTTATATTCTGCATATTTCTAATGAGTTATGTCTCCTGTTTGGGTATGGAACACAAGATGACCACCTGCATTGAGTCTGCATACATTTATGCACTCCTTGAAATTTCTGATAACTCTCTTACAGATGTAAGACTGAATGCCTCCAATCACATGCCTGATTTCAGTATTGGTTTCAGGAATTGTGCATAGTTTGTTGGCGTATACCTGTGATTTCACCTACCCCCATATAAGAAATCACAAGGGGTAAGATTGCAGGACCTTGGTGGCCAATCCTAGTCATCATGCAAGGATATCACTCAGTGCAGAATTTTTTTGTGGAGTAATGAAAGACTTTGGCATAGTATGGCAGGTCGCTCCATCCTGCTGAAACCAGAGGTTGTCAATCTCTGTATCTTGCAAGTTAGGCCATAACTAAATAGAAATCATATCTCAACAACGTTCTCCATTAATGGTAACTGCATTCCCCTCATCTTGAAAGAACGGTCCAAGCACTCCACCTGTCCAAAAAACACACCACACAGTCGCTTTCAGTGGATGCATTTCACACTTACATTGAGGATTTTCATTTCCCCAAATCCGGCAGTTCTGTTTATTGATAAATCCACTCAAGTGGAAGTGGGCTTCATAACTGAAAATGATTTTCTTTGGCTGCAAATCTTTCCACAACCCAGTCAGCATATAGAGATCTTTATGCAGAATTCAATGTAATAAAGTAGTTTGGATGTCCAAATGCTGCGAACGTCTGCAAAATGATCTTCCCAGACTCAAGAGTGATACTGTCTCACACAACAGCAATTTGTTGATTTATCTAACAAGAAAGACTCCACTGTTGCAACTGAACCACTTGTTTTAAACTTCGTCATTAGTCTGCGAACCATAGACTCATTGGGTGCTTTATTTCTCCCCAAAATGCTACGAGGGGCGGTCAATAAGTTTTGCAATTCGGATATAAGGAAACGAGAGATGAGGAAAAGTGTTTTATTATTTTTCAATATAACTACCCTCGACTTCAATGCAATTGCGCCACTTGTCCCGGAAGCTTCAAATTCCCAACAACCAGAAATCTCCCGACTGCTGTTCAATCCACACTTGGACGGTGATCTGGACATATTCATCGTCCCCAAACCGGCGTCCACGCAGTGCAGCCTTGAGCTGGCGGAATAAAAAGTAGTCGCTAGGGGCCAGATCTGGACTGTAGGGGGGATGGTTGAGCTCCTCGAATCCGCACTCGCGCAGGGCAGCTTGTGCAACTCTGGCCTTGTGGACTTTGATGACGTTGAAGTCGATCATAGGGCGTGAGGTTTCTACGGACCCAACGGGCAGAGACCTTGGTCATGGCCAAATTGTCATGAATGATGTTGATAACACTTCAGTGTGATATTCCAAGTTCTCGCTCGATTTCTTCGACCTTCACCCGTCAATTTTTGAGGATCCTCCTCTCCACACGGGCCACATTGTCCTCGTTGGTCAAGTCAGACGAGCGTCCTGGACGGGGATCATCTTCAAGGGACTCACAACCATGGCGGAACTCCCTATTCTAGCGATCAATGGTTGCATAGGAAGGGGTGGTGTCGGTGTACACTGCAACCATGCGTTCATGGATCTCTTTTGCATTCTTGCCTTCCTCGCTCAACCTTCTCCATTGTTGAAAAATTTGTGACTGACAATCTGCGATCAGCTACTGCTTCTTAAATAGACGAGGCAGGAGCGTGCGGCTGCAGGTTCTGACTTGTCATAACTTGTCCTAACACCCCCACAAACAGCCACCCCCCTTCCTCTGTTTTGCCCTACCCATTTGCAAAACTTATTGACTGCCCGCTGTATGAAGTGTTCAAACTGTTTACATTGCACTTTATCCACTTTGGTAAAATGTCTTTACAATGAGCTGCTCAGTTGTAAACTGCTCCATGGCGCACCGCACACAAATATTTTGAAAAACAAACAAAAACTATTAATCGTAGTAAGAGAGAGAGCAAACATGATAAAAGCATGCTTCAAACTTCAAAACACAAAAGTGTCACACCCTTTATATACTATAAATACAGAATCCCACTATTAATTCTAAGGATACAGTATACTTATTGGGGTAAATATTCTGTATATGACTAGCTAACCCTCAAATTAGCTTGAGAAAAGTTTCCAAACCTTGGGCAAATGTTTCTGAGCACTATAATATTCTACACAAATCAGCATTAGATTTTCTCATCTCAAGCCCTTCATGATCCAGTCTGACCAAATAGCACCTAACGCCATAGCCAATCAGCATTCTGTATTTTCCAATAATGCTGGTGTGCTCTTAATTGAAACTAAATCAGTTAACACAATGGCTACCAATTTGTCAACTTATGTGTATATGTGCTGCTCCTATAGTCTTAAAGTTCACAGTTCTTGATTACTTAATTATAGTGTTTTGAAAAGTTTTCTCAGTATGCTATTTGGATGAAGTGAGTATGCCCTTCGATGTAAGTAGTGTGTATGTAGAATGTGATTATTGTAGTGTTGAAAGAAGAGCAAATGTGTCTTTGGTAGAGAAGGTGCATCAGTTGCGTGATGAATGTAAGAGAATAAATGAAATGGCGCATGAAGTGATAAGGGATGAGAGTATATGCATGAAGAGTGTGGCTTGGACCAAGAGCAAGGAAGATAGCCCTAGACTAGGGACTGGAGAGAAAGAAGTGACTGATGTAAGTGAAGATGAATGGTGCGTGAATATGGATAGAATGACTAGGTTAGGACAAATTAGATATGTGAGCAAAATGAATATGGAACCTGTTAGGTTAACTAACAGATTTGATGCCCTGAGAGAGGAAGAGGTTGAAAGGGATATATTTGGCTGATGTAGTTGTGGCAGAAGTGGAATAAGTGTTAGTTTGAATGAGAATAGTAGGAAGGTTATGGCAGAAAGTGGAATAAGTTGTAGTTTGAATGAAAATAGTAGGGAGTCACAAGGAATAGTAGTACCTCAAAGGACATTGCTGACCATACTGAGCAGGTACTATTTTGGGAAGGCCCTAACATCTAGCATGAGAAAAAGCATAGCATAAGGAGGCTCTCCCCTACCACCCGCTTTTGCAGGTATAGAAAGTTTGTTTTTTTTTGTTTTTTTTTAAAGAGCTCATCTGGCGACTGCCTACTTGGGCATTAGTCGCCGTTGTATAGAAAGTAGAAAAGCTAGCTGATTGTGATATGAAAAAGGACACAATCAAGAAATTTTAATAGAATAGCTGAAACCTATCTAACTTACTTCTATAATCTACTTGACACTACATTCTATACATATTTATGGATTACATTTAAACCGTTCTACAGACTAACTATTCACTACCTCGACAGAAGACAATTCCATGTACCATAGATCTTATAAAAGAAGTAGTTGCCGCAAATACTAGTCTGGAATGGGGGAAATACAGCTTGTAACCATGGTCACAAGTCATTTGTGTGTGTTCAACTTGAACATCCTCCTGTAGTCCACATTTTCGACACCCCTTAAAATCTTGAAGGTCTCTATTACCTGAACCTGTAATTGGTGAGGCTCCAAAGAGAAAACCCCAAATTTTGAAGCCGATGCTGATAGCCTTTGTGCCTAAGTGAATGAATTAAGTTGGTGGCCCTAGCCTGAACCCATTCCAGTGTCTCTATGTCCTTATGCAGTTTAGGGGACCAGAAGTGAATGGTATACTCCAGGTGAGGCCTGACTAGATAGTTGTACAATTTGAGGATAATCTCATTGTTTTGGAAGTGAAATTGCCTATGTATCTCAATAGTCTTTGTGCTTGTTATTCTACATTGGCACACTGCCTGGAAAACTTTAGGTTGCTGCTGATTGGCACACACGTCCTTTTCCAGGTCAGTCACCTCCAGAACTCTACCTAACAAGTGGTAGGCTTCTTGAGGATGGCATTGCCGATGTGCATCACCTTGCACTTATCAAGGTTGAATGGCATCTGCCAAGTCTCAGACCACTATCCTAAGCTCTGAAGGCTGTTTTGTAGGCTTTCTACCCCTTCATATGAGCTCTTGCCACCTCATAATTTTACATTGACTGACAATTTGGATATCAAGCAAAGCAGCCATCGGCTATATCATTTATATAGATGATGAACAAGAGAGGACCGAGCAGGGAACCCTGGGGCACACCGCTACTCACGGGGGCCCCATCTCGAGGCTATCCCATTTATTCTTACTATTTATCACCCGATGACAACCAGTTCTCAATCCAGTCAGCCACTCCACCTGTGATGCTAACCATGCAGACTTTGCACATCAACTTGCAGTGTGGCACTTTATTAAAGGCATTTTGAAAGTCCAGTTATAAGATGTTCACATCCCAACTATGACTACTGACCAGATTGCTGTGAAAGAATTCTAGTAGATTTGTGAGAACTGAAGGCCTCTATTTGTTTGTTTTGACCACAACAGAGGACAAACTTATAGGATAGTAGTTACTCAGGTATTTGTGCTCTCCCTTCTTAAATATGAGTGGTCCCATCCACCAGTTTTCTGGCAGTAAGTTGTGGCACAACCTCACTGCTCACTTCCCAAAGGGTGAGTGAAAGGCATTGTTTCAGGTGTGCCTCCAAGATTGGATGTGGCGATGGAATGGTTGTCTCTTACAATTGGACTGAATGAATATGTGAAAGGCCTGTGTGAGGAGTTGGGATTGGTGTTTGTAGAGGTTTGGAATGGGGTTTTATGGGAATAAGGCTTTGTATGCATTGGATGGACTCCATCTAAACCGGTGCTGTGGTAGTGTGGTGGAACGAATGTGAGGGTGTTTGTAGGGCCATTCTCCCACCCCCTTTCTAGTGGACCTCTCCCTCCCTCTGTAATAATGTGCATGTGAATGGGGAGAAGTTTTGATATATATATGTTGGATTTCATGTTCTATTTTTAAAAAAAAATTCTCTCTTTCCAGAAGCCACTTTATTTATTGCTCTGTTCAATTTTGTGAAGGTGTTCCTTCAATTTGTAGAGTGTGGCTGGTATAACAAAATTTGGGAGTAATTTAATTAAATTTGATATAGGTCCATAATTAGTAATTCGTTTGGATGGGAGGGCTTCAATAGCCTTGAGACTGTGACCGGGCTGCTTATTTATTGTGCTGAGCTCGGAGGCGCCAGGTCTTTAACGCGCACAACAATTTTGGCCAAAAAGGGTGACTGCCGGCAAGACTTTCCCCCAGGGGACCCTAAATCTAAATAAAAACATGGTACCACGAGAACTAAAGGCCTCTATTTGTTTTTTAAAATATTTTTTGATTGGTTTTGAATAAGAGAATTGTTTCTTTTTTTTGCATGTATGTTTTTGGTTTTTGTATATATATATATATATATATATATATATATATATATATATATATATATATATATATACATACTTTTCTAAATAAAGGACTGTATATACGATATGTTTCACTTCTCCTTCGATTTCTCACATACAACTTAGTTTAGGAAATGTAGGATTTAGGGCTAGAGTGTAGGTTTGCAGCTCGCTACATTTGGCACCCAAACAGGGACATGAGATCTCGAAACCGGGAGCGTGACAGGATTGGATTGCAGTCCATCATCGGATTGGACTTAGTAAAGGCCTTAGGCTGCATGAGTAGTTTGATTGTTTTTCCCTTCTTCTGTCCTTTCATACTAACCTGGGAGAATGGCTTCTGTGGAGCAAGGTCTCCATGATGAGATTGTGGAACTGAGGCTGGAATTGAGACAGAGAGAGAAAGAATGTACAATGTTGAGGACAGTTATTGAGGGACTGAAAAGTGATATAGTGGGTATAAATGAAAAGACTGATCGGATGAAGGTGGAGATGGATGAGAGGCAAAAGGAGGTTGAAAGAAGAATGCAGGACCTCTATGACATGATGAAAGGGTCAGGACTGGCCCCAGGACCCTCAACCCTGACCCCTGCTCTGACCGAAAGGGATAAGACTAATGGGATCAATGGGAGTGTGTGCGAGTCTAGAGAGGACAGGATGATTGTGAGTGGTAGGAAAGGTGAATAGAAAAGAGTGGAAGGTAAAAAAGGAAGGAAGAATGGTTTGAATGGTAAGGATAGGAAGATGAGGTAAGAGTGTGGACACTCTCTATTCAGATGAAGAAGAGAGTGAATGTATGATTGGCATGAGTGAGAGTGAGAGTAGCTCAAGTGAGTTTGAATGCTATTTTAAGCTAAAGTACCTGGAGAATAAGGGGCACTGGGTGAATATTTTAGTGGTGTTTGGATGGAAAAGTGTTAGAATTCTTCTGACTGATAAAGAGTGTGGGTGAACCGAAGTATGAGGTGGTGAAGGAGAGACTGATTGGGCAGGTGAAATGAATGAAAGTGTGAATATGTGCATAGGCTTGAGATTATGGCGAGAAAGAGGTATGGTGATGATGGTGTGAATGAATGTAAGCAATTGATAAGAAAGTTTCTTGATACAGTCCTGCGAAAGACAAATGAATGGCTGAATGCAAAGAGAAAAGAGAGAATGAGGCTGATGGGAGAACGGTTGATGTGGAAGGATGTTTTGGAGCTTCTGGAAGATAGGCAATTTGATGAAGAGTGTGATTTGGATGAGGATGGATAGTATAGTGTGAATGTTGGTGGTAGGAAGACCAGGAGCTTTCCTTCACCTCGGCAGTTTGGTAGCTATCAGGATGCCCCGAAGGCTACTCCAGCCGGAATGATGTTGAGTTTCCTGGGCCGGCAGAGTGGATAGATGAATGGGTATGGACAAGTGGTAGGGGACAGATGGCTGTGGGTATGAGAGAGCAACAGAGATATGTTCCAGCAAGTAAACATCGAATAGTGTGAAAAAGATTGTGGAATGTCGTAGCTGTGGAAGGAAGGGGCATATGTTGGCAGAATGTAGGTGGACATCTGGTGCGTGTTTTGGGTGTGGTAAGAAGGGGCATATGATAAAGGATTGCCAGGAAAGTATGAAAGTGTTTCAAATGTAAAGAAAGAGGCCATTTGAAAAGAGAGTGTCCGAAGTTGAATGGTGGAGTGAATGCTGGGGGAGTGGAAGCTACGCATGTGGTAACGGTGGAAAGGCTGGTCACTATGTGATGATGTGTTGTGACCAGAGGAATGTATGTAGTTATTGTGCGGTGGAAGGGCATTCAAGTGAAAGGTGTTGGATTAGACAGAGCGCAAGGTGTGAATGGAAAGTCTGAGTCAGGAAGCTGAATTGTGAGAGGGTAACTGGTGAAGTATCCTCTGGGTGTGTGTGTGAGTGATGTGTTGGTAGGTCTGTCAGTGTGAAAGTTCTGTCCGGTAGGAAGTATGAGTGTCTGAGTGTGAAGATTGAATTGAACGGGGTTGAGTGTTTGGCAGTGATAGATTCTGGGTGCAAGAAGAGTTTGGTATATAAGGATGTGTATGACAAGTTGAGTGAAAAAGCCCACCTGTCTGAGTGTAAAGGTAGTTTGGTAGGGATTGGTGGTATGAGAGTACCTGTGATTGGTATGATAAGAATGATAAGAGTACCTGTTCGAATGCATGGTATGTTGATGAATGGGTGTGAATTCTCTGTGGTTGATAAGGTGAGTAGTGAGTATGGTGTGATTTTAGGGTATGATTTTATGAAAGTGAATCGTATGCTTGTGCATCCTGCATGTGATCAGATTGAGAGAAAGATTGGGAAGAGTGGGGTGTACAAGTTTTATGTAGGGAAAGATGGTAGTGTTTTGAGGAGTGTGTTTAGTGGTATTGAGGTGACTGCTATGGAGAGTGTAAGGCTTGTGAAAGGGTGAATGTTAGAGTGAGTTAGAGTAAGGATTTGAGTTTGAATGTGGGTGAGAACACTGTGTTATTGGATGGAAAGGGTGCGTATTATAAGGTAAGGCGTGTTGCTTGTGTGTTTGATGGCTTGATGAGAATGAATGATCCCTTTGTATGTGTGCAGGAGGACCCCAGAGTGAAAGGGCAGGTGAGAGGGATCCAAGTTGGCAATGTGCTGGGTCACCTCTCCACTGTCAGGGAGGCAGGTGTGGATGATTGCACCGATGTCAGGGTGAATGTTGTGAAGGAAAAACTTTTGAGTGGACGTATGATGAAGTGAAAAGATGGTGAAATTGGATGAATGTTTGACTGAGTATGAAAGGGAGGATATGTATCGAATGCTATTTGAGTGAAAGGGGCTCCTCAGTAAGGGCAATCTGGATTTTGTTTTGGGATAGCAAAGCTCTCAGAATTTAAGATTGTCCTGAAGGAGGGCACCCCAATCTATCAGTGACCAAGACATTTACTGCATCCGTTTGCTGATGAGACTGAGGAGCAGTGTGTGGAGTTGGAACGATTGGGGGTGATTGAAGAAAGTGAGAGTGCATGGAATAGTCTGATTGTGCCGATACGTAAGCCAGATGGAAGGTTGCACCTGTGGATTATAGAAAGGTGAATGAAAGAACTGTGGAGAGGTTTCCGATGTGTGTGGTATCTGACTGAGTGTGTGTATAGTATGCATGGGATGAAGTGGCTTACTAAGGTAGATTTGGTTCAGGGGTATTACCAGATGCCCATTGCTGAGGAGAGCCGACCGATGACTGCCTTTTCCTCTACAAAGAGGTGTTACCAGTTCCGGAGACTCAGCTTTGGGTTGGCCAATGCTCCCGGTGCCTTCCAGTGTGCTATGAATGTGGTGTTGAGTAAGTTTGCGAGCAAGAGTGTGATTGTGTTTATAGATGATATTTTTATTATGAATGAGAGTTTTGAGATTGGTGAATGATATATTGAGAACATTGGAATGTGTTGGTGTGAAGTTAGCAAAGTGTGAATGGCTTGCGAAGGAAGTGGAGTTCTTTGGGCATATGGTGAGTAAGAATGGGTTGCAAAAGTTGCTGAAGTATGTTGAGATAGAACAAATGTTTCTGGGATTGATTGAGTTTTAGCGAAAGTTTATACAAGATTGTTTGGGTATAAGTAAGCCTCTGACTGAGTGGATGGGGAAGAAAGGTAGTACGATTGTCAGGTGGAGTGATAAGATGAATGAAGCATATAAGAGACTGAAAGAAGCAGCGGCTGAAGATGTTGAGTTGACATACCCGAACTATAGTGTGAAGGCTAAGATGCTTGAATTGTATATGGATGCGAGTGGGTACTGTATGGGAGGATTTCTAATGCAAGAGCAGCATTTGAATGGAGAGAATGTAAGGCGGAAAATTGGGTATGTATCAAAGGCTATGAATGCAGTAGAGTGAAAGTATTCAACTGTGGAGCGAGAGTTGGCTGCTATAAGGTATTGTTTGAAAGTACTGCGTCTGTTTTTGTATGGTGTGAGGTTTGTGGTCAAAACGGATCACCAACCTCTTGTGTATTTGCCATGTATGAAATGGGCTGGTATTGGGATTACAAGGACTTTGGAAGATTTGAGTGATTTTGATTATGTGATGGAATTATGTGCCTGGTGAATGGAATGGAGTGGCTGATTTGATATTGAGGTATCCTGGTTCAAATGATGAAAGTGTATGTGGAGTGAGTGATCCTGAGTACTTGCCAAGAGGGATTATGAATGGAAAGGAGAGTAAGGGTGGTGGTGATTCTTTGTTTGAGAGAGTATGGAATGGTTTGCAAGATATGAAGAGTGATGGAGTAGATAGTGTGGATGACTTAAGGAAGAAGGTAATGAGTGAAGTATGTAGGAAGCCTGAGAGTATTGGTAAGGCAAGAGTGCAGAATTTTATGAAAGAATTGAGAGCAATGTGTGTGCCAGGGGTCTCGCCATTTCAGGAAGTGTTGATTGCCATGAGTCATCTGTATGGAGTGATTGTCTATGTGCACTTTGGTGGCCATTGTGTACAAGGATGAGAAAGTGAAAGGTTTGAATGCTAGTGTGGTGCATCTGCAGTGTTTGAGTGATGTGCATTACAATTGGGTGATTGAGAAGTGTTCGTATAGCAGAGAGAAGAATGATTGTCTGAAGGGAGATGAGTGTGTGGTGAGTGATGATGTGGGTGGTGATGATGGTGTGGATGTCAGTGCTGATGTCAGTGTGATTGTTCCTTCTGTGTATTGTGAACATGGTGGACCTGGTATGATGGAAGCGAGAGTGAAAGGTTTTTCTGTGGTTTGATAGACACAGGAGCGTAAGTGTCTTTAGTGAAAGGCGAGTGAAAGATAGGTTTCATTCATTTGAAATAGTAAAAGAAGTAAAAGGTAGGTTGAATGTGTCTAAGATGAGTGAAAAGTTTGAAGGACCATATAGAGTTGTGAAAGTCTGGGAGGATGGTGTGACATATGTTTTGGAGAGTTTGAATGAAGGTGTGACTGAGAGAGTGCAGCTCATCAGAGTAGGTTGAGGAGGTGGAGAGAACCTCCTGACTACCTGGTGAGTTGTCCAGTGTATGAACTGTGTAGAGAGAGGGATAAGGTGCTTGATGATGAGGTGGAGTGTGATAGTATGGATTTGTCTGGGAAGGAGCTTGTTTTGATTTTGAAGCATAGAAAGCATGCAAATAAGAGTGAAAGGAAAGATGCAAGAACGAATGAAAGTAGTAAGTCTGAGCAGAGTCTCTCTTGTATGGGGAAGCTTGAAAGAGAGATTGAGTGTCTGCATAAGCAGGTGCGTGATTTGGCCGATATGAGTACGCAAGTGAGTGAGCTTCCTGTGGCTGATTTTTCTGGTTTTGTAAACAATATGAATGATAGTGTGTTTGGGCTGAATGAACCCTAGTGTGGCTAATTTATCTGGTTTTATGAATGGTAAGAGTAGAGGTGAGTTTGATGTGGAGAATGATGAGGTGACTGATTTTTCTGGCTTCTGGTGGGAACCAGTTGAAGGGGTGTCCTGTGTAGTCACTAAGAGTAGAGGGGTTGTGAGTGATTTGTCTGTTTCACAAGAGTGTACCTTGAGTTGGATGAGAGCTGTGAGTGATGAGCTGATGAAGAGTAAAGGTTCTGACCAGAAGAGTATGAAAGAGTTCTGTCAAGATATGGGAGAGCTAGTGATGAAGGCTAAGAGTATGGTGGATGATATGATTGATAGTGATGAGGAGACTGACAGGAAGATTGACGAATGACCCTGACAGATCGCTTACGCGTTTGAAAGATTTAACAAATTATGCTAATATAAAGAAATGTATGGGGTACGGGTAAAGCACACTTTCTTGATTATGGGTACAAGAGGATGCAGAAATTCACCAGATTTGTTCTGTTTTGTGTGTGGTTTCTATGTTGGACCTAAGCATGTATCACATAAAATTGTGAAAGGTGCAAAGTACCTGATTGCTTATAGACTGTACTTTTTTATGAGTATGGGTGACCAAGAAAAACCATGGACCACTCATGTGATATGTGGAAGTCGTCGATCAAATTTAGATGCATGACTGAGAGGTGCAAGAAAAGCAATGCTATTTCCTGTGCCGAGAGTTTGGTGAGAGCCAAAGAATCATCACGATGATTGCTATTTTTGCATGATTGACATATAAAAGTACAAAAAGTTAAGGGAAGAAAATCCCTTCCATATCCCAACATTTCATCCTCTATTGCACCTATGCCACATGATACCTTATTGGTTCCATGGCTGTCAGAAAATGTAAGTAAATCCTATCAAATTGGAAGCTATATTCTTTGTAACAGAATCAATAATGAAATATTCAAAATATCTAGCTAAGGTTTGTTGTAATGTGATTACACATGCAATCTATATTTATGCTCCAGCTATTAAATGCATCTCCTTCTATATATATTTCTTCAGGTAGAGGGTATGATGGAGGTCTCATCAGGAGAGTCGGAAGGTTATGACAATGAAGAAATGGATGAAACGTTTGATTTGAGCCAAGAATGAGTACCCGCCCACACTTTCCAAATCAATGTGAACTGGATGATCTAATCAGGGACTTAGGTCTCACTAAGTCAGGAGTCAAGCTTTTGGCATCCAGACTTAATGAATGGAATGTTGAGAGAGGACTGCAATCAACAGTATACAGGAAGCACCATGAGGAATTCTGCAAAGATATTAATGGCTTTTTTACAGCTATTGGAATTGATCACAACCCTGAAGAATGGAAACTTTTCATAGATAGTTCTACAAAAGGCCTCAAAGCTGTTTTACTACATAATGGGAATCAGTATCAATCCTTGTCTATAGCATACTCGTACAGATGAAAGAAGAATATGACAATGTAAAAAAGCTTCTTGAAAAGGTCAACTATACAAAGTTTAAATGGGATGTTTGTGGTGATTTTAAAATGCTTGCCTTCTTACTTAGATTGCAGGGTGGGTACACCAAGTATTCATGTTTTCTTTGCCTATGGGACAGTAGGGATGATCATGAACATTACCAGAAGGTTGAGTGGCCCCCTCGAGATGACTTGCAGCCAGGAAAACTAAATGTTATTAGACAGCCTCTTATAAAGCCTGACAAAGTTTTGCTACTTCCACTTCATATAAAGCTTGGTTTGGTCAAACAGTTTGTAAAAGCATTAGATCATGGTGGAGAAGCATTTCTAGAGATTTGTCTACTCTTTCCAAAGCTATCAAGAGGCCAAAGTAAAGGGTGGTATATTTATGGGACCGCAAGTAAAGAGAAGTCAGTACAAATGCAATGAGTGATATCGAAAGTGAGGCGTGGTCTGCATTTCAAAATATACGAGGGGCAGTCAATAAGTTTGGCAATTTGAATATAAGGAAACGAGATATGAAGAAAAGTGTTTTATTATTTTTCAATATAACTACCCTCGACTTCAATACACTTGCGCCACTTGTACCTGAGGCTTCAAATTCCCGACAACCAGAAATCTCCCGACTGCTGTTCAATCCACTCCTCGACGGTGAGCTGGACATCTTCATCATCCCCAAACCGGCGTCCACGCAGTGCCAGCCTTGAGCTGGTGGAATAAAAAGTAGTCACTAGGGGCCACATCTGGACTGTAGGGGAGATGGTTGAGCTCCTCGAATCTGCACTCAGGCAGGGCAGCTTGTGCAACTCTGGCCTCCAAACTTTGATGACATTGAAGTCGATCATAGGGCGTGAGGTTTCTAGGGACCCAATGGCCAAGCCTTCACAAAAATAGCGGTAACTCAAACATTTTTTTAGTATGTTGTGGAATCTATCCAGAGTTTGCATTGTTGGGCAATTACTGAGTTCGTTAAAACGAACGGTGGCCCAAAGTTATCTGGGTAGCCCGTTGTAATATTTCTTTAGTAAGCCAGTGAATTGAAATTTTTTTCAAAGATTAACATTTGCATATTTAAGGGAGTGTAAATTAATTATTTTATGAGTCAAGCCTAATATTAATTAGCAAGTTAATTTTTTAAAAAATATTTGGGGGGGCGGGGGAGTTTTGATTGATTAGTTTGTTGTAAAATAAACTATTTTTGGTTAATGTTTCCATCTATCGCTTGAACAAAAGTTTTGGCAATATTAGTAGTTATACTTCGAGATTCTACCTTAGTTTGTGATATTAATCCCTTGAAGCACTAATAACTGCCTTAATCGAGTACATACGAGGTGCAAGGCACCAGCTTTTAACCTCAGCATCGGTCAAAAATATATATATAACTACTACATAATAAATTGGTGTCAGGTTGTAGAGGTTTATAAATGACCGCCCCCCCCCCCAAAAAAAAAAAATAATTAGTTAGTTGTTTTGTCCCTTGTTGAATAAGAACAAATTATTGCTAAATCGTTCAAGGATAGATAAACGGGGTGAAAAAAGGAATTTTGTTTTGGTGCTGATTGCTAACCTAGTTAATTTAAAGAGAGAGGTTAGGTTAGGTTAGGTTAGGCAGAGCGCTAAGTGTTTAATGGTGGTATAATTTCTGTTCGCTTAAGTAGGCCCCTTATCAATTAGTTGAAAATGTTACCACGCCCCTCCCGTAGGAAACATCCCCTTATGCGTTCACCTCAGATCCACCAGAGCGACTGGTGAATTGCATAATAGATATGAGATCACCCGGAAGAGTAAAATTCAAGTCTGGGGCAGTAAATGGTCATCCTGTGAAGTACTTTTACCTGGTCTAATGCCAAAAAATATTGATCGTAAATATTAAAAAGATTTCCTTGCTTATGAGAGACGAACGATGCTATGTTAAAACGTTAGTAGCGCCATTATCGATTATCGATGGGAATAAAAGATTTTGCAATGCTCAGCCTATGTGCTCTTAATAAAAGGCCCTTATCTTGCAAGCGAGTCAAGAACAGTGTGCCCAATACCCGTTTCAGAGCCAATTTTGGAAAGGGCTATAATCCTACATTTCTTCAGTGTTTCGATGACTGAGGTAATGGAAAAAAATAAATAAAACACTGTATTCCAAACTACTATCTGTAATGCACGCTGTTGATAAAAACGGTGTAGTTTTGTCATTATCTCCACTTTAAAACAATGAAAAAAGTATATAGATTTTATAGGAATTTCCAAAATTGGTTTGTATACTTGACTTTACCATTTTTTCAATAGTTTGATTGGTCCCCTTTTTCAATTTTACTTTCATGAATACTTTTGTGTTCTCTCCCTTTTGCACAATGGATGATGGTTCCCTGTCAGGACTGTAGCCTTATTTCGCTGTGTATGATTGCCATTGTCCGGTGTTTTAAGAAATCTACCATCCTGGAAAATCTTGTCATTTATCAATTCCTTGATAAGGAAATTTACCCATCTTCTGTTTAGTTTAGGTTATTTATTGATTTTTTACTTTATTTTATTTATTGACCTTGCCTTTTCATATACGCCAATGGCCTGATATATTAAATATGAACAATATAGTGGGGAAGGGGGTTACAGTTTAGGACAGCACTCCCTGTCTAAGAATTACGGCGAGTTAGTGACGGGTTTGCCCATAAAGATTAATTTTGACTGGGTTAGCTTAGGTTAGGCTAGTGGCCTTAGCTTAGAAATTATGACCAGTAGACCTAGCCATCGGTTAATGACCAGTATAGCAGCGAAGGGGGAGGGCACTCCTTATTCAGGAAGGGGTGGTTTACAGGGCCACAGCACTGTCAGATATTTGGTGAGCTTCTGACCGGTTTGCCTGTGAAGGTTAGGTTGGGTGTGGTTAGGGCTAGGCTAGTGGCTGTAGTTTAGTAGACAGTATCCATATAGCTGTGGCCTGTGAAATTTCTTTATCAAACCAGATCACTAAAAGGTTTAAAAATTACCTTGATCACTTATCTTACTGACCTGCCCCAAAGGTGGTTTGGCTAAAGGTCTTTGGTCATAGGCTAGCCTAGGTCTATGTGGAAATATTGCAATCTATGAAGAGAGTACCAGTAACCCAGGAGCAGTTGCTTTCTTTTCCTTGAACCTTCAGGTGGGAGACACCCTCCATAAATTAAATACACATATCGAAGTATCCTGGGTCATGTACTTTCAGAATATATATGATCATGGGAGCTATCTCTAAAATCGTAGGAGGAGTTCATTAAGAAACAGAGAGACAGAAGCTACAACTTTATTATAATATATATATATATATATATATATATATATATATATATGAATCCATTAAACCACATTGAAAGAGAAAATGGAATAATTTTTCCTTGCAGTAATATTTTGATTACCTTTTTGGAAAAAAATCTGTGCAGGGAAGCGATTTGAACCAAGCACACTGAGGCAGCAAGCACCGCTTTGATCACAGTTAAAAGTATGCCGTTAGTACACTATGCTACGCAGAGAACCAAAAAATTCTCTTAAAAGAATAGCTTTTAAGGAACACTTTCGTAAGCTCGAACGGAGACTATGAAAGAAATAGAAAATTAATTGGGAATTCAAAGAATAAATGAGGAATAGTTAAACGTGTGGCAGATATACAAATGTATATAATCTCTCAAAGTAGTGCAAGAGAATTATGAAAATGAATCCATTAAACCACATTGAAAGAGAAAACGGAATAATTTTTCCTTGCAGTAATATTTTTATTACTTTTAATTGTGATAAAAGCGGTGCTCGCTGGCTCAGTGTGCCTGGTTCGAATCGCTTCCCTGCACAGATTTTTTTCAAAAAAGGTAATCAAAATATTACTGCAAGGAAAAATTATTCCGTTTTCTCTTTCAATGTGGTTTAATGGATTCATTTTCATCATTCTCTCATGCTACTTTGAGAGATATATACATTTGTATATCTGCCACGCATTTAACTATTCCTCATTTATTCTTTGAATTCCCAATTAATTTTCTATTTCTTTCATAGTCTCCATTCAAGCTTGCGAAAGTATTCCTTAAAAGCTATTCTATTAAGAGAATTTGGGGGGAGGGCTCTCTGTGTAGCATAGTGTACTAACGGCATACTTTTAACTGTGATCAAAGCGGTGCTTGCTGCCTCAGTGTGCTTGGTTCGAATCGCTTCCCTGCACAGATTTGTTCAAAAAAGGTAATCAAAATATTATTCCGTTTTCTCTTTCAATGTGGTTTAATGGATTAATTTTCATCATTCTCTCGCGCTACTTTGAGAGATATATACATTTGTATATCTGCCACACGTTTAACTATTCCTCATTTATTCTTTGAATTCCCAATTAATTTTCTATTTCTTTCATAGTGTCCGAAAACAGTCTCCACTGACCTGTCAAGCATATGTCTTTCACTCAACCTGGAGGCTAAAAGTTCTGCAGCTTTCTTGAAGAGCACCAAATCACGTATTAAGTCATTCAAATCCTCTTGATTGAAACAGTGAGGAGCTAATGACTGTTCAGCATCTGATGATGAATCTGCAGACTCTGAATCCATTCTGTGGATGTCCATATCAGGTACATCATTTTCATCCCCGGAGGAAGCATATCCACTGAAAATTGGAACTGATAAGGACTCAGAATGAGGTACTGGCCAGATGGCCGAGAGAATGTTGGGGTAGTCGATCTTGTGCCGATTTTTCTGGCCAATCCCTTTAGTATCCATTCACCAGACAGAAATAACAGTCCGATACATGATCCTTTGGCTCTCGCCACACCATGGGGATTCCAAAAGGAAGACCAATTCTCTTTCCTTTCATTCACTCATGAAGATGTTCCACACAACTATGGCAAACAGCATGTGGGGCCCACTTCTTATCTTGAACGCCAAGAGGAACATCAAAATAGGCCTTATAAGTGTGGATCACAAAGTTTGACATATTGTGTCTTTGACGAACTAGCATGTAACAGCCACATATGTAGCAGAAGGTGTCTGGATCATTAACGCAATTTCCTCTTGACGAAGCCATCACTTTAACATGATACCTGAAAAAAGAAACAATTATGTCAATATTTTGCACAATAACTCTTATTACTATCTTACTACTATGTACTGTACAGTATTTGCTTTCTACAAGCACCCTCTCTGTCCGTCTAGAGGGCAGTTTTCAGGGAAATGAGAAAATAGAAATTACAGAATAACTATAGCATGTAGGTAAAAATGGATTATATATTTGGAATCAGCATGAAATAATGAATTAAAATTGGCAGATAAATCTAAGTCACCAGAAAATGTGATTAAAATTATTCCCCTGTGTTATTCATAGTTTGGTTACTGGAAGCCAGTTTTGAGCTGGGCTATGGGTTACTATATGGGGAAGGTAATTGTTTACTTTATGAGCGGGTGATTTTGCCTGGGATTTGGCTATTTTTTGCTATCTCACCGGCCAATCAGCAATCTGTATTAAACACTGTTAGTTAGAAAAACTAGCAATCACCTTTTGTATTCAAATATGATGTTATGCTTTCAAATTAGGAATATTAAGGGTTTTTTACAAGTTGTGGGGGTGTAGTGAGGGATATGAGAGGCAAAGCCCCTAATTTTTAAAGTACCTAAAAAAATGTAGGCGACGCTCTCGTCTTTAAATTACCAACTCAAAACAATGAAGTGAGTTAAAAAAAAAGTACCTATAAAAAACGTGCAAAATCAGCAGCTCATAAAGTAAAAGATTAACACACACCCGCTTACCCTCAGGAACAAGTAGTATGACAAAAGATTTTGGAACAAAGGCCAAAGTCCATCTGCCATAAAAAACATGGATTAGGCAAACCCATGCTATCATCTTGCGTGGCTAGTCTTGTTCCTAAGGGTGAGCGGGGAGGGGTGGGAGGATCCCCACCATAATATAGTAACTCATAGCCTGGCTCAAAACAGGCTTCAGGTAAACCAAACACATACGAATCTATAAATATAAATTAGCAGCCGAGGAGCTTATCTTCATCTTTTTTAGGCTAACCTAATGATCCCTGGAGGGTTTTTTTTCTAAATCATTACAAATTGGTATTTTTCAAATTGTTGTAATTAAACAAAAAATGCTCTAAATAAAAAAAAATCTGTAATATTTAGTTTAGGGGCCTGTTTCTATGTCGGACAGTAGCTTCGAATGTGGCCAATTACAGCTTGTATTTGTTTTATTTTGTTTTTAGCCTTTATTCTTTAGTAAATGCCTGCACTTCAACTCAATTATATTATTTAGTAGTGCATTGATTTTTTTTTTTTTTTACTAATGTTTATATTTTATGTTTCATTTGCCTATTTTTTTGTGTGTGAAACTAAACGATTATTTTGACCTTATTTCAAACATTGGCAACCCTGGATGAAAGCAGTTAAAAGAGCACGATTCTTGCAAACTTAGTTTGTTTGACTTTAATACACCTTTTGCAACAGGAGTGGAAAAGAAGCCCAGCTCGATTATAATAGTGAAAGGTGGAGATGGTTAACTTTTGTTGTGAATTGATTAGTTATTAGGTAATTTAAGACGATGATAGTGCTGCTGACATTTAACAATCACCTTTCGCATTCAAATCTGGTGTTAAGCTTTAGAATTAAGAATATTACAAGGGTGGTTTTAAATTGCAGGGGGGTGGGGTGCAACTCACCACAATTAAGTGCAATCAGGGTACTGGTAAAGTTTTGTTTTAACACATTTTCACAAATGAATTTAAAAATGTGTTTTTCTTATGCACTTTTATGTGTAGTTTTCAGATCTGACACTCATTTTTCCTGGAAATGCATACTTTTCCCATAAACAACCAAAGTACATATTAAGAAAAGTATGTATTTTGAGCAAAAATTAGCTTCAGATCTGAAAATTACACATAAAACTGCACAAGAAAAACATATTTTAAATTCATTTAAAAGATTCAGACCAGAACTAACCTGGTAATTTAAGACAACGATAGCGCATACCTACTTTAGGCTATTTCTGCCCAAAATGAACATTTATTTAGGTCTCCTCACCCACAACTTTTAAAAAAAAACTTGTAATATTCCTAATTCGAAAGACTACCAAACATCAATTGTTAAATATTATTAGGGCTCTAGTTTTAATCAAAGTTTTGGGCTGAAAACAGTTTATAAATAAAAGGGTTAAGATTCATTAAAATGAATCTTCACCCTATATATTTCTAAAGCCTGACAATCATCATCAAGAACTTCTTTTATGAGTTGGTATTGCGATCTATCACAGCTAATACATGCCATTATACCATAGAAACTGAAAACACGGGTAATAGTTCAGTTTAGGGGTACACGATAGGGGGCACTGTTTCTGGGCTATAATTTAGGCCTTATGACATCAGACAAAGCCCCTCATTTCAAAAGTAACTAAATTATTTTTATTTTTGGCAGAAATAGCCTAAAGTAGGCGGCGCTATAAAAATCTTTTAAAAGATCCAGAACCAGACCAGACCTAACCTAGTAATTTAAGACAACAATAGTGCCATCTACTTTAGGCTATTTCAACCAAAAATGCAAATTTTGTTAGGTACTTTTGAAATGGGGGGCCACTTAAATGTTAGGTGTTATCCCCCCCCCCCCCGCAACTTTAAAAAAAAACAAAAAACTTGTAATATTCCTACATCAAAAGCCTACCATAAGATTTGAATGCACACAGCGAATAGTAAATGTTGTTGGGCCTCAAGTTTAAATACAAGCCTTGCGCAGAAAACAGTTTATAAATAAAAGGCTAGCTAGCACTTGGTTGAATGCAGGCATTAGAAAAAAAAATGTGCTCTTAAATACAGTAACGGAAAATTTGGACTGGGTTTTTCTCCCTTTTAAAACCTTTATTCTCAAACTAGCGCAACTGCCGGATGCCATTAGACCATTAGCCTCGTGTCTGTAGTGACCAAGCATTTTCTCGGAGAGCTCTCTATTCAGTGATGTTTTTTACATTTTTTATTTTTCGGAGTAATATATTTAAGTTCAGGAAGATAGTTAACTTTGAGTACAGTGAAGACTCAATACTCGAACATTTTGGAAGTCAAACTTTTAGATACTCAAACACAAAAGTTCAACTTGGTACTTGAAAAAATATCTGGTACTCGTTGTACAATCACATGTGCGGACATTCAAAAACATTCTCCAGCATTCTGTCTGTGTTTTTTCATTTAGAAACTTACAATGGCACCAAAGAGGCTTATTAGTGGTGAAAATAAGCCTAAAAGGAAGAATGTAGTAACGACCATTGAATGGAAAAAGGAGATTATTGATAAATATGAGAAAGGAGCAAGAATCACTGATCTTGCAGCTGAGTATTATATGGCGAAATCTACAGTAGCCACCATACTGAAGGACAAGGAGGCCATTAAGGAAGCTGATGTAGCGATGGGTGTGAAAAAGCAACTTAAGCAACCTGCTGCAGTGGAAGAAATGGAAAAATTGTTGATGGTGTGGATAAATGAAAGGCAGATGGCTGGTGATTCTAAGTCAGAGGGCATAATTTGTGCGAAGGCTAGGCAGCTCCATGGTGATCTTATTTGTGATACTACCTCTGACTCCAGTGAAGATTTTAAAGCTAGTAAGGGGTGGTTTGGGAATTTCAAGAAGAGAACTGGAACTTATTCTGTTGTGGACACAGTGAGGCTGCAAGTGCTGACAAAGTTGATGCCTGAATTTAAGAAATTTGTAGATAAGGAGCGCTTAAGCCCACAACAGGTCTTTAATTGTGATGAGACAGGTCTGTTTTTGAAAAAAATACCAAACAGGACCTATATAACAAAGGAAGAGAAGTGTTTGCCAGGACACAAGCCCATGAAAGACAGGCTAACCCTGCTTCTGTGTGCCAATACTAGCGGCGACTGCAAAATTAAACCGCTGCTGGTGTACCATTCATAAACCCCAGGCCATTCAAGAAGAACAGTGTGCAAAAGAGCAAACTCAGTGTGATGTGGAGGGCAAACAAGAAAGCCTGGACAACCAGGCAGTTTTTCATGGAGTGGTAGGTGGAGGTGTTTGCACCTGCAGTGAAGACATACCTAATAGAGAAGAATCTGCCACTCAAGGCCCTCCTGTTGATGGACAATGCCCCTGCACACCCTCCAGGCATGGAAGAAGAATTGGGTAAGGGGTATAAATTCATCAAAGTGATGTCCCCCCCCCCCCCAACACCATGCCACTGATCCAACCCATGGACCAGAATGTTATCGCCAGCTTTAAGAAGCTGTACACAAAAGCACTTTTTGAGGTGCTTTGAGGTGACTTCTGAAACAGAGCTCACTCTAGGGAGTTTTGGAAGAATCACTTCAATATCCTCCACTGCCTAAGGCTTCTAGATAAAGCCTGGGGTCAAGTTTCTGTGAGGTCCTTGCAGTCTGCCTGGAAAAATCTGTCGCAGACCTGTGTGACAGCCAAGGATTTTGAGGGATTCAAGCCTTCAGTCCAGGAGTCTGCTGTGGTGGAGGACATTGTGTCTCTGGGGAGGGCCATAGGCATTGAGGTAGACAGTGCTGATGTGGAGAAGCTGGTGCAAGCACTGAGAAGCTGATGAGCTGCATCAACTTGACCAGGAAGAGTTGAGGGAGGTAACTGAGGAGCTGTCTTCAGGGGAGGAGGAGGGGAACAGCAAGGAAAGAGTCTCCACTGCAGAGATCAAGAAATATTTGCGGCAGTGGACAGAGTTGGGAAACTTTTTGGAGAGGTGCCACCCTGATATTGCTACTGTATACAGAAACATAAACCAGTTTGATGAAAATTTGATGCAGCATTTCAAAGACATTTTGAAAAAAAGGCAGATCACATTAGACAGATTCTTGTTGAAAAAGGAGTCTAGTGAGAGTGCAAGTGTTAGTGAGCCACAGCCTTCCACTAGTGGGTTCACAGGAATCACACCAGGAGACGAGTTACCAGACATTTTCATGGATGGTGACTCATCCTCCAACGAATAACCTCCCTCCACTTCCCCACCCTTCTCCCCTCCTCTTCTACGCTATCCATCATCAGCCTTCACTTACGGTAAGTACAAATCAAAATTATAAAAAAATTTACATTGAAATTTTTGTAAACTTTTGCTAAGGTTAGAACAAATTACCTGATTTATAGGTATCAGTAGTTGAACTTTTTGATACTCGAACAGCCATTTGGAATGAATTAAGTTCAGTATTGAGTCTCTACTGTATTAGACATAATACTAAAGGAATTTTCAATTATATTTTAAGTTTCTCAGTATGGCTGTTGCTTTGGATGATGTGAGTGTGCCTTTTGATGTAAGCAGTGTGTATGTAGTTTGTGATTTTCGTGGTGTTGAAAGAAGAGCAAATGTATCTGAATGCCCAGTTTGTTATGTGACTAGTGCAAATGTGACTTTGGTAAAGGAGGTGAGTCAGTTGCATGATGAGTGCAAGAGATTAAGTGAGTTGCTGAATGAAGTGAGAAAGGATGTGAGTGTACGCATGAAGAATGTGGCTGGGACCAGGAGAGTGGAAGATAGGCCTAGACTAAGGACTGGAGGGAAAGAAGTGACTGATGTGAATGAAGATGAATGGTGGGTGAATATGGATAGAATAGATAGGTTAGAGCAGGTTAGGTCTGTGAGTAAGAGGGACATGGAACCTGTTAGGTTGACTAACAGATTCGATGCTCTGAGAGAGGAAGAGGTTGAAAGTGATTTGTCTGAGGTGGTTGTGCCAGAAAGTGAAATAAGTGGTAGTTTGAATGAGAACAGGAAGGAGGGTAATGCGAGGTCTAGGGGGACTAGAAGGATGACTAAGGTGCTTGTGATGGGTGACTCAGATTAGATATTTAGAAAGGAAGTTGAGTGCAAGCAAATGGAAGGGAGTGAGTTTGTTTGCCAGGTGCTGGTGTAAATGATGTGTCTGAGAGGTATGATAGTGTGGTGTCTGGATGTGAAAGGGATGCAGTTGTGATTACGCATGTGGGAGTAAATGATGTAAAGAAAGTGGGTTCATGTGAGTTACGAGAGAGGTACAAAAGGTTAGTTGAAAGGATAAGTGAAAGTAGAGTGAAAGGCGTTGTTTCAGGTGTGCTTCCGAGATTGGATGTGGGGATGGAATGGTTGTCTGGTAACATTGGACTGAATGTGTGTGAGGAGTCGGGATTAGTGTTTGTAGATGTAGGAATGGATTTTGGGGGGGGAATAAAACATTGTATGCACTGGATGGACTGCATCTAAGCCGGGTTGGGGTTGACATGTTGTGGCAGGGTCTTTGCAGGGGGGAAACTAGTTACTGATAGTGGTCAGGAAAATATAAGAGTACAGGGTGGGGCAGGGAAAGGAAAGAGATGCAGAGCAGATAGAGTGGAAGGTATAGATTCTAAAAGAGCTGCTTCAGGGATAGGAGGGCTAAGTTGTCTTTATACCAATGCGCATAGTCTTAGAAATAAGAAAGATGAGTTATTTAGTTATATTATTGATGAAGATATAGATATAATATGTGTAATAGAATTATGGGTTAATGAAAATAAATTTAATGAGAATGTGAGTGAATTTGAACTACAGGGATATGATATGTACATTAGTCAAAGGAGAGATAGGATGGGTGGTGGGTTGATTATTTATATCAGAAATAACATTTCTTCAAATCTAAATAATTCTATAAAGCAAAATGTTGAGTAACTGTGGATAGATATTAGGGTCAGTAAAAATAGGATAATACACTTGGGAGCCTTTTACAGGTCACACAGACTGTATTTATGAGCTAATGATCAGGGAAATAAGGAAAGGATGTGAAGTAGATACAGTTATTTTTGGTGACTTTAATTTAAATTCTGTGGACTGGGAAAATATGATAGGAAGGGATAGAGCAAGTTGTAAGTTTATAGAATGTTTTGAGGATAATTTTTTGACTTAATTTGTTAATAAAACAACAAGGGATGCCAATATCTTAGATCTGGTTCTTTCAAATGATGAGCAGTTGGTTCAGGAATTGACTGTCGGGGAAGCATTGGGAAATAGTGATCATCAGATGGTTTGTTTTAACTTGGGAATAGTGAAGGTAGAGGATCAACAAACTCCACAAAAACTCCAAATTTTTATAGGGGCGATTAAGATAAATTACACAACTTGCTAAATCAGATTAGGTGGGATATAGAATTCAGGAAAAAGAATACTTGAGATGTGGGACACTTTTAAGACTATACTAAACAATGTTCCAGGAGCGGTGTATTCCAATGAAGGCTATTAGGAAGAAATGTAGGAAGCCGTTGTGGTGGAATCAAGAGAGAGCTAGGAAAATTTGTGAGAAAAAAAGGGCATAGCAGAGATTACAAAGTGAGAGTAGTTTAGATAATTTAAACCATTATAGGTCAACCAGAAATGAACTAAATAAGATTATTAAGAAGAGCAAAAGGGTGGCAGAAATTAATTTTGCTCAAAATAATAATAAAGATCCAAGAAAATTCTTTAGCTATTATAGAATTAATAACAAATCTAACAGTGATAAAATTGGGCCTAATAGATATGAAGGGGTTTTGAAAGAATCTGATGAGGAAATAGTAGATGTTCTTAATTATCATTTTTCTTCAGTATTTACACAAGAGAATCAAGATAGATTAATTGATGATAATTATGTTATGTTATGTTATAATTCTAGGTCAAGGGAAATAGTGTTGAATATATATTGGAGTTAAATACTAGTAAGTCATCTGACCCAGGCAACATTCATTCTAGGTTACTCAAAGAAGAACATAAGAAAAGAAGGAGACTGCAACAGACCATTCATGGCAGACACTTGGCAGCTCCTGTTCCAGTCAACACACAAAAGATTTCTTACCAGAGAAAAGTCATCAATATTGTCACCCTTTTACAGGAGTTCGTCAGATCTAATCTACAATATACATAAAATGCAGCCAGAGGATTATGTCCATTCATGCAACCGCAAAATATAATCTCCCCACTCCTTAGAAAAATATATACATATGTACATAAAAAAGGGAAAAAAAAAAAGGTCAGTCCCATCTAGCAGCTTCATCCATATATTTATCTAATCTATTCTTAAAACTACCCCGAGAGGAGGCTTCTATCACATGTCTAGTGAGCCTATTCCATTCATCTACCACACAATTTGTAAACCAATTCCTCCCAATCTCCTTCCTAAACCTATATTTATCAAGCTAAAACCCATTGCTACGTGTCCTGTCATGTTCACTAAGTATAAGAACCTTACCCAGATCCCCTTTATTATATCCTTTTACCCATTTGAAGACTTCAATCAATTCCCCTCTGACTCTTCTCCTTTCCAATGTATGTAGATTTAGTTTTCTGAACCTTTCACCATAAGGTAAGTTCCTTAGCCCACCAATCATCTTTGTCATCCTTCTCTGCACAGACTCAAGCAAATCAATATCCTTCCTATAATATGGTGACCAAAATTGTACTGCATAGTCTAGATGAGGCCTAACTAGCGCCAGATACAGTTTTAGAATGACTTCAGCACTCTTATTGCTTACACACCTACTAATGAATCCCAATATCCTATTAGCTTTATTCTTAGCATTTAGGCATTGCTTTCTAGGACGAAGGTCTGAACTTACCAAAATACCCAAGTCCCTCTCACAATCGGTCCTCCCTAAAATTCTCCCATTTAATTTATAACTATTCAATGGATTATTTCTACCTATACTGAGTACACTACATTTGTCTATGTTAAACTTCATTTGCCATTTCTCGGCCCAATTGGACAGAATGGTCAATTCCTCCTGCATTACAACAGCATCAGAATCAGCCCTAATGACCCTACCTAGCTTAGTATCATCAGCAAATTTACTCAGGTCACTACTTATACCTATGTCAAGATCATTAATATAAATTAAGAATAGCAAGGGACCCAAAACAGATCCTTGCGGAACTCCACTGCTAACACACCCCCACTCAGATTTAACTCCATCTATACTAACTCTTTGCTGTCTGTCACCAAGCCATGACTGAATCCACCTAAATATACTGCCATCGATCCTGTGTGCTTTAAATTTGCTCAGAAGCCGTAAGTGTGGCACTCGATCAAAAGCCTTACTAAAGTCCAAGTATAAAATATCATAGTTTTCATCATTATCTGCTGCTTCATACACCTTACTATAAAAAGACAGCAAATTAGTCAGACAGGATTTACCCTTACTAAAGCCATGCTGATTCTTTTATCAACTTATGCTTATCCAAGTGATCTCTAATATTCCTTGCTATAATAGATTCCATCATTTTCCCTACCACTGATTTCAAACTTACTGGTCTGTAATTAGACATATTTGTTTTATCCCCTTTCTTAAATATAGGTATCACATTGGCTTTCTTCCATGCCACTGGCACAATGCCACTCTCCAATGATTTCCTAAAGATGCATGCTAGGGGCTCACTTAACACTTCCTTACATTCTTTCAAAATCTTAGGAAAGACCTCATCAGGACCGGGTGCTTTACTACTTTTGATTTTATCAATTTCCTTTGTCACTATCTCCTTTGTGATCAAGATATCCTTTAATTTCTCTTCATCATTACCCCGAAAGATCATTGACACCTTGGGTATATTTAGAGTATCCTCCTGTGTAAATACTGAGAGAAAAAAGTCATTTAGCATTCCAGCCATTGAGTCCCTATCACTCACTAATTCTCCATTGGAATCTATAAGTGGGCCTATTTTATCTCTAACTTTAGTTTTGTATAATTGATAAAAACTTTTAGGATCTTCCTTTGCCCTATTTGCCACTTTAATTTCATAATTTCTCCTTGCTACTCTAATTAACTTTTTAACATCTCTTGCTAGTTCATTATATCTGTGCCTTAAGTGATCCTCTCCATTTTTTATTTTCCTATAAATGCCCTTTTTAATGCCAATATAATGCTTAATTTTATCTGTCATCCATTTTGGGTCATTATTTTTAGTCCTAATCTCCTTATATGGAATGTTAATCATCTGACCTGTAATTAATTGCTCAATTATTCTTTCATACTCCTCTTCAATTGTAATCTCTTCCTCCTGGTGATTATTGTCTCCACTAACTGATATCATTGAATCTATTCCTGATTTGATTTCATGGCCTGGTTTCTGTACAACTGCCTCCAGGTAAGTCCTTAGCCCATTATAATTTGCTCTTCTAAAGTCAGGAATTTTAACATTGTTCATGCTACTATCAATACCATTCCATTTCATCTTGAATCTAATTTCACAATGGTCACTATTACCCAAATTTCCTCCAATCTCAGTATCCTTAATAACTTCTTCCCTATTTGTCAGAACTAAATCCAGTATATTATTACCTTTAGTGGGTTCGTTAATAATCTGCCTCAGAAAATTATCTTGGACAACATTCAAAAATTCCTCAGCCTCCTGATCACCCACAAGAGCTTCCCAGTCTATATTTCTGTAATTAAAATCGCCCATTATACACACATGCTTACTTCTACATGCCCGTTCTATCTCCTGCCACAGAAGATTTGAAGCTTCCTTACTAAGATTTGGTGGTCTGTATAATAATCCTATGACAAGCTTGTTTTTACCTTCCTTTACATTTAGCCATAATGACTCTGTGTTATCTAATTTAATTGTACTGTTTACACAACACTGGAGATTATCTTTAATATAAATAATAACCTCTCCTCCTCTCTTCCTATTCCTATCTGTATGTAACATGTTAAAGCCCTCAATCTCAACCTCATGTTTAAAGTGATTACCTGCCAAATCAAGCCATGACTCTGTTATTGCAATTATATCAAAATTCTCTTCACTCGCTAACGCTCTTAAGAGATCTATCTTATTCTTTATACTCCGACCATTTGTGTAGTATATTTTTAAGATTTTTTTATTATTCCCATTTTCATTGCATCATGCTTTTTTATTCCTAGTTATCTGCTCATTCACTTGTGCATTAGTCCCCCTATTATGCATCAGTATGCCCTCCCTCCTAGCTATTCCTCTATCTCTGCATCCCTTCCATTTCCTACACCAGCCCTCTATTCCTGTTATTCCCTTACCTCTAACAGCTTCTAGTTTCCCACCCGTAAGGACCAAATCACACTATCCAGCTCCCCCCATAGAACCTCAACACCTGCCCGACTAAGATGGAGCCCATCCATCGCATACAACCTCCTATTCCCGTAAAACCCTCCCCAGACATCTACAAACACCAATCCTAACTCCTCACACAGTCCTTTCACAATTTCACAAATCGCACACTTGCATCTCTTCTCACCACAAACACCAAATCATTCAACCTCTTACATTCCCCACTCAACCTCCTAACCTTCCCTTCCAGAAAACACACAGCATTCAGTTACATTGCAGTAGCACTTGAGAAGATATATTCTAGATCACTAGAGTTTGGAGAAATATCTAATGATTGGAAATTAGCAAATGTAGTGCCAATTTTTAAAAAGGGAAGTAAAGAGGACCCAAATAACTTTATGCCGGAAAGCTCAACTTCTATCATTTGTAAAATTCTGAGAAGATAGTTAAGAAGGGGATTTCTGACCATCTAGAGTATGGTAAGTTAATAAATGATGCTCAGCAGGGTTCAGAAGAGGTATATCATGTTTAACAAATTTACTGGATTTTATGGATCCGTTCTAGGTCCTTTATTATTCATAGTTTATATAAATGATCTTGGGGAGGCTGTAAATAGCAGTGTCAATTTTTGCTGACGACACTAAATTGGCAGCTATAGTCAAAGAAGTTGAGGGTAGCTTTAAAGTGCAGAGTGACTTAAATAAGTTATAACATAACATAACATAATTTCACGGATGACAAAAGCCACAAGGGCCTATCAAAGGTCATCCGCATCCGTCAAATCCCACCCCACATAATGCATCCATAGGATTTTGTCAGATCATGCATCTACAATATACAATTTAACAATATATAGGAATGTTCAACCATGCATCTACAATATATAATTTAAAGCCTCCATAGGAGTCTGTCAAAAAAAAATCAAAGTCCCCCAAAATATACAATAAAAAGAAACTGCATCCACAGGAATGAGTCAAGAAACATATCCACATACCAAAAAGTAAGAAATTAACCCTCCATCCCCATATAATCATCCAATCTGCGCTTGAAAACATTCAAGTTTGGGCTGTCTACAGTCTCAGGTGGCAAACTATTCCAATAATCCACCACTCTGTTAGTGAAAAAATATTTTCTAACATCCAGTCTGCACCTCTGTTTTTTAATCTTTAAGTGGTGGCCTCTAGTTCTATTACTACCTTCTAACTCAAATAACTTGCTGAAATCCAATTTATCCATCCCAGAAAAGATTTTAAAAAGCTCAATCATATCTCCCCTCACACACCTTCTTTCAAATGAAAACATATTTAATACCCTCAGTCTATCTTCATATTCAAGGTGCTCCTCCGGGGCTTGGTATTATTTTTGTTGCCCTCCTTTGTACTGACTCTAATAAGTTTATATCATGTCTAAAATGTGGTGACCATGCCTGTATACAGTACTCTAAATGTGGCCTGACATAAGAGTTGTATAGTTTAAGGATGACCTCCTTACTCTTGTAGCTAACATTTCTTTTAATGTAACCTAGCACCCTATTTGCTCTATTTTTTGCCTCAATACACTGCTTTGAAAATTTCAGTGACCTATCTACTACTACTCCTAAGTCCTTCTCATCTTCAACTGAATTAAGCCAATACCCATCCATCTCATAGCTAAATTCCCTATTATCTCTCCCCATGTTAATAACTTTGCATTTATTAAGGTTAAAAAGTCATCTGCCACTTCTGAGCCCAAGCTAACAACGAATTCAAGTCACCCTGCACTTTAAAGCTACCCTCAACCTCTTTGACTACAGCTGCCAATTTAGTGTCATCAGCAAAAATTGACACTGCTATTTACACCTTGCCCAAGATCATTTACATAGATTATAAATAATAAAGGGCCTAAAACTGATCCCTGAGGTACGCCACTAATAACATTCCTCCACTCTGACCTCACTCCATTCAGTACAACTCTCTGTTTCCTATTTTTCAGCCATTCAGTTATCCAATTTAAAACGTTCCCACATATCACATGCAGCTTTAATTTATGAACTAGTCTTCTATGTGGAACCTTATCAAAAGCTTTGCTGAAATCTAAGTAGATCACATCAACTTTCTCACCCCTATCTAATTCTTTAGTTACATAATCCATAAAATCCAGTAAATTAGTTAAACACGATCTACCTTTTCTAAAACCATGCTGAGCATCATTAATTAACCTGCTACTCTCTAGATGATCAGAAATTCCCTTCTTAACCATCTTCTCAAGAATTTTACAGACTATAGAAGTTAAGCTTACTGGTCTAAAGTTATTTGGATCCTCTTTGCTTCCCTTTTTAAAAATTGGCACTACATTTGCCAATTTCCAGTCATTCTGTATTTCTCCAGACTCTAGTGATCTAATAAATATCTTCTCAAGAGCTACTGCAATACTTTCTACACCTTCTTTGAGTATCCTAGAATGAATGTTGTCAGGGCCAGATGCCTTACTAGTATTTAACTGCATTATAAGCCCTTTAATTTCTTCTCTGTCTATATTAATAGAATTTATCACTACTTCCTTGACGTAGAATTATCATCAATTAATCTAACTGGTTTCTCTTCTGTGAATACTGAAGCAAAATGATCATTAAGGACCTCTACTATTTCCTCATCAGATTCTTTCAAAACCCCTTCATATTTAATAGGCCCTATTTTATCACTATTAGATTTATTAGTGATTCTATAATAGCTAAAGAATTTTTTAGGATCTTTATTATTATTTTTAGCTAAATTAATTTCTGCTGTCCTTTTGGTCTTCTTAATAATCTTATTTAGTTCATTTCTGGTTGACCTATAATGGTTTAAATTATCTAAACTACTCTCACTTTGTAATCTCTGGTATGCCCTTTTTTTGTCTGAAACTTTATTAGCTATTTCTTGATTCCACCATAATGGTTACCTACATTTCTTCCTAATAGACTTCATCGGGATACACTGTTCCTGAACCATGTTTAATATAGTCTTAAAAATATCCCACATCTCATAATTATTCTTTCCATGGAATTCTATATCCCACCTAATCTGATTTAGCATGCCGCGTAATTTATCGTAATCTCCCCTATAAAAATTTGGAATTTTTGTGGAGTTTGTCGTTGTTCTACCCTTAACTATTTGCAAATTAAACCGAACCATCTGATGATCACTGTTTCCCAATGATTCCCCTACACTCAATCCTTGAACTAAGTGATCATCATTTGAAAGAATTAGATCTAATATATTGGCACCCCTTGTTGGCTTATTAACAAATTGGGTCAAAAAGTTATCCTCAAAACACTCCATAAACTTACAACTTGCTCTATCTCTTCCTATCATATTTTCCCAGTCTACAGAAGTTAAATTAAAGTCACCCAGAATAACTCTATCTTATTTGCATCCTTTACTTACTTCCCTAATCATTAACTCATCGATGCAATCCGTCTGTCCCGGTGGTCTATAAAAAGCTCCCAGGTGTATTTTCCTATTTTTACCAACCTTAATATCGATTCATAATGATTCGCCTTCTCCTTGCTTTATAGAGTTATTTAGATTTGAAGAAATGCTATTTCTAATATAAATAATCAACCCACCACCAGTCCCATCTCTCCTTTGACTAATGTACATAGTATAACCTTCTAGTTCAAATTCACTGACATCATCATTAAATATATTTTCATTAACCCATGATTCAACTATACATATTATATCTATATCTTCATGAATGATATAACTAAATAATTCATCCCTCTTATTTCTAAGACTACGAGCATTTGTGTAAAGACAACTCAGCCCACCTATCCCTGAAGCACCTGAGGGCCTATCTCCTCTGCATCTCCTTTCTCTCCTTCCCCGACCCTATACTCTTGTATTTCCCTGACCACTATCACTACTCAAGTAATTTAACCCTAAAGCACTTCCATTAGCCTGCCTACCTTTTACAAATCTGTGTTTGCTTCCTATCCCTGCCTCACTTTGAGCCATAAAATTTCCCTGACCACTATAAAAACCTAGTTTCCCGCCTCTAAAGACCTAATAACACTATCTAATTCCCTCCACAAAACCTCAATCCCATCTTGGCTCAGATGGAGTCCATCCATCGCATACAAACCCTTATTCCCATAAAACCCACTCCAAACATCTACAAACACCAATCCTGACTCCTCGCACAGTCCTTTGACATATTCATTCAACCCCATTGCACGAGACAACCATTCCATCCCCACATCCATTCTCGGAAGCACACCTGAAACAACGCCTTTCACTCTACTTTCACACATCCTTTCAATCAGCCATTTATACCGCTGCCGTAACTCACAAGTACCCACCTTCTTTACATCGTTTACTCCGACATGTGTAATCACAACTGCTTCCCTCTCACACCCAGATACCAACCTATCATACCTCTCACACACATCATTTACACCAGCACCCGGCAGACAAACTCTCACTCCCTTCCATTTACTTTCACTCAACTTCCTATCTAAATACCTAATCTGAGACACCCATCACAATCACCTCAGTCATTCTCCTATTCTCTCTAGGCCTAGTATTACCCTCCCTCCTGCTCTCCCTCACTCGACCTCCTATTCTACTTTCAGGCACGGCCACACCAGACAAATCTCTTTCAAATTCTTCCTCTCTCAGGGCATCAAATCTGTTAGTTAGCCTAACAGGTTCCATGTCCCTCTCATTCACACACCTAACCTGTCCTAACTTATCTATTCTGTTCACTTTCACCCACCACTCATCATCACTTACTTCACTTACTGCTTTCTCTCCAGTCCCTGTTCTAGGCCTAACTTCCTCCCTCCTGGTCCCAATCTGGCTCTTCAAACGTACACTTGCATCTCTTCTCACTTCAGACACTAAATCATTCAGTCTCAAGCATTCCGCACGTAATCGACTCACCTCCTCAGTCAAAGCACATAAACGGCACTCAGACACATTCACTCTCCTTTGGTCACCATATTATAGGAAGGATATTGATTTGCTTGAGTCTGTGCAGAGAAGGATGACAAAGATGATTGGTGGGCTAAGGAACTTACCTTATGGTGAAAGGCTCAGAAAACTAAATCTACATACATTGGAAAGGAGAAGAGTCAGAGGGGAATTGATTGAAGTCTTCAAATGGGTAAAAGGATATAATAAAGGGGATCTGGGTAAGGTTCTTATACTTAGTGAACATGACAGGACACGTAGCAATGGGTTTAAGCTTGATAAGTATAGGTTTAGGAAGGAGATTGGGAGGAATTGGTTTACAAATCGTGTGGTAGATGAATGGAATAGGCTCACTAGACATGTGATAGAAGCCTCCTCTCGGGGTATTTTTAAGAATAGATTAGATAAATATATGGATGAAGCTGCTAGATGGGACCGACTTTTTTTTATGTACATATGTATATATTTTTCTAATGAGTGGGAGATTATATTTTGCGGTTGCATGAATGGACATAATCCTCTGGATGCATTTTATGTATATTGTAGATTAGATCTGACGAACTCCTGTTAAGGGTGACAATATTGATGACTTTTCTCTGGTAAGAAATCTTTTGTGTGTTGAATGGAACAGGAGCTGCCAAGTGTAGGCCATTAATGGTCTTTTGCAGTCTCCTTCTTTTCTTATGTTCTTATGTTCCTCTCTACACCACAGACATCGCACACTACATACACACTACTTTCAAAAGGCATACTCTCTACATCCAAACAGTCAGCCATACTTAAACAAGAACAATAATAGAAACAAAAACTTACAAACAACAAGAATTTGACCCGAATTTGTGCGAGCAAGTTTAAAACCTGCTAATCAAGATGGCCACCGAAGTAAACAAAAGTCACTTTCTCACCAAAACAAAATAACCACAATTTTTATACAAAATAACCACAATTTAACTTTGTTATATTAACCAACCAAATATATGATCTAATAACTTAATATTTATGTTTATGTAACACACCAAAGTATATCAAATAATCAAAATATTCTGAGAGCTCTACGAAACATGTGCTACCTATTCGAAGGTCAGTCGAAGCTTGGAAAATGCAACGTTCTTAACATGGGAAGGGATAATAGGGAATTTAGCTATGAAATGGATGGGCATTGACTGAATTCAGTGGAGGATGAGAAGGACTTAGGCGTAGTAGTAGATAGGTCACTTAAGTTTTCAAAGGAGTGTATTGAGGCAAAAAATAGAACGAATGTTAGCTACAAGATGTGGATAACCTTTGATAGGCCCTTGTGGCTTTTGTCAACGTGAATTATGTTATGTTAGAGTAAAGAGGTTATCTTTAAACTCTATAACTCGTATATTAGGCCACATTTAGAGTACTGTATACAAGCATGGTCACTACATTTTAGACATGACATCAATATGCTAGAGTCACTAAAAAGGAGGACAATAAAAATAATACCCTACCTGAAGCACCTTGAATATGAAGATAGACTGAGGGTACTAAATATGTTCTCATTTGAGAGAAGATATGTGAGGGGAGATATGATTGAGTTTTTTTAAATCTGTTCTGAATGGATAAGATGGATTTTAGCAAGTTATTTGAGTTGGAAGGTAGTAATAGGACTAGGGGTCACCACTTAAAAATTAAAAAACAGAGGTGCAGGTTGAATGTTAGAAAATATTTTTTCATCAATAGAGTGGTATTACTGGAATAGTTTGCCATCTGAGATGGTAGACAGTCCAAACTTGAATTTATTCAAACGTAGATTAGATGATTTTATGGGGAGGGAGGGTTAACTTTGGGCTGTATTCTGGATTAATTCCTGTGGATGCAGTTTTTTATTATTGTATATTACGATTGATTTGGATTTTGGCGAGTCTTGATGATGATGCTTTTTGATTTTGACACATTCCTGTGTATGGTTTGAATTGTATATTGTAGATGCATGATCGGACACAATCCTATAGATTATTTAAATGGTATATTGTAGATGCATGATCTGACACAATCCTATGGTTGCATTTTGACAGATGCGGATGACCTTTGATAGGCCCTTGTGGGTTTTGTCATCTGTGAAATTATGTTATATTATGTCAAAAAATAATATTATGAAAGGTCATGCATGTGTAGATGTGTTGCTGCCAGGCCTCGCATGTGTCAGTGGTTCTAGGCAATATTGCACATGCATCGGCGGCACGCTACTGGATGTAAGAGGAAGGGAGACCTATTGAAAAGACAAATGAAAGAACTCTCCGGACTTTGAAAAACTAACCAAATTTCAAAAAATAAATTTCTTCCAAATTTCATAAATAAATAGGAATTCCTATGTAATTAGATGAGCTGAATAACATTGCTTCTATAACTTCTTTTGATTAGAAGGATCTAAAACCTTGAAAATAACAGTGCTATCCTTGTCTTAAATTACCAAGTTGCATACAAGGAATCCATGTTAAAACTGAAATTCCTACATAAAAGATCATTTCTCATCCTCAAAAGCTAGTCCCTCTAAAAGATCTAGCTATGTATTTTTAAATGTATAAAAATACAAAAAAAGTGGAAAAAAATCATGGATGAAAAAATAAATATACAGTGATTAAAGTGATCTTAAATGGAATAAAAAATAAAAATTCATTATTCATTCATTGATGACGTCAGTCATCCCCCATGAGTCACAGAAGCAATTTTCTAAAAAAAGTGAGAATCAACATTAGTTACGTTATTTTCTAAAAAAAATCAGATTCAAATTATTAAAATCTCAGGGTCATCGCAGGGTGATGGTCCTTACGAGCCAACACTCAAAATTAGTCAAAAAAGGTGAAACATATTGGAACATAGACAAAATATTATGGGACCAGTACCGAGGAAAGAGCGGGGAAGCTCATGGGGTATGGATCTTCAGAATGACCAAAATTAAATAAAAAAACAAATACAACATGACTGGCCACATACGAAGCTACCTTCTGACATCATAAGGCCTAAATTATGGCCTAGAAACAGCACCCCCTAAACTGAAGTATTACTGATGCATGCCAGTAAAACGTTAAAAGTAACGTTTATGTCTGGTAGTATAAAATTGTAAATGTGCTAAAACGAATGTTTACCGCGATAAACAAAATAGAGGCCAGTCACTTTCCGAAAATTTAACCTTATTGTAATTCTCGCTAAATTCTCATGTTTGACTTCCAAGAATGTTGACAAAATTCTGACAACATACCTATTGTAGAAATAAAAGTAGCGTTGAAGGCATCCTCTGAAAATCGAAACAGTACACACGTTTTTCCAACACCAGAATCTCCAATCAAAAGTAATTTAAATAAATAATCATAAGTTTTCGCCATGATCGTGAGCACAGATTATAAAAAAAAAGAAACAAGCTGTAAAATTGAGAACATCGAATGTTTTTATTGTTGCTGTCGACTCCCACGTGAAGTATTAGGACGTTTCAAATTTTGTTTTAAATAAAAATGGGGCGGAGGAAAAAAAAATATTCAAACAAGTCTATTGTACAAAATTATCACGAAGATGACAACAGCTGATAACTTTATTGTCTGTGTTAGACAGCTGCTGTTCTACGATTAGTGTAATTTAAATTTATTTTCGATATACGATTTAAAATAAGTCTAACGAATCAAACTTAAGTTTTTAATGCAAATATAACAATCACTTAACATAAGAACATAAGAAAAGAAGGAGACTGCAAAAGACCATTCATGGCCTACACTTGGCAGCTCCTGTTCTAGTCAACACACAAAAGATTTCTTACCAGAGAAAAGTCATCAACAGTGTCACCCTTTTACAGGAGTTCGTCAGATCTAATCTACAATATACATAAAATGCATCCATAGGATTATGTCCATTCATGCAACCGCAAAATATAATCTCCCCACTCCTTAGAAAAATATATACATATGTACATAAAAAAGTCAGTCCCATCTAGCAGTTTCATCCATATATTTATCTAATCTATTCTTAAAACTACCCAGAGAGGAGCCTTCTATCACATGTCTAGTGAGCCTATTCCATTCATCTAACACACGATTTGTAAACCAATTCCTCCCAATCTCCTTCCTAAACCTATACTTATCAAGCTTAAACCCATTGCTACGTGTCCTGTCATGTTCACTAAGTATAAGAACCTTACCCAGATCCCCTTTATTATATCCTTTTACCCATTTAAAGACTTCAATCAATTCCCCTCTGACTCTTCTCCTTTCCAATGTATGTAGATTTAGTTTTCTGAGCCTTTTACCATAAGGTAAGTTCCTTAGCCCACCAATCATCTTTGTCATCCTTCTCTGCACAGACTCAAGTAAATGAATATCCTTCCTATAATATGGTGATCAAAATTGTACTACATAGTCTAGATGAGGCCTAACTAGCGCCAGATACAGTTTTAGAATGACTTCAGCACTCTTATTGCTTCCACCCCTCCTAATGAATGGAAAGGCTTCTGAAGCAAGGTATTTGGTAGCAGAATTATTTAATAGAAAAGGTTGCATACAAGATGGCCGCAAACATGAAAAGTGTAAACAAGCATGGGCCAGATACAGACCCCTGTATAGCCTGCCAGAAACACTGTATTACTGGAATCAAATGTAGTAACTGCCAAATGTGGAGTCACTACACTTACACACTACTCCCTGACTACTAAATAATCACCTTAACCAAATCAAACAGAAAGTCGACATGAATGCCTTGTACCATACAAAGCCACGCAAGACTATAGTGAACTCCTTAGTAAACTGGAAGAGGACAATGCAGCTGAACAGGAACAACAGATGAATGAGGACGAGAAAGAACCAGAGGACAAAGAAGATCCAAAGAAAATCACACAAGGGACAAATGGAAACCCAAAACCTAGCGTCTCCCCACCACTATCACCACACACAGCCAGGGGTCCCAGTATGATCAGGAGAACAGCCAGTACTGGAGATCTCACCAGGTATACCGCAACCCCAACACCACCCACAGAGACATACTCCGCAGCAAACCCATCTGACACTCCCACTGTAACAAACTCAGGTGCAATAGTGCAAAATCACCTCACGCCAGCATCTATCACCCGCCCCAAAATCTGCAGATTTTACAAGAGAAACATCTGCAGATATGGAGCTAAAGGCGAGGAATGCAGCCATAGCCATCCAAGATCATGCCTCAAACCTCTAAGACATGGCCTGGACAAGAAACTAGGCTGTTCACTTGGCAGAAATTGTTCAGACTTCCATCCTACGATCTGTAGGAACTCCCTCAAGAAGCGAGAGTGCTACAAAGAAAACTGTCGTCTTCACCATATTAGGGGAACTAAGAGAAGAAGATACCATACCAGCATCGAGAACCCAACACAACAGGCCATCCAAGCAAGGATCTCCCCCTCTACACAAAAAAGAATCAGACAGGGAAAGTAAACAGTAGGATACCATCCGGCAGAAGAAAAACCTTTTCCACAGCAGGCCTAACCGCACAGCCCCCTGCAGCTCCCACAACAAAATTGCAAGAGGGACATAGTGAACAGCTCCCTTTTTTAGGGGTGTGCCTAGCCAATCTACAGTCGATGCTAGAGCTACAGATGACCCGGACAGAACTCCTCGAAAAGAAGCAGAAGGACTATAGCAATGCACTATGGGCATTCCTATAATAAAATCCTCCTGGGAAACTTAAAATATATATATATTATCATTTATTATGTATAAAATTCAAATCATTCAATTCTTCTAACTTAACTTTTGTCAATTAAATCATTTATGCAAATTATGTACATTTATTTTACTTAACTTGTCAATTCAATTCAATTATTTTAGGCATAACTTTTTGCGATTCATTTAATTTATGTAACTTTTAATAATTCAAATATCCTGTGACGAAAAACTGATTTCATTTAACGTACTGGTTCAAACAACATCTCTTAGAATTTTACGCACACACAAACAAACACACGCTTTCAGCTCAACCAAATTGAACACGAGTATTCCCTATTCGTCTCTCGCCATTCTCAGCATAAAGGTCGGTAATCATTCCTTCTACATTTAGACATTTAACTCCAAACAAATCATACTTAGTTTAATTCATCATCCTCTCACAATTATTCTCTGCAAACTGCCATGCGAGAGTAGGTACTAATTCCGGTTACTTCTCGTATTGCAGACCCCAATTCAGTCTAGCATAGTCTCCTTCGTTTTTACTTTCACTTTCACCCCACATAATACTTCATTTCATATATTAGTTACTTTACATCTTGTTACTTTAAATCATATTTTACCATATCTTACATTGTATTCCTAATCCAATTTATTATCATAGTACATTCGTTAATTCTGTGAATATATTTATATTTGTTTAATTGCTTTTCTTGCAAACCTAGTTTAGAAAGTCAAAATTTATTTTACTTTAGTCGTAGGCCTAAAAACTAGCAGACGACTATTTTCATAAAAAAAAATTATGGTAATGATTTTTGAAACGCTATTTAGGCTGATTTATTAACCAAAAATAAATCCCATTAATAACCAAATACCATCGGACCGTGGCTGCTGCAACCACCACTAATCGGTTTCTACACTGTAAACATACGGGGTCTCTACCCTAAAAGCAACCAAAACAAGGTACCTGTACTCCAGGAGTTAGTACATAAAGAAAAAATATCCTTCCTTGGCCTAACCGAAATACACCTAAACAATGATATCTTGGATGCAGAAATAAATATACAAGACTTCACCCTTTTCAGAGCAGATAGACAAGACAGAAGCCATGGAGGAGTAGCAGTATATATTAAACAAGAGCTAGCAACAAATGCCAAAATACTGCACTCTTTTCAAACGGCACAACTGAAATGATTGCCATGTACGTCAAGAGGATGGAGCCCATCATCATAAACGTGTATCACCCTCCCAATACCCCTACTGCAAAATTCCAAGAGGTTATAGTCAAAATCAGTGAAACCTTAAGTGAGCTTTCAAACATATCAACAGAGGTAATAATTATGGGAGACTTCAATCTTCCTCACATCAGTTGGCTTTCTCCAATAATATCAGGAGGACCTAGTAAAGATAGACAACAGGCTCAAGAGCTAATCATTCATATGTTGACCTATTTCCTCACCCAACTGATTACTGTTCCAACAAGAGGGGACAACATTTTGGATATAGTGCTAACCAATAATCCTGATATTGCACACTCCTCCCAAGTCACAGAATTAACAATGTCAGACTACAAACAAATACAAAATTTAATTAAAACAAAGGCTGCATCAACCACAGTGAATACCAGTAAAGATACTAGAAATCTATCTCACTTAAGCATTTTTAAACTTTTGCAGCAAGAAAGCAAACTTGACCTTCAGCAGATAAATTGGGAGGCAGTCACAGGAGACAAGAACAACACTTCGATACTAAGCATTATCAAAGATAAGATCCTGACCAATTGTAAAAAATGGGTCCCATTGAAAACTAACGCCAAAAGGAGACTCATTCCAAGAGACAGAAAAATTCTGATCCAGAACAGATGCTCCTTACAAAAGAAACTCAGAAGAACACCTGTTCATCACAGTACCATGCCGGCCAATATCCAGAGACAGTTAAACAACCTGGAGCAGCAACTTCTACAATCCCACCATGAGCAGAGGAGGAGAGAAGAAAAACAGGCAGTCTCAAACATCAAGAGCAATTCAAAGTTCTTCTTCCCCTATGCAAAGAAGAAGCTGAAGGGGTCTGCTCCTATAGGCCGCCTGGTAAATGAAGATGGAGATTTGGTGTGTGATCCCAAGGAGATGGCACAAATTTTCCAACAACAGTACAACAGTGTCTACAGCACCCCTAAGAAGGACAGATAAGTTAGCGACTACATCTCTTTCTTCCAAGGACCAACAGAGGGGGACGGCCTACTATCAAACATCGAAATGTCTACCCAGGATATCCATTCAGCAAATGACTGTATTGCACCTGACGCATCTGCCGGTCCAGACGGCCTCCACGCAAGGCTACTTAAGACTTGCAAGCTCAAGCTAGTAAGGCCATTGCAACTCCTATGGTCAAAATCTCTCGATGAAGGAACCGTACCTCCACCACTTAAAGTCGGAATAGTAACTCCCATCCACAAAGGTGCCAACAAAGGACTTGCTAAAAACTATAGACCAGTCACTCTAACCTCGCATCTCATCAAGATAGTAGAGAGAATAATCTGGACCAAGCTGGTGGATATCTTGAAAACCGAAATTCTTTCAACGACCGCCAGCATGGTTTCAGGCAAGGACGCTCCTGCCTTTCACAGCTGCTACTGCACTGCGAGAGGTTGCTCGAAGGAAAAAAAAGAGGGTAAAAACGTTGATATGATCTATCTGAATATACTTCGAGCGCATGGCATCTGTGGATGGGTAGGGAAATGGATCCACAGCTTCCTTACAAACCCAGTCGAGCAGGTTACTGTCCAAGGAACCCTATCTGAGCCAAACCAGGTAATTAGCGGAGTCCCCCAGGGATCGGTATTAGGTCCCTTGCTGTTCTTGGTTATGATCGGGGATATTGACCGAGAATTGCAATACTCCCGAGCCACATCCTTCGCAGACGACACCCATATCACCAAACAAAACTAGTCTCTGGAAGATACTGATCTATTGCAAGAGGACCTGCGTAAAATCTTAAAGTGGGCCGAAGACAACAATATGGAGCCGAATAGTGATAAATTTTAACTGCTGAGATATGGTCAACTTCAATACATTAAGGACACCCTCCAGTATTTGTGCAACCTGCAACTAATTAGGCCCAAAAGTCATGTTAAAGACCTAGGAGTGCACATGCGCAACACGGCAACCTTCACCATCCACTACGACAAAATAATTGAGACAGGGAGAAAACTCACTGAATGGATACTACGGACATTCAAGACAAAGAAGAGGGACTGCATGCTGACACTATGGAAATCTCTGGTGCTCCTAAGACTCGAGTATTGCTGCCAGCTCTGGTTCCCAAACGAAGTGAGGACATTGCAAAAAATAGAAGCTGTGTAGATAGCCTTTAACAGCCGTATTGAAGGTATGGGGCACCTCAACTACTGGGAAAGGCTACAAAGCTTGCGTCTCTACTCACTTCAATGCCGACGAGACAGATACACCATCATCTATACTTGGAAGAGTCTCAAGAAACTGGTGCCAAACATTGGTTTTCTGGAACACTATCATGCAAGGAGAGGACGACTTCGCTACATTAGGAGAGCAGAAGGTTCATCTCTAAGAGTGAAAACCATAGTAAACAACAGTTTCACTTATAATGGAGCACGGCTTTTAAACGCAGTGCCACTACAATAAGAAACTTGATGGGTATTCCAGAGGACACCTTCAAGCATCAGCTCGACAAGTGGCTGGCTACTGTGCCCGATCAGCCTCTAAATACCAGGTTACCCCAGCAGCAATACAACTCCATCCAGTCTTCGTACCAGGAGTCAAAGGGAGCAGAGCTGCTGGTCCACAGTGGAGGTCCACCTTAGCTGCGTCCATGGCCGACAAGATTCTTTAAAATTAAAAGTAAGTAATATACGATTCTAAACGTCCTGCGTTGAATCCTTACACAAAGAATTTGTAATGGAGTCTTTATAAATATGCGGAAAAATGATTTGAATTGATGTTTCTTTTATGTATTATTATTTTCTGCAAATGTTGTTATATGTGGCATTTATTCATTTATATTTGTACATTTATATGTTATACTTATTCATTTATATTTGTTCATGTGTATTCATGCTACTAATATTTTGTTTTGTTTCTTTTCTAGATGCACTATGTATTGTTAGTGGTGTATTACCCAAGAGGAGACTGCTGATGTACCAATGTTGGCCAACAAAGAAATAGTTTACCCCCTGGGAGACCTGGTAATCGAGAGGAAATTGGTTTAGAAACTGTTAGACAATATGAATATTTACAAATCACCTAAACTGGATGGAATTATACCGAGATTCTTAAAAGAAACGGCGTCAACATTGTCTATTCCACTAACATTACTTTTACAACAGTCAATCAGCACAGAGGAAGTGTCGAGTGACTGGAAGAAGGCCAATATTTGTGTCATATACAATTATCGCATTATTAGTTTGATGAACACATCTTAAGCAAAGTAAAACCAGTGAACTTCATAATGGGTACAGTCAGGAGAACTATCCAATTCCTGAGTGTAGTTACCTTCCTCCCCCTATATAAATTTATGGTCAGATCTCATTCGACATTAGAAGCCCAGTATGCAGACCACACCCAATGTATTTAATCGATAAAATTGAGGTTGTCCAACGCAAGACAACAAGGCAACTACCTGAAATGAAATTTCTATCGTATCCTCAAAGACTAAAACTTTAAAGCTGCCCGGCCTTAGATACAGGGCCCTTAGGGCTGATATAATAGAAATATACAAAATGATGCATGGTCAGTACGAGAGACACCTATGTAACATTGTTCAGCTTTGGAGTGATATTTCCGAACGATCAGACCTAGAATTCATAACTTGAAACTGCACCCCATGCTAGCAAGAACAACCAAGAGGAGGGAGTCTTTTGCACTTAGGTGCAACGAGATTCTTTGGAGACATATTTAGCTAAATATTACAATTTTAATATTACAGACCTGATTCCGATGAAAACGCTCAAGAGATCGGGCGTATCAATCACACGATTTAAGTTATGTTTACCAACCCTTGTTGAAATAATATATATATATATATATATATATATATATATATATATATATATATATATATATATATATATATATATATATATATATATATATATATTTGCGCTTGTAGGGGTGTAGACCGTACAGATAGGAAGCTGAGTGCGAGCAAATAGAAGGGAGTGAGGGGTTGTTTGCTGGGTGCTGGTGTAAATGGTGTGTCTGAGAGGTATGATAATCTAGTGTCTGGGTGTCAGAGGGATGCAGTTGTGATTACCCATGTGGGAGTAAATGATGTAAAGAAGTTGGGTTCAGTTTTATTTGCCCCCTTTCCTACTCTAAGCTATCTACAAAGGTTCCACATAGGAGACTAGCCCACAAATTAAAAATGCATGGGATATGTGGGAAAGTTTTGAATTGGATAGGTGAATGGCTGAAAGACAGGAAACAGAGATTTGTACTGAATGGGGGTGAGGTCACATTAGAGGGACGTTATCAGTGGCGTAGCTTAGGATCAGCTTTAGGCCGTCTATTTTTCTTAGTTTATATTAATGATCTTGTAGAGGCTGTAAATATCAAAGTGTCGATTTTGGCTGCTGACACTAACTTGGCAGCTGTAGTTAAAGAAGTTTATGGTAGCTTTAAAATGCAGAGTAACTTAAATAAGTTATTAGCTTGGGTTCAGAAGTGACAGATGACTTTTAACCTTAAAAAATGCAAAGATATTAACATGGGAAGGGATAATAGGGAATTTAACTATGAAATGGATGGGCATTGGCTGAATTCAGTTGAAGATGAGAAAGACTTAGGCCTAGTAGTAGATAGGTCACTGACGTTTTCGAATAGTGTATTGGGGCAAATACGAGTATATAGAGCAAATAGGGTGCTAGGATACAGTAAGAGGAATGCTAGCTACAAGAATAAGGAGGTTATCCTACCACTCTATAACTCGTATGTCAGGTTACATTCAGAGTACTGTATACAAGCATGGTCACCACATTTTAGGCATGTTATCAACCTACTAGATTCAGAACACAGAACGGCAACAAAAATAATACCATCCCTGAAGTACCTTGAATATGAAGATAGACTGAGGGTATTAAATATATTCTCATTTGAAAGATCATGTGTGAGGGGAGATATGAGTGATATTTTTAAAAATCTGTTCTGGGATGGATAAGTTGGATTTTAGCAAGTTATTTGAGTTGGAAGGTAGTAATAGGACAGGGGTCACCACTTAAAAATATTAAAAAAAACAGAGGTGCAGGTTGGATGTTAGAAAAAGAAAATTCCCCAATACAATGGTAGATTACTAGAATAGTTTGCCACCTGAGGCAGTAGAGAGTCCAAACTTGAATGTTTTCCAACGCAGATTAGATGATTATTTGGGGAAGGAAGGTTAACTTCTTTTTTATGGGAAGGAGATATTCTGGACTCATTCCTGTGGATGCAGTTTTTTTATTTGTATATATAATGTTTAATTTGGATTTTGACAAGTCTTGATGATACTTTTTGTTTTTGATGAATTTATGTGTATAGTTTAAGTTGTATATTGTAGATGCATGATCTGACATAATCTTATGGATTGTTTAAATTGTATATTGTAGATGCATGCTCTGATACAATCCTATGGATGCATTTTTTAGGGGGGCCGGTGACAGATGCGGATGACCTTTGATAGGCCCTTGTGGTCTTTGTCATCTGTGAAATTATGTTGTGTTACTTGATTAAACCGTATAAAATAGGACAGTTTGAATATGCCTCACTACTCAATAAAATTTAATTAACCATTATGGATAAAGTCATAGAACTTGATGAGAGTATCGGTGACTCCTTCATACGAGGGTTAAATTCTTTGAATGTTCATGCACGACTCCTTGAGAATAAAAATCTTATATTAACCAATGCTAACCGATGTCACTCCACAAGCTCGAACATTAGAGCAAGAATTATTGAGATTTGAATCATAGTTAGTTACTCTCAGCCATGTCCCTGCTATTGTGGCGGCTGTTCCTGGTACATCTATGACCTCTAGTAAAGAAGAACCATGTGAAGAAGTTAGCCTTCCACTTACAGAAACTGTTTGGAAAAGTATTTAAGAAATGAAGCAAACATGCTACAATTGTGGTGATCGTCGCCATCCTGCGGATGACTGAACACTTTGTCCAGCTCGCGATGCAATTTGTCTTAAATGTAGGAAGCTTGGACATTTTTCAAAAAATTGCAAGTAAAAATCCAAACGTCCTGTTTTACTATCTTCTGCCACACTTGCTTTCACCTGCGCTACCAGCGGCTGACTGTTGCCTACTGTTCCTGTTCAATTGAACAAAGATCTTCAGTTACATCAAGGTCTGATTGACAGTGGAAGTTCAGAGATCTTTAAAATGAGGCTGTAGTACAAGCTATGCATCTCCCACTTCATGAACGATCGTATATTGTTTCGATGGCGTCTTCTTCTTTCTTAGTTAATCTTAAAAGTTACTGTATTGATAACGTTTCTATGAATGGTTGCACTTATGAGATGTCGAAGCTACTGTACTTCCAAATGCTTGTACTGATATTATTCTTGGCTTATTATTTCTAAGAGTGCATAAAAGCGTTAGCTTAAATTGGGAAGGGGGGGGAGGGCACAGAACCATCCTTAACTGTTTATGGACTGCCTAAACTAAAGATTCCATGTAAACTGTTTAGAAACTTATCCTCAGATTGCACCCAATTGCTCTTAAGTCTCGCCATTACAGCTCCGAAGATGCTGATTTCGTAAAAAATGAGGTTAAAAGTTTACCTAGTGAGAGGAGTATTGATCATAGTAATTCCCCTCGGCGCGCAAAAGTGGTAGTGATATCAAACGAAGTTCCTGACTAAATGAATGAGAGAGCCAACGAGAGGAGACAATATCCTCGACTTGGTTTTCACCTCTCAGGATGACATCGTTGAGGACCTCTCTGTTGGCAAAGAGCTCGGTGGCAGTGACCACCGACTAATTAGATTTGTAGTCAAAGTCCCCAAGGCAGAGCCTGCAACTAGTGAATCAAGGAAACTCGATTAGAGAAGAGCAGACTTTGCAGGTCTACGCGCAAGACTGACTGGCGCGAGGCTAGAAGAGTGCGAGGCTGTTGAAGACTCTTAGAACAGTTTCAAAACCACATTCATGAGTCTTCAATCGCGTTTCATCCCTCTGAAATGCCCCCGTCCGTCCTCTGTTCAACCAAAGTGGTTTAATCGAGAAATCGGGCAACTGCTTAGGGAGAAGAGAAATGTGTACCGACAATCAAAGATCTCGGGTGAATTTGACGAATACCGGAGGCTAGCCAGGAGAGTGAAGTCCAGCATAAGGGCGGCTAAGTGGTCTGAGGAACTTCGAGTGGCGAGACTCTGTAAAGAGAATCCCAAGGAGTTTTTTGGATATGTGAACAGCCGTAAACCAATCCGTCGAACGATTGGCCCTTTGAGGAATGAGGAGGGGACATTAAAGCATTCAGATGCAGAAAATGCTAACCTCTTCAACGACTACTTCTCTTCAGTGTTTACTGAAGAGTGTAGTCCCATTCCCCAGCCGACGGATTCCTACTCGGGGGGAAAGCTGGAGGCAATGGACTTGACCGAAGGAAAAATAAAGAATAAGATCGCTGACCTAAAGACGAATAAGTCCCCTGGACCGGACGGGTTTCTATCCAAGGTGTTGAAGTAAATGTGCGATGAAGTATCACGACATCTGTGCGCTATTTTTAACATGTCAATCCGGACCGAATGCGTTCCTAGAGACTGGCGTGAGGGGGAGGTGACTCCCATCTTCAAGAAAGGAGACCGTAACCAACCGTCGAACTACCGACCTATCAGTCTGACTTCGATAGTCGGTAAACTCATGGAAAGCATCATGGTGGACAAAGTGACGTCGTATTTAGAGTCAAACCTGCTACTGAGGAGTACCCAGCACGGCTTCCGAAGGCAACGGTCATGCCTGATGAACCTTGTGGAATTCTTCCACTTCGTTTTCAGTGAGCACGATCGGGACAAGGCGGTGGATGTGGTCTACCTAGACTTTCAGAAAGCCTTTGATAAGGTACCACACCGCCGCCTTCTCCGGAAAGTGCGAGCGCTTGGCATAGACGGAAAGGTAGCCGGCTGGATCGAGAACTGGCTAAGTGGCAGACGGCAACGGGTGGTGGTGAATGGGCAGGCTTCTGAGTGGGTGCCCGTTACTAGCGGGGTGCCTCAAGGTTCTGTCCTGGGACCACTACTATTTATCATCTTCGTCAACGACATGGACGGTGACAGGGTTGCTAAGATTTCCAAATTTGCCGACGATACCAAGCTTGGTATGAACGTTGCAAAGGATGGAAATACTGCCCGCCTGCAGGAAGATCTTGGGAAGATTGGGGAGTGGTCGGACACGTGGCAAATGCCTTTTAACGTGGGCAAATGCAAAGTGATGCATATCGGCCATAGAAACCCCCAATCTCAGTATATCCTTAAGGGCACTGCTCTTGAATCGAGTGACACTGAGAAGGACTTGGGTGTAACAATCACTAGTGACTTCAAGTTCTCGAAACAGTGCATTGAGGCGGAGAAAAAGGCCCAAAGGATGCTAGGCTATATTAAGCGCCAGTTTGGTTATCGGAACCAGGAGATTGTACTGTGCCTGTACAACTCACTTGTCCGACCGCACCTGGAATATGTCCTACAATTTTGGAGTCCTTCATTGCGAAAGGACATCGCGAGATTGGAACGCGTACAAGCCAGGGCAACCAAGCTGATTCCCTCTATCCGACATAAAAGTTATGAGGATAGACTAAGGGAATTAGATCTGTTCTCGCTGGAAACCCGTAGACTGCGTGGTCAGCTCATCGAAGTCTTCAAAATACTTCGAGGGTTCGACAATGTTGACTACCGGGATATTTTCACACTGAGTGAGAACAGAACGCGCAATCACGGCTTCAAACTTGAACTGAAGCGTTACAACCGCAATCTGTGTGGAAATTTTTTCACTTACAGTATCTGCGGTATGTGGAACGCACTTCCAGTGGCAGTTGTCAACAGTGAATCTGTTGACCAGTTCAAGTCAAGACTAGACAAGGTCTTGAAAAGTGGCCGTTTAGGGACGCAAAACAATTGAGCAGCCATGTGCCCGCTCGATTGCTAGTCCAAATTTACCCTCCTTGAATGGACCGTAAGGTCACCTAGGGTACCTTCTTTCCTTGTTGTTACTCCTTGTTGTAAATAAGAAAAAAAAATGGTGGTAGACTTTTTCTAGAAAGATAAATACATACACCCATTTGGACGTTTACCCGCTATCTACGATTGAAGATATAGTTACAAATATCGCTAAGAATCACTATTTCAGCATTATTGATCTATCCAATGCATATCATCAAATAGAAATATGCTCAGAGGACCGACCTTATACTGCATTTCAGGCCGGTAACAGTCTTTATCAATTCAGGCGCATACCTATGGGTGTTACGAATGGGGTTTTCGCTTTTGGAGGCTTTATGAATCAGTTTATAACTGATAACAAACTATGTAACACTTATGCCTATCTCGACAACATAACAGTCTGCGTAAAAACGAAAGAAGAACATGGCAGCAATCCAAAGGGTTCCATGGAAGCTGCTTCTAAATACAATCTCTCTGTGCATTCTGAGAAATGTAAGTTTTCTCTAACCTGAATTAATATTCTCGGTTACCAAATTTTTGACGCCAATTTGAAACCCGATCCTGAACGAATGAGACCTTTGTTAGAATTATCCATACTATCTAGTAAAAAATCCTTGCAGCGTTGTTTGGAGTTATTTGCATACCACACTAGGTAGGTTCGCAACTATTCAGAAAAAGTACGGACTCTTGAGATTGCTGCCGACTTCATTTATCTCTTCAAGTTATTCAAGCATTTGAATCTTTAAAGAATGACATTACCAAGTCTTCAGCAAAAAATATTAATGCAGACGCCCCTTTTCAATAGAAACGGATACATCAGATAATGCAATCGGTTTTACTTTATCACAGTATGGACAACCAGTGGCTTTCTTCTCACGCTCATTGAACCGATCAGAGAAGAGACACCACATCGTTGAAAAAGAAGCGTATGCGGGGTAGAGAACATACGTAAATGGAAACATTTTTTGGCTGGGAGACATTTTAACGTAACAACTGACCAAAGAGCTGTGTCATTCATGTTTGATCCAGGTAAAATCAAGAATGATAAAATAATGCGCTGCCGTATTGAATTACGTCCATTTTCCTTCGATATTCATCATCGCCCCGATCACGAAAACGTTGTTGCTGATGCACTATCACGGTCCTATTGCAACGCCACTTCCAATATTCCGAGTCTAAAATCGCTTCATGAGAGTTTCATTCATCATGGAGTCCAGTGAATGCTACATTATGTTCGTGTTAAACACCTTCCTTACTCCATCGATGAAATCCGCCGTATTACTGCTGATTATCAGGGATGTGTTAAAATTAAACCGCGTTTCTTTAAGCCAAAAAATACTTCTTTGATACAGGCGACTGCGCCTTTTCAACGTCTTTCCATTGATTTTAAGGGTCCGCTTCCAGTTTCCTCGCACTTATCGCGTTATTTTCTTACAAATGTTGATGAGTTTAGCCGATTTCCGTTTGCATTTCCATGCCGCAATATGTCATCCAAAGTAGTTATTGATTATCTTACAAATCTTTTTTCGTTATTTGGTCTACCCGCATATATCCATTCAAACTGCGGCCTGTCATTCAATTCCAAGGAAGTGAAAGAATTCTGACTATGTCTTTGGGTAAACAGCATCCACACCTTTCCATACAGCCCCCGTAGAAATAGCCAATGTGAGCGCTATAATGGCATTATTTTGAATACTGTGAAGTTGGCTATTAAATCTTGAGGGTTGCCATTAAGTGCATGGCAGGATAAGTTACATGATGCCTTACATGTCATGCGTTCACTACTTTGTGCCTCCACAAATACCACGCCGCATGAACGACTTTTTGCTTTTTAGAGACTTTTAGTTAGTGGTTCAACCCTACCTCCATGGGTACTTGAACCTGGAGAATTCCTCCTCAAACGGTTTGGGAATCGCAATAAATACGAACCAGCTTTTGACGTTGTTGATCTTACTGATGCTAACCATACACATGTTCTTGTGAAATTCCTTGATGAGAGAGAGCACTGTTGCTCTGAGTAAGTTAGCTCCATATCCTAGGTATATTCCCCCTAATGATTGCGAATCATGAAATCCAGGTGTCCTTTCCGATCCAGCTTGCCATTCCAGTTCCCCATATACAACTACTAACTTTATTCAAGCCAACCTGAAGATATTGGGAAATGAGTGAAATAAAATTATCCAGAATAATCACGACAATCAGACAATACAGTTGCCTGGCCCTAGAATATCTTTACGCACTCATATAGCTGAACGTCGTTTGGATTTGTAATCCTTACTTTAACTTTCTTTATCTAGTGTATTATCTGTATATTTTGTAATTTTAAAAAGAAATGAATTCTTTTTGGTGGGAGTGACTGTTATATGTTTCACTTATTCATTTATATTTGTTAATATGCATTCATGTTACTAATATTTTGTTTTGTTTCTTTTCTAGATTTATTATGAATATAGTTGATCAAACCACTTAAAAAGGGACAGTTTGAATATACCTTAGTACTCATTACAAATGTTTTTGCGATGTTAAAGCATTCACTTTTAGAAGTATGATGCCGCAATAACACTACTATTATATGTGTTTATATTATGGGGTGTGAAGGGGGTGATGCAATTTATTGATAATCAAGGCTAAGGCGACCATACTGTAGAATTTAATCTGACTCCGAATGTCCGTTTTATTATCCACTTATCGGCTGGGTTACGGTAATCGAATAGACTACTTGGCGGAAGGAGGGAATCGTAAGAAAAATGACTGTTTTGTAGGCTTTAATTTTGGCTTAAGGCTACCTCAGTTCGGGCAAGTGAAATCGCTGTGGGACTGTATGACTCTCGGAAGTTGGCGTAATTATTTTCCTACTAATACTTACTACCTATTACCGTGTAACGTACGGGAAGTGCAGGCGAGCACCCGATTTCACTTGCATTATTACAAAACATTCTGCTTTCCATTGATACATAGATTATTAAATTGCGATTTAACATTATTTACAAGTATTTGCTTTGTTTTGCATTGATTAATTGTTACAAGATGGCATATTATTTTAATGTTCGATTTGTGTGCCCAATTTCAAGATTTTATAGGGGCAATAGGGTGCTCAATTTGTGAGGTTCCTTGTTGGCTCTACTTCACCTTGCAATTGAGCGCTACAATATATTCACATTATTAATTTTTATGGCAACATCCATGCCTGTCTCAATGACCCACCTGGACGCCCTGTGCCTGAGTCGCCGCAAGGCCACTCATATTAAGGTGTGTTGTGTAAATAGAAGGGTGGCAGAAAGACAGCCGCCAGTAATAAATTGAAAACAAACGGGGCGTACGGCGAGTTGCAGACACCTTGGAGGAAACATGTCGCAGGAAGGACTAAGACACTCAAAGACACCTCAAACATGAACACTTTGAAGTATTATGAAATCTTATAATGGGTTTAAACATCGAATACGAAAGAAATAGTGCTTTGAAAGCAGCACTTATCCATTTGGATTCCCTTCCATCCAATGTTACGAGGGAAGGTCTAAGAGTTTTGCGAATCGGTAGGGCAAAACAGAGGAAGGGGGATGGCTGTTTGTGGGGGTGTTAGGAAAAGTTATGAAAAGTCAGTACCTACAGCCGCACGCTCCTGCGTCGTCTATTTAAGAAGCAGTAGCTGATCGCAGATCGTCAGTCACAAATTTTTCAACAATTTTTGACCAAGGAAGGCAAGAATGCAAAAAAGATCCATGAACGCATGGTTGCAGTTTACACCGACACCGCCCCTTCCCATGCAACCATTGCTCGCTGGAATAGGGAGTTCCGCCATGGTCGTGAGTTCCTTGAAGATGACCCTCACCCAGGACGCCCATCAGACGTGACCAACGAGGACAATGTGGCCCGTGTGGAGAGGATCATCCTCGAAAATTGAAGGGTAAAGGTCGAAGAAATTGAGCGAGAACTTGGAATACCACATGAAAGTGTTATCAACATCATCCCAGACAATTTGGCCATGACCAAGGTCTCTGCCCGTTGGGTCCCTAGAAACCTCACGAAACCTCACCCCCCATGATCGACTTCAACGTCGTTGAAATTCGGAGGAGCTGCTGCTCCTGTACAACCAAGACCCGGCGGGATTCGAGTTACGCATAGTGACAGGCGATGAAACGTGGGTCCATCACTGGGATCCCGAGACCAAGCTCGAAAGCATGACCTGGAAGCACAGGGGCTCTCCGACCCCCATCAAGTTCCGGATCCAACCCTCAGCCGGGAAGATCATGGCCACCATCTTCTGGGATTCTGAAGGAGTGTTGATGGTGGACTATGTGCCTCGTGGAAGGACCATCACAGGCCAATATTACGCCGAGGAACTGGCTGGGTTGAAGAACTGCATCCGTGAGAAGCGGCGCGGCGAGTTGCCACGCGGTGTCCTGCTCGTCCACCACAGTGCCCCTGTCCGCAAGGCCAGAGTTACACAAGCTGTCCTGCGCGAGTGCGGATTCGAGGAGCTCAACCATCTTTCCCTACAGTCCAGATCTGGCCCCTAGCGACTACTTTTAATTCCGACAGCTCAAGGCTGCACTGCGTGGACGCCGGTTTGGGGACGATGAAGATGTCCAGCTCGCCGTCCTGGAGTGGATTGAACAGCAGTCGGGAGATTTCTGGTTGTCGGGAATTCGAAGCCTCAGGGACAAGTGGCGCAAGTGCATTGAAGTCGTGAATAGTTATATTGAAAAATAATAAAACACTTTTCCTCATATCTCGTTTCCTTATATCCGAATTGCAAAACTTATTGACCGCCCCTCGTATTTAGGTTCGACGAGTGAACCCATTATATGATTTCATAAAACCTTAAAGTGTTTATGTTTGAGGTATTTTTTACTGTCTTATTCAATCCTGCGATATGGTCCCTACAACCTTCCCCGCCTGATTGGGACAAGTGCACTCGCGGCCTAGTCGACTCGTCCTTTCGTTTGTCACAAAAAAGACAGTCAGGTATAGTTTATAAGCCACCCACTTGTAATCGTACTAAGCTACACATGCCCTTCCTTAGAAGCGGGGCATATTGAAATTAAGACGAAAGCCACTTGGAAACTTTAGCAGAGACGTAAAGTTTATTCATTTCGGGGGGGGGGGGACTTTAATCTAAATAGAGGGGTGTATGAAGAAAGGCGATGAAAAATAAAAAAAAGAACAGAGTATGTGACGAGTTTCAAACACTTCCCCGTCGCTGAGACCGCTGTACGCGCGGCCTAGTTGAATCGACCATCGTGAGTCCCCCGCCCCCAAAAGACCTAGTCAAACAGAGTTTATAAACCGCCCGCTTGCAATCTAGCCACACTACAGCTTCATGCAAATAAAAACCATTATGAAGATAACAACTTTTTATTTGACTATAGGGTGGAGCGTGGTGAAGCTTACAAACTAGCTATGTACTTGAGACAAAATAAAAAGACATTCTCTTGCATTGAATTATCAACGTCTGAACTACACTAATACTAACAGTGTTTTATAAAATTAACAATTGGTGGAGTGTTAAAATGTAAGTTGTAATCGTTTTTCTTTGTAATTCCACACTGAGAACGTTGGGAAATTTTTCCCTTTCCAGGTAATTTACATAAAAACGTTTCATTGTATGCTAGATAATGGGGTATGATCTTCCACTTTTTGTTTCCCTTAAAGTATTATCATGCTTGAAATTAATTCCAATTTATTAGTATTATCTGACATTAATAGTAGACTTATTCGATCGATCTTCACGTGTTAATAGAAGTCTATGTTTGATTTTAATTTTGTATTCCTTTGCTTAATTAAATTTTATTTTATAGAAATTTATTTTATTTGTCCTTTATGCAGTTCATTTTCTACATACAAAAGTCGGGGATTTAATTTAAACAAGACTCAAGAAATCGGTGCCACTATATCCTATTTTTCGATCTAAACATTATATTTTTATTCAGTTAAATTTAATTCTCGCCCAGTCGTTTGTTTTGCACCATATAGAGTGGAACATGTGAGTTTCATGTCGGTAAAAAAACCTCTCTCACCCTTTAGTATTTATAATTACCCCTTATCTCAAATTATTTCGACTAATCTCCTAGAGTTGTTTCCATCGATTTTTTTTTTTTTTTAGATTTTCCATAAATGAGTAATTCCTTGTCTCAAATACAATGAAACATTTCCCGAAAATAATGGAACGAATGAGAGAAACCAAAATTTTTCTCGGTTCATTTGTTAGCCACAAACGTGACGACGACGTACGCGATATCGGGCCAGATGATGACAATTGCTGCAGCCCCATCCTCAACTGAATGCAAGAGCTCGACCCTGAACTCAACTAAACCCTTAATTCGACCTCCACCATTAAACCAAAGATCCTAGTGGACGTCAAGTCACTCGGGGAGCACCAGGTTTTCCTCATCACTAAAGCCGCGTCAAGGAATATTGCGAGCTCACAGGCGTCCGGATGCTTTGGATGACTTTAGGGTGGCCCTTTTAGCTGAGTTTTGGAGGTCTAAAATAGAAAGAGTAATGGAACTGCTACGAACACAAGTGATAAGCGATGAGAAGCCCACCTACTTCCTAATATAGTTGAAACAGTCAACCGTGCCTGAATCCAAACTTCACTGTAGTGTAAGTAAAATGGCGTCATGTCATGAGAAATACCAACCAGTACAGGACAAGACTGTGCTTCGTGCGATGTCGCGAACCGCGTTGACCTCGGGATGACCCGTGACCCGTCAGTTGACGCCTGGCTCCCAGCTTGATCACACTGTTGCCTACACGCTTAAACTCAGTCAGCTACTTTATATTACATGGTGGCAGCGGTCTAAGTTCTTAATTCGGTTTGGTATGGTTAAATATTTACGAAGAGGTTTAAAAAAAACTCGCAGCTTTTAGCCACAAATTCTGTTTTCACATTTTTATTCTGCGTTTTCGGCCCGATTGCATTTTATGTTAGCAGATTATTTTTAGTTGTTCTCTTAGTGGAATTTTTTATAATTTCTCCCATTTTGCCAAAATTTTCTAAGATTTATGGAATATTTAGGTGATTTACAAGTTTTTTGCAAATATGTACGTAAGTTAGCCTTGTCTTAATCTCGGTTTGAGTTATTTTTTCTTGACAGTTTAGGATTAGTATAGGTTACTTTTTCCACTCGATGGACTGTTTTGCTTAGGTTGTAACCCATTATTTATGTTTAGCATTCAAAAAGACATTTTAGTATTAGTTATTTTAGATTCCCACCTATAGGTAGTTTTTAGTACAAGTTTGTATTATGTAGGTAGCCCCTTGCTAGTTGAAACTTGTGTGGCTAGTAGTAGTATAACGTACGAGAAGTGCAGGCGAGCGGCTTAAAAGCTTCGTTTGCATGAGTCTTTTGGGGGACTCAGGATGGCGGAGTAGATTCGCCGCTGGCTAACAGTGGTCCAGAGACGCGGGAAGCTGTTCGCGACTCGCCTACGCTATTATTTTTTCTTTGCCCCTTTTTCTCTTCCCCTCTATCTACAATGGTGCCCAGACCCGGGAGGAGGAGCGTTAGCCCTTGGATAACATTTCCAAACGGGCTCTCTTCATTCTTCAAAATATGCTCCGCTTCTAGGAGAAGGGTTGCATGGCTGAGATTTTTCGAACGCTTTCGATTAGTGTCAGATTCCGATAAACAATATAATGAGTTTTAGATAAACACACCCATATATATTATGGAATATAAAGATGAGGATCTAGTTTATTCCTTGCAACAGATTATGAATATAATATATGAGCTGATGAAGTTTATTCAGCGAAGCAGTATTTGGTTGAAGGAGCAGAGCAATTTATTGCGGCTCTTCGTACACTTGTTCTAAATATAATTATTGCAATCTTTAAAATTAACTGATCCGTGATCGCATCGTTGTTGGCATACTAGATGCTAAGCTAGCCAAGATCCTCCAGTTGGATGAAAAGCTAACCCTGGATTCTGTGATTGCAAGGTGATGCAATCAGAGCTGATTTCAGGGCAGCAGGCAACAGTAAGGTCAAGCTGAATCAAAGAAGGTTGATTTTGTTAAAAAAAAACAGCAACATTATAAATTTGAGCACAGGATAGTTTCAAGTCTTGTAGCCATCCACTTCATTAAAATGGTTTAAGTCACTTGCGGAAAATCCCCAGTGTAATAAGTGTAAGGAAAAATGTACTGTTAGAGGTTGCCAATTTTTTTTCAGAGCGATGGGATAATAAGATTTGAATAGGGGATAATGGCTTTATTGATTTTGAAGTTGATCGTAGTGCTGATATTGCAGTGATACAAGATTCGATTATTCCCCTAGGTTATGTAAGTTTTCTGAGGTAAAATCTCAAGTTTCTAGTCACATCGGTAAGTCTCTTCCAGTTTTAGGTAAGGTACTCATATATCTTAAGCTTTTAGTTGATGGTAGGTCAGTAGTAACTGAAGTTTATGTGATCAAAGGTTTGATGAAAGCTTTGTTAGGTCGTCCCGACTCCCGTACTTGATCCCTTAGAAATTCATAAAACATTGAGAAGCTAGAGTATAAAGACCATTAAGTTGATCATTTATGGATAGTTTTTAAAGGTCTAAGAATATAAAAATAGAGCCGTATAAAATTTGTTTGAACCCAAGATTTTCCTTGTCAATTTCTCGCCGTGTAGTCCTTCCTTAGTTACAAAAGGTTAAAACTGAAATTGATGCTCGATAAAACAAGGAAGTGTAATCCAAATTAGTAGGCACCACTTATTTGTATCTCGTGATGGTAGTTGTGACTAAAGCTAATAGTACGTTTAGGATAACTACCGACTTTTCTAATCTGAATAAGTATATGGGGAAGAAAATGTTCGAAATTCCAGTAGTTTCGGACACTAGCTAGTCTTGCTGGTGGTTTCTTTCAGATACCTTTTGATGAAAAGTCTAGGCCTCTCGCAAACTTAATCACTCCCTTAGAAAGATAGTATACGAAGATTGATTCTAGTAGGTATTAGTAACACCTCGGAGATATACCGCAAAAAGGTCAATGTAATGATGGAGGGAGTAACAAAATCTCATGGATGATATACAGATGCGTGTACAAATATAGGTAACCTCAGACACGAAATGTAATGTAGGCCCCATTTGTATATTTAAGTTTGAATCTGATTTTCGTGATAATATTGTCATATTGTAGCAGAACCATTCTATTCGTTGAATCGCATATTTAAGTTATTTGGGACAGAAAAATATAGTACAGATATGCTGGTTCTGTATACGAGTCAATATTATACGAGTGCAAAAGTATAGACAACATGGAATATTCCAAAATTATTTAAAAGGTTTTCAAATCGATTCTAGAGTAAATTAGAACGTTCGATAAGTATAGGTTAGTTTCAAATTTACGTGCGAGATTTGTCAATCGTTGTCACGACTTCGCCAAGTAAATATTTCCAATAGCGCAATGGCTAAAACCGCTGAGCATTTAGAATCGGAAAGAAACTTTATTGTTAAACTGCACAAGACCGGTGATGCATATCGAAAAATTTCCGCCATTGTTTACATTCCAATTTCTTTTATAAAGAAATTTTTGTAAAGTATTAATCTAATGACATCACAGTAAACGTCCAGGTGAAGGCCAAACAAAGAAACTGAGCCCTAGAGCTATTTAGTCTATGATGAAGACAGTTAGAAACAATCCTAAGTCTTTATCAAATCAGTTACGAATAAATCTTGCTGCCCGCGGCGTAGATATCACGCCTCAACAGTACAACGTTATTTACACTAAGAAGGATTTCATGGACTTATCACTAGAAGGAAGCGTATAAGAGAGATCTTAAAGAGTCCCGTTTGGTCTTCGCTAAAGAGCATCAAGCTAAATTAGATAAAATACTATAGACAGATGAAACAAAAATAGAGCTCTTTGGTAGGAATAACGAACGGTACGTTTGACGGAGATCTGACGAAGCCCTCATAGAAAAGAACACCGTCCTACTGTCAAATATGGAGGAGGTTCGATTATGTTGTCAGGGTGATTTGATGCTGCTGTCACTGACACAATAGAAGTAATAGATGGGGCCATGACTTTTGAAAACTATTAGCGCATACTTGAAGAAAACGTGTAACAATAGGCAAGGAAACGGACTTAGAAGGCATTTCATCTCTCAACAAGGCAACAAACCCAAACATACCAGAAAATTTACTAAAAAATATCTAGCACGAAACAACAATACTGAAATCAACTGACCTTCTCAAAACTCTGATTTAAACCATCGGACATCTTTGGAATGAGCTGTAGTATTGTATACGCAAGAGATACCTTCGCAACATGGTTGAAGTAAAAAAGATTGCTGAATAATAGTTGAATAAAATCCCTCTAGAAACATAAACAAATCTTATACATTCTTATAAAAAACACGTTACGGCTGTTATGCTAAAAAAAAAAATCTTTGTCATTGTTATACTTGCTTTTATTTTATCACAGGAAGCTTATTTAATTCCTATACATTAGGAAAGTGAAGTCTAAATCCCCAAATATTTTAAAATATGAATCATGTAGGTGTTGCCTTTACTTATTCACGCATCTGTATACCATGCACAATTCAAAGGCTCAGTTATCAATACCCATACAAAAAGAGACAACAATAGCTCTGCGGATAGATAATACGTACATACAACAAGGTTTTTAGTTATTTTTTAAATCTCTGCCATTCAAAACCCTTTGTATGGCATCCAAGTACTAGTATCCTGTAAATAGGTGTGGGTAGGAAAGGGGCGCAAAGAAAAGTATGTATCGAAACGAGTTTCAAACGCGCTTCCTGCGTCATGGGACAGCCGTTAGAAAAAGTCGTAAACCACTCGGCCACCTTGAGTCCCAGTAAAGACATATTCAAGCAAAGCATTTAAGCCGCTCGCCTCAACTTCTCGCACGCTACAATCCCATATACTACTGAGCAAAATAAAAGAACAAATTTTCTTTAGAAGAATATTTTAAAAATAGGATGAGAAGGTAAATGAATGGTAAATATGTAGATTAGCGACTCGAACGATGGGACGTACTATTTCGTCCGTGTTCCAAAATGATTCACATTTTTGGAGTACATTTAAGGGGACGGCTCATATGGGGGTAAACACAATGGGGTGGATCACACTACGATGCTCCTGAGTTTCATTAAATTGGGGGGGGGGGTCTGGGGGGCACAGCCCCCCCACTATATAATCCTAATTGTTTATAGACTAATGTGCTAACGTTTACAGAGGTGAATGATTTTACCAAATCATGTCAGCGCCTTTAATCGTTTTGCGAATTATGGTGGGGGTGGGGTCTGACGTCAGACGACTCAAACGCGCATGAATATTCCGGCGGGGGTGGGGGTGGGGTCTGATGTCAGACGACTCAAACGCGCATGAATATTCCGGCGGGGGTGGGGGTGGGGTCTGATGTCAGACGACTCAAACGCGCATGAATATTCCGGCGGGGGTGGGGGTGGGGTCTGACGTCAGACGACTCAAACGCGCATGAATATTCCGGCGGGGGTGGGGGTGGGGTCTGATGTCAGACGACTCAAACGCGCATGAATATTCCGGTAGGGGTGAACGAAAATATTTACCATATGCAACATAAGAGAACGATCATTCACAGATTTGCTTAGCAAGCTAATACACTCGAAACAAAGCAAGATTTGACAATGATGAAACATAAAACACTTAATATGAGGTGTTGAAGCCTTTCTTTTCTATTACTTCGGCTCAAAGATGACCGCAGAACCTCACGAGTTTTATAGGGTGGTTTAATTTGGTTAGGTGGTAGGTTGTATTATCATTAGGTGGGTTGTATTATATCATTAGGTGGGTGAGGTTGGTAGCGTTAGGTTGTGGTGGCTTGAATATGGGTACGTCACCAGCTATAAGGGTTGCTCTCTGAGGGGAATGTAGTTGTGAGGTTCTCCACGGCCTTGGCGGTGAACCATCCAAGTACTAATCTGATCCGATGTTGCTTAACAGTGACGATCTCGTTATAGTGCCACACGGCAACCTGGCGCTGACCTGAGTCTGACTCCAATTGTTCGAGAGAAGATAATACTCTCCTTCGGCTTGAAGTTATGTAGGCTGGTTAAGAGGATCGATAGGGAGTACCAGTAGGAAAGGAAATCCCAAACGGCGGAATTTCTGACTCTTTATTTTGTTGGAGCGCAGAACTCGGGCTGCTTCTGCGTAAGACGAATTCGAAAACGGGCGTGTCGTGTATTGGGGGCGAGCCTATTCCTTGTTTTGGGTTGGTATCTTAACTGTCTGCGACTCCGACTGCGACGTCTGGACTGTAATTGGGAATGTGCCCGTGACTCTGATTGGCTGAATTACTGCAATAATCTCCTCTCTCGGTCTACCCAAGATGGTGTATATACGGTTGGGGGAACATCCTCCACTCCGTGTTAATTTGTGTCTATGGAGATAGAGATTCATTTTATCTCGAAATCCCAAAATGCCTTTTTTTTTTGCGTGAGTGTCCAAACTACTTTACTTCGTTTTTCTGTGTGTGTGTGTGTGTATATACTTGTGCACAGGTTTGCTAAAGTGTGAACGTCACGAATTCATTCTTCTCGCCTTGGTCTTAACAAGCAACATATATATTATCTACATGGACTATTGTTAAAGGTTTTTTGTTACAAAAGCTATACATTATTATTTTGCAAAGATGTTGCATATTATATATATATATATATATATATATATATATATATATATATATATATATATATATATATATATATATATATATATATATATATATATATATATATATGTGTGTGTGTGTATATGTGTGTGTGTGTGTGTGCACGCGCGCGCGCCACAACTCTATCATTTCTACTTTTATTTTTGCCTTCCTTCACTTTTATTACAACCTGCAGTATAAAATTTAATTTTTAAGTGCACGAGCACTACAACATTAAATTTACTTTCTTATTTCATTATGTTGCTTTTGGTTGTAAAACATAAATTTCAAAGTGGCAGCAATCCTGCCATTCTTTGTTTAAACTATTCGATGCCGAGGGTTTTAACATTTGAGCGTTCGGATGTCCGAGCTGCAGTCCCTAATCGCGAACAAAGACTAACTTTTTTTTATATATTCATTAATTTCTGTGTATGCACTACACTACTTTTCATAAACTAGACGGAATTTATATGGAATTAACTATAAATTAATATTTACACGGACTTTGTACACTTAATACTGGGTTATCTCTATATTAATAATTTTACGAATTTTGTACACTTGATTTATTCTAACAAAATTAATGCTATCCTTTCTTCCAGCGGATACTGGATTTTCACTATCTACATTTTTTAAAACTAAATAAGCACTGAATTTATACTTTTAACTGATTTGCACTGGTATTTTTTTTAAAGTAATGTAATTGTTATTATTAATCTTTAAAAACTTGCCCGAACGAATGGCGTTAGTTCGTCTCTTGATTTCCTCTTGGTCCTTTTGAGCGGCGATGATGGGCGCCGTGTTCGTCTATAGAAACCAGACAAACTTTTGCCGGGTTAGGTCTCAACCTACGTCTACCTGTAGCGGTTCATCTTAGCTCATCCAAGTTGTTCGCAGTAGTCCGATGCGTAGAAATGAGCTCATTACCATTCTAACTGCGGCTTCATTGAAAGGTGGGGGGGGGGATGGAGTTCGCCAAGTCTACTTCCTTTCGAGTCGCTATACAAAGTAAGGATCGGGTACAATGTTGGGCTTGAGTTAAACATTGAGACTCGGGGAGTTTCTCAGATGCGAGACCAAGGGCATTGTTCTTTCACATGATGTCATTATACCTCTCACACTGTCCATTTCCACGAGCGTTATAAAGAGTAGTTTTGCTGTTCGCAATACCGTGGTTTGTAAGATATTCTCGTAGTTCTACACTCATGAATGAGATTCCACAATCAGGATGCAAATACGATAGGCACCCGAATATGCCAAAGATCCGATTCAGACATCGGATGACAGGCTTTGCAGCCTGCACGTGGATGCAAATGGGATTCTTGAAAATTCATTTACAACCGTAAGTAAGTACGAATTTCTGAATAAAGAAGAAAATGGGCCCTCGTAGTCCACACTGAGCCGTTCAAATTGTTGTGTTGCCTTGATGAGTTTGGGCAGAATCGGGGTTAAAAAATTGGGACTTAAGACTGGCACACATAGGGCACTCGCTACATACCCTTCTTACTTCGTCAATAGAGTCAGAAAGGTTTCTCATTCGGACGAGATGCGCAATTCTTGTTACACCAGGGTGACACAGTCGAACGTGAAGTTAAGCCGGATTACCGTTCATAGTAGCGGCTCATCAGTGAGCTCATAAGAGCGTGTCAGCAAGAATGTTATCCTTATTAGGGCGGTACACAGTGTCATAACTGTAACACCCTAGTTATACCCTACAATGTTGAATCTTATTATTCTTTATATTGCCAAGTTTCTCCGAGCTGAACATGAAGCTGACAGTTTGTTGGTCTGTGACGAGAGTGAAGTGCCGGCCTTCCAGATAATGCGACCATTTCTTCACAGATTCCACAATCACGTAAGCTTCCTTTTCAACAGACAAGTGCTTGCGTTGAGTAGGCGTAAGAGTGAACGAGAAGAAAGCTGCAGGGCAGCCTCCTTGAATCAGAATAGCTGTATTAACTGTATCTCAGACATCAGTTTCTACAACAAAGGGGATAGATTCATTGATCGAACACACAACGGCCTTTCCGATTTCTTCCCTGGGGTCAATGAATGCCTTTGCTTCGCAGCTTATAAACTGAGATGGAACGAATTAGCAGTGACAAGGGGCCTGATCTTGTTCGAGAAAGGACAGACCCACCGGGAGTAGTACGAGAACAAGCCGATAACACGGCGAAAAGGAGTTATGGCTTTCGGAATCGACAACTCCTTCAGTGGCCGTAGTCGCACTGCATCCGATCTGAGGGTTCCATATGTGATGGTATATCCAATAAAATCTATAGAAATCGTAGATATGACTCGACTTTTTATGTCGTACACCCTTTTAAAATTTAGCCAGGTTTTCGTCATGTTCTAATTGTGTTCTTCAGCTATAGCGATGTTGCTGACGTATCCATGCGTTATACGGAGGTCATTTTGCCTGATGATATCGTCCATTGTTCTTTGAAAACAAGCCACCCCATTAGTTACTCCAAAATGGCACTCTGCAGAATTGGCAGATTTTACCATTGGCCTTGAAGGTGGTGTGAGGTTAGTCTTCTGGCTGATTGGCTATCTGATGCTAGGTACATTTTAGTTTTAAAGAGATAGTTCTTGTATTGAGATAATTCTGTTGCAAAATCGTCTATTCTGGGAAGTGGATACGCATCTAACATTGTCTATCGGTTTATGGTTTGACTGTTTTCGATAACCACTCTCTTTATGTCTCGTTCATTTGTGACAATGAGGACTTGAGCTCTCCAAGGAGACGTGTTTTGTTCGATAACAACGTCTTGAACCATTTTGTCTACTTCGTAGTGGATAAATTTCTTATCTTCTTGGCTGAACCTCCTAGATTTCGTGGTATAGGTTTGCAGTTGCCAGTTAAGTTTGAAAATAGAGAAGGGGAATCTACCGTTGCGGTAGGAATGCTGAAAAGAGCAGAATTGTTTATTTTCAGGTCCTTCTTGGGCCCTCCGGATTTTAAAGTAACGCTTGAGTGGTGGCTCATGAAGTCTTGTACGAGTATAACAGAGTTCAGGTAGCACGGTCAGTCGGGTATTGGAGTATTGATCTCCTTGAAGAGGACAACTCAACAAGGCAGTACCCTTGGATAGGAGAGGTAATCGATGACGATGCCATGGAGAAATTTCCCATGGCTGAGTTGATCTTCAATTTGTCTTTGGGTGTAGTCTTGCGAAATGAACGATTCCGAATTTCCACTGTCGATAAGAGCTGACGCCTTTACTTTGTCCACCAAAATGGACACTGTTGCCCGCTTTAGACGTCCTAAGGAAGAGGCAGATATGATCGCTATTGTCGTAGACTGTGTTGCCGCGGATCTAGGTGCCATTGTTGAACGGCACACTTTAGCAAAGCAAAGTTTCCCCACTTATTACATTTGAGACATGAAAGATTTCTAGCTGGACACTGATTACGATCATGTCGAGAACCGCCGCTGAAATAGCATTTAGATTTTAGCGTGGTAGCAGAAACAGACTCTTCCCCGGACCAAGCTGATTCAAGTGTAGCAGCTGCACCTACTGCAGGAACACAAAACGGTGAGTAAGATTCAGAATTTTTCTGAGCCACATCCACTGACCTGGCCTAATCAACATCAGTGCTCAATTCCAATATTTTGTTTTCCAATAAGCGTTGCCTGATGGTAGAAAATAGCAGGCCGTTGATAATCGCATCTTTGAGGTAGTCGTCTTGATTTTGTAAAGCCGACACAGCCTGGAAATTGCAGATTTTACTGAGTAATTGGAGTTCTTGAAAATATTCATCGATCGTTTCACCTTTTTATTGTTTGCGAGTTACTAGCTGATATGTCGCAAATACTTCATTTTAAGGTTTGACATAGAGACCTCTAAAAATGAGGATTGCAGATTCGTATGTAGTAGATTCAGCAACATATTCCAAGACGGAGAGAGATGAAGTTAATCAAAGTGTCCAACTTGTCTGGATTATGAGCCTGAATAGAGCGCAGAAAAGTAATAAATGTACGATACCAATGTTTCCACTCCTTTGAAGAGGTTGAAGAGTTCGGCGAACCATCTAGTCGCTCTGGTCTCAAAAATTTGTCCATCGAACTCTGAGCAGATTTTCTTTAGGGTAATAAATTGTGGTGAAATGAAACACCGAGGGATGAATCAGGACGTTCGCCTTTAGTAAGTCTTTATTACCCTAAAGACATCAACACATCAAAACACAATCTGTAACACAAAAAAACTAGAATGAGCAATTCAAACATTATAAGCAAAGTAAAGCAAAACAAGCAAACATTATAAATACAGATCAACACAATTGTATAAGTTTAGAATGCGCGAAATCACACTCTTGGACCTAACCTAACTCTCTTAAAATCGCAAAAAGAGTCCTCCCCGAAGTCTTCAATTGAACACTTCTCTGACGGATCTCAGGAGTTACTTTCACGTGTGGTGGCATATCTGCATAGTAAGTACGACAACAATACCGGTTTTAAAGTGCTTACCTACTTAGCAAAATGTTGCCAGATGATTTCAACAAACTTCGAGAATGTTCCTGAAAAATCGTTCTCGTATTGTGCATGTGGCAATGTTTTATTTTGTTAGTTTATTTAGTATAATTTCTTGAATATACGGTGTATCATATGAAATCTTCAAAAAATATATTAAATGCATGCCTTTATGTACCATAGAAATTTCACTTACCTACTCATCAATTTTTAAAAAAATATTTTAATAAAGGAAGATCAGTGTCTTATTTTGCTTGCTAGTGTAGTACAAAGAAAGGAAAATTGGGATGCAAATTAGCGCATGGCACTCGATGCTGAAGTCTGCAAGCAAAAGAAGGAACAATAAATAACAATCTTAAGAAAGAATAGCAATGGAAAGTTATGCAGAGGTTCTAACTATTGTACGAATGATTTTGTTGCCTTAGATAGCGATGCAATAGTCAGTACGTGCATAAGTTTGTTATTTGGGTTTGACTGATCGTACGGCAACCCTAACGTGGATTGGAACTGTCCGAGCTACCAAAGGAATGAAATGATCCGATATGAACAAAAATAGGATATATTATAATTATACAAGAATGTATGGATTTGAAATTAATTTTCGTAAATTAATTTAAGAAACACAAATGATAACTGAGGAATTCAATTTTTAGGGTATACAGAGAATATGAAAGATAAGTAAACGGTTAAGATTGAAATATAATACAAGTATTACAATTATGTGAATACAAGTTAGTACTCTGAGTACACGATCATATATATATATATATATATATATATATATATATATATATATATATATATATATATATATATATATATATATATATATATATATATATATATATATATATATATATGTGTGTGTGTGTGTGTGTGTGTGTGTGTGTGGAAAACTCACAAAGTATCGCGTGAGTAAGCAATAAATGCAACAAAGCCCACAGGGAATAATAATACGAGGATTCCAAGTACTTTCGACCTTTTATCGAGTTCTTTATCAAGGAATAACAGAAGTATTGAAAATTGTAATATTTATAAGGATGATGCAGAGGAGATGGAACGCCCACAAAAAAGCAAAAAACCAATCAACAAAATGAAATAATATGAAATAAAACCTTAGGAGGAGCGAAGATAAATACCAAATAAGATCATTAAATCAGGTAAATTCAAAAGACTAAAGGTTGACAAGGGGATTAAAATACCGCATTGGCATATACAAGAGAGGTCAGGATCTAAAAACCAAGGTAGAATAAGTACAAATGTTCTAAAGACTTGACTCAAATGGAAATAAATACAGACAAAACATAAGTCTACCTAGATGCACATAAAATAAAATTAAATAGTTTATTAAGATTAATATAAATATTTAGTCTCAAATTAAAAGTTTCGACAGTACATTGTGAATATAATTTAAAAATAACCATCGAGTTTATATAAGCCAGGACTTAAATTAAAATTTGGGAATTTACTAATAAAGGTCGATTCAATGATATTTCGTGAAATTGTATCGTTATTATGACAGATGATTTTAGCGGAATTCCAATCAATATTGTGATTAAGATATGACATATGAACATAAAATGAGCTGCTTTCTTCGCCACGACGGACATTATATTTATGCTGAGAAATTCGTTTTTTTAAACATTTACCTGATTGGCCAAAGTAATATTTAGAGCAATCGATACATTTTGCGCAATATACATACATTACCAATAGGGGAAGGGGCGTTCTTCACTAATAGTTTAGAGATAGTATTATTATAGTTAAATACTACACAAAAGCCTAGAGATTTTGAAATAACAAGAATACTCTTGTAATTCCTTTTAATTCATCCTTTGTTTCTCTCCCTCATATTTTAAAATCTCTAGGCATTTGTGTAGTATTTAACTATAATAATAAAAAATTCACAAAATTTTGATACTTATATTTATTTCTGAACTTCACCATTTTGTTTTTTGATATTATAAAAGAATTATTAGAAATAACTTTGCTAAACAAAAATGTCATAACCAAACTAAGATGAAATTATTATTCAAATACTCAAAAAAATCCCCTTCTTAAATTATAGAGTTAGTGATGATATACTGTACCTATTAACGGACACTCTCGAAACAGAGGTACATATAAAATATATTAAAACCAGGTAATGGCTTCGCCACTCGTGGGGGGAGCTTGCGTTTCGCTACTAAAATTAAAATTTATAATAAAAAAAAAACAGCCATGGTTAAATTTTTATAAATTTTCTGAACTTCGCCAATTATAATAATTTTAAAAAGGAACTCTAAACTAAATTTCCCCCCTTTCAAAATATCACGTTGCTAAAATATAGTTATAGAAGATATATAAAAATAAATTTTCTGAACATCACCATTTGTAATTCTTTGGGTTTTTTTTTAAAAAAACACAAAATTTTGTTACTTATATTTATTTCTGAACTTCACCATTTTCTTTTTCATATTATAAAATAATTATTAGAAATAACTTTGATAAAAAACATAAGTCATAACCAAACTAAGATGAAATTATTATTCAAATACTCAAAAAAATCCCCTCCTTAAATTATAGAGTTAGTAAAGATAGGGAAAAATAGTTATGTAAAATTTACTTTAAAAAGGGTAAAATGAGAAAAGGACAACGATAATAATAAAAACAAGAAATGGAAAATATCTCCAAACACAGTTACGTATCACCTTGGGAAAAAACAAGACAGAAGATTGATGAGATTCAAGAGCGAACAAGGAAAGAAAAGGAGGTTGGATGTTTCCGACCAAAATATATTTAAAGTAGAACTAATAGATGGGATGAGCTGTCAGAGTTATGAGAGGAGAAAGACTTTTAATAAACAAGGATTCGTAAATGTGTAATGAGAGTGGGTCTTGAACAGTTTTAAGAATTTTTAAATTATTGATAGAAATATAATTTTCACAATTTATACAGTGTGAGCGAACAGGGAAAACTCTTTCTTTAACAGTACCTCTCCAGTTCTCAATCTAAGACCCATATGCGAACAGAATCTCTCCCTCAGGGACCTCACCTCCTCCCAAAGTGTTTCCAAAGTACATCATTGGCAAGTGAATTCATAAGCAACAGAGCATCTCGCTTCAATAGTGATCATGTCCTTATAATTAAAATAATTACCTAAACTGTCTTTGCTTATAAAAATGATTTTAAAATCAAAGCGAAAATAAAACTTTTGGAGAATATTGTGAAGATCATTCTTATGTAGTTTAAAGGATGAGAGAAGGATGAGAGAGAGAGAGAGGCCGAAGCGATAGGGGATGGACAAAATCACTTTCGACTTCAGAGAAAAGGGACTGATGAGGAAGAGGATGCAGACAGGAGACTTGTGGCGGAGATACATCAAAAACATCGCCCCTGCGTGATGAGCGGGACAAGATGCAGAGAAATAAAAATGATGTCGCGATCCTTAGTCATTTGTATGTTTATTTCTCTAGTACCGGAAGATGGGGGTGTTTCTCGAAACGTTGTATGTTATATTATTACAGATGGGAGTTTCCTACCTCGTTTTGTCCTTCAACTTAAATGGGAACTATATAGAAGAAGCCCGCTCGGTCATATATATATATATATATATATATATATATATATATATATATATATATATATATATATATATATATATATATATATATATATATATATATATATATATATATATATATATATATTTTAGGATAAATAAGCAGGCTAAATTTAGGAAGTTCATTACTGTATTATAACTTCTTGGTACCGACGTTTCGGGTAGGAACCCATTCTCAAGGATGTGAGATTATAAATACATACAAACATTAGAACATCTTTTCGACATTAAAGACAAAATACCAACGCTGCTTTGACCCTCTATCATATATGAATTCAACTGCTCGAGATGTAATTCTGAGGTGTATTTAGGATCGACACAGCGCACACTACATACCCGTATTTGCGCACATTTAGGCATCAGCAATAGAACTGGAGCCCCACTCACTACTCCCGAGTTCTTCCCTATCCGAATACACTACGAAAACAGACATCCACACCATAAACCAAACTTAAATAATTTTTCAATTAAAGACACAGCAAACAACGAAAACTAACTACGTACACTGGAATCTCTTTATATTAGATTTAAAACCCCCACTTTAAACTCTGACACAAGCTCATTTCCACTTTTACTACAACTATAATCATCCACAAATTACACATGCCAAATCCACTCCCCTCCCCAAACAACCCCTATCTTTCAAATATTTCTATTATCTCCCCCTTTAAGAAGCCACTCAAAACTAATTAATCTCAGTTTTATTTAAAAACAAAAACATATTTCCTATTCTCTAATAGTTAAAAGCCCTGCATTTTTATAATTTGAATATTACCACCTCTGCTGCTTCCCATTTCCTATATTGTTAATTTATAAATATTTGATAACTTATCTAAAAAATTCTTATGTTTGTATATATTTATAATCTCACATCCTTGAGAATGGGTTCCTACCCGAAACGTCGGTACCAAGAAGTTATAATATAGTAATGAACTTCCTAAATTTAGCCTGCTTATTTATCCTAAAAATACGTATACGCCTGGCAACACGCAACCCCTCTGCTCTCTTAAGATATATATATATATATATATATATATATATACATATATATATATATATATATATATATATATATATATATATATATATATATATATATATATATATATATATACATATATATATACATATATATATATATATATATATATATATATATATATATATATATATATATATATATATATATATATATATATAATATATATATATATATGTGTGTGTGTGTGTGTGTGTGTGTGCGTGAGAAGATAATAGTAAACTACAATATTTCAATCAAGATTTATTTATAACCACAGCACTAGTTTCGGGAAAGTTATAATTGCCTTTTTAAACTAAGTAATGAAAAAGCCAAGCAAGGAACCTAGGATATATATAAGGCGAACGAAATACTAAACAAAATGAAAACGCAGGAAACAATCTGAAAAAACACAAAGATTTTGGGGCCGACTCAGGGGAAGTTACTAATCTCCGAGAGGAATTGCTTCCGGTGGCTTATAAATATGATTGACGACTTTATTCGATATATATTTGTTGAATTTGTATTGCCCTTCGGGTAAATTGAAAATATCGACTTTGTTAATGATGATAGATTCCGCAATTCTCCTCTCAATATAATTGTTTGATTTATAAATGATTTTTGCTTGGTTGAAATCGATTCTATGCTCGTATTTTTATCCTCTTATTAAAGTGGCCCGACTTGCAATCATCGCATGGTATTCGGTATACCCTAGCGTCGTGATTGATTGGATGCAGTCTAGTCAAGGATTTTCGTATGGTATTAGAATATTTAAATGTGATATTTGTCATTTCCGTTCGCATACGACTTTAAGGGGGCAAAGCTGGAGCACATGGGAAACTAATACATTTTTTTTTAAATTCGTCCCTTCGGGGTGTGGAGATGGCATAGAAGTCTTTTTTCGTGCTTTCGAATGGCATCTGTTTATGAAGTGAATTGGGTATTTTAGTTTGATGAAATTGCAGATAAGGTGGGTAATTTCATCCTGAAGGGAGATTGGGTCGCATGTTCTATAGGCTCGGAAAAAAAGGGAAGAAAGAACAGATATCTTAACGGATTTATCATGTAATGAGAAGAAATGTATGAAAACATTTGAATTTGTAGTTTTTCGATAGACTGACTGAGTACTGGATAGGATCATTTAAACGGTGTATATTTATGTCTAGAAACGGTAAAGAGTTGTTATGTTCCCCTTATACTTTGAATTTTATCTATGGGTGTAAAGAATTCAGGTTGTGGAAAAATTCAATGAAATTGTTTATTGTCTACGGGCCATGCTGACAAGATGTCGTCTACATATCGGAACCACATAAGAGGCTGGGAAAGGATTCTAGGGAGGAGGTGTTGGGGTCGAATCAAGTAAAATATTCGAATGAAAAATTTAAACGGTTCACGCATTGAACGTTATAAATGGGAAGACAAAATTCCCGGTATGTATTATCTTCTTTAGTAAATGAGAAGATGGACTTCCCGCTTTGTATTATTCTATTTCGTAAATGGGAAGTTAAACTCCCTAGTATGCAGTATTTTTCTCTTGTAAATAAAGGAACGAAAATCTCAGTGTACTCGGTCGGTGTAGGAGCTTTACGAAATCGTTGCCTCCTCTGTCGGGTAGTGAGGAAAAGGGCCAATGTGATTGGACCTTTTTGGAGCACAAATCGTGCGGATCACAGAGAGCGACATTGTTGAGTCGATGCTACTTAGAGCTTCTGTTATTCTCCTTGTAAGACCTCGTAGGGAAGAGTTCACACCATTGAAGTCGCTTCCTCAAACCTTTACCCCCTTTACAGAGAATACACCTTCAGTAGCGTAGCTGGATCCGAGCTCTGTTTGAGCGCTTAAAATTTAGGAAAAGGTCGATCGATCAGTCGATGTATATATAACGAACAGAGAGGGATCTCTGTGTAACACAGGCGATCAGGTAGTCATAGAGGAAAAGGGTACGGAAATAACTTGAAAGTGGATAGGAAGAGATGATAGGTCGGTGGCTAGACACCGATGCGTGATGTAGTTGGGTGTGTCTCGGGGTGTTCATGACTGGACGACGGTTGGGGAGTGGTCAGGAAGGAGATCGTGTCCGCATAGTCGGAAACGCGTTATTCATGATGCTTTTATCTTATGCGTAGAACGGCATGGGTTGCGGGTGGTCATGAGCTGCGGGGTATCGCAGTCATGCGTGTAGTGCGGTGTATATGGGGTCTCTGGCGAGTTTCCCGAGTTGTTTTGTGAGTCCAGAGTGAGGGTATGTGTTGAAGGGTACTAATTTGTTGTTGTCGTCTAGTGTGGACATTCTCGCATACATGGGTGAGCGGCAGGCGCGCTTCAGAGTAGAGTTCTGAATGCGCTGAGCCTTCTTCTGCCACGTGACACTCGCAGCTACGAGTGACAGTGAGGTGTACGTGAGAAGAGGTCGCACAAGTGTTTTATATAGGTGTAACTGTAGCTTCTTGCCCGCAGGGTAGAACCTGCGCAGCATTTTATTTGTGCATGCGGCTCTTGCTTGTATTGTGTGAGCTGGTGTATATTGAACCTAAGGGACTTGTCAAAAGTTACCCCAATGATTTTGTCTGTTGTGTGCAGTCGAGCGTTGTTCCTGCCTGGTGTGTGTGCGAAAATTTGTAGGTTATGCATGTAGTGATCTCTTGCGCCGAAGAGTGTCATCTGTGTCTTCTGAGGATTCGTGGCAATCAGCCATTTATCCTCGTATTCTGTCTTTTCGTCTAGTATTATTTGTGAGTGGGGCGCGATCTCATTTGGTCCGCTGCCGCTGACGAGAATGGTCTCGTCATTGGCGTAGGACACTGTAGGTGTGACGGCAGTTTTCGGGTGAGCGTGGGGTGTCGTTTGTGTACATGATGTAAAGTGTGGGTGCCAGAACGCTTCCTTGGGGAACGCCTGAGCGTGGTGTGAAAGGTTGTGATATGGAATTGTTGTATTTTATGTGGCATCTCCGTTCAGTGAGGTAGTGCGAGAGAAGCCTCCTGTTGCACAGAGGTAACTCCGTATTGGGGCGAATTTCCAACGGAGTCCCTCGTGCCACACCTTACCAAAGGCCTTCTCCACGTCCTTGCTAATGGAGAGTGTCTTTTGACGTACCTGGCGTTTTTTTGGTATTCTGTTGTGAACGATGGTCACAGCCGCCCCTCCTGAACCTATATATCGGTGGGGGGAGAACCAGTCTCTCTCTTCCAGGTAGTCCCGAAGGCGGCAGTTGATCATACGTTAAAGTATTTTGCCAATGTGCCCTAATAGAGCAATAGGCCTGTAATTGTTTGGATGCTTGGGATCTTTGTTCATTTTGTGTAGAGGTATGTTGTGAGAGACTTTGAATATTTTGGGGGAGTGGCCTGGGCTAGTGAGGCGTTGAATAGGTGTGTAAGTGTAGGGTATATGTTTGCGGGGAGGTTGTGTATTAATGCGGCTGGTAGTCCGGAGGGGCCGGGTGCGCGTTTCGGTGTTGTTTTAATGTAGTATTTTGTTTCCTCGACGGTGATGGGAATGGTCAGTGTAGATGTGTTGTCGAGCAGCTCCATTCGTATCAGGGGGGCGGGCCTTAGCTCGTTAGCGTGGGCCCGACACCACTCCTGGAGTTCCTGGAAATGCTGTTGCGCGTGTGGTTTGGGTGGGTTGTGTGTGTGTGTGTACTGTGTCCCAGTGGGACTTAAATGCGTCGAGGATGATGCTGGTATCTGTGAGTGTTTGGTTATTTACTTGGAGGGTGATGGGTTTGGGTGGATCGGTGCCTAGCATCTTTTTTACGGGCCGCCAAAAAAAAGGAGGGGTCAGTGCAACGAGTGTCGTCCGCGATGCGGACGACCTCTTGCCACTGTCGGTTCCTATCTAGTTGCACGCATTGTAGTATGCGGGCACGTAGGTGAGTGATGCTGCGTTGTCGTGGGCCTCTGGTGAGGTCATTGTTGTACTGTGTGATGAGTCTCTGGGTATGTATGGAATATGTGAAATGTTTTAGACATGTGTAGGTTTTGTGTGGTGTGTGTAGGTCGCATGCTGCGGTTATAGTGTTCATGATTGAGCACCAGTGGTCGTCTAACAGATCTGGATTGGTGTAGTCCAGGTCGAGGTTTTGTGGCGTGTTTTCTGTTATGTGTCTCTTGAACTCTTCCCAGTTCGTGTTTTTGAAGTCGAAGAGAGGTGGCGTGGGTATGAGTATGGAAGATCTGGATATGATAAGGCATATTGGTATGTGCTCAGAGAGTACTCGTACGTGAGGCCCCCTTGAGATGTGGGTGCAGAAGCGTGTAGCGTGGTCGTTAGGAGAGACCACGTCCGGAGACGTGGTTCCTCCGCTAGTAACGAAGAATGTGGATAAGGCCGGGCCGTTGTGTTCACAGCGATAACGAGGTAGGGCACTGGCTAGGTACCTTCCTGCATCATTCGTGGTATTAGAAAGGAGTGTTGGGTGGAAAACGTTGAGGTCCCCCACAAAGAAGATAGGTAGGTTGTGGTTTGATAGAGCCTGGAGTGGGACTTCTATGTTTAATTATAGGTGTGGTGGTCTGTCGCGCGAGGCTACTAGGATGGGGCTGGGGCTTGTCTGTACCTTGCAGGCTAGAAAAGAGTCATCGTGTGTTTGAATGAGGGAGTGGTGTATAGAACACTTTATTAGGATCGCTGATCCTATGTGCGACGCTTGTAGAGTTAGATATGTGTGGTAGCCTGCAATGCGGATTCTGGTGTTGGGAGGGTGTAGACTGGTCGAGTTTAAGAGTATTATGTCAGGTCTTTGTGTGTTTAGGACCCAGTTGGCAACAGTATGGCGAATACCGTGCCAACTGCGTACGTTTAATTGTATTGTGTTGAGGAGACCTATTGACGTGGGCAGAGTGCGCGTGGGGCTGATTTAACCGGGATCATTTTCCTCTCTTTGGTTATTTCCCAGGAGGCGTGAGGAGCGAGTACCTTCATGAGTGTCGGCTGTGGTTTAATGGGAGTGAAGAGGTTGCCAGTGGTTTTATTGGGTGGGCAGGCCGTGGTAGAGGGAAGAGTGTATTCTGTGAAAGGAGGGTTAGAGATAGTGGGAGTGGGTGGTGGTCGTGGAAGGAGGGTTGGAGAGAGTAGAGTCTAGGAGGAGGGAGTTAGGAGCAGAGGAGGGGGGAGTAGAGCTAGTAGATGGGGGGCTAGAGATAGTAGGGGAGGTGAAGATTATGAGAGGGGGGGGGGTCGGGAGAGAGAGGAGGTTGGGATGGTGAGGAAAGAGGGGTGGAAGGGGGAGAGGAAGGAACAGCAGAGAGGGGGTTGGTCGGCTTTACGCGTTATTGTGTGTGGCGGGGGGTTTCATGGTGGTATTTTTGTTTAATGTGGAGTGTTGTGGATGGTGTGGTGGGCGTGGGGGAGGTGGAGGAGGTGGCGGTTGTGGTATTAGTGAGAGTGGGGTTGGAGGCTGTGAGGGGGGGACAGGACGAGGGGAAGTTGGTGGCAATATGGAGGGGGGCGGGTTGAGGCTGCCGAAGGAGGAGTGCTAGTGGTAGGAGGGAGTTTAGGTATAGAGGAAGAAGGAGTGGTAGCCGTGGAGGGAGGAGAGAAGGCGGTAGGAAGAGAGGTGGGAGCAGTGAGCAAAGAGGCAGGTAAGGAGGGTACAGTGGCGAGAGAGGCAGAAACAGAAGGGCGGGAAGAGGCAGGAGCGTAGTGAAGGTGGGGGCCGGGGGGTGTTCGTGCCCACCGGGGTGGGGAGGAGTGCGGGTCTCCTGTGTGTATGCTCGTCGATTAGAGCGAACACCTTCTCGGGGAAGGTGATCTGTTCTAGACCATGCGAGGCAAACAGTGTATTTAGTATGTTAGCGTATAGTCGGGCGTCACCCCTCGACATGTCGTTTGCCACCGTTGAAAGCAAGGCAGCAAGGTGTAGCTTTGGGTGTGTGGTGTGGGGTAGGGGTGGGTGTCGGGCGTAGTGGAGGTCTCTGGGTGTAGGGTGTTTGGGTGGGGGCGGGTGTCGGAACATGTGGGTGAGTCTGGGTTGCTGCTAGGGTAGGGTGTGTTTGGGGTTGGACATAGGGTGGTATGGACAGCGTTGCGCCAGAAGCAAGCAGAAGCGAATGTTCTTGTGAGGAGAGGAGGGGCGGGGTGGAGTGTGTGGTTGTGTTGGTGGGTTGTAGATGCTGTATTGCCGCTACGGCGTCAGAGCGGGCCTTACTTAGGTAAGGGCATTTAGGATTGACGGCGACATGATCTCCGCCTCAGTTTGTGCAGAGAGGTTAGGTGGCTGTGCAGGTGGTGTAGTGGTGGCCCACTACACTACACCTTGAGCAGACCAGTTTTGCTTGGCAAGTTTGTGTCTCGTGTCCGGTTTTGTAACACTGGTGGCACTATGTAGTTTTTATGTTCAGCTGTGGCTCGATGTTATGTGGATATGTTAGTGTGCCGCAGACCTTGATGCCTTGGTCTAGCAGCAGTGTTTTGTTTTGTTCATCGGACAGTGTAATTACTGCCCATTGTTTTGTATGGTTGTAGTAGAAGTCTCTGATGACCTCCTTCCCATACTTCTGTCTGAGGTGTGTGCGGAGGTCATCGGTGGAGAAAGCCAACCATAGGGAGTTGGTCTTGAGGACTCGTATTTGGTTATTCTTTTGTACACCGTCGGCTAGTTTTGTGTGAATGTCTTGTGCGGCGAGTGTGTCAGACGCAAGTTCGTGGAACTTGACTTCGTCCTCCTGTGAGCGGAAGACGAGTTTGTGGTGTATGTGATTCTTTATTATGTTTATGATGAGGTTTCATATGTAGCGGCTAGGTTGAGAAGTGTGTTTTCATTGTTGATAGTGGGTGTTTTTTCTGTTTTGTGTAGCGGTGTGAATGTGGATATATTGCTGTGTACCATTGAGGATCACTTTTTAAAACTTTCTTTGCTTTCTTTAGATGGGGTCTCCCGCCCCGCCGATAACGACCCCGTGAAAATGACTCGGGTGTGATGATTATTAGTGAGTATGGAGGACTTAAGGATGACTGAAGCCCGAATCAACTGACTCCAGTCGGGGTGCCGCCCTCTCTATGGGGTTTTGGGTATTTCTCAGTTACGTCCGACTTCTCACAGAGACGGTAGTATAACTATCTGCTCTCTTGGACGGTGCTGCAAGGTCGGGTATTAATCCTCCCCGCGCTGGCAACTGATTCATAAGCCTCACCCCTCCTTTCCCCAAAGTTTGCAATTATGCCCTTTCTAAGTAGAACGGCATAGTTTCAACGGAGCTCTATGTGTAGTCATATTCACGGAGCCAAGTCTCGGCGGGGCAGGGATGGGGAGGGTCTAGCACGCCATATAACTATAACGAGCCAGGGAAATAAAGGAATTAAATTCAGGGGTGGGTGGAGGGAACGTGTTTTTTTTCTGGATGTCGTGTATTAGCCACAGGAAGTCTCTCCAATCAGACTAAGCACGCATCTATATTGGGTGCAGTGACGTCGAAAAACTTATTTGCCATAGGTTTTCACGTACTTGCGTATTCAAATTTTCATAAAACTTTACCTCCTTTATCAGTGAATAACTTTACCAGAACGTAAACAGAAAAGCAACGTCAGAAAATGATGATGATGATGATGAGTAAAAGGTAGGGAAATGTGTTGTAAGTAGGTATAGATAGTGGTGAAGAATATTTATAGTTTGCCCTGGTGTAGAGGGCATATCAAACTTCTTTCTTTTTCTACTTCCTTTTTTTTCTTCCTCTTTCGATGGTGTCAGTGTTTTAGCTGATTCTTTTGTTGCTGTTTTCTCATTTAATTTACCTTGCTTTTATTTGTTTACTTATTTATTGTTATCTCCTTTTATCTCTTTCTTTTTTAATATATATATATATAATCTAGATCCTCCGTCTTTAGGCATTCAAGCCTTTCAATTATGTTTCTGCTAACTCATTAGCTTTCATTTTTATTTTTAATTAGGTTTAGTTTTCTTTTTTGTTTCGCCTGTTGTAGGCACTTTGCCTCTTTTTGTTATATATTTTTTGTTTAATATTCGATTTAATTATTTGTTTAGTTTTTTTACTTATTTTGTCTTGATTATGTTGGGCACTTCGCCTCTTTTTAATTATTTCTTCTTGTTTTCATTTAGTATTAATTTGTTATTTTGGAGGCCTTTCGCCTCTTTTAATTTATTTCTTAGTTTGTATTTTTCATTTGGGCACTTCGCCTCTTTTGGTTTTTCTTTTCTCTCTTTGTGATTTGTTTTCTCGTATTGTGAAGTCTTTTCGGTAAGTCTTTTTGGTGAGTGAAATCATATTGTCCTGGTTATGTGTAGATAACGGCTTGATCTTCCCGGGAGCACAGTCTTCCACTTGTGAATAGGACTCTGCTAGTGACACGTCCAATTATGGGTTGTGGTATGTCTAGGTTTGCGTCTATATGTTGGAGTAGTTCATTTTCAACCTTTTCCTAAGTCTTTCTCCCTAGCATTTAGAGGACCATATTCAGTGGCTCAAGTCCTGCTCTTGCGTGCAGTTCCGTCTGCCGAATATAGTCAATTTTGCGCGCGCCAGCTATAAGCAGGGTAGCACTGTTCTGGATTCTGCATTAGCCTGTGAGAGGTTAAACTAGCTGGCTGCATTACTACTGCTGGGTAGACCTTTGTTGAGCGCCCCAGGGTAGTGTACAGCTTTTTGATGTTGTTGGCTCTGAGGTTTCTGAACTTGTACAGTTTTCCAAGTTCTGTTTTGACTAGGGAGATTCGGTAGTTGATGTGCGTCTTATACCCTGTTGAGGTGATGCGAAGAACCAGGACTTTAGCCTCGTCGGAGTACGGGTAAATTTCATCCTCGACTATGATGCCATCTTGTTTCCGGTGGTTCACTGGAAGGATCTGGAACTTTCGGCGGTTGGTCTTGATTACCACCTTCTTTCGAAACGATCGATAGTTTCGATTTCAGTAGCTGTCTCACTTGCTTGTACTCCAGCGTTCTTATAGAAACTGGGGATGATCTGAGTGACGTCATCTGCAAACTTGAGGTACATCACATCCTCCCCGAATTGGAGCAGGTAAGTCCAATGTGTACACAAGGTACAACAACGTACTTAGACAGCTACCTTGTGGAACATCCACCTCTAGCTTACGAGTCCCAGAGAGCGACATTGTTGAGTCGATGCTACTTAGAGCTTCTGTTATTCTCCTTGTAAGACCGCGTAGGGAAGAGTTCATGCCATCAAGGTCGCTTTCCCAAACCTTTAACTCATTTACCGAGATACACATTCGGTATCGTAGCTGGATCCGAGATCTCATTGAGCGATTGAAAAAATCGGAAATTTGAATTTGAATTGTTATAAGAGTAGGTGTGGGTAGGGGATAGAGATAGGGTGTGTGGACAAATAGCGGAAAATAGACAAGTGGTGAAAAGAGAAAAAGTGTGGTAGGGTGCAAAGAGATGCTAGTGCCTGGTGATCAGGCCTATCGTTTTGCTTTTGTGGTTCCTTTGTTGTCTTTGAGTTAGTATATATATATATATATATATATATATATATATATATATATATATATATATATATATATATATATATATATATATATATATATATATATATATATATATTCAAGCCATTTGTCTTCAAAATCAATCAATGTTCTTGGATATGATTTGCGCATTTGCTGTTGTGGTAATAATTACTTTATTAATTACTTTAGTGGTGTGGCTAGTGTCTCTGTTTTTTTTTCGTAGATCTTGTAGTGAGTGTAATTCGTGTTTTTTGTTTTTTTGGTGGATGTCTTCTTCGGTAAATTTGGGTCTTCATCGGTGAATTTGTAGAAATCTGCGAGGTTTCACAATTAGGTAATCTTTTTCTTGGTCGGGTTTTTTTATTTGGTTTAGGGTAAAAAACATTTCTATTTTCATGTGTAGAATGGCACTTCTGCTCCGCCAGCTAAAACCCCGGCGGAGCTTGGAAATCTGGCGCGACTTATTACTCTTCTATTCTGGTCAATCATTTGGACGATATCATCGTCCAATTCACGATTAACCATTTCCTGCATATTCCTTGTCCGTTCTTCAATGACAATGTTAATGAGACTTAACCCCGCCTCCCGGTGCAGCTCTTCATGGTGTCTTATCTCATGTTTGTATGTACCTGTAATTAGGTACATGCATTTATTTTCTGTATTGAGTAAACTGACGCATTCCTGATGTAGATTTCATACAATAACTTCAGCTCACGGTATAATTCCTTCATGTAGTTAGTCCATCTGTAGGTGAAGATGGTCCTATACTCGGATTTAGGGATACAAGCCCTATATGCACTGATGAAATGGATATTGAGGTCATCGAATGCCTCGTCAATCTCCTCGAGAATTGCTTCATCCAAGTTGAGCGGATACTAGGCCTCGAGAAGGAGCGCGTACCGTGTCCAGTCTGCTTTTTTGTAGTTCTTTCTGTCTACAGCTGTAACTTGTATAGGGTTTCTGTTGATAGTGAGTAGGATCTCTATATGGTCACTACATGGTACCTGGACTGGTTCCATGTAGTAATTGAACGGCAGCTGACGAATCGCCAGACAGATGTCTGGTTTTGTGGCACTTCCTGCTCTAACAAAGGTGGGGAAGTCGGGGCCTATTCGCTGGGCAATTTTTCTGTCCAGGGTTCTTCCTCTACGGTTGAAGGTCCAGTAACCAGATTCTCGACATCTGGCGTTCAGATCCCCCATTAATATAGTGGGGGCTCTTCTGCCAAATAGGCCGGTGAGAGTGTGAAAAAATTTGGAAAATGGATTTCAGCCGTGTTTACATACCAACGGTTTGAGTGTTATTAACTTTTTACATCTATCGTGACGCTGATTGGACACTTATTGTAGTACTTATGTCTAAAAGTTGGTTGGTTAATTTGTTAATGCTAAGGCCTGTTATTTCAAAAAATGAACATAAGTATGACAATTAAATGTATCTCAATCCTGATTGGTTGAATTTTGTAGAATTATGAGTAGATAGAATGACTATTTATATAGGTGCATTTTTGTGGAGATATAGAGAATTAGCAATCATTATTATTCAAGAAGAAAGAAATTGTCATATCTGCTCGCCATTTTGAGGCTTGTTCCAGCTGTTTACCAAGGAATAAAGAATCCAGCTCAATACTTTCTTTATCCTAATGAAACGTTTGATCACTTAACCCAGCCTACCAAACGACGACAAATAAATCGTTATCCAGCCCTTATAACTAGTGACCTCTTTTCGTCGAACGAAACGTGATCATACAGCAAAATGGATTCGCAAAGCGGGCAACAAGCTGCTCATTTTCCTCCACACCAAGAAGTGGAGCTCGCGAACGCAATCTCCATCAGACATCCTGTGTTTAATGAAGCAGCAGTCACTGGATGGTTCAAAATCGTGAAGGCGCAATTCTGCATCTCAAGGATATAACGAGAAGAGACGAAATTTTACCATATTCTGGCTGCGTTGCCTCCCGATACAGTTGATCGTCTCTCAGCTGCGGTCCTCTCGTCGCAGAATTACTTCCTCCTACGAACAGAAATTGTGGGACTTTTTGAGTGGACGAAACTTGAGCTCTTCGAGAAGTTAATCGCGTCTTCTTCGCAGACCGGACGACCTTCGGTAAATCTCGAAGAGCTACGGAAGACAGCTCTGCAAGTTGGAGTCGGGGAGGACTTGATGAGACTCAAGTTCATCCAGTCTTTACCTCCAAACATCGCCCCCATCATCGCTACGCAAAAGGACTTGACTCTTGCCCAATTGGGGAAACTGGCTAATGAACTCATGCCGTTTTACAAGGTACAGTGTTGTGATATAAATAATAGTGAAACTAGTAATAATGGTGCGTTCCCCGATATAAGTGCTCTTAGTGTCAACCAGCCGGTAAAGAAAGTGCAATTTAAAAATTCGCGTTCAGTTCTCGTCGGCGTATATCCTGGTGGTAATCAATCTAGGTTTGTGCATAATAATTATAATAATAATTATTTAAAAGGTGTACAGTATAGCTGGTTAGGTGATTATTGTGCCAATACACTAGATAGCTCAGGTCATAATAAACCCCCAAACCTATACTTTTGTTATACAAGGGGAATGAAGTTAATTGCTAACGGGAAGTCTGAATTTGCACACGACGTAACCCGAGAGAAAGTTCGAGGATACGCCTTCCATAAGTCCTTATGTCCGATGAATTGGCAGCTTTAAGGACCAGATCAGAAGAAGTGCAAGCTTTCTCGACTGAAGATGCCGGAATGACACTGGCGCCAGTGTTAACCAGGAAGGAGAAACCAGAGAGTGGGTCATGAACACTAAAGGGCAGATCGACCTGATGAAGGGATGAGGTTGCAAAGGTGAAAGACCCACGTATCACTTGCGTTTCTAGTTTAAAGTTCCCTGTGCTGAAGGTGAAATTTAGGTAAGGGATCCGCAGAGTTTTTTAATATTGGAGGTGGTGAAGCTAGGGTAGGTTGAGATTGGGGATTTTGATGGTACAAACATGGCTTTGAGCATTTTTCTGCTCTTGCACCAAATTTGAGGTGGTACCAGCAAAAGCCTGAAGGTTGAAATATAGTAGTATGAGCAGCACGACCAGTATGAGGGTTGAAGTTGGGGGAATGGATTGATGCATCGTAAAATTTGCAAAGCTGAACACAGCGGACAGCGTTGCTCCCATAATTAGAGTGGTACCAGCAGCTACCCTGAGAGTTGTCAGGATAGAGGGAATTAGACGAAGGTTGAAAATGAACCTGCCTTGCCTCACCTCTTGTGCTGGAGTTCCCTCGTTGGTTTTGTCTTTTTCGGGAGGAGGAACGACGTCTGACCTCTCCGTCCTGCTCACGATGTTGCTCTTGGTGAAGACCCGTTAGCACCTTTAGGGCACGAATATCCATTTCAATCCTCTCTAGAACGGATAAAAGACCCGAGACCTGGGAGGATTCATCCTGAGGAAGTCCTGGCCGGTTGTAAGGAGCTCCGGCCGGTGACTTAACCTGAGAAATTGATTCATGTGAGTGTATATTTACATCGCTAAACGACCCATGGCCTGCATTTCCCCAGTTAACGAAAGGGCTGTTATACAGGGCGTCAGCCTTTTTGCCATATTCTCCACATTCGCCGGGGAGGACATTGAAAGAAGGGGCTTAATTTGATCCGGCATCCCACGCATGAATATCTCGGTTATGAGTGGCTCGAGTTGGTCAAGCTGTGCTCCTTTGGTATGTGCGGGGGCTTTGAGATGGTTGAAAAAATGCGTGGGCGCCTGTCCCCCATCTCCTGCGTTTCGAAAAGGATCCTCAGGTCCTCTATCTGCGATCTCCCAAATTCCTCCTTGAACGCCCTCGTGAACCTAACCCAAGAATCAGTAATTACCCCATTCAGCAAAATATTCTTAAAAACGGAAAAGATGTGCAGAGGTAATTTCTGGGCTACGACGATCGTTCTATGGTCCCTAGAAACTGCCTGGTATTGAAGGATAAGCTCCACCATTTCCCACCAGTCAATGGGATTTTGTGAGTCAAATGGTGGCAGCTGAACCATAGAGGGAGTGGTTGGCGAATGCGGGAGAACGCTTGCGTAGGGGGCGAAAGTTGTCGAATAGGTCATCGTTGTTACTGGGGAAGATGCTTGGGTCGTTGTAACTGTGCCCGAAGTTGGAGCGTAGCTTGGGGCTCCGTCATAATCCATTTATAAAATATTAAAAGTGTGTGTGTGTATATGCACAAATCCAATTCACCCGCTTGAAGGTAAAAAAAAATTGAAAAAAGAATATCGAATTTTGATCACTCTTTGTCCTTATTACTGTATTGATAATTAATTCTATGAGATTGCTAAGGGAGAACTTAAGGATGTTAAGGCAAACTTAGGATTGAGAAACGAGCACGTGTCGAAAATGAAAGTCCCCACGAGAAAAAATGGAACGAGTGAGGCGGGATGAGTCGTCCGAAAAAATGCAACACGTGATGGTGAAAATAAATTTATTATTACGAATGAATGAATGGATGAGAGATAATTAAACTAGTCTGGGCACCATTTATAGGTGGTTAGTTGAATATTGCGCCAATACACTAGATAGCTCAGGTCACAATAAACCCCCAAACCTATATTTTTGTTATACAAGGGAAATGAAGTTAATTGCTAACGGGAAGTCTGAATTTGTAGACGAAATTTCCTTAGGCCTAAATCGGCAACGTCGTGGGAATACGTGTATTAAAACAAAGAAATACGAAAAATATATATTATAGAATGAAGTTATGATTAAAAAGTAAAATTATACAGTTTATGATTGAATTGAGTTTTAAGCGGGTGAATTAATTTTGCATGAGTTTAGGGGGATGGGCATATCCTTCTTATCCCCATTTATTTATTTATCAATATTATTCTTGTTCATCTTGCTTTTTCATTTAATTTTCTCCTTTTATCGATTCCTCTTCTTGTCTGGGTTGGTCATTAATCTTCGTTTTTTTTCTTTCTTGATGCATCTTAATTTTTCTTCCATTTATCTTGTGATGCCGATTTATTCTTGAGGGGTGCCTTCATGCGTTTTCTTTCCGTTTTCTTTCTTGACAGATCTTCCTAAAAGTTTTTGGACTCTTGAGTTTCGAACGCGGTGGCGTTGGATTTAAACGCAAATACTCTAGCCTCACGACCGGCTTTAGTCCATTTTTGGTTGGTAAATTTATCGGGCATTTATATTATCGAGTTGGAAGGAATTTTTCTATGATACATTTTTCGCACCCTATAGTGTATGGTTATCTATGTGATTTATCTTCTGTTAATAAATCAGGCTAGATAGCGTTTCGAAAATCATAACCATGAATTTGTTTTATCGAAGTTGTCTGTCGTTAGTTTTAGGCCTAAGACGACAGCGAAATAAATTTTTGGAATAATGACTTGGGCTTTAAGAAAGACAATTACACAAATATAAATATATTCATAAAATCAACGAATGTACAATGAGATAAGTAGGTTAGGTATACAATGTAAGATATTTTAACATATGATTTACAGAAACAAGATGCGAAGAGAATTGAAGTATGTGAAATTTATATGGTGGAATAATATGGTGAATAGTATAGTAAATAATAGTGAATAATAGAGTAAATAATAATATAGTAAATAATATAGAGTATCTGTGATGGACTGAATTGGGGCTACAATGAGAAGTGAATATAATTAGGATCTACTCTCGTATGGTTGTTTGCAAAGAATTGTGAGAGAAAATGCAAATAACTAAGTATGATTTGTTTGGAGGTAGATGTATAATTGTAGAAGGAATGATTACCGACCTTTATACGAAGAAAGCTGCGAGTCGAGTGGGCGGAATAGCGTGCTATTTTGATCGAGATGGGAACGTGTGTTTGTTTGTTTGTATGTGAAATTTAAGAGATGTTGTTTGGAACAGTATACGTTAATTGAATTGACAAGTAAAATAAATGAATGAATTAATTATTAAGTTTAACATAAAATGATTTAATTTACAAAAGTTGAAGTAAATTAATTGAAAGATTAAATTGACAAAGTTAAAGTAAAATAATTGAATGAATTTTATACATAATAAATGATGATATATATATATTTAAGTTTCCCAGGAGGTTTTTATCATAGGAATGCCCAGAGGCATTGCCATAACCCCTAGAAGTTAATGAGAATTAGAGTACACCTATGATGATTTATAATTAGATCAACAAATATTAATTAGATTATATTTGAATGTTAAATGAGTAAATATTACAAATGTATGATAAATATTCATATTGATTGATAAATATATTATATGAGCAAATAGGTTATATAGTTAAATGGATTGTGTCAATATTAAATAGATGGGGTAAATATTAAATAGATTGATATGTATGAATATTGGTATAAATAGATTGTATGGACTAAATTGGATACATAAATAGATTGTAATTTGGATACATAAATAGATTAAATAAATAGACTACAACGGAGTTGGAAGGGTCTTTAAATGAGAGAAGAATCACCTATAAAAACGAGATTCTTTTGAGACATATTTAGCTAAAAATTAAAATTCCAATATTACAGACCTGATTCCAATGAGCCTAGCAAAGTAAATGAATAAGCATGTGATTTTATTTGAAGACGCTCGAGAGATCGGGCGTACCAATCACACGATTTAAGTTATGGTTACCAACCCTTCTTGAAATAATATATATATATATATATATATATATATATATATATATATATATATATATATATAAAAAGTTATGATTAAATATTCCCACTTGTAGAGGTGTAGACCGCTACATACCGTTAGGGTTACGCCCCTTCCGTCGTAATAAAAAACCAGTGGTCTGCCTTTCACACTTATACTTTGGGTCGAGTGCAAAGTACTGTAAACCGTAGTGCAGTTGGCCAAAGCGAGGTGAGAACCTTCAAATGTATCCATCGTCTAGACCGTCTTCCCCAACCCCCTCGGAAAACGAGATCGTTAGGCCGCTGTAAATGCTTTGACCGGCGTGCCGACTCTTCTCACTGTCGCTGGTCGAATTCATGAGAGGAAGTGCGAATTTCTGATAGACACTTGCGCGAGCGTGTCCTTAACTCCATTTGCTATAGTGCAATTATGTGTGATGCACAAATCGTGTGTTAACATCGCGACGGCTAATGGAGGGAAGATAAGAGTGCATGGAGAAGTCCAACTGGAAATAGGCATCCCTACCCTGTGACGTTCATTTAGGTGGACTTCGTAGTTGCAGATATTACGTTGCCATTATTAAGAGCCGATTTTCTTGCTCAATTTGACCTCTTAGTGGACTGTGCTCGTGATTGCCTAATTGATAACCAGACTAGACTAGTTTCTAAAGTGAAGCAGTCAATCGAACCAGTGATCTCGTTAATCATTAATGACATCTCGCATCTCCCACCTAATTACATAACAGTTATTCTCAAATATGAGACTATATATAACCCGAAGTGTGTTGACATTAATTGACCAATGGCCAATTCCGTTGTTCACACCATTGAGACGGGTAGTGTCCCACGAACTTTCGCCCGCCCAAGGCCAATTACAATGGAGAAAGTACAAATTGCCAAAGCAACTTTCGAGACTCTGTTGAAAGAAGGTGTGGTGCGGCCGTCGAAATCTTCATAGTCTTTACCCCTTCACATGGTGCAAAAGAAGACCCCAGGCGAGTATAGATTTGTGGATGACTTTCGATCCGTCAATGCGATAACCAAACCGGACAAATATCTCCTGCCAAGGATTCAGAGCATGGTTAACCATCTTCATGGCAAGGCAGTTTTCTCCCGCCTGGATTTAGTTCGAGCCTAACACCAGATTCTAATGAATCCAGCGGATATTGAGAAGATTGCTGTCTCAACTCCCTTTGGGATGTGGGAATTTTTAAGGCTAGCGTTTGGTCTAAAGAATGCTAGTTGCACCTTCCAACGCCATAAGGACAATTTATTTCGTGGCTTGGCGTTCGTTTTCGTGTATGTCGATGATATTTTAATATTTTCCGAAAATATAGACCAGCATGTGGAGCATTTGAACAAAGTCTTCCAAATATTGGCAGAAAACAACATTCGTATTTCTATGGAGAAGTGCGAGCTCATGAAGGGAGAAATTGAATTCTTAGGCCACCATGTCCCAGCTGCATGACTATGCCCTCCAGCTAGGAAGGTATCCGAGATCACCGAGATACCCTTATCAACTGATTTCAAAGATCTTCGTCGATATTTGGGCATGTAAGGTTTTTACAGACGTATGATGCCTAATTTTGCTGCGATCGCTGTCCTTCTGACTGAAATCGCACGGCTTCAACCTAAGGCTCGCCAACTTGTCTAGAATGACGCTGCACGGGAAGCATTTGAGGCTACTAAGGAGGCCCTGGCGAACTCCGTTAAGTTACGCCATCCATTACCCAATGACTCTCCGTACCAATTGGTGAGGGACAGCTCCCAATTCGCAGTTGGTGCTGTGCTCCATCAGATGGTGAATAGGTCTCCCCAGACAGTGGCATTCTTCTCCGGGGAGTTGAGTAAAACACAGCAAGCGTACTCTACTTATGGCAGGGAACTCCTGGCTGCGTATCTTGCTGTGCTTTACTTCAGGCATATGATCGAAGCTTGCCAAGTGAATTTATGCACGGACCACAGGTCCCTAGTCTCTGCCTTCTCCTCTCAACACGTGCACAAACGGGCAGGCAACAAAGGAACTGGACCGCAATCTTGGAGTATGTCAATGACATGGCTTATGTGCGTGGTAAGGAGAATGTAGTTGCTGACTGCCTATCTCGGAATGTCAATTCAGTCCAGGTGAACTCATTTGATCTCCGTTGTTTGGCAGCAGCACAAGAGAATGGCGAAGAAGTGAAGTCTTCTCGATCTGGACTGAAGGCATTTCCCTTTCTCGGTGATTCCCAACTCTGGTGTGAGGTAACATCTAAATACCGACAACCGTTTGTTCCTTCACCCTGCAGATCATCTATTTTCAAGCATCGTCATAATATATCACATCCAGGGATTAAGGCATCGCTTCGGTTGGTGAAAGCGAGGTATTTCTGGCCCAATATGAACAGAGATATACGTTAGTGGACTCGTGAATGCCTCTCCTGCCAAACTGCTAAAGCAAATCGCCACACTAAATTTGTGGTTCCTTTGTTGTCTTCGAGTTAGTTTTTATTATTATTATATATATATATATATATATATATATATATATATATATATATATATATATATATATATATATATATATATATATATATGAAAAAGCTCACAAAGTGCACGTAGTCAAAGTTATGCAGATACACCCACAAAGAAAAAGTGAAAAAAGATTCCGAGCGCTTTCGTCTTTATTCTTAAAGACCTTTATTTAAAAGGGCTTTAAGAATAAGGACGAAAGCCCTTGGAATCGTTTTTCATTTTTCCTCTGTGGGTGTATTTGCATAACTTTGACTCACGTGCACTTTGTGAGCTTTTTTTCATATATATATATATATAATATGGCGTTCAAGCCATTTGTCTTCAAAAAACAAATTATGTCCTTTGGTATGATACTTTATTAATTACTTTAGTTTTATGCTTAGTGTCTTTGTCTTTTTTTCGTATATCTCGTAGTGAGTGTATTTCGCGTTTTTTGTTTTTTCCTGGATGTCTTCGGTTAATTTTGGTTTTCATCGGTGAATTTGTAGAAATCGGCAAGGTTTCACAATTAGGTAATCTTTTTCTTGGTCGGGTTTTTTATTTGGTTTAGGGTAAAAAACATTTCTATTTTCATGTGTAGAATGGCACTTCTGCTCCGCCAGCTAAAACCCCGGCGGAGCTTGGAAATCTGGCGCGACTTATTACTCTTCTATTCTGGTCAATCATTTGGACGATATCATCGTCCAATTCACGATTAACCATTTCCTGCATATTCCTTGTCCGTTCTTTAATGATAATGTTAATGAGACTTAACTCCGCCTCCCAGTGCAGCTCTTCCTGGCGTCTTCTCTCATGTCTGTATGTACCTGTAATTAGGTACATACATTTATTCTGCACCACTTCTAGTTTACTCTTTTGTGTCTTCGAGACACACGAGAGGGCGGAAGCTGGGTATAGCAGCGTCGATCTTACAAGTATATTGTAGATCCTTTCCTTATTGCTTTGACCAAGATTTCTGAACCTGTATAGATTTTTGACTGCAGCAGTGTCCTTGGTGGTTCTTTCTTGGACGTGCTTTTTTCACCCGGATGAAGTAATCTTCATTCCGAGTACATTGCATCTATGGTGTAAGGATAACGTCTATCCCCTACCTTGACGTCGTTAAGTAGTCTCCTGACTATGGGGACTACTTTGAACTTTTCCTGGTTGGTGCGGATCTTCCACCGGGCCTCGTAAGTGTTAAGAATTTAAATATCTGCTGCAGTCATACGAGCTTGCCAAGGCGCATTCCTCCATGGACAAGTGATTATCTGGGTGGAATCATCGGCGAATTGAATGTTGAGGCAAGTGGTGTTTACAGGGGCTGGAACATCAGCGGTGTAAATCAAGTAGAGAGTTGGAGACAGGCATCCCCCTACGGGAGGCCCGCAGTGAGCGGAAACTTTGGTCCGTCCGTGCACCCTAAACTGATGTACGCCGCTCTCTCCATGACATAGTCACAGAGAGTTCTTTCTAAGTTTTCACTTAGGCCCAGTCGTAAGATCTTGTAATGCATTCCCCATTGCCACACCTTATCAAACGCCTTTGATAAATCCCGACAAACAATGTCCACGTAACTCCTTTCCCGTTTTGCTTGGGCTAGCTTTTCCGTGATGACATAAATCGCTATCTCCATACTTCGCTTCCCCCTAAACCCGAATTGATGTGGGTTGAAGAGGGAGTTCTCCTTCAGGTGAGTCACCAGTCTTCGGTTGAGGATCTTCTCGAAGAGTTCCCACCAAATTCTAGAAATGAAATTGGCCGGTAGCTCTCCTTCAACGTTGGGTCCTTTCCGTGCTTATTCAAGAAAATCATCTTAGCCGTTTTATAAGCATCTGGAAAGTATCCCATGTTCAGACAGGCGTTATATATTCTTCTCATCCCTTCGATGACATTGGTTGGTACCTTTTCAAAGTTTAGCTTTGTAAGCCCCGATTGTCCTGGGGCTTTTTGTCGGAGTGAGCGGAGAGCGCCGAGTAGTTCTTCTTCGGTAATCTCGGCGTCTCCGTCGCCCTGTCTATCCACCTGGTGGTGAGGGTGCTTCTTGTGTATTTGTTCGTTAACCTCGTCGATGATGTTGCTTTCAAACTCTAGGTCATAGTCTTCGTTTCCCTACTCAGTTATACTGAAGATATTTTCCCAATAACTTTGGAATAGCTCTTCAATTCGCCCTTCTTCCGTTTCGATGTTTCCATCCTCCTTTTGTAGCTCGATCTTCTGTTTCTTCCCAGTCGATCCTTTGAGATTTCTGATCTTTTTCCAAAAATCTTTGGGAGTTGATTCGTGATCGAGGCTATCAATCGCATCATCCCATCGTCTCCATTGTTGTTCGAGGATCAACTGGTTCAGTTCTTCTTTGACTTCTTTACTTCGCTGTATTGAGTGAACTGACACATTCCTGATGTTGATTTCATACAATAATTTCATCTTACGGTATAAATCCTTCATGTATTCGGTCCATCTGCAGGTAGAGATGGTCCTATACTCGGATTTAGGTATACAAGCCCTATCTACGCTGATGAAATGGTTATTGAAGTCGTCGGGTGCCTCGTCAATCTCCTATGGTCACTACATGGTACCTGGAATGGTTCCATGTATTAATTGAACGGCAGCTGACGATTTGCCAGACAGATATCTGATTTTGTGGCACTTCCTGCTCTGACAAAAGTGGGGAAGTCGGGGCCTATTCGCTGGGCAATATTTCTGTCCAGCAATAGGTCCAGTCTTCTTCCTATACCGTTGAAGGTCCTGTAACCGGATTATTGGCATCTGGCGTTCAGATCCCCCATTAATATAGTGGGGGTTCTTCTGCCAAATAGGCTAGTGAGAGTGTGAATTGGTATCACATCTCTCCTTGGCGGTTGATATCCGGTAGCTATGACCAACTTTCCTATGTCGATTTCAACCTCAATCGTGAGGTTGGATTCTTCTGGATTTCTTATTTGCTTGTATTTAATCCCTTTCTTTATTGCAATAGAGGCACCGTCGAACCGCTCCTGCGAATAATTCGTGATCAACACATCGTAGTTCCAGATTTTCATTTCTGCACTACGCGTGTCGATTCCGTGTTCCGAAACTAAGATCATGTCCGCTTCACTTTCCCTTAATACATTTCCGTAAAGAAGTCTTTTCGTCGTCCAGCCGTTGGTATTAATTTCCAATATCTTCAGTGCGCTCCGTAACATAGTGAATTGTTTTTGCCTATGCTTCTGCTTATTCTTCTTCCTGGGGGCTAGCTGAGCGTTTTTACTATGCCCAGGGTTTTCCTTTTTCGGAAGGGGACTCAGAGTTTTAGACCTGCTCTTCGTAGCTCGTGTACGGGTTCAGGGGTCCTCTTCGTTGTTAGAAGAGGAGGATCCCTCCTCACGGTGTTGTTCCTTATGACTAAATCCTTGAATGCCTTGGAGCATTCAGGGTCTGCAGGCATAATTACTGAAGGGAGATTGTTCGCTTATAGGAGAGCATTGAGTACCTGGTTATAGTATAGCAATGCCTCTGGGCATTCCTATAATAAAAACCTCCTGGGAAACTTAAATATATATATCATCATTTATTATGTATAAAATTCATTCAATTATTTTACTTTAACTTTGTTAATTTAATCATTCAATTATTTTACCCTAACTTTGTCAATTTTATCTCTCAATTAATTTACTTCAACTTTTGTAAATTAAATCATTTTATGTTAAACTTAATAATTAATTAATTCATTTATTTTACTTGTCAATTCAATTAACGTATACTGTTCCAAACAACAACTCTTGAATTTCACACACAAACAAACGAACACACGTCCCCATCTCGATCAAAATAGCACGCTATTCCGCCCACTCGACTCGCAGCTTTCTTCGTATAAAGGTCGGTATTCATTCCTTCTACAATTATTCATTTACCCCCAAACAAATCATACTTAGTTAATTCTTTGCAAACGACCATGCGAGAGTAGATCCTAATTATATTTACTTCTCATTGCAGCCCCAATTCAGTCCATTATAGATACTCTATATTATTTACTATATTATTATTTACTCTATTATTCACTCAATTATTTACTATATTATTCACCATATTATTCCACCATATTAATTTCACATACTTCAATTCTCTTCGCATCTTTTTACTGTAAATGATATGTTAAAATATCTTACATTGTATACCTAACCTACTTATCTCATTGTATATTCGTTGATTTTATGAATATATTTTTATTTGTGTAATTGTCGTTCTTAAAGCCCAAGTCATTATTCCAAAATTTATGTCGTTGTCACCTTAGGCCTAAAACTATCTGCAGCCAACTTCGATCAAACAAATTTATGGTTATGGTTTTCGAAACTCTATCTAGGCTGATTTATTAACAAGATAAATCACATAGATAACCATACACTATAATAGCAGCCAGGTTTCACTGCATTAGCCACATTTGCGTGGGTAATGCAGATCAGTATTCTTGCAGGTTCAAGTGCAGGCTTTATTTCCGCATTCTCCTTGACGGTGTTCGTGTAGGTCTTTTCTTTAGCTTTCCTTTCTTCTTCTTCCTTCCTTTTGATGATTTCGCGTCGTTTGGGGCAGTTCAGGGTCATTGTCCTATGTTCCCCTTTGCAGTTAAGGCATTTATTCTTAGTGCTCTCGCACTTATCATATCGATGTCCTTCTGTGGCGCATTCACTGCACCACAGTTTGTTTTTATCCAGGCATGTCGTCGTAGTATGGTCCTCGAGTTTATAGCATACAAAGCACATTTGTATGCTATTTAATTTCTCCTGTTGTATGTTTTCACCTGGTATTCTCATATTAAATGCCAGTATTCCATTCTTCGTCGATTTCTTGGCCATTTCAGTGATAGCGAAAGTTATCTTAAACACGTGGGTGTGTTCGCGAAATTTTATTATTTCACGAACTTGGGCGCAGGGATTGCTTTTGGTAATCTCCTCTTGAGCTCCTCAGGTGTATGCTCACCCACCCAGCTCTCCACTTTGCGGCAGATCACGCTTCACTTTGCTGCCACTTGTAGTGGGGTTTTCGCTTCCAGTCCAGTGTTCCTGAGGACCCTCGCTCCCTCTTCCGATAGGAGCTGGTCCACGTCCTTATTCTCGGCACATAAGGCGATGAAACCAGATGAGACTTCAATGAGTTTCACCAGTGCTACTTATAATTTGAGGTAGAGGGTTTCACAGAGCTGCCTTTTTGGGGGGTTCTTCTTTCCCGGGATGGTCCTTATGGGGACCCTCTTAGTGAGGGTCTCCATAGTCTTCTGCGTCTTTACTATGTCATCTTGTGATGGTTAGTGCAGGTAGGTTGTGATACGAGTCCAAAAAATGGTGAGAAAACGCCCACGTCCATTTTCCTGTTGGTCCCCCACTCGTTTGCTGCCAGAATGATGGGTGATGGATGGATGCGATGGATCTCGAGTGGGAACCTCAAGAGGGGTAAATTTTGGTGGATTTGATGCAGTAGCGGCCGAATCAACGGCCGCTAAAGTTTTGCCACCCCATCTCGTGTACTTACGCCATAACTACGTCCAACTACATATAGACGGGTGTACTTCCCTCTATGATTCTGGCCGGGTACCCCAGGCGATGAGGATCTCTCCTCCGTCCGGGACTCGCAGTTATGCCCCAGATTCGAGATAATTTCTGACTTACGCTTCCGCTATGGGCTAGTCCTCAAACCAGTTTTCACATAAGCCCTTAATTGTGTCAGTCCAAGTGGCCGGCATAGTTAAGACGAAATCAATGAATGGCAGACATCCGAGCAGGTTCCCACGCAGGGCGATGGACGGGAGCAGTGAGGTGCTTAAGACTTCATTGATATATGAATCGTTGATGGAAAAGTATTATCTCATTTTGAAGGGTGAAGCGTAATTCACCAGAAGACCTCCAGAATAGACGCTTTTCTATGTAGGCGATGCTTAAGGTCCGTTACTAAGTAAGTAAAAATGCTTAATCCGAAGGTTGTCAGCAAAGCGTAGTCGAATATTCGGCCGTCAAAAATTCGGAAAATGGATTTCAGCCGTGTTTACATGCAAACGGTTTGAGCATTATTAACTTTTTAAATCTATCGTGACGCTGATTGGACAATTATTGCAGTACTTATGTCTAAATGTTGATTGGTCAATTTGTTAACGCTAATGCATGTTATTTCAAAAAGGAACATAAGGATGACAATTAAATGTATCTCAATCCTGATTGGTTGAATTTTGTAGAATTATGAGTAGATAGAATGACTATTTATATAGTTGCATTTTTGTGGAGAAATAGAGAATTAGCAATCATTATTATTCAAGAAGAAAGAAGTTGTCATATCTGCTCGCCATTTCGAGGCTTGTTCCAACTGTTTACTAAGGAATAAAAGAATCCAACTCAATATTTTTCTTTATCCTAAGGAAGCTCGTTGATCAAATAACCCAGCCTGCTACATCGAGAATGCTCCCCTTTTCGCACATTTCACATAAAAGGGACATATAACCTGAGAATACGCCATACCTATAGAGGGTCGTTTCATAGTTTTCCATAAAAAGATTGCATAGTATGGGGAAAATGGGGTTACCCATAGTTAGGCCACATTTTTGGCAGAAAAACTTATCTTCAGTTGAAAATACATTATCAGTTACACATAAGCGCACTAATTTAATAATTTTAGGGATCAATAAGGGTACGTTAAAATCTAGATTGGGAAGAATTCTCGGTAAAACATCAAGCGCTTCATCTACCGAGACTTTCGTTAATAAACTCTACGTCAAAGTTAACCGTTTTTTTTCCACTGAGGTCCAGATTTTTAATTTTGGAAATAAGGTCAGATGAGTGGATAATATGAGAGTGAGAGATCCTACCTACAGCATTTGATAAAATTCCAGCCAGCTACATAGATAGCTTATAACTATGGGAGCCAATGCAAGAGATAATTGGGCGTAATGAGATACCTTCTTTGTAGGTTTTCGGTAGCCCGTACATATAGGGAAGGGAGGGGTCGAATGTTTTAAATTTCTTGGTTAATTCAGATTTGGAACCTAAGACCTCATTAAAAAAATCTTAGGTTCCAAATATGAATTAACCAAGAAAAGACCCTCACAGGAATGGCCGTACACTTCCTGGGGGCAGAAGTACGGGCGCTGTTGGACGAACAATGTGCTGAAGGCGCTGTCGCCTTCGAGGACTTTTCGGGGGAGTGTGGGCTCACCATGCGAGTCTTTTCTTCCCTCTGTCTCGAAACCTTAGGCGAGGGAAGCGGCTTCGGAGACGGGGGTCCCTCTTTTGGAGGATCTACCGTCTCCGAGCCACCCAGTCTACCACTGGGTGTGGGTGAAGGAGCCGAAGCTTCTGTATTTTGGATAGGGGAGCAGCTTTAGGAACCGCGGAAGATGGCCTCACGGAAAGTCCAGGGATGTTGCCTCCTGTGAATCTAAAGACTCGGTGGAGGTGCGCGGTCGTTTGGCCTTATGGGAAACGGTCACGCTAGAGGAAGGAGGGGGAACTATGGTTTTAGCCGTGGTTGGGTGTGAACCCTTTATGCCGCCAGCTTTACCAGGGGAACGCCCGGGGTGTGTAGAACCGGCAAAAGGGTTCCGAATGGGTGCGGAAACAACCGTGCTTGTAGGCCTTGAAAGACCAAGAACAGAGGGTGTCTTTCTTAAAATTGAGGCATAATACGTCCCATACAGAGCCGGGCGTGCCAGGACCAAGTCCTTAGCTTAGCGAAATGAGAGACGATCCTAGACCTGAACGGCCAGGATTTCCTTCTCAAGGAGATACACACCACATTGCTTCTAGTAAGTGGTGTGCGGCTCTTCGCATTTGGCACCCTTGGCCACACACGATTTGGACTTATCGTGTGCGACCTTGGAGCAACTCACACAGACTCAGGGTAACCGCGACTTTGCGGGTCATCAGGAGCGATTAGTATGGCCAAAGCGGTGACAGAAGTCGCACCTCTTCGGCAGTAGCATGAATGCCTTCACGCGGACACAGTACCAACCGGCACGCACCAACTCAGCGAGCTTGTCACAGTCGAACGTGACGAAGAGTGTAGGGGTAGGTCTCAAGGCCCCTCCCTGTTTTCTCATCCCACGCTTGACCTTGGCCATGCCACGGTCGGCCAGCTCTAAGGTGATGTCATCTATTGAGTAGTCCACGAGTTCCTTCAAATAAACTACTCCTTTCACAAAGTTTATTGTAAAGTGTGGCGTCACACTCACCGGCCTGGCGTGCCAGCAAGTGTCCGAAGAGCACTAATCATGTCCGCCTCGGTGGGATTCGACGCATTCGCCATAAGGTTACCGTCCGAGAAACGGGTCACCTTCGGCTCTCTACTAATCACGATAGCTAAAACTCTCCTCTGATGGATCATGTTATCCTTAGCCAAGATGCTGCCATCAGTGGTGCGAATAGCGAGGAAGCATTTGAAGCCAACGCGCTCAAAAACGCCAGCTAACCTCTGAATGAAGGGCCCCGCCGTAATCGATGCTCCGCTCTGCTCATTTGCACTTTTGGTGTTGGTCAGGGAGCACCGAGGGCGTACGTGCCGATGTTCGCTAGGTCGCTTGCCAAAACGGCAGCGGACCCGTCCGTCCACGCGGCTAACGTGGAGGGAGAGGAGCCCTTAGTCTTTTTTGTCTTGGGGTTTTTTCCCTTTTTCGGAGAGGAGGGCGGGGAATGCACCAGCCTCGCTCTTCCTCGGGAAGGAGACACTAGGCCAGATGGACCGGCCTCAGCAAGATCCTTTTCAGAGATGGAGAAGGGCCCCTCTGTCACAGGGCAACCAGCCGGGGGAAGAGGTCCCTCCTCTCGATGTGAGGCCTTGGGACCCGAGACGTCTGGAGAGGAGCTTGCACTAGGGCGGACTCGAGTTCCGTGATTAGCACCGAGCCCGGGTTCGACCCCATGGAAGATCCTACCGTCTGGCGCTGGGTTATCTCAGGGACCATGTCCATCTCAAGGGGGGCCTCCATGTGCCCCCCCACCTCAAGACATCACAGATCCCATTAGAGGTACCTTTGGTCGTGTCATCTTGTACCGGTGAGCCGGCTTCCGTCGGGAAAGAGAGGGGGCACGTATAGTGGCTTGATATTCGCTCCCGCAGGACTTTGGAGGGCACGGGCCGACGGGCCCTGTCTTCCTTCGCTCCCCTAAAGAGGTTGGGCCTATCGAGCCGCTCCCACCGGGAGCGGTCACTTATGGGTCTCCTCACTTATGAACCTGCTTTCTTGGCTGCTGGAAAAAGTGAGTCACCCAAGGGCGACTCCAGAGAAGGAGGTGATGGGAAGTTCCTACACCCGTATGCATAACAAAGGAGTAAACCTCCACTCCGTTTGGAGAGGTTTGGCGGGTCCACTGTGAAAGCACAAGGGGGGAACCTCCATTTTTTCGGTGGAGCTGCGCGAAGGTAGCTCCGACGATGGTAAAGGGAGAGTTGAAGGGGTGTTTTCAGAGTCTATGGGGTTATGCCGTCGCCCGTATAATGGGGGGTGTCACCGGTGATGGGGTGTCAGGTAAATGGCATTGTCAACGACATAGTTACCCGTTATATAGGCCTTGGCGACGGTGAATGAAAGATGCTTCTGTAAACCGCCATATTATGAGAGAGCGACTAGTTCCAGTTTCTAGGTGAAGGATGGCGTTACGGCGAATTATTTATCTCACTCCAAGGATAAATGATCTTACGGTGTTCCTCTACTTGGCTGGGCTTTCCGAAGGTTCAAAGCAAAGATGGACATACCAAAATAAACTCTTTATTCTAATAACGGTATATTATGATGCAAGCGGCGTGACATGAAACGTACTAAGCCGGAGACTAATATATATATATATATATATATATATATATATATATATATATATATATATATATATATATATATTATCAACGCGAGTACGAGTTAAGGGCGATACAAGGCTTAGTGGATTTAAGTGGGAGCGTGAACGCGAATTAATTCGTAACTATTCTTCTTTTTCTGTGTCTTCTATCCTTTATTATTTAGGTATATGTACGCTCCTAAAGAAGAGGGCGTGGCATGGAGATGAGCGTGGGACGGCCTACCTCCGTTATGGTCATTTCTTTACTCTCTGGGCGGGGCTCGGAAACCTGTGCTCACTGTGTGTACATTTGCATGATACACTCTTATTTGTATAATTTGATACGATAGTCACTGCGCCGCCGGTCTCCTGTGAATGAACAGAAAGTGTATAAAAATGAAGAGCCTATGTGGCAGAAGGCCAAGAAAACAATTTAATATAGCTCCTTTACATATTAAGGTAAGGGACGCAGTTGAGTCTGAAAACAGGTAGCATCGGGAGTGGTACAAAAGGAAATTAGGAGAGCCGCGTACTCAGCTCGCATAGCATGGGTGGCAGTGCGTAGTATGAAGCAAGCCAGCTCCTGATTTGGTAAAATCCATCCCAAGGCGAAGGGGGTTGCGTCAGAGTTAATTCTTCCCACCTTGGAGGGGAGGGGGCAGGGCACCCATTCGGAGAGGAGAGGAGGGCCCCAGGAGGGAGACCCTATTAGCCTGGGCATAGGCTAGTTGCGCCCAGAACCTAGGGAAGGAGGCGGCCCCACATATGAAGTTTAGCAGTCCTCCCAGCCTGCCCCAGTAGGGGGAAGACTTGGGGACCTTAGGGGCCCACTCCAGGGCCTGGTGTGCCTTGTATACCATCTTCTTGGTAAAGCGGGTGGCCCGTTAGCGGAGGTCGATCTCCACTCCTAGGTACGTGAAGGCTTTAGTGAGCAGCAGGGTGGACTTGGGGACATTAATTTCCAGGGACGACCTCTCGACATCCCCCACCAGGAGACGATGGTTCTTCCTGGAACCCAGGAGGAGGATGTCGTCGAGGTAGGTGAATGCCAGGCAGTCTCTTGCCTGGGCCATACATTGCTGCATGATGCAGGCGATGTTAATTGCCTCCACCGCTGCGGCAAGGCCAGAGTCGGCCTCGAACAGACGTTGTTGATCGTCCATTTAAAAGTCATCCAAATCTGCCTCCAAAGATAGGGGGTGAGAGGAGGGAGCTGATGCTGGGGTGTTACGGGGAGGTACACGTCGATCCGTCGGAGGGGGGCGGAAGGGGACCCAAACCAGTCGCCTACCACCGTTATACCCGTGGGACTGCCCGCGCTGACCTCAACCGCAAGAGGGGGTACCCCTCAGGGCTCGGAATAGAAAGCCTCGGAGGGGAAGAGGAAGGGGGAGTGGGAGGAGATGGGCCAAAGAGGACCTCTTATATAGCCCAATGCTCCTCTTCCCACTCATTAAGATTTACGGGTTCTAGAACCTCCACCCTTCCACTTAGCGCGGGACCAAGTTCTAGGTCTTCGCTGCTGCTGCTGTCTAGGGGCTGCCTGCTGCCGATGTTGTCCTTGTTATCTGTTGGCATAGCTATTGTAGCTTTCGGCAAGAACTGATCTATTGTTGAGGACAGGGTCAATGTCTATTCCCACCCCTTGGGTCGCTTGAAGGCGGGCGTCCTCCGAAGCGTATGACCAATTTACCAAGGATACCAAGTAATACAGCCTAAGCCTAGTATTAAGTCTAGCCTCCTCCAAATCCAAGAGCATCGGACGGAGCCTATGAAGAATTACCAGTAGCTCTATTTCTTCGATATCCCGGGTACGGAAGGGAGAATTAGGGGAAATGACTCGGGCCCTAAGGTGTTGGACCATTAGTTCCCAATCGGGAACGACTCTACGGGTTTGCACGACCTGTAGTTCCCCTAGCGAGGGATGGAATCCCGCTCTGGGAAGATCTAGTTCGAGACCTATATTTCTCCTTGGGAGAATCGACTAGTCAGCTGTGCTACTGCGAGGCTGAGGCTGCACCTCCCGAGTGCCAATCGAGTCAAGCGCCTGGCGTTTCAAAGTCCCCTCGTCCCCATACTCGGAAACCGACGAATTACGCGTCGACTCACGGGGTAACGGCGTAGGGGGAAGTGGGGTAGGGCAAGGAGGGCACGAAATCCGGCCAGACGTGCCGGATCAGAGCTAATTGAAAGCCTAGCTCGTGAGCGAACCCTAGTGGCAGGCTGGGTTCCCTTTTGGGGGGACTTTCGTGGCGACTTCTTCGCAGTCATATGGAGGTGCCGGTAACGGATCCTCCCAGCAATTAAGAAATATAAATATTCAATAATTTAAAAGAGAAATATGCACTAGAAAAAGTCACTTACTGTTACCTGCACTACCACACCATTATAAGCACATGCACCTCTTTATTATGATAATACAATTAATGACTGTTGACTATTTACATAAGAACGAAGTCATTATTAAAGTTAAGTATACATTAGTTAATTTAAGAAGTTATCAGGAGCACAGCGAGAACACGAGTCCCAATCAGTGGATCAACCGCCCGTTATATACGTCAAGGAATCTGACGTCATAGATTTGTGACGTAGTATATTGGAGTCATGACGTCATCAAACCTGCGCTTGCTTGCTTACATCTATGTACATTTACAAATCCCATCCTATTTCTCATACAATATTGAATCATTACACTTAATAAGGCATGCTTGGATTTAATAGGACCGATTCGCGTCCATTTTTTGGAGGAATCTTTTAGGCCTATTGAATCCAGCAATTTTGGTGTCAGAGGTCTACTTATTGCGTAGTTCGATCATTACAAGTCTTCATCATTGGACATGGTGACCCTATAGTTTATACGGGATACAAACGCTAATCACCCCCTCCCCCCACACAGTAGCCAGCTCTGCGAGGGGTGAGTATGGGGCCAGCAGAACGAGCTGCCGCCATTTGAGGCCACTCCTCCCGCCTACTGTTCTGGCAGCTCATCGGCATTGCGGCTTAACCTTAAGCTCGGCGTAAAATTGCTATACATTGAAAGAAGAAAAAAAGGGGATGTGAGGAAGGTGAGGGTTGGGATGAGGTAGATTGTTAAAACCCCACCACACTAAGCCGGAGCTCAGGGGTGAGGGGTTGTTGTCCCCTTCCCCTCAGCCCCGATCCGGGTTTGTTGAGTGAGAGGAAGCTGGTCGGCGTCTACCCTGTGAAATTAGAGGCCAATCAAAGAAAGTTGTGGGAGAGGTTGTGTGTAAAGTGATGAAACAGTGTAAGAAGACAGGGTGCCAGAAAGAAGGAGAAGAGGCTAAGCTGGGGCCAGACGGGTCGCTGAGTCTCGTCAGCACCGTAGCCAACAAGGCACATCGCCGCGCCCCTTACGGGGTAGGATAGAAGTGATAGCGGTCTTTGTAACATCATTGGGTTGAATAGGGATCTGATTGAAAGCTCCAACAAGAACAAGAGGAGAGAAGAGAAAACAACGGAAGAGAGTTCTGCTTGGTCCGGTAAGAGGTACCTTTCCGTAAAAGTACAAGCGTCTAAAGCCATGTAATCGCTTACAGCTCTAAAATAAGCTGGCATATACTTCGGTACAACATAGTGGTGAGTTCGACTGAAGGGAGCTGGATACACACGAGGGAAATTTGAGAAGGGGAAAAAATCTACAAACAGTAAGAGAGGTGGTAAGGTAGACAAGATCGCGGCATATTTGACGGCAAGTAATGCCAGCATCAAGCATATAATCAAACTCATAAATTGCCCAGACTCCATATATGGCTAAACGTTGATGGCGAGCCAAAAAATAGTCCCCCTATCGTTTCTATCAAGTAACCCATACTGTTCCATCGGCCTTGAGAATGCGTGGAAATTGGGGTTCGGCTGAACGGGGCCGGATACACACGAGAGAATTTGAGAAGGAGAAAAGGATCTATAAACCGTAAGAGAGGTGGCGAGGTAGACAAGATCGCGGCTCTGAGAATTGACTAAGAGTCTTTTCTTAGAGGAAGATTGGAGGAAGATCGTAATAGGCTTGAAGGTTACGCCTGTAGATATAGGGGTTAGGAAAAGTTTCGAAGAAAAATAAAGAACGAAAATAGCGTAGGCGAGTTGCGAACAGCTTACTGCGTCGCCGGACCAGTGTTAGCGAACAGCGAATCCACTACGTCATCCAGAGTCTCAAAAGAGACTCATTCAATGGAAACTTTTAAACCGCTCGCATGCAGTTTTCGGCACGCTACACAACCCCCTCCTAGAAGCGGAGGGTATTTTGAAGAAATAAAGACGAAAAAGTCCCCCTCCCGAGTCTGGGCACCATTGTAGATAGCGAATTGTTTTAAAAGAGGCAAAAAAAAAATATATAAAAACGAAAATAGCATCGACGAGTGGCGAACAGTTTCATACGTTGCCTGACCACTGCTAGCGAGCTACGAATCCACTGCGCCACCCTGAGTCTCAAAAAAGACTCATTCAAGTGTTGCTTTTAAACCACTCGCTTGTATTTCTCGCTACGCTACACGCCTTCCATAACTCCTAAATGTACTAAGAGTTACCCGTGTGAAGGAAAATATATAGGGGACAGCAAGCTTTGTCCACAGGATAAGCTGGAATAATTAATCACTCGGCGCCAGTGTAAACCAAGAAAAAACAGAAAATGGGTAAACAAATCCGGAGAAGACCCTACTTGAAAAGATGAAGAGACAGTATAGTTGGTTAACTTTAAATTCCAAAGCCATTCGATTTTAAAAAGCTAGAAACTGAAGATTGAGAAGATGATATCAATGAAGTTGATTAAGAAGTAGTAAATTACAAGGGCGAAGGTAAGCCAGAGTAAAAATAACAGCATGGTTGTTAATATTTTACAGCTTTTCTGTCGTGTTCCTTTTGGTACCAGCACAGATCCAACGATTGAGAATGAGAAGGCTGATGAATGAGAAAAGACGATTTAACATAATATTGTAGCGTATGGTGGAGGCTTATCTATAGTCGGAACTTACCACCGCAGTAGAAGGGATAAGAATATATCTTTGCAATCTAAAATTGCAACAATGGGACAGGCACATGCACCAGCAGGACCAAAATAGGCATCACCGGAAGGCGCAATTTCGTCCTACCAAGGACTTGCCTCTAACAAAAGAGCTAAGGTACGGCATGCATATCTTTGTATTACTTCCCACTCCATATACCCTAGTTTTCAGTCTTACTTCTTTTGAAACATGTTAGTATCACAGGAAATTTGGCAATAACTCCGTGCGATGAGCACATCCATGCAAATTATCCACATCCTTTACTTCACATCATAAAAAATCATCGGCCATATTATGTTGTAGCCGCACTACTACGGGCATAAAGCTACACACTGTACTCAATCATTGTGTAATAATCTAAGGAACTTACCACTTTTTCTCCTCACCTCATCATGACTGTTCCACCACTTCAACACATCGCTCTTCACCTTATATATCCACTCAGTCTATTTTAAACTAAATGATCGCCAGGTGACCGTTAGTGAGCGGCGTATTGACTGCGTCATCCTGTCGAAAAAGAAACTCATTCAAACGAATATTTTAAACTGCACGCTTGTTCTTCTCTGCACCTTACACAACCGCCTCCTAGAAGCGGGGTGTATGTTGAAGATATGAAAATGACGAACGTCGGTTGAAAATGTTATCCAAGGCATAACTAACGCTCTACTCCACTTTCTGGTCTGGCCACCATTGTAGATAGAGGGATATAGGAAAAGGCGCGAGTTGCGAACGGATTTCAGCGTTGCTGGATCGCCGTTGGCGAGCGGTAAAGCCACTGTGCCGTCCTGAGTTTAAAAAATGACCCATTCAAGGAATACTTTTAAATCGGTCGCTTACACTTCTCGGTACACTACAGCTGAAACATAAAGTTTACTTTTTTCTTACTTGAAACTCGGCTTTCAGAAATTACTGGCTAAAGGGGTGATAAGAACTTCACTAGCATCCAGGCTAGTATAGTGGTAGGCGCGCTTGCCCGGCAATCGTTGGGTCAGCAGTTCAAATCTCCTTCCTGATTCTTTTCAAAGCTGGCACTATTTACTAGGGAGGTTACTTCCGTGACTGGGCATCACAGTAGGGACCGGTAGGTGGAGCTCGTAGTCATGACAGGCAGTCCAACAAAGAGAAGGATAACTGCTTTCAAAACCCTGGAGCCACAGGCATAATTGCCTCTTCCAGAAGATCCTCTGTGACTGTGAGTACTAAATTCTGCCGTTATTAGTACAAATATAACCTTCCTAATATCACTGTAAAACTCTTTGTATACCATGCCGCCCATGAGAATAATTATAGATAATTAGAATTCGATTCCATAATTTTACGTGTGAATAGTCCGTTACTCTTTTCAAATAACAATGTGGTTCATATTTTGTTAGTTGATGTTTTTGAATATATGCATATTATTCACATGTCAGCATGACTGATTAAAAACAAAAATAATGGCAACTCATTGTTGCTAGATGGTTGGTTTTCAGGCAATGTATCCGCTGTTGACAGCTGTCAAGTTTTTCTCCATTCACTTAGTTATCATTATTTAGTTTTTCTTTCGGATACTCGTTGTGTAACTTTAGTTTCCAGGTTACGTATCTCCTCGACTCGTGTTCCCCGCTATGTTATTTAGAAGTTTAACCAGTCACTCCTTTCGAGCACTCTTTAAGAGTCCCCAAATCGCGTCATTCTCAGCCTCTGCCATACCCTCCCCAGTGCCGAATCCAGATATTCACTATACAGGGGTGAGTTTTAATTACTCCCAATGTCGCGTTTGTTCGAGAGCAAATAACCGCAAACAGTTTGCATATATTTTTTGAATGTCTATTATCCAGTATCGCCTGTTAATGGTTAATCAATATGTTTCCTTGGTAAATATGTAGACTAGCGGCCCGGCCGATAAGATGTACTATTTCGTCCGTGTTCCAAAATGTTTCACGTTTTTGGAGTACATTTATAGGGGATGGCTCGTGGGGAGTTAAACACGATGCGTGGACCGCACTACGATAATCCTGAGTTTCATTAAAAAAAATTTTGGGGGGGGGGGTCTGGGGGGCACAGCCCCCAGTATATAATCCTAATTTTTGTAATGTTCTGACGTTTACAGAGGTGAATGCTTTAACTACATCATGTCAGCGCCTTTAATCGTTTTGTGAATTATAATAGGGGTTGGGGGTGGGGTATGATGTCAGAAATGACACGGGTGAATGATAATATTTACACAAAATAATTTTTCTGGCCAGGCCGCTCGTCTACATGTTTACCGTTTCCTTAATCTCGAATAGCATAATATTTTTTTTAAGACGACGATTTTGAAATTTTCAAAACAAACGTTCTTAATACTTAAAATGATTTTCACCTATGTCATTTTGGTAATTGTTAAGATTAACATAACATAATTTCACAGATGACAAAAGCCATAAAGGTCATCCGCATTTGTCAAAACCCACCCACAAAATACATCCATAGGATTGTGTCAAATCATGCATCTACAATATATAATTAGAACCATACACAGGAATGTATCAAAAACAAAAGGCATCATAATCAAGACTTAACATAAGAAAAGAAGGAGACTGCAAAAGACCATTCATGGCCCACACTTGGCAGCTCCTGTTCCAGTCAACACACAAAAGATTTCTTACCAGAGAAAAGTCATCAACATTGTCACCCTTAACAGGAGTTCGTCAGATCTAATCTACAATATACATAGAATGCATCCAGAGGATTATGTCCATTCATGCAACCGCAAAATATAATCTCCCCACTCCTTAGAAAAATATATACATATGTACATAAAAAAAAAGTCAGTCCCATCTAGCAGCTTCATCCATATATTTATCTAATCTATTCTTAAAACTACCCAGAGAGGAGGCTTCTATCACATGTCTAGTGAGCCTATTCCATTCATCTACCACACGATTTGTAAACCAATTCCTCCCAATCTCCTTCCTAAACCTATACTTATCAAGCTTAAACCCATTGCTACGTGTCCTGTCATGTTCACTAAGTATAAGAACCTTACCCAGATCCCCTTTATTATATCCTTTTACCCATTTGAAGACTTCAATCAATTCCCCTCTGACTCTTCTCCTTTCCAATGTATGTAGATTTAGTTTTCTGAGCCTTTCACCATAAGGAAGTTCCTTAGCCCACCAATCATCTTTGTCAAAATCCAAATCAATTCTTCGACTAGAGGAAACACAGCAGTGCTTAGAGGTAAACCCCCAACAGACAGGGCTTGGGAGATTAACTGAAGAACAGCTAATTGAGCAAATAGTCAGCAAAACAACCTACACAGTAACAAAATCATTGACTGACAAAGTAGATCTGAAATTGAATGAGAAGGAAGATCAAGAAGCTAGGAAATTCAACCTTATCATACATAATCTACCTGAGACAAACTCGAAGGAGGGTGACATAAACAGGGTAACCGAACTTATTCAGGAAGAGTTTAAACTTAAGATCAACATCAATAATGCACAAAGGATGGGAGAGCCAAACTGTGAACGTTCCGACTACTCAGGATAGCAATGGCCAGCTTAAGTGAGAGGAAGCAGATATTGATCAAGGCCAAAGAATTACGTAATAGCTCGCACCCTATCCACAACCAGATTTATATACGTCCTGATCTAACCAAGAAACAATTGGAGGAGTCAAAAAACTTGAGAGAACAACTGAAGGACCAACGAGTAAAACAACCAAACAAAAGGTGGATAATAAGAAAGGGAAAAGTGGTGGAAACAAGCGAACAGAACTAAGAATATCTTATACCAATACAGATAATTCACTTATGAACAAATATGACGAGCTCTGTGCTTTAGTAAATAACAAGCAATATGATGTAATACTAATAACAGAAATTAAACCCAAACATGGGAAAGTGCCAGAGTTATCTGTTATGCAAATTCAGGGATACGATATATTCACCAGTGATTTATATGCAGAAAATACCAGAGGGACATGTATATATGTAAGATCTACACTTAATGCTAAACAGATCAAGCCACCAATGGACTCATTCCAAGACTGCACATGGGTAACTTACAGGGATGTCACAACAACAACTTGCTTTTAGGGGTCATCTATAGATCCGGCTCGCCTCTACTTGCAACTACACGAGACACAGCGTTACATGATACTCTCAGGTGGGCAACTAACAAACAAAAAACTCTTCTACTCATCACAGGAGATTTTAATCATCCGAGCATCATCTGGAACCCATCACCTCAAATGCCGAACATAGAAAATCCAGACAATCCTGCATCCAGATTTGTTGAATGTGTACGAGATATATATTTACATCAGCACGTCACCCAGCCAACCAGATATAGAAATGAGCAGACTCCAACATTGGATGATCTCATGTTTAGTAATGAGCAAGGGATGATTGAACAACTAGTACATCATGAGCCACTAGGAGCAAGTGATCATGCCAGATTGGACTTCAAATTCATCTTCTGCACAACACCTCAGGAAAAGAAGAGGACAATATGGAACTATGAGCAGGCAGACTATGAAAAAATGAGAGAAGATCTAAGCATTGAATGGGAGAATTGCTTGCAGGCAAGTCGACACAAGAAGCCATTGATATACTACAATCAAGAATCATGAAGGCAGTGAGGGATCATATACCAACAAAAAATTTAAAGAGTAAGAACAAACCACTATGGATGAACAAGAATGCCTTCCGCAAAGCTAGGAAAAAGTACCACGCATGGATAAGATATCTGAATACAAAGAGCAGACTTGACTGGGTAGCTTACACAGAAGCTAGAAATTCAGCTACACATGCATCAAGGCAGGCCCGTAGGGAATTTGAAAAAAGATTAGCAAAGGAGGCCAAGACCAATAACAAAGCCTTTTGGAACTATGTCAACAACCACAGGAAAACTCGAACTGACGTAGGTGACCTTAAGGATACACATGGTAACTTTGTAAGTGACGATAACGATAAAGCCAAAACACTAAATGAGCAATACTTTAAGACCTTTACACAAGAGGACAGAAGTAACATTCCAGACTTTGAGCCTAAACCCCTCCAGTATGAGGCACTAGGAACAATAGAAATTACAGAGAGCATGATTTTTAAGCAACTGAATTCACTTCGAACTGATAAATCTCCGGGAAATGACAACCTACACCCTAGAGTTCTCAGAGAAGTAGCAAAGGAAATAACCAAACCTCTGACAGCAAAATTCCAATCCAGCATCACCAACTCCGAGCTTCCAGAACAGTGGAGGGAATGAACATCACTCCCATTTACAAGAAGGGAAATAAGGCTGACCCAGCCAACTATCGCCCAGTATCTCTAACCTCAATAATATGCAAGATGCTAGAGAGAATTATCTCGGAGGCAATGATACAACATATCAAAGCCAATAATCTTAGATGTGTCCAACAACATGGTTTCTCTAAGGGAAAATCCACAGTAACAAATCTCTTAGAAGCGCTGGATATATGGACAGAGGCTCTCAGTCACTGCTTACCAGTGGATATAATTTTCCTGGACTATGCAAAAGCATTTGACACAGTCCCACATGAAAGACTACTTAGAAAAGTTAAGTCACTTGGTATCGTCGGTGACCTCCTCAGTGGATCCGTGGTTTTTTGATGGAGCGTAGGCAAAGAGTGGTAGTAAGTGGTACAGCATCATGTTGGAAACCAGTTACAAGTGGCATACCACAGAGATCTGTGATGGGCCCCCTTCTCTTTATGATATTTGTCAGTGATATACCTGACAAACTACAAAACTTCATATCGCTCTTTGCAGATGACACAAAGATATATGCAGCTATCCAAAACTGTGAAGGCAGCTCCCATACTAACTGTTTACAGGCAGACTTGAAAATGCTACAAGAATGGTCAGTTAAAATGCAAATGAAGTTCCACCCTGATAAATGCAAAGTAATGCACATGGGAAATAGCAACCCCCAGCACAAGTACAAAATGACAAGAGATGATGGAACAGATCACACACTACAGAACACCACAGAAGAGAAGGACCTGGGAGTCTTTATTGATTGCAATCTAAGCTTCAGTAACCACATCCAAGCTCAAGTCAACAAAGCCAACAAGATACTTGGGGCAATTAAGCATACATTCCAATATCTAGACAAAGATGCCTTCCTCCCCCTGTACAAGAGTCTTATTCTCGTCCCCATCTGGATTATGCATCAGTAATCTGGTCTCCCAAAACTAAGAGACAGAGATATGGTGGAGAGGGTACAGCGTAGAGCAACACGCATGGTTCACAGTATCTCTCAACTCTCCTATTCGGAGAGACTAAAAGCCCTTAATCTACCTACCCTATACTTTAGAAGACAGAGGTCAGATGTTATACAACTATATAAGATTTCACATGGGCACGACGAACTGCAAATAGGAAACCACTGTAAGCTGTGCGACAGTTCAATGTTTGCTCCGGGTCTCTCGACTAACACAAGAGGACACTGCTTTAAGTACCAAGTGCAGAACTCGTCCGGTCCAAGAGCCAATTTCTTCCCGACAAGAGTCACTTCAATATTGAACAAACTCTCAACAGAAACTGTAACCAGCAAAACTGTAAATATCTTTAAGTCAAGATTAGAAAAAGAATGGAAAAACCACAAAGACCTACACAGTTATATATTCACATATTGAAAAATCTGTTCTGCATACAACAACTAAAAACAACAGTACGGTCTCATTACCCAAGAGGGTACCTATCGGCCGGGATTCAGTCTCATTACCCAAGAGGGTACCTATCGGCCGTGATTCAAGGTAAATATACAATAATAAAAAAACTGCATCCACAGGAATGAGTCCAGCATAGACACAGTCCTATGGATTGCTTATAAAGTAGTTGCATGATCTGATATAGTCCTATGTGGGTGGGTTTTGACGGATGCGGATGGTCTTTGATAGACCCTTGTGGCTTTTGTCATCCGAGAAATTGTTGTGTTATACCCCCCCAAAGTTAATCCTCCCTCCCCATATAATCATCTGATCTGCATTTGAATACATTCAGATTTGGACTGTCTACTGACTCAGATGGCAAACTATTCCAGTAAAGTACCAGTCTATTGGTGAAAAAATATTTTCTAACATACAACCTGCACCTATTACTACCTTTCAACTCAAATAACTTGCTAAAATCTAACTTATCCATCCCAGAACAGATTTTAAAAAGCTCAATCATATCTCCCTTCACACATCTCTCAAATGAATATATATTTAGTACCCTCAGTCTATCTTCATATTCAAGGTGCTTTAGCCCTTAAAGCCCGGTCATCATCCATTGATGTTCCCTTAAGAAAAACCGGTCATCATCAATAGATGATTTGTACAATCTTTCAATGTACGGCTACCAATTATTGATGTTTTGCACATTTCCGCGCTGTACAGTCATCATCTATTTCATGTTAAATCATCTCGCGACATCTGGTACCTTTTTTGTATACTCCGTTGCAGTTAGTCAAGCGTTTTATTTATATTTAGTCACGTTTGGCCATGTTTGTGTGCTGGTGCGTATTCCGAGGATAATGGCGAGTGTTAGTGGAATTCGTAATAGAAGAAGCGTTTCTTCTAGTTCTATAATACCCTTGATGTTATCTAGTGGTGATGAAAGCAGTGATATCATATCGGATGACAGTGAAAGTAGTGAAGAGGAAGAGGAAAATACTGCTCCAAATAATAGATGGACCAGTTGTAATGTCTTTTCACCTCAAATTCCAAATTTCAATATAGCCAGTGGCGGTATTACCAACGCTTGTACGCTCACAGAGAGTTCTGTAGAATTTGAATATTTTCAGCAAATGTTTGATATAAAAATAGTGGAATTGGTTGTGAAAGAAACAAATGATTTTTTCAAGGTGGGTAGAAATGAAGATGAAGATTTAGCTCCAAGTTCATCACGGATGAAACGTTGGGAAGACACTAATGTCAGTGAAATGTACATATTTTTTGCACTTACAATGCTGATGCCTCAAGTCAAAAAGCATGCTCTATCAGATTATTGGAAGAATGATCCTTTGATAGGGACACCTATTTTTGGCAAATATATGTCTCGTGATAGGTTCTTCGCAATTTTACAATATCTGCACTTTGCAAGTAGTGAAGAGCCAAACATAAATGATCGTTTATGGAAAATTCGAGATCTGTTGACAATGGTAACTAATAATTTTTCGCAAGTGTTCAAGCCCTTTCAAAAGGTCATCATCGACGAATCCCTCATTCTCTTCAAAGGTCGTGTTGGCTTCAAACAGTACATTCCTACAAAAAGACACAGATTTGGAATAAAAGTATTTGTGCTGTGTGACTGCGAAACAGGAATAATACTTGACATCATAATATACACTGGAAGTGAAGTAGATATTCCAAAAGACGCTCGCTTGGGATTGAGTGGATCAGTAGTCAAACAATTGTTGTCTAAATATCTTGGAAAAGGACATATTCTATATACAGACAATTATTATACAAGTCCCACATTGTGCACATTCTTACAGGAAAACAACACTGGCTCCTGCGGCACTGTAAGGATGAATAGAAAAAATATGCCCAAATTTGATAAGAAGAGAAGAGGGGAATTTGAATTGAAGAAAAATGGACCAATCATGGCACTTCAGTGGCAAGATAAACGTACAGTTACAATGCTTAGTACCATTCACAAAGGTGAGATGAAGCTTACTGGAAAAAGGTGTTTTAGAACAGATGCAGAAATCAAGAAACCAGATACTGTATTAGATTATACACTCAACATGAGGCTTGTTGACAAAAGTGACATGCAGATAGGAACAATCGATTGTCTTAGAAAGTGTTTGAAGTGGTACAAGAAGATTTGTTTCCATTTGCTTGATATGGCAATGCTGAATGCATACAATTTATATTTGGTTAAGACAGGCAATAAACCTTCATTGAGGAAATTCTCCTATGAAGTCATAATGCAGCTACTGGAAAAGTATGGGCGACCTACATTTCCCATAGTTGGGAGACATCACATCAACACTCCAGACCGACTTTATGCTAAAGAATTTATGGTTCGTCACTCTCCACAAAATGTACCTTCAACTGGTGGACGAAATAAAGGACAGCGACAGTGTCATGTTTGTCAACATACAGAACGACGAGCAACCAAAAGGAAAATGGTAACAACATGGTGCAAGGAGTGCGGTGTGGGGCTTTGTCTTGGAGCTTGCTACCAAGATTACCACACACGCAAACAATTTTAAGTGGTTACAATGTGGTGTAAGTAGTGCAGTGTGGGACTTTGTCTTGGAGCTTGCTTCCAAGATTACCACACATGAAGAAGTTGTTAAAATCAACAAAGCAAGGAAAATGAAGATAAATAGGTAAGTAATAATATTTGTACTTAGTTTCTTTCATTTCCAAATTGTAGAGTAAAAAATATTAATACAAACATGCATTTTAAAAATATATATTATTTTCATTTTATTTTGCGTTTGGCGGGTGCGCAAAACCGGACTATACCCGGGCTTTAAGGGTTAGACAAGGTATTATTTTTGTTACCCTCCTTTGTACTGACTCTAGTAGGTTGCCTTCATGTTTAAAATATGGTGACCATGCTTGTATACAGTACTCTAAATGTGGCCTAATATACGAGTTATAGAGTTTAAAGATAACCTCTTTACTCTAACATAACATAATTTCACGGATGACAAAAGCCACAAGGGCCTATCAAAGGTTATCCACATTTTGTAGCTAACATTCATTCTATTTTTTGCCTCAATACACTCCTTTGAAAACTTCAGTGACCTATCTACTACTACGCCTAAGTCCTTCTCATCCTCCACTGAATTCAGTCAATGCCCATCCATTTCATAGCTAAATTCTCTATTATCCCTTCCCATGTTAAGAACTTTGCATTTTTTAAGGTTAAAAGTCATCTGCCACTTCTGAGCCCAAGCTAATAACTTATTTAAGTCACTCTGCACTTTAAAGCTACCCTCAACTTCTTTGACTGCAGCTGCCAATTTAGTGTCATCAGCAAAAATTGACACTTTGCTATTTACAGCCTCCCCAAGATCATTTATATAAACTATGAATAATAAAGGGCCTAGAACGGATCCCTGAAGTATGCCACTGATAACGTCCCTCCACTGTGACCTCACCCCATTCAGCACAACTCTTTCCTGTCTTTCAGTCATAGTTTTTTAATTTGTGAACTAGTCTCCTATGTGGAACATTATCAAAAGCTTTGCTAAAATCTAAGTAAATTACATCAACATCCTCTCCCTTATCTAATTGTTTAGTAACATAATCCATAAAATCCAGTAAATTTGTTAAACATGACCTACCTCTTCTAAACCCATGCTGAGCCTTATTTATTAACCTACCACACTCTAGATGGTCAGAAATCCCCTTAACTATCTTCTCAAGAATTTTACAAACGATTGAAGTTAAGTTTACCGGCCTAAAGTTATTTGGGTCCTCTTTACTTCCCTTTTTAAAAATTGGCACTATATTTGCTAATTTCCAATCATTAGGTATTTCTCCAAACTCTAGTGATCTAGTATATATCTTTCAAGAGCTACTGCAATACTATCTACACCTTCTTTGAGTAACCTAGAATGAATGTTGTCTGGGCTAGATGACTTACTAGTATTTAACTCTAATATAAGCCCTTTAATTATTTCCCTGTTCACATTAACGGTATTCAACACTATTTTCCCTGACCTAAAATTATCATCAATTAATCTATCTTGATTCTCTTGTGTAAATACTGCCACTTGGGCTCAGAAGTGGCAGATGACTTTTAACCTTAAAAAATAAATCCCAAGTTCTTAACATGGGAAGGGATAATAGGGAATTTAGCTATGAAATGGATGGGCATTGTCTGAATTGGGTTGAGGATGAGAAGGACTTAGGTGTAGTAGTAGATTGATCACTGAAGTTTTCAAAGCAGTGTATTGAGGCAAAAAATAGAGCAAATAGGGTGCTAGGATACATTAAGAGGAATGTTAGCTACAAGAGTAAAGAGGTTATCCTTAAACTCTACATTTTGTATGTCAGGCCACATTTAGAGTACTGTATACAAGCATGGTCACCACATTTTAGACATATCAACCTGCTAGAGTCAGTACAAAGAAGGGCAACAAAAATAATGCCTTCCCTGAAGCATCTTAAATATTAAGATAGACTGAGGGTATTAAATATCTTCTCATTTGAAAGATGTGTGAGGGGAGATATGATTGAGCTTTTTAAAATCTGTTCTGAGATGGATAAGTTAGATTTTAGCAAGTTATTTGAGTTAGAAGGTAGTAATAGGACTAGGGGTCACCACTAAAAAATTGAAAAACAGAGGTACAGGTTGGATGTTAGAAAATATTTTTTCACCAATAGTGGTAGATTACTGGAATCGTTTGCTACCCGAGACAGTTGACAGTCCAAACTTGAATGTTTTCTAATGCAGATTAGATGATTATATGAGGGGACGGGGGGTGTCTGGACTCATCCCCATGGATGCAGTTTTTTATTATATATTATGATTGATTTGGATTTTGACGAGTCTTCATGATAATGCTTTTTGTTTTTGATATATTCCTGTACATGGTTCAAATTGTATATTACTTACTTTTGGTGATTCTGCCTGATAGTAGTGCATCTAAGGTGGGCCTTCACCTTCTCCCGATTGCTCCACTTTCCCTGCTTCTCCGATGATTTGTGAGATGATGTGATTGGAGCTTGGGTAGCCTTGTATTGGTGGACAATCGGGTAGTGTCCTGAGTCCCCGGTTTAGTTTCCTCTTGAAGGAGTCTGTTATTACTCCAGTGATATCTCTCAGGCTTTGTGGTATACTGTTGAAGAGTCGAGCCCCGCAGAAAGTGAATGAGTTGTGCACCAGAGTTTTGACCTTTGGGTTTTGCTCTCTATACTTTTCACATAAGAGTCTTCCTTATCGTGGATGGTTGTTTTCCTGTATCCCTACATTTGGTACTTTTCCCTCCAAGATCTTCCAGGTGTATATGATTGTGTTCCTTTCTCTTCTTCTCTGTAGGGAATACAGTTTTAGGTGGATGAGCCTCTTCCAGTAGTTAAAGTGCTGCACTTTGTTAATTCTGCTGGTGAAAGTCTGTTGTGGTGCTTCCAGGGTGCTGATGTCCTTTATCTTGTGTGGGGACCACAACTGGCAGCAATATTCCAACCTGGGCAGCACTGGGGACTTCCACAGGGTCAGCAAACACTTCTTTTCTCTGGTGTTGAAAGTTCTTAGTATCCACCCACTCATCTTTCTCGCAGTTTCTACCAATTTGTTTAGGTGGTGTGTGAAGGATGCATCATTGCTCATATAGATACCAAGGTCTTTGATATGTTCCTGGGTTTGTAGTTGTTTTCCTTCACAGAGGTAATTGGTGGAGGTTTGTAGTTCTATATTTCTACCATGCCTCAGGAGCTTGAATTTCTCTCCATTTAGTTCCATGTTATTTTCTGAGGCCCAGCTCAGTACATGGTTGAGGTCTGCTGAAGTAGGCTTGCATCCTCTGCGGTAGTTATATTTTTTGAGTTTTGGTGTCACCTGCAAAGGACGTGGCCTTGGAGTCCTCAATCCCATTATCTATGTCACCTATGTGTATGATGAAGAGCAAGGGACCAAGTACCGAGCCCTGTGGTACCCCGCTTAGTACAGTGCTTGGCCTTGAACCGACACCCTCTGCAGCCTCCCAGAAAGGAAGCTGTATGGCCATCTTCCTATTGGTCCTGTGATGCCGTGTCTCCTTAGTTTGTGTAAGAGAATGCCGTGGTCGACCTTGTCAAAGGCCTTAGCGAAGTCCAAATAGATGTCTGTATTTTTACCTTCTTAGAGGTCTTGCAGGATGTTCTTGTAGTGGAGCAGCAGTTGCAAAAGGCACGAGTGACCTTGCCGGAAACCATGCTGCCCGTTGTTCAAGGCATTGTTTGCCTCAAGGAATGCCATGATTTTGTGTGTCACAATCCTTTCACAGACCTTAATAAGGTGTGATGTCAAGGTAACTGGCCTGTAATTACTCACTAAGCCCTTGTTTCCCCCTTTGTGTATTGGTGTGATGTTGCCCAACGTGAGCATATCTGGTATTGTTCCGCTTTCTAGTGACTTGGACCACAGATACTGTAGTGGTGTGGCAAGCTCCTGTTTGCATTTCTTCACGAGTTATGCATGGAAGCTGTCCCGACCAGCAGCATCAGCATCTGGAGCAATGTTGTCTATGGCGGGTACAATCTCCTCCTTTGAGGTGGAGAAGAAAGCCCAAAGGATGTTAGGGTATATAAAGTGACAGTTTGGATATCAGAACAAGGAGATAGTACTCTGTCTGTACAACTCCCTCGTCTGACCTCACCTGGAGTATGCTGTAAAATTTGGGAGTCCTTCGTTTCGAAAGGACATCGCAAGATTGGAACGAGTTCAAGCCAGGGCAACCAAACTAATTCCCTCTATCAGGCATACGAGTTATAATGATTGACTAAGGGAATTAGATATGTTCTCGCTGGAGACCCGGAGACTACGTGGTCAGCTTATCGAAATGTTTAAAATACTTTGAGGCTTCGACAGACTGGAATATGGGGATATTTTCCAGCTCAGCGAGGGGAGAACAAGAAATCACGGCTACAAACTTGAATTGAAGTGATACCACTGTGATCTGTGTGGGAAATTCTTCACATACAGTATCTGTGGTAGTTGGAACGCACTTCCGACGGAAGTTGTCAACAGTGAATCTGTTAACCAGTTCAAGTCGAGACTAGATAAAGTCTTGCAAAATCACCGTTAAGATCCTCGCGAGTGATCTTTGAGGTTGCCAATGGACATCTTCGAGGATTGCGCCAAAAGTGCCCTCCTTGTATGGGTCGTAAGGTCTTATAGGGTACTTATTTTCCTTGTAGCTCTTTTGTTATGTTGATGGTTGATAGCTTATGTGGTTCATTTGGAGAGTCTTCAAAGAGAGAGTGTGGATTTGTGGTGCTTCTGTCCTCTCTTGGTGGGCTGAAGGCACACTCATATTGAATTTTCAGTAGGTCTGCCATCTCTTTTGGGTCGCCTGTCAGTTCAGTCTATTGAGAAGGGCCCTACTGCTGACTTTCTGTTCAGTTTCTTTTTTGCATTTGCAAAGAAAAACTTTGAGTTCTCTTTTATATGTGACGCAGCCTGCAGTTCTTCCTGTCTCCGCTGCTCTTCATGCAAATTTTGTAGATTTACCTCAATTTCTTTCAGTTTCTCCTTTATCCGGTCTCATTCTGCAGGGTAGTTTGTGTTGATTAATTTTGTCTGCAGCCTCTGTCTGTTTAACATTAATATTTTTCAGTCTCTGGGGATCTGGCTTCTCCTTCTTTTTTCTTTGCCTTTTTGGGACCATATTTCTGGCAGGTTTCCTGGCATTTTCTATGAAGGTAGCCAGTATGTCCTCTGTCTCCTTATCATGTAGTAGAGTGGTCCAGTCTATGAATCCATTTTATGGGTTGATTTCGACAAATGCGGATGACCTTTGATAGGCCCTTGTCGCTTTTGTCATCTGTGAATTATATTATGTTATGATGTGCTGTCTGACCCTACCTAGGTCACCATTAGAGTTTCCCAAGGGACAGTTCTTTGTCCCATACTATTTATTGTGTATATAAATGATCAGTGAAGCTTAAGAAAACCTACGCAATGTTTTTAGTAATAAAAACAGTACTAATGGTGTTTTTAGGTAGTTTAGTTGTCATTTACGGCTTCTGTAAGGCCAGAAAGCACTTATTTTTAAGATACTAGCATTCAGAGCATGGCTCTATTTGCAATGATACTATCTTGTCCACAATGGAGGCAAGGGGATGCCTCCCAATCTTTATATATGAATTTTTGCAAGATCGTTGATTCCAAGTACTCTTAGGGGAAGCCCTTCCTGGCCCAATGGAGCAAGAAGAGATGTTCCTGCAGGGAAGTGCCTTCAGTGTTACACTCCTGCCCTGATCATCACTGGCATCACCTCTGTGCTGCTGGAAGATTTTCTCGCTATGCTCTCTTTTGGCATGGCTCAGATGCCAACTCTGGAGGGTTGACTCCAACAGGCATTGAACTGCGTCTTCCCTATGTCAAAGCACACAGGCTTCAGTTTTCCTTGGCCAAGACTAAGGTGGTGCACTTCTGCTTCCATCTACGGCTCCACCCTGACCCAGACTTGTTTCTAAATGGGGTTTGCCTGGAAGTGGTGGACTCGCACCCTTTCCTTGGTCTTGTATTTGACTGATGCCTCACCCGGGAGGCTCATATTTGCAGCCTTAGGGTCTCTTGTACCTGCACCATGGATATTCTTTTTTTGCATGATGTTCAATGCCTAGGATGCTAATAGGTCTACTGCCTTACTTTTTTATCAATCCTTTGTTTGTTTCAAGCTCGACTATGGATGCGAGTTTTATGCATGCTAAGCCGAGCGTGTATTGTGGGAGGTGGACTTGATCCACCACACTGACCTTCACCTGGCAACTGGTGCCTTCTGCATATGCCCCTATTGAGAACCTACTTGTTGATTCTTTGGGTTTATGGCTCCTAGTTCTGCCCAGGCAAATTATCTTTTTAAATCAATTGGAGATGAGTGCCTCTCATCTAAGCCCCACCTATTTCCTTAGTTCTCCCCTGCTTTGGGGGTAATAAACTTAACATTATATTTTATATATATAATCTATATAACATTTTAATCATAGATCACTAATTTTCCTTTTATTACCAATTGCTATAAAAATATATTTTGTCTTTTAAATAAACTATATGATGCATAAAGAGGATACTCTCTCTTTTAGGACAGTCTTTGTCATGAATTTGTGGAATAATTTACTATCATTTTTGCATAAATAGGAATATACTTTTTTAGAATCTTTTCCTTTTTTGTAAATATATATAGTTAAAAGATTCTAAATTAGTATATTACTATTTATGCTAAAATGTTAAATTGTTCTACAAATTCATGATAAAAATTAGATATTAAATTCATTAAATATTTTTTTCTCATTTATTTTGTCATAATCTTTTTAACTTTTATCAATTTTGATATTGCGGCTGGTTTATGCAATTTAATGCATGGTTGTAATTTCAGATATATCTACCCAATGTGTAGTTTGCTTTAAACCACCGTCAAGAATATCATTAAATTGAATTAATCATTGCCAGGGTTTACTAAAGTGTTATTTTTTTAGGTCTTTATCAACAATGAATTTCATAAATCAGAAAGTGGAAAGCAATTTCCTACTATCAACCCTTCAACCGGTGAAGTTATTGCAATGATTGAAGAAGGTGACAAGGTAATCCATATTTGTATTCATATTAACATAGCACTACCTAATTTATTTTCATCTATTTTAATCAAATAAAGTGACAGCTTCTGCACTCAAATGAGCAGTGACACTATTCATGAGAACATAATGAGGAGGAGTGTGCAAAAAGCTAATCAATAGCCTAAATGAGGCATCTCCTATTTCCATCACTTAGTTCAGTCCCACCTAGCATCATCCATAAATATATAGTCTATTCTTAAAACTCCTCAGGGAGGCCGCTTCCATCACCTGACTACTACTATTTGTAAACCAATTGCTACTAATCTTTCCTAAACCTGTCCAGCTTAAACCCATTATTACATGTCCTATCCTCTTCATTAAAAATAAGAACCTTACCCATGTCTCCACTATTATAACCTTTACCCACTTGAAGACTTCAATCAAGTCGCCTCAAATTCTTCTCCTTTCTAATGTATAAAGATTTAGTCTTAAGCCTTTCACCATAAGGTAAGTTCATCAACTCATGAATCATCATGGTCATCCTTCTTTGCACAGATTCAAACAAACCAATATCCATCCTATAATATGGTAACCAAAAGTGAAAAGCATAGTCAAGATGAGGCCTAACTAATGCCTGATATAGTTTCAGAATGACAGGAGCACTCCTATGTCTTGCACTCCTCCCAATAAACTCCACTACCCGATTTGCTCTATTCATAGCATTTATGCACTGCTTTCTATGCTGGAGGTCTGAACTTACCAGGACAACTAAGGATGCTACTTTAGCATGTGGTCTACCAGGTCATTTGTACTTTAGCATTCAGTCTACCAGGTCATTTGCACTTTAGTGGGCACTCTACCAGGTCATTTACACTTTGAGTATGCAGTCTATCTCCACTATAAGAACTTTATGCTACAGGATGATAGCCCTATAAGGGGCACAGCGAGTTGCTGACAGGACTCGGCACCCCGTATGCCCCCAGCTTAGCTCCTTCTTTCCCTACTTCCTCACTTTTCCTCCAACCTCTCCCACAACTTTCTCTGGTCAACCTCTAATTTCACAGGGTAGAGCCAACCAGCTTCTTCTCATCCAAACATCCTGGATCAGGGCTGAAGGTGGAGTGGACACATCCACTCACCCCTGAGCTCTGATTTGGGGTGGTGGGTGCCTGTAAGGGGTGCAGCCATTTGCCTTCCTAGCAGCTGTGCTGATGGGACTCGGTGCTCTGTCCGGCCACAGCTTAGCCTCTTCTTCTTTGATAGCCTGCATTTTTACCCTACTTCCTCACTCTCCCACAACTTTCTCTGGTCGGCCTCTAATTTCATAGGGTAGAGGCCGACCAGGTTCCTCTACCTCAACTATCATAGATCGGGGCCGAGGGGGGAGGGGACAATGCCCCCTTACCCTTGAGCTCGAGTTTAGGGTGGTGGGCTTTTAACAACCTGCTTCATCCCCACCCACACCTTCGCATATCCCTTTCTCTCTCCTTTCAATCTCTATCATTTTATGCCCAGCCCAAGGTGTAGCTGTCATGCCGAAAGGATGCCTAGCCACTGGGTGGAAAGGTGTGGTCCTAAATGGGGCAGCTGGTTCTGCTGGCCCTGTGTAAACTACTCATAGAGCGGGCTACTGCCAGTCCATCAGGCCCGGGGGCTCTTGCTGATGGAGGGGTGAAGCAGGTTCATTCCCCCCCCATCCGTGGGGAGGGATGGGTCTGCGACCAAGCAAAGATCTGCACATCGAGCCCCGTTGCTTCCCCGGGTGGGGAATCCCTAACAAAGACCAAAAGTGCAAGTGTGGAGAGTGGATTCTTGATTAAATCGAGGCCCCTCATTCAGAGACTACTCACATGTTCAAGCCCACTGGCTTCAAACGCTTCCTTGTTATTCGCTCCACTGATGACAGCATGTTGGCTAAGCGCAACATGATCCATCAGAGGAGAGCTCTAGCTAGTGTGTTTGGTAGAAAGCTGAAGGTGATGTTTCTCAGATGGGAGCCTTTCGGCGAATGCGTCGAATCCCTCTGAGGTGGCCATGATTAGCGCCCTTTGGATGCTTGATGGCACGTTGAGTGTGTGATGCCGCACTCTATCATGAACTTTGTGAAAAGTTATTTATGTGAGGGAACTAGTGGACTAATCCATAAATGACATCACCTTAGAGCTAGCCGACCATGGGGCTCTCAAGGTCTAACGTGTGATGAGAAAACAGGGAGGGTTCGGTTGGTATCACTGCGGTAGAGGTGCTATTTCTGTTACTGCTTTGGCCATAATATCTCTCCTGTAGAGGCACAAAGTCGCTAAAACCAGGACTCCTCTCCCTTTCACCAGCATGATCATTTACTGTAAGTGAAACGGCTGCGCGCTTCCACCGAGTCGCTAGACTCGCAGGAGACAACACCCCTGAAGTTGGTCACAAGGCCATCTTCTGGGGTTCCTAAAGCTGCTGCCCGAAAGGATGACAGCACTAAAGGAGCTTTGGCTCCTTCGCCCACACCCAGTGATGGGCTGGGTGGCTCAGAAAAGACTTGCATGGTGAGCCCAACCTTCCCCAATTACTTCCTCGAAGGTGACAGTGCCTTCATTCCTTAGTTTGGCCAATAATGGCTGGAGTTCTGCCTCTGGGAAGCATACGGTCATTCCTGTGAGAGTCTTCTCTTCGAAGAGGGCCCCCCGCATCTTGTCTGAGCTAGGCTTGAGGGGCATATTCCTTCAATAGAATTGCCGTGCAATCCAGGCCAACTGGGAGTAGTTGTGGAGGCTCGTCTCATCCAGTTCCCCGTTAGTTATCTTTTTGCAGGAGACCATGCTGGGCATGTGCTCCATTCCCACCCTCCCGGCATATGAGGGTTTTGCCACCCCACCACCATGGGATGGGGGCTGGGCAGGATGTTGTGCGATTTACACTGGGCATGATGTCTCAATTCTTCTTTGCTTTAGATAGCTCCTTTGAGGAAGTAGGGGACTTCTGCCACGTTGTGGCACAGTTGCTGAGGCCTTTCTCTCGCTCAGAGATATTAAGGGTAGATACCCCCTATGGGGAGACTATTCAATTAATCCCTGGGGCGTCAAGTCCTTGCGAACCTGATTAACGAGCTGGAGATAAGTGTCCTAAATGTGGATGAGTTTATGCATCACTGCCCGAGAAACGCTTCATTTTCTTGCCTTGATCTAAATTTGTGTTCTCCGGATGCACAGTCTGATTTTGGGTGGGGGTGGTCAATGACATCCATGGTAGTGATTACTTTCCCATTCAAATATAATTTCCTGGGCCGCTGCCGCCCCGGCCGTGCTTGGCGCAGTGGTTAGCATTTCAGGAAGTTACTGATTTCTCTCAGTCAAGGAGTTTAGGTCGGTTGATGACGCCGTTGAGTTCCTCTCCGGCAACCTCATCACTGTGGGCCTAACCACTATTCCTAGAAAGTTTGGCTGTTTTGCATACCGACTACTCCCGAGGTGGTCAGCTAAGTGTGAGATGGCCCTCAAACCCTTAATGAGAGGTTTACATTGAGTGAGCTGTGTTCCACTCTCTCTTTGTATGCGGCCACTGCCCCTGGTACGTATGCCATGTTTCGACATCTGGGTGGGCGAGGCATGGACTTTGTTAAATTTGTTCAACAGGATCTGGTTAAAGGGTATACTCCGTGTGAATCGCTACTGCGTCTTTAAGTTGATGTAGAAATTGGTAAATGTTAGATTAGCCTTTTTTCTGGACAAGTGAGGCCACCTGTCTTCTGCACAGTGCGGCTTACTCAAGTTCAACTCCATGTTAGATGTTCTGCTCCAACTGGAAAATGCTGTCTGCGAGGCTTTCCTTTGTAGACAGGTATACAGCACTATGCGATAGCTTTTTTGGATCTGGAGAAGGCCTATATATACTGTATGGCAATACAGTATCATGGAGACTCCATATGATGGGAATAAGGGGTCGCCTCCCAATCTTTATATTTTAAGTCTTTTGAGATCATTGATTCTGTGTACAGGTGGGGTGGGTGGGGGGTCCCCTCTGGTCCAATGGAGCAGGAAGAGGGTGTCCCACAGGGAAGTGTCGCACTGTTTGCCCTGAGCATTAACTGCATCACCTCGGTGCTGCAGGAAGATGTTATCGCCCTGTTCTATGTGGACAACCTTTCTATTTCTTTTGATGTGGTCCAGATGCCTACTCTGGAGTGTCGACTCTAACAGGCATTGAGTGTCTCCTGCTATGCCGAAGCGCACAAGCTTTGGTTTTCCATGACCAAGACTAAGGTGGTACACTTCTGCTGCAATCCATGGTGGCTCCACCCTGACCCAGACTTGTTTCTAAATGGGATAGCCTGGAAGTGGTGGACTTGCACAGTTTCTTTGGTCTTATATTTGACACACACCACCTGAGAGGCTCATATTCGCAGCCTTAGGGTCTCTTGTACCCATGCCATGGATATTCTTCATTCCATGATGTTCGCATCTGGGGCGCTGATAGGGATACTGCATTATTTTTTTAATGTGCCTTTATTTGTTTGAAGCTCTACTATGTATGCAAATTTATGCATCTGCAGCCAAGTGTGTATTGTGAAAGGTGGACTTGATCCACCACATGGTCCTTTGCCTGGTGACTGGTGCCTTCCTCCTGTCTTCCATTGAGAGCCTACTTGTTGATGATGGGGAGATGTCACACGCTCTGCGCCATGCACAGTGCATTATTCACCTGTACACATCATCCAGGCGCCTTCCTCAGTTGCTGACAGCTCTCACAGCATGCACAGATAATTTTGATGCTGCCTATGCCACCGAGAGACGTAGGTCATGCCCTAAACCCCTTGGTTTATGGCTAGGAAACTCCTTTGAGAGCTCGGTATAGCTCTTGGGCCAGTGGCACCCTTGTTTCTGCCCAGGATGCCACCCTGGAGCGTACCTCCTTTGACTATTTGTTGCCACTCTTCTGCTCCCAAAGCTTTACAGTGCCAACAGTATTGCATTTAGCCTTTTTGGATCATACTTTGTCATGCTAGACCGGTGCCAGTTTATATAGATGGCTCAAATTCCCAAGAGAGGGCTTAGTTTCCACACCCTATGCCCTCTGAAGTTAGCGAGGCTCTGAGATGAACTGGTAGCAATAGACTACTCAGTATGGGAGATATGCAATGGGCCTGGTTCAGATACCGGATTGTGATTCATACAGGGCAGGAATATGAGTAGCTCTCTGGGCTGCTTGGCAAAGAAGATTGGAGATGGTCGAGGCTTCAGCTTGCTTTCTGTCATTGATGGAGTGCTCGCCTGCGCATTATTGTGATGACTGCATTGTCCTCCAGACTGTTTGACACTTTCTTGTTGAATGTCCCAGTCTGGGTGATCTTCGAGCATTTTACCTGTCCAGGTACCATGGATGAGCGTGTAGGTTGCATGTTCCTGCTCCTTTGGGAGGCGTACCTACCCCTGACGCTGGAGCCAGCTATTCTTGTTGCCTCTTTGCTTCATTTTCTTTTAGCTTTTGTCCTTTTTTATTATTATTTACATATTATTTGTTTTTTAATTAGCCTAGTAGTAGGCTGTGGTGAGTATGGCGATCTATGCCCAAGTAGGCAGTCTCCAGATGGGCTCCTAAAATTTAAAAAAACAAGATGATAAAAACAAATTGAATAATCCAGAATACGATATATTATTAATGACTTGACGTTAATCATACAAATCATAATTACTCAGAATCAAAATGATAAAAAAGGCCTAATAATGAAGTAATGGTCATCATTATGGCGGAATTCATTGGTGCTGCATAATATATATAACCTAACCTAACCCTCAGTTAGGAGCACTCAGGTTAAAATGGAGATAATGTAAGTACATGAAAGTTAGACCACATAATAAAGGTCATTTTATATTAACCGGTCAGGAGCACTCAGGTTAAAAGGGTAAAAAAAAAGCTAAGCATACATAGGTAATAAAATTATGCCATTAGAGTTAGACATCACCAAAAGGTCATTTTACAGTATAGACTATGGATACTGTGGTAGACCACACATTAAGTGCCATGGCTAGCACCTGTGCATGCTAGCTAAATTTCATGGAGGGTGATGGCATACACATCTGTATGCCAACTTATATTTCACTGAGCGCCGAGTCACTCATATCTGATCGCCACTCTGAGATTTTCAATACAATTAGGAATGTGTGGCCCCCAGGAAACTTTGGTACAAGAACCATGCTTCAAAACTGAAAAGTTTTAGTAATTAGTACTATACTACTAAACACATTTAGCTCCAAATTATATGTCAAAATAATTGTGGTCCCCCGGGAGATGACACAGATTTACCCCCCGGTGCTCAATGTGTTAAACTAGCACCCACTTAAGTCTTTCTCATTCTGACCTTTCTAATTATTATTTAGTGGATTTTATGTTAGGATGGATAATTTCTTTTCCTGATTTTTATATTCTAACCTTCCCTTGGCTTCATGTGTTGATTTACATATGATAATCTGTTAAAATCAAATTGTGAAATTTTTGTTAGTGAGTGGCAATGGGAGTGGATGAATCAGTCTCTTTTCTATCCCACTTACATGGAAAGAGGCATTAATTATTAATATCATGAGTGTCTTTTACTGCTTGAGTATAACTAAGTAATAGTAGGATCATTCCACATAAACTCTTTTATTCGAGTATTGGGTATTGTTTATTTTACAGGGGTGTCATTTACTAAGGCATTTTCCAGTTGATCATTTCATAGATTTGACTGTGATAGAGCAGCTCATGCATGGCAAATGCTCCTCTTTTTCCCCTAGCAATTGTCTTCTTATGCTTTTAATATTCTTTTCCATCCCAATTGTCTTGTGTATTGTTCGTCATGTAGTATGGGGATCAAAATATTTTCTGAGTGAGCAAAGTAGAAATTTCTACAGAGATGCATCATTTAAAAATAATGTTTCCTGCCTCTAGTGAAAGAAGGGCGTTTCTTTATCTTAAACCAAATTGGTGTGTAAATTCAATGAATTGCACAATTCCTTGAAGCGGCTGGAAGGTTTACTGGTTGAAACAGATGTAAAATTTTATTTCTTGTCAGCCACCTGGAGTGTATCTTCTTAACCTGATTTTGAGCCACTCGAGCCAAAGAGCAGCTACTGCTCAACACTGCTCTGTAGATGGCTAACAAATATTATTGGCCAGTGTTCAACTCTGAATCATCCATCTCAATATCTGGAGATGGAAAGTTTTACACATTCATTCACTTGTTTTATAGTGTAATAAGCATATGGTTCCCTGAACTGGTCTTTGTAATTCTTTCAATCATTCTCCACACTTTCTACCCCTGTTCACTGCAGTATCATCAGAGCCGATACTGGCAGAACCTCTTGTAGGAGTGAAGTGCCCCATGTATAAGGATTTTGGTTCTTAAACTAAAAATCAGGCCAGTGGCACCTCTAGTTCTACCCATGACACCACCCTGAAGGTACCACCTTTAACTATTTGTCACCATGCCTCTGCTTGCAAAGCTTATACAGGGCTAGGAGTATTGCATTCAACCTTTTGGAGCATGCTTCGTGTCACCATAGATCCGTGCCAGTGTATACAGATGGCTTAAAGTCCCAGGATGTAGTCAACTTCCATGCCATATCCCCTCTGTTGAAGTCAGTGGGGCTCTACCAGGTGCAGCATTTGTTTTCATGTCTGATTCTACTCCCGATGCCAGAACAAGAACATTCTTACTTGCTTGAAATTAAGTAGAACAACTTATGCTCTTGTAACTGCTCGCCAGATATATGATAAAAAAAAAATTGCACACTTTCCTTGGCCTGTATATTTAGTGTTTATGTCTGTTTAGTACATTCCTGGTTATGCTGTTTCTCTCTTTCCTTTCATCCAGCAATTTTAGGATCTCACCTGTCATCCATTTCTGCTTCCTTCTCCTTGCTACCTTAGGCACAATGTCCTTGGTGGATTCTAAAAGAGCCTCTTTGCAATACACTTCATTTATAATCTACCTCATTTCATCACTGCACTGTCATATTTTTCCTTCATATCTTATATCTGTAGTATCTTATTTGATGTGAATTGTTGCTACTACATGCAGAAAGCAAAATATTACCAAATGGGTTACACAAATATGATGGAAGCCCTACATTTCATCAGATTATTAAACCCTCTCTATTCCAACCACTACCTTAATTCAAATCCCAGGTTAAAAATAAATCTGCATCACACCATTACCAATGTCAGTACAATAATCTTCCCACTCTCCCAAAGAACATGATTAAAAAGAAAATGCATATGACCTTCACCTGCTGACACTTAAACATCCTCAATGCACAACCTCCCCAAAATAGATGACTCAGAGAAATCACTACAGAAGACAGTAATTTTAGCCCAACCGTGATCAGACCACACTTCTATCCTCCAAAAATATAAACAGAATAAATTTTGCCCCAACACCAAGATCAAGGGGACAATAAACACCTGGGCTTCCATAGCCTTGCAGAAGCACAAATGCAACTCCATCTTACTGAGGGATCTGACTACCCACCTATGGGATGTGATGTTTCCAAGGTCTGCCCACCTCATTTAAGATACTGATGCCCAAAATGTTATTTTGGGATCATTGTTGTTTTTGTAGGCTGTCCCTGGTTTTTGTGAGTTGTATGTTTTTAGAGAGAAGTTTGGTTATAGTGTGTTAGGTTTTCCTTCATGATGTTTGTTGCTTGCTGTTGAGAGAGTTGGCAAAGCATGTGTAGACTTTATCTCGCTGAACTTGGCTACTGAGTGACCTTGGAATGTTTGTTCAAGATCCTAATCAGCTGTGGGTAATTAGTGTGTGGGAGGGGGATATAGACCAATTTACACAATAATTGGGAGAGGGTTAGAGGATAGTGTTGTGTGGGGTTTACAGTTTGTTTTGGTGGCTGGGTTCAACAGAGGGATCTGTCTTGAGATTTGGCTTTCCACCTTCCTCTGACACTTGTTCCTGTTTGTAAACACCAATGGAAGGTATGCTGTTATCCACTTTCTAAACTTTTCTGGTTGGATTGCCTCCATTAGTTTTGTTATTTTTTAATTTCATAATTTGTAAGTTAAAAAAAATATTTCATTTTACTAAATAATTGTGCTCCTTTCAAACTGCATTAATTTCCTTATTATAGGCAGATGTTGATAAAGCTGTTAAAGCAGCGAGGCAAGCATTCGCCTTGAACTCAGAATGGCGACAGATGGATGCTTCTATGCGAGGGGTTCTCCTAAACCGTTTGGCTGACCTGATTGAGAGAGACAGAGTCTACTTAGCGGTAAGTTAACATATAAATCATTCCATTTCTATGCTAATAGTTTCAGGAATTGGGGTTCTGTTTTGGGGGGTTTTTTTTACTGTTTTTAGAAAAAAAATTTATATTGAAAGTTCCAAAGGATGGGGAATACGGTTGTTGCTTGTGTTTCTTAGTGTGCCTAGCCAAGCAACTATGAGTTTGCGGGGAAAAATATGGTCTCAACTGTTTTTTCCTACAAACCTCGAGGAATGTGTTGTTGGGGTGTATGGAATTTTCTATGTGTGTGTAATTGTGGGTGGTGTTGCATTCCAGAGAGGCATTCATGATTATCATATCCAACCTCTTCTGGAGATTTGTGGGGGGGGGGTATCTTTTTGGATTTTATTTTGAAATAGCCTAGTACTAGGCCAGTTTTTAATATGGCGACTAATGCCCAAATAGGCAGTCGCCAGATGAGCTTTTTAAAAAAAAAACAAATTATGTTAGGAGTGATATATCTAGCCCAGTGGAAGTGGATTTTGTTTTTCTGCCAGGATCTCTGTTCTTAGTGCACTCCTAGGTCTAGCATTTCATTTCTATGCCAGTGACATGCAAGACTACTTATCTCGTTCCCCCAGTCTAGTTTGCTGAGAAAACTTGGCATCCACCTGACATCTTTACTGATGTCTCTTCGTCTCGAAAGAGTTGATGTGTGTGGGCACTCCTCAAGGAGGTCACTCAAAACTTGCTCCCTCAATGACTCCATGATTCCCTTTACCGACACTGATCCAAAAATATGCACATTACCTTTGATAGTCGGGCAATTATATTTCAAAAAGCTGTCTGCGAGTCTCTGCCTCCTCCATAATCTTACCTGTATCCCTTCTCATTTGGGCAATAATAGCTTGGAGATTGTCACCACACTTTCATTACCTTTGTCGTGGTATAGGAAGGACCAAGTGATAGGAGTTGGTACTTACGGGTTGTTTACATACTACTCCTTGATTAATGTTAGCACTCTCTAAGAGTGCTATAAATGTTTGATTATTATTATATTGATGATTGACTTCTTTAAACCTTAAGGGTTCTTTCTGCCATACGTAGCGATTCGAGGATAGAATAAAAAAAATTGTTAAAACAAACTAAAACTTTAATTAAAACACAAAAACAAAATAAACATGAACCATAGAAATATTACAAACTCAATACACAGTAAGGACTTCAATAATTTCTAAGTAAGGTTTTTTAACTTGACCTACTTGACATTATAGTGATGGTTGACCCACCACTTGTTTCAATTTTTAAAAAACAAATGCTAATGGCCTTTACTGGCCGCAAATACCTTTGAGGATACCCCTTGGAATGGGTTTGAGTCTGACCTTGAACTCGATGAGCTACTTTACCTCAAATGTTATTGTCTTGAAGACGTGTGCGGACTGCCCAGATTGAGGTTGCAGGTGAATAGCTTGAAAGCCACAAAGGACTTTGGCAAATGTGGCAGCTGGGGAGCCACACAACTTTGGCAGGAAGGGATATCACCATGGGATAGTGAAAGAATGATCCTTTCTCCTCTTCGGATTACTTTGGGAAGTAATTCCACTGTCTAGCGATCCGCTAAGGCTTGAATACTTTGACTCAGGGGAGTGCTGGAGGGAGTGGACTCGGAGGGGTCTTCTTCAAGGGTGAGGACTATCCCTGCTCTTTAGGATGCACCAGGATAGGAGGAGTGTGTCTGATGAGAGTAAGTTGAACTTGGTTCTTAAACCAAGTTAACGACGTTCAGTGTGACCACCGGGGAATGGGCTCGAGGAGGAGCTTTTTCTTCTTTGTTTCGGAATTCGTCAAGGACGAGGACTATCTCTGTGCTTTGTGCTACACCGGGATAGGGAGGGGTTCTCTGACGAGACTAAGTTGAACTTGGACAAGTTAACTTAAAGTTCGGTTTGATAACCAGGAACTAGCTCGAGGATGAGCTGCTTCTTAGTCCCTTCTCTTGTTAGCCCAGCCTCTCTTGCCGGGGACTTCGTAGCCTGGCTGACTCACGTATTCTACCCCGTTTTTCCCCAAGGGGTGTGGCTTGTGGATGGGCCAGTTTTTCTCAGGAAGTCTTACCTCTGGTCCGACTAGGCCTTCAAGCTTGAGAAACGCTCTCCAATTTCGTACTTGAGGTGAAATTGAATACACACTCAGGGGAGATCTTGCAGTTTTAACAGTTCTGCTTTTCATAGGGACGAGGGGCTGTGGTTACGAGATTGACCCAAGGTGCCTACACGGCCCGGATGTTTTGCAGTCAATGTCCCGTGTCTCAACTGAGAGAGGAGGGAGAGAGTCGATTTCCCTACAACCTTGACTACTGCAAATACCTTCCCGCTCGATCCCAGGCTTCCAATCTTCCACCTCTTCATATTGTTCATAACTTAGCTGCTGATTCTGATTACAACAAAGTTAAGCCACATCGGCTGTAGTAAATGGCCAGATGGAGTCCTGATAGGGGTTAAGTTCCCTATGGCTGCTATGGTAATGATCCATGATTCATATACTACCTTAAACTATGTCCCCACTAAGAAATAAGACCTAAAAATCACTCACAAAGCACTGTTAATCCCCCTATCTGCCAAATAATTTTTGCATCCTGTTTTCTCCACTGGGGAAGGAGGGTCTTGGATAACCCCCCTTCTCTAGGAATTACACTGGCTATCCAACTGTACCTACATGCTTCTGAGGCCCTTCTTTTCCTCAAGATCTTTCTCTCTGAACCTATCCCAACCATTGAGATCCCCATGTTGGGGCTCTGCCCCCCTACTGCTTGTTCCTCCAACTGTATGCTTCTTCCCCCCCTCCCCTAATGCCATCAAGCTTGTCTTCCTCTCCCCCTTCTCTGTAGTCTTTTCTTTTTTTTGCAGACAAGTAATTTGTGAAGGCATGTGGCCTTGATGAGCAGCATAACATTTTCAGTCACGTGTCGTAAAGGGCAACTAAGCCCTGATATTTGGCCGCTGGCCTGGGAGGAAGGGCACCTGAAAGTTTTGTTCCTGTGAGTACAATTGGTAATGATGGTAATGGGCAGAAATGTCACTGACCCCATGCAATAATGCTGGTTGTGGCATTGATGTTTACCAACCCCCACTATGAAGTAGATAGATAGCTGCAGATCCTCTGTGGGCATTGGGGTTAAGAGGCCCACAATCATCCAGATGTGAGCTGCAGCATGGTTGTCCATTGCCAGTTATGCCCTGTAAGAAGTGCTCAAGGATGATAATTATCATAAAAACTTGTTCCTGGAGGTTTAATATACCCCCTCCAAATCCAAGTACTTAGAAATGGTTTGTTATTGATGTCTTTATTATGTTTAACTTTTTTCTTTGTTTATTCCTTTTCTTTTGTTTATTCACTTTTTTCCTTCATGTCTATTCTCCATTAAGGGCTGTTCTTGCCAGAACCCCTCCTGATCCCTTTATAAACCTGATTTTCAAAAAGATTCTACCTCCAATGTCACTGATTTAGTTTCTTTTTTTCAGATATACCTCCCTCAGATTCTTTCTTTACAGAGGGAAAAATGCTTGCATTATTTACATTTACCTTATTTATTAAATTAGAAATCATTTAATTGGTTTCTTTTTCAGTCGCTGGAAACATTGGACAATGGGAAGCCGTATTCGGATGCTTTTGCTGTAGATCTTGGACAGACGATCAATAATTTGCGCTATTTTGCTGGTTGGGCAGATAAAATTTCGGGCCTCACTCCTCCCGTTGATGGTCCATTTTTCTCTTACACACGCCATGAGCCAATTGGAGTTTGTGGCCAGATCATTCCTTGGAACTTCCCCCTTTTAATGCAGGCATGGAAATTCGGCCCTGCTCTTGCGACAGGTAGAAAATCTCTTAGAAATTGAAAGATATTAGAGTCCTCAAAATATTAGTGTCTAATCCATTTTCTTTTTGAAGGAAACACTATCATCATGAAATTAGCTGAGCAGACTCCTCTGACCGGTCTCTATGTGGCCAAATTAGTCGCTGAAGCCGGGTTTCCTCCAGGAGTTGTCAACATCATTCCAGGTTTTGGCCCTACAGCCGGAGCTGCTATTGCTAACCACATGGATGTTGACAAAGTAGCCTTCACTGGTTCAACTGAGGTCAGTGATTTGAGGATTTCTTGAGAATTCTAAAGAAATATAAATATTATCTTTGTTAGCATCCACAAACTCGAAGTGTCACTGCCATACAGTAAAAAATTGTTAGAAATAGAATAGCCTGCCTTAAGGGAAGTGGGAGCCATCTTGGGCACGGCCACTTTTTGTAGCCTATGATATTCATCTAACTTAATTTCTAGTCCCCCTTACATCTCTTCTGCAAGGTGGGTGACTCATAGGAAGTCCACTACATTACCTGGGTGTGTCTACAGGCCCCTAAGAAAGGAGATATTCTGTGTAGTGCATGCTTGTGAGGTTTGGCAGTCTATAAGTAGGTGTTTGGTGGTGTTTGTGCTTTTGTTCTTGTTGATGTGAGGGCTGTGTTTGTATTGATGCTGGCTATTTCTGCTGGGTCCAGCAAAAATAAAAATATAAATTGAATAGCATGAAGGTCCTGACAATGCATTCTTAAATGTGTATTTCCTTGACTGACTGTAGGGTGAGTTAGGGGTGTATTATATTTAATATACCTAACCTATTAATGCAGATAAAAGTTTAGTATAGCTTATATTAAAATCAATAATGGAAAATGGGACAGATCAGTTGGGTGGTGATATTGATGAGAAATATTGAGATCGTGGCTCAGTGAAGAGTCCTGTGTTGCCAGATCTACCGAAATATCAGGAGATTTACTGACATTTTGATGAATCTCAGAAATAATTTATCAATCTCATGAATAATTTGTATATTTTTTTCCAACTTTCACCAGAACTACTACATATATATTAAAGTGTATCTGGAATTTTTGCCTATAAGATGCGGTTATATATATATATATATATATATATATATATATATATATATATATATATATATATATATATATATATATATATATATATATATATATATATATATATATATATATATATATATATATATATCTATATATATATATATCTATATATATATATATATATATATATATATATTTATATATATATATTTAAGTTATCTATGGAGCATTCTGTCTTGCATTGTATACTATGATTTCTAATTACAGAAGCTTCCTTCTTAGACAATATTTTTTCCAGTGCGATGGCTTATTCCCATGTGAGAACAAAACCTCTCTTTCAATGAGCGAACTGTACTACCAATATAGGTTCCTTGCAAACAACAAGGACAAGTAAAAGCATAAACAACACGGCTGCTCATTTCTAGAGGAAGTTTGTCTTTTAATGAGAAAAAACTTCCTATGGAAAGTGGGTTAACAAAAGTGATTTTGAAGTTGGTATGAAAGAAATATTTTTTGAGTAATTTGTTGCATTTTTTAGTGAATAATTTATTGTAAGGTCCCATTTCTGGTGCTACAAAAAAAATTTCATTTTTGGGAACATTATATGAGAGAAAGGATGGAGAGTAAATTTTGGTAAGAAAATTATTGATTAGTTTGTCAACCAAAGGTGGGGGGTAACAATTATTTTTAAAATAAGACTTTAGAGCCTGGAATTCATTGTGCATTAGGGAATAATTGGAGGAGAGATGGTAACCTCTATATATTAGAGATTTAATTGCACTGAGTTTGTGTGACAAGTCACAATGGCTGATAAAATTAATTCCTAGGCCACTAAAGGTAGGCTTTCTGTATATTGAGGTAGTTAGTTTGTCGGTTTTTTCTGTCCTTTGTGCTCGGGACAGATTCGTGCACATTGACTTGTGGACTTGTTGACTTCTTGGGGGAGGCCGGCCTTCTCCCTATTATTTAAGCAAGGTTTGTTTGTTTTTTTGTTTTGTTTTGTTGTTTTTTTGCATTTGTTTTGTTTTTTTTTGTTTTTTTCCTTTAGTTGCACGCTCCTGCGCCGGGGGGACCTCTCCCCGACGCACCAGCTTGCTTCCTTTCCCCCTTTTGGGGTGTTGTTTTTTTTTTTCTCTTTAATTTTATTTTAAAGTAGCCTAGAACTAGGCCAGTTTTAATACAGCGACTAATGCCCAAGTAGGCAGTCGCCAGATGAGCTCTTAAAAAAAAAAAAAAGTCGGTTTTTTCTATAATGACGCCTAGAAAAGGAAGTTGATAGTTACTCTCTAATTCAATGGTATATTTAATGTTGGGATGATAAGAGTTTATAAAATTAAAAAAATGGTAGGCATGTTCTATATTATCAAAAATAGCAAACGAGTCGTCAACATACCTACGATAAATATGGGTTTGAAATCTAAAGGGCAATGTTTCATAAAGTTATTTTAAAGATTAATCATGAAAATATTAGCTGCTATTGGAGCAATTGGTGATCCCATTCCTACTCCATCTATCTGTTGGTAAACCTTGTTATTAAATAAAAAATAATTCTCATATATATATAGAAATCATAGTATACAATGCAAGACAGAATGTTCCATAGATAACTTAAATATATATATATATATATATATATATATATATATATATATATATATATATATATATATATATATTGCATGAAAGACTCGACGTATAGGTGAGAATCTCATATATATATATATATATATATATATATATATATATATATATATATATATAAGAAATCTCACCCCTTGTCATCACTGGAGCCGCCTTTGGGCAGCTCCACTAAAGAAATGGAGCCTCCCCCTCCCTTCTGTGTTCTCTCAAGGGACCCTCCAAATTTCTTCTACCGGAGAGGTGGCTTACTCCCCTCTTTTGCTTATGGGTGTAGGGGACTCCCCCTCACCCCCTTCTGTCACTTTTTCCAATGGCAGCCTCCCCCTTTACTTTCCAAGGGGACTGCTAAGAAAGCATGCAGGTGGCCTATTCTTGACCACTCCCAGTTGGAGCGACTCGATAGGGCCAACCCCATTAGTGGAGCAAAGGACTCCGGGGCCCGTTGGCTGCATACCCGTTAATGTCCTGTAGGTGTGTACGACAAGTTTGCAGGGGGTCATTGTACCTCTCCTCCCCTCGCATCTTCAAAGGATGCCGGTTCGCTGTCATTAGAAGATGAAAAAAGAACCTCAAAAGGTATCTGTGATGTCTTGGGTGGGGATGGCCACATGTAGCCGCTCCTTGAGATGGACTTGGTTCCTGAGGTGACCCCACCTCAGATGGTAGGACCTGCCATGGGGTCGAACCTGGGCTTGGTCCCTAGCACTGAACCCAACTCCGCCCCTGTGCAAGGACTTCCTCAGACGGCTCTGAACCCCGATCCCTTACAAGGAGAGGAGAGATCTCTCTATTTCAGAGAAAGATCTTGCTGAGGCCGGTCCATCTGGCCTAGGGACTCTTACCGGCGGAGGAGAGAAGCGAGATCATTCCCCACCCTCTTCTCTTAAAAAGAAAAGGAATAAGAAAAAGACTAAGAAGACTCAGGGCTCCTCTCCCGCCGTGGGATCCACGGAAACGTACATGTCTGCTGCAGTTTCGGTAAGCGACCAAGCCAAGATCGGCACGTCCGGCCCCGTTGCTTTCCCAGCTGGAGAGTCCTAGAAGAAGACTAGAACTGCGCAGAGCGGAGTCTCGATTACGTCGGGCTCCTCATTCAGATGCTAAATGGCGTTTTCGAGCCCGGTGACTTCAAACGCTTCCTTGACGTAAGGGCAACATGATCCTTCAGAGGAGAGCTCTAGCTTGTGTGATTGGTTTAGAGCCGAAGGTGACCCGTTTCTCAGATGGAGCCTTTTGGCGAATGCGTCGAATCCCTCCAAGGTGGCCATGATTGTGTCCTTCGGACACTTGATAATACGCCTGTGAGTGTGACGCCGCACTCTACCATGAACTTCGTGAAAGGAGTGGTTTATGTGAGAGAACTCATGGACTACTTAATAGATGACATCACCTTAGAGCTGGCCGATCATTGGACTGTCAAGGTCGAATGTGTGATGAAAAAACAGCAGGGGCCTAGAGACCCACCCCAACACATCTTCGTCACGTTCGACTGTGACAAGTTCCCTGAGTCGGTGCGTGCCGTTTGGTATCGCTACGATGCTACTACTGTCACTGCATCGACCAGACTAATCGCTCCTGTAGACGCGCAAAGTCAGGATTATCCGAAGTCTGTGTAAGTTGCTTCAAGGCCGCACACGATAAGTCCAAATCGTGTGTGGCCAAGTGTGTCAGTTGCGGAGAGAGTTCTATCTACCCTGGGCGCTCCCCTGGCAAAGCTGGCGGCACAAAGGGTGGGTGGATCCTCCAAAAGAGGGACCCCCGCCTTTCGAGGCTGAGGGAGGAAAAGACGCCTCCCCCGATAAGTCCTCGAAGGTGACGGCGCATTGTCTGGCCAACAGCGCCCAGAGTTCTGCCTCCGGGAAGCGAACGGCCATTCCCGTGATGGTCTTTTCTTCGAAGAGGGCCCCTGCATCTCCGAGCTAGGTATGGAGGGTATATTCCTTCAATGGAATCGCTGCAGACCCCAGGCCAACTGGGATCAGTTCCCCGTTAGATATCTTTTTGCAGGAGACTATGTTAGGTACTTGCTCCCTGCCCACCCTCCCGGGGTATAAGGGTTTTGCTACCCGACCAACACGGGTTAGAGAACGGGCGGGAGGATACGTGATTTACACCTGGTATGATGTCCGTTCTTCTCTTGGCTTTAGATACCTCCTTTCAGGCAGTAGCTCTGTAGTTGCACCTGGATAGGAGGTATACTGTTATTTCTGCGTACATTTCACCGTCAGCCGATTTCGACGAGGGGGACTTCCGCCGCGTCGAGGCCCTTTCTCTTGCTCGGAGATCTGAACGGTAGACACCTCCTCTGGGGAGACTGCTTGATTAATCACAGGGGTCAAGTCCTGGCCGACCTGATCGACGAGCTGGAGTTGGGTGTCATAAATGTGGATGAGTTTACTCTTCACTGCCTGAGAACCGCTTCATTTTCCTGCCTCTATATTTGTGCCCTCTGGATGCACAGCCTGATTTTGGGTGGGGGGTCGTAGTGATGACTTCCCATTCAAATATCATTTTCTGGGCCGCTGCCGCCCGAGTGCCCGCCCCGGTGGTGCTTGTCGCAGGCGCAGTGGCCTGCATTTCAGGAAATGACCGATTTCTCTATCTCAGTCCAGGAGTTTAGGTCCGTAGATTAGGCCGTCAAGTTGTTCTCCGGCAACCTCATCACCGTTGTCCTAACTACTATTCCTAGAAGGTACGGCCGTTTTGGTCAGCCGAGTGTGAGGCGGCCCTCACACAGAAGCGTTATGCCTACATGCGCTTTAAGCGCCGCCTTCATTGTCGCTGAATTTCGTCGGGCTAGGGTTAGGTTCCGGCATATTTCGAAGCACTCCCGCCGCTCTTTTTGGCGGACATACGCGTCTTGACTTAACAGAAAGATCCCCCCTCTAGCAGAGATGGGCAGTGTGTCAAAAGAATTCGCGGCAAGTTTTCGCAGGACCCCCCTTCCCGTACTCCAGGAGAATGGGACCGCAATCTTGGACCCCGCGTCCGTGGCGGAATCCTTCGCGACCGCTTTCTCTGCCTTTAGCCGGGATGCTGCTCCGCCAGAATTCAATGCGCGCCCTGATGTCGCAGAAGGCTGCCCACTGGACTTTACCTCGAGAGGCGGAGAGGCGGTCCGCTCTCTCTGCGTGCGCGGACACAGCCCCTGATCCCGACGATGTCCCGTACACCATGCTTAGACACCTGGGTGAGCGAGGCATGGCTTTTCTGTTATATTTGTTCAACAGGATCTGGGTAGAGGGTATCCTCTCAGATTCCTGTCGAATCGTTCCTGTGTTCGCTTCTCGCAAACCGGGGATAGATCACTCTATCACGACCGGTTTCCGCCCAATCTCTCTAACACCTGCGTGTGCAAATTGATGGAAAAATTGGTAAATGTTAGATTAACTTATTCTCGACAACATAGGCCATATGTTTTCTGCACAGTGCGGCTTCCGCAAGTGCCACTCAACGTTGGATGCTCTGCTCCAACTGGAAAATGCCCTCTGCGAGGCCTTCCTTCGTAGACAGCACTACGCCACGGTGTTTTTCGATCCTTAGAAGGCCTATGATACCGCATGGCGATACGGTATCATGGAGACTATCCACACGATGTGGGTGTGGGGACGCCTCCCAATATTTTTATCTGAATTTTTGTGAGATCGTCGATTTTGCGTACGGGTGGGAGGGGACTCCTCTCCGACCCAATGGAGCAGGAAGAGGGTGTCCTGCCGGGAAGTGTCCTCAGTATCACATTCTGCCCTGAGCATCAACGGCATCACCTCGGTGCCGGAAGATTTTCTTGCTAAGCTCTATGTGGACGACCTTTCGATCTCATTTGGCCCGGCCCAGATGCCTACTTTATAGCGTCAACTCGAACAGGCATTGAACCGCGTCTCTCTCTATGCTGAAGCGAACGGGCTTGGCTTTTCCTTGTCCAAGAGTAAGCTGGTGCACTTATGCCGCCATCCACGGCTCCTCCCTAAACCAGACTTGTTTCTAAATGGGGTGCGCCTGGAAGTGGTGGACTCACAACATTTCTTTGGTCTTATATTTGACCGACGCTTCACCTGGGCTGCTCATATTCGCAGCCTTAGGATCTCTTATAACCGCGCCATGAATATTCTTCGTTCCGTGACGTTCAGCGCCTGGCTGCAGCTGACCGTGTATTGCGGAAGGTGGACTCGATCCACCACACCGGCCTTCGCCTGGCGACCTGTTCTTTCCGTACTTCCCCCATTGAGAGCCTACTTGTCGATACTGGGAAGATGCCACTCGCTGTGCGCCGTGCACCGTGCATTATTTGCCTGTACTCGTGAGCCCGGCGCCTCCCTCAGTCAACATCATCTCCCACTGCATCCGCAGCTGATCTCGAAGGTGCCTATGCCGCCGAGAGATGCCAGTCATACCCTAAGCCCTTTGGGTTTTGGTCTAGGAAACTCTTAGCTCTCGGGCCGGTGGCGCCCCTGGTTCTGCCCAGGACGCCACCCTAGGGGGTACCACCTTTGACTATTTGTCACCACGCCTCTGCTCCCAAAGCTTCTACAGCGCCGGGAGTATTGCGTTCGACCTTTTCGGAGCACACTTCGTGTCACGCTGGAACCGTGCTAGTGTATACGGATGCAAGAAGGGGTCGGTTTCCACGCCGTATCCCCTCTCTTTGAAGTCAGTGGGGCTCTACCAGGCGCTGCCTCTGTCTTCACGGTCGGGCTGGTTGCAATACACCGCTCGGTACTGCATATAACGTGACGTGCCCGCTTCAGGGACCGGATTATGATCTATAGTGACTCACAAAGCCCCCCCGAGTGTTCTCGGGGCATTGGAATCTCCGCATCCCCTGGTTCGCGATATGTGACGCCACGGTTTTGGCGAGCCGCGCGGATGTCGAGATCATCTTTTGCTGGGTTCCTAGACATGTAGTAATTGTGGGGAATGAGCGCGCCGATGAGGGCTCCAAAGAGTCCGCGAGGACTGAGCGACCAGACCAGCGTTTTGCTCTCCCTCATACCGATTACATGGCGGGAATATGGGCATCTCTCCGGGCTGCTTGACAAATAACATAGGGATGGTCGAGGAGAACTTAAAGTTGCGTGCCATTGTGCCGCGACTGTTCCCATGGACTTACCTTCTAATGCCACGATGGCTTCAGGTTGCTTTCTGTCGTCTCCGAATTGGACACACTCGCGGGACGCACCGCCATTTGATGGAGTGCTCGCCTGCGCCTTATTATGAAGACTGCGTTGTCTCCCAGACTTCTGCACATTCATGTTGAATGTCTCAGCAGTCTGGGTGATCTCCACGCACGCTACCGTTTGTCCCTTGTACTCGGGGCGGGTTCATTTATACCGACTAGTGGACTTTACGACTTTTTGGAGCCTCCACTCTATTTGATTGTTTTGTGTAGGTGGCATCTTCCTGCTCTGGGGAAAGGCGGGCTTACCCCCAACGCCGGAGCCCGCTCTTGTTGCCTCTGCTTTGTTTTCCTTTTTTGTCGTCATTTTTGTTTTAGCATTTGTTTTTTTAGCCTTATTTATTTATCGTTTTATTTTTTAATCTAGCCTAGTAGTAGACCGTGGTGAGTAGAGCGACTTATGCCCCAAGTAGGCAGTCGCCAGATGGGTTCCTAAAATAAAATCCCTTTATACCCTCTTAACCACAAAGCTAAAAATTCCTTTTTTCCACACCCTCGCTGTCACTTCTTCCCCCTCCCTATTTAATCATGGTCCCGTCCCTCGACTGGATTATGAAGTTTACATTAAGATCGCGATGACAATCGCTGGCAAGCTCATTCGAAAGAGAGACCAGTCATTGGACAGCAGTAGTAAATTTCGCCCCTTATTACGCCTCATTGCAACCTACCCAGATGGCCTCTCTGTTCCCTCCGACCTCTTGGGAGTTTAAGGATGAAAGCCTGTGATGCTGTCAGCCCCCTGAACATTAACACAATTAAGTGGGGCTGTCCTGCGAGACCATATTAGAGTGGAGGGAGGCTGTTGCATGCTGTTGGAATTTTATAGCCGTCCATACAACGGGTAGGAAATGGGAGTTCTACTGCGAGTGGGGTAGTTCCTCTCCAGGATTGTATCCATGTGGGGTGGTTCTTTTATATACCCACTTGCCAATGACTACTCTACACATCTTTTTCTCTTTCCCTACAAAGTGGCTACAATTAAAACCAAACACACGATGTAAGTCTATATTCATACCCTCCTGACCTTCGTGATCAAGGTTCAGGCCTATCAGGATTTTCCATTCCTTTTGTTGCCAACCCATGAATGAGTATTTTAGTACTCGTTATGCGTACGAATGAGTACTTTTGTCCCTCATTATGGGTGCTTGCAAGACACAGTAATCTACCTCTTGCCACCGTCGCCTCAGATGTAGAATTTTTTAAGCCATTTTTAATTCTCTTTTTAATAGTGGTATGGTATTTACCACTAATCAGCACTTGATAATGCTTTACCACTGATCAGCACTCTTGATAACGGTTAACCACTGATCAACACTCTTGAAAACGCCTTACCACCGATCATCACTCTTGATAACGCCTCACCACCGATCAGCACTCTTGATAACGCCTTACTGCCGATCAGCACTCATTTAAGATGCCTTTCCCAGTGAAGGCTTGCTGATTAACGTGGATTCCGAAACTACCGTTATATACAGCGTATGGCAGCCACTGGAAAGTCTAGCCAATTCGGGACTAAGCACACCCATTGTGGCTTAACTTTGCCAAAATCGACCACCCACTCGGCTAAGCCCTAACTGTTCCTTTTGGTATATATGGTTGCTTCTAATCCGCCATGACTGCTCTTCAACCTTGTCGATGCACTTTTCGCTACTCTAGTGGATAAGGTGCTGGATTTCTACCCATTGATACCGGGTTCGATTCCCGGCGAAATAGACCAGGAACATGTTTGACGTTCGCAGAGAGCTGCCGCCTCTCAGGCGGAACGTCGAGTCTCAGTATACTCGCAGACAGCGCTTGGCTATGTGTGTCGGCATGTAGCCAATCATATCGCCGCTCTCTCTTCGATTTCCCCCTTCTTCTGCACACAAAACACATCACTCTTCCGTTTACGGAGTGAGCCGTTTGGTAGTTAGTCAGCGCCAATCCTTCAATGATACTGAGAGGATTCCTGACCGGATAATCAAATTTATATAAGGTCAGTATGACAATCGCTGGTCGGCCCGAGGGCTCCAGGACCCTTTCCTCTTTTGGGGAGAGGTGGCAGGAAGTATTAATGTTGTGACACCAAACAGCGTTCAGGTGGAAGCCTTCGTCACCTCGGGGGAGTGAGACCTGTTCCGCGTCAGAGGTACGTTGATATAGATACCCATCGGCAGGATTCCTTGGAGCAGAGAGTGTGTGTTGTGCTGTGAAGGCGGGAGAGGAAAGCAAGCAGTGTTGTGATTGGCTATGTGTGAGGTATGTATTTCATTATCCAGCCGGGGAACCTCGTCCATAAGTGTCAGGTAGGGCAATTAACTAAACTACCCCACCCATGTTTATGCACGTTGCTCTTATTTCCCGATTAGATTGGCCACTTAATTCAGCAGTCAGCAGGGGCCAGCAATCTGAAGCGCGTCACTCTAGAACTTGGTGGGAAAAGTCCCAATGTCATCTTCAAAGATGCAGACATGGATGATGCCGTTGAGACGTCCCATTTTGGTCTCTTCTTTAATCAAGTATGACGCTCCCTTTTGTTGCCATATTTTCCCTTCTTCAGCCTATGGTGTAGTGAAACTTTATCCCCTACTTAACATTTCAGGGACAATGTTGTTGTGCCGGAACACGGATTTTTGTAGAAGACTCCGCCTATGACGAGTTTGTGGAGCGTAGCGTCGATAGAGCGAAGAAGAGAGTTGTCGGCAATCCATTCGAAATAGGGGTCGAACAGGGACCTCAGGTGAGAAATGAGGGGAGTAATTTGTTGGTTGAATCTAAGCAAGTTTTAAAGGGCCGTGGTGTATGTGTGTGTGCGAGGTGGGTAAATTAAAGCCGTCAAAAGATTGTCTATATCTTTGTATTGGGAAAAATGAGAGGACGAGACTTCACTTTTTGTGGTCTCCCTACCTCTCGTGTGAGGTGGAGGGACCCCGAGGATGATCATCATATCACCCGGGCGAGTCCATAGATCCATTAGTGAGGTGATGGTGTTTTATGCTTGTGCAAGGTTAGGGAAAAAGAGGTGGTCTTTAGTGGGGCGTTTTGGTTGTATCTGATGCCTGTGTATGTTGGAACGAGGCTTATTCTGTACTTGTTGAGGATAGAAGAGTGGCCTGATCTTGTTGGGTAGAAGTACCTCGTCCTGTGTAGTGATTTATTTGAATTGTCTTCTTTCTTCTTGTTGAATGTCTGGATGATCTTTGCGCACATTACCGGTCCTGGTACCGGGACGACCGCGTTTGTTACCACTTGTCCCTTGTTCTCGGGATGGGATCGTGTACACTGAATTTTTGGAGGAGGCTGGGCTCCTCCCGGGGCGGGAGGGGGGCCTTCCCCCGACACTGGAGCAGCATGCTCCCTTGTTTTTGTTTTGTTGTCTTGGGTTTTGGTTTGGTTATTTTATATTTTAATGTAACCTAGTATTAATCTTGTAATTAATTATGGGAACTTATGCCCTTGTAGGCAGTCGCCAGATTATTAGTAGCGTTATTATCCATAACCCTATATTTTAAGAAAGAGATTTTTTAAGGTGTTTGAATAAGATTTTTTCTTTTAGTTTGGTTGTCACCTAAAAAAAAAGGGAGGGAAAGGAAAAAAAATAAGAAAAGAAAAAAAGGAAAAAAGAAAAAGAAAAAAAAGAAGAAAAGGGTGTTCAGGGTGTTAAAATAAAGTCTATAAAGGGGATTAAAAAAGGCGGTTAAGATTAGCAAATAAGGCCGTAGGCCACACCCCGCAGGGGTGCCTGTGTAACCAAGCTCTTCCTGTTAAGGAAGAGAACAGCGGCTTATTATTATTATTTATTATAAGTATTATTTATCATTACAGCTCTCAACTCACTGTTTTCTCTGCGCATTTTACACCAGAGTTCCGTCCGGTAGCCATGGTGCCTTGGAATGCATGCCATCTTAGAATCAACTAGTACCAGGGTATGATAATAATAGGTGATCACCCACCCTACTCATTAGTGGACCCACCTATCTCTACTTAGCTTTATTACATACCTAACTTTCATTTCCCTTCTCCACATTTGCTTTCTTATCCACAGAGGTTCTGGTTGCCCGGCGCACTTTTGTCCTCTTGTGAGCCTTCCTCGAGTGGTAGTGTATACCTTGAGGTCCCTACTTGCTGCAAGGGCTGAAAGTCTGCTGACTAGGTAAGTATTAGGTACAGGGTGTGCTGGGCCGTCAACTCTGCCCACCTTCCTCCAATGCACATATAAGGTAGCTACTCCGGACCATCCTTTATGGTTAATGTTTTGAATTTTTGAAAAGTTTGCCGCGCACCCCTCAAAAACGTGCTTTTTGATGTAGAAAAAGCGTGGCTAAAATGGTATCCAAATTGAATGTTGTTTACTGGTGGCGCCGGATGTCGAAAGTTTATCCCCTATGGGAGTTCACTATTAATTAATGATAATAATGTCTCCATTTGTGGATAAGTGGATGACTGATTTTTTTTTAACTCAGTATTTTTTTCCTTTCACAGATGGCATCAAATCATTTGTGTGAGATTTACTTGTTAGGGAAGCCTTCCCCAATCATTACCGGGAACAAGCTCCCCTCTAAGAGACAGGTTCTTCAAGTCTTCTTCCACCTTCACAATGAAGAGAAGACCGTTCGTGAAGTAGCTACGGGAGCGCTCTTCAACTCGTGGATATCTCTCAGGAAGGGAAAGGAGTAGTCCACAGTCCAGCACCAGAGGCAGAAGGATTTCGAGGATGACCTGGACGACCTCTTCGATATGGTTCACCAGGATGCTCTGCACCTGATAACTATCGAGGAGGACAAACGGTTCCTCCTTGCGCAGCGAAGGAGGGGGTCACTGGCTGGCGTGGACACGGTCCTGGCTAGAAAGGAGGCCCGAGCACAGAAGAAAAAGGACGTCTAGGATCAGCGAAGCAAAGAGAAGGAAGGGGAGCCCCCAACGGTTGTCTTTGTATCATCAAGCAGCAACATCACCTCCCATGAGGCCTCAGAAGCAAAAGAATTTCCAGAACCTTCTGGATATGTGTCGCCGCCAAAAAGAGCTTGACAAAATATCATGTCCCCCTGATTGGCTTCAGCTCTGGATCACACTAAGATGTCTGAAAAGAAAGCTGCCTTCATGATCTCTAAAACCTCCAAGAGTCTCGGTGTTGATATCGCTAACTTCACATCAATTGGACATCCATCGCTCGAGGTCGCCAGAGAAACGGGAGACATTTTGCATTGGTGGTTCATTTGAATGGGAAGTTGATGGAGGAGCTTACTACCAAAGAACATGTGGACTGGCTCCCAATCCTGTGTCGGGAGAGGATACGGAAAAACTGATTGGAGTTCTCAAGCTGCCTGAAGGAGGGACGGGGGAGAACCAGGCCTCAGCCCTAGAGTAGTCAAGGATCTCAGAGAGAATCATCGGGATGTGCTTCGATACGGCTGCCTCCAATACAGGGAGGCGATCGGGGGCTTGCCTCCACTACATCCTGGAGCTGGTCCTGTCAGCAGTGTTCCAAGCTCAGATAGGCTCGACGAGGAATGGACTCGATATCCTCCTCTTCAAGAGGTTCAAGTATCGGTGGGAATTCAACAAGACAGCCTACCAAGCAACTCCTGAGGATGAGAGCCTTTGCCAGCACCTGCCCCGAGACCTGATCCAGCTGGTCACGTCATTTGGCACTTCACAGCTGACCAATCGCCACCCCTGAGACGACTACAGGGAGTTCCTGGAACTCGCTATCATTTTCCTTGTGGAAGTTCTCTCGCAAGGTGTTCGGTTCATGACACCCAGAGAGTACCATCATACCCACAGACTTTCCAAGGCCCTCTACAGCATCATAATCTGGCTGTTCAGAGCACAAATCCCGCTCACGGCTTGTGAAGAGTAAGAGATGAGAGAAGTGGATCTCTTCATCGTGATTGTCTACCTGGATGTTTGGTTCTCCAGCCCTATTCCGACAAAGGCTCCTCGTTGAGACCTACCCCTTATGAAGAGTGTGATTCAATCGCCGGGCTTAATACAACGATCTCCAAAGCCACCTCGGAGAAGTTTTGCCATCAACTTTGGTACTCGTCAGAGAACCTGGTGGCTCTGGCTTTTTTTGACACCGGGATCCCGTTTTCAAAGAAGATGACCATGGTGGCCGCGCTGGAAAAGGACCATGACAATCACGTGAAGAGACCACTGTTCGATCTGCGCTATTTCCATCAGAAGACGCTCTCGTTCTTCCTTTCCAAGAGAACCAAGGAGTCTCAAAAGGTGTGGCATGGATGATAATGTCCCGGGGGCGGATCCGGCCACATGGCAAGATAAGGGGTCCGTCAAGAAACAGCCCGGAAGTTGTGTTGTCCGTGACCAACGACACCGCAGAGAGAGGAGTCTCCATGATTCCAAAGTACAACAAGCTCCTGACCAAGGATGAGGATCAGCTCCATCTCCTGCTTCAGGTCGTACCTGAACATCGAGCGCCGTTCCTCGATAGCCGAAAGGCTACTCTGGCCCAAAACAGGCGACAATGAGTGGGATGGGTACCATGAGACCCATGCCTTCGAGCAGACCAGGGGAGCGTGGCTTCCTCTTTCCTAGGTGTCGAGGAGGATGGGATGGGGGGCGGGGGGGGGAATAGAGGGACCCCTTTGACAAAAGAATCTTCTGTGACGGAGAGTACTGCAAATGGGATCTGTGATACCTTGTGCGTGCTGGTTGGTATCGCTACCGCGTAAAATCATTCGTGCCACTGCCGCGGAGGTGCTATTACTGTCACTGTTTCGGCCATACAAATCTCTCTTGTAGGCGCGCAAAGTCGAGGTTACCCGAACTCTTTGTAAGTTGCTCCAAGGTCGCGCACGATGAGTCCAAGTCGTGTGTGACCAAGTGTGTCAATTGCGGACAGCCGCACCCCCCTTCCTCGAAGAAATGTGGTGCGTATCTACTTGGGAAGGAAATCCTGACCGTTCAGGCAGAGGATCGCATCTTCATTTCGCCAGGCTAAGGAGTTGGTCCTGGCGCACCCGTCTCTTCGTAGGACGTCTTATGTCTCAATGCTAAGAAAGACACCATCTGCTCCTGGCCCCTCCATGCCTACAAGCACGGTCGTTTCCGCGCCCATTCGGAACCCTTCTGCGGGTTCTACCAACCCTGGGCGCTTCCCTGGTAAAGTTAGGGGCACAAAGGGTTCACACCCAGCGCTGGCTAAAACCAGGGCTCCCCTCCCTTCCTTCAGCGTGACCGTATCCCGTAAGGTGAAATGGCCAAGCACCTCCACCGAGTCGTTAGACTCGCAGGAGGCAACACCCCTGAGATTAGTCCTGGGACAATCTTCCGTGGTTCGAAAAAGCTGCCCCGGAAAAGAGGAAAGCACTAAAGGAGCTTCGGCTCCTTCGCCCACACCCAGTGGCAGGCTGGGTTGCGCAGAGACGGTGAATACACGAAAAAGAGACCTCGGACTCCGAAGCACTCCCGCTCGCCTAAGGTTTCGAGGCGGAAGGAAGAAAAGACTCGCATGTCGAGCCAAACCTTTCCCAGTAAGTCCTTGAAGGCGACTGCGCCTTCAGCGCATTGTCCGCCCAACAGCGCCCGGATTTCTGCCTCCGGCAAGCCTACGGCCATTCTGGTGAGGGTCTTGTCTTAGAAGAGAGCCCCCGCATCAACTCCGAGCTTGGCCTCTAGGGCATATTCCTTCAATGGAAATGCCGAGGACTCCGGGCCAACTGAGAGAAGCTGCGGAGGCTCTTCTCGTCCCGTTCCTTATTCGGTCTCTTTTTGCAGGAGACCATGCTGGGCGCGTGCCCCCTGCCCACACTCGGTGTATAAGGGTTTTGCTACCCCACCACCACGGGATTGGAGCCGGGCAGGGGGATGCTCCATTTACACCCGGCATGATGTATGTTATTCTCTTTGCTTTAGGCAGTAGCTATGCAGCTACACCTGGATAGGAGCTATAGTTATTTTCGCGTATATTCCACTGTCAGCCGACTTAGACGCGGGGAATCCGCCGTGCCGTGGCACGGTTGCCGAGGCCCTTTCTCTTGCTCGGAGATCTGATCGGTAGACACCCCCTCTGGGGAGACTACTCGATTAATCCCCGGGATAAAGTCCTTGCCGACCTGATCGACAAGCTGGAGTTAGGCGTCCTAAATGTGGATGAGTTTACACATCACTGCCCGAGAACCGCTTCATTTTCCTAGCTAGCTGTATCTTTGTGCTCTCTGGATGCATAGCCTGATTTTGGGTGGGGAGTTGGTCGATGACCTCCATGGTAGTGATCACTTTCCTATTTAAATATTTTCTGGGCCGGTGGTGCGCATTTCAGGTAATGACTGATTTCTCTGTCTCAGTCGAGGAGTTTAGGTCGGTTGATGAGGCCGTCGAGTTCTTCCCCGGCAACATCGTCGTGGGCCTAACTACTATTCCTAGAACTTATGGCCGTTTTACACGCCGGCAACTCCCATGGTGGTCAGCAGAGTGTGAGACGGCCCTCAAACAGAAGCGTTATGCCTACATGCGCTATAAGCACCACCCGAACGATTTCACTGTCGCTGAAATTCGTCGGGCTAGGGCTAGGTTCCGGTATATTTCGAAGCACGCCCACCGCTCTTCTTGGCGGGCATACGTGTCTTCACTTAACGGGAAGACCCCTCTGGCAGAGGTGCGGAGGCGAAGTTCTCGGGACAAGTTCTCGCAGGACCCCCCTCCCGTTCTTCAGAAGAATCGGACCGCAATCTTGGACCCCTCGTCCGTGGCGAAATCCTTCGCGACCGCTTTCTCCTCACTCTCTAGCCGGGATGCTCCTCCGCCACCATTCAATCCGCTTCGTGATGTCGCGGAAGGCCGCCCTCTGGACTTTACCTCCAAAGGCGGAGAACCCTTCAACGACAGGTTTACTTTCGAGTGATTTGGGTTCCGCTCTCGCTTCGTACGCATACACCGCCCCATGTCCGGGCGATGTCCTTTACGCCATGCTTCGACACCTGGGTGAGCGAGGCATGGCCTTTGTTAGATTTGTTCAACAGGATCTGGGTGGAGGGTCTCCTCCCGGATTCCTGGCTAATCGCTACTGTGCTCGCCTTTCGCAAACCGGGGAGAGATCACTCTACCCCGGCCGCTTTCCGGCCAATCTCCCTAACTTCCTACGTGTGCAAGTTCATGGAGAAACTGTTAAATGTTAAACTAGCCTTTTTTTATGGACAGTGGAAGTCACCTGTCTTCCGTATTTTCCAATCCACGTCGGATGCTCTGCTCCGCCTGGAAAATGCCGTGTGCGAGGCCATGAGGGCTTCCTTCGTATAGAGCACTACGCCAGGGTGTTTTTCGATCCGGAGAAGGCCTATGATACGGTATTATGCAAACTTGCTACACGATTCGGACGAATAGACTCCTCCCAATCTTTATATCTGAATTTTTGCGAGATCGTCAATTCCGCATAAGGGTGGGGGGAGCTCTCTCCCACCTAATGTAGCATGGAAGATCCTCATTGTCTCACTCTTTGCCCTGACCATCAACGGTATCACGTCTATTGTGAGGCCCTTATGCCAACTCTAGAGCGTAAACTCCAACAGGATCTGGACTGTATCTCTTGGTCAAGTCTAAGGTCACCCGTGCACATCTGTCGCCATCCACGGCTCCACCCCGACCCGGACCCTTTCCCAAACGTGGTTGCCTAGAAGTTCTGGATTCTAACCCTTTAGTTTTGTTTTCCAGCCACGCCTCACCTGGGAGGCTCATATTTCCAGCCTTATTCTCTTGTACACGAGGCATGGACATTATTCGTTCCGTAACGTTAAGCAATTACGGTGCTGATAGGGCAACTGCTTTACTTTTCTCCCATCCTTTGTTCGTTCGAAGCTTGACGACAGATGCGAGTTTTACTTATTTTCAGCCGAGCGTGTATTTGGTAAGGTGGATTCGATCCACAACACCAATCTCTGCCTGGCGATTGGTGCTTTCCAATGTACCTCTGTGAGAGACTACCTGTCGTTACCAAGGGGATGCCACTCGCTCTGCGCTGTAAAAGGGCCTTATGCGCCAGTTTGCGCGAGCCCCACGTCTACCTCAGTCGCAAACGGCTCTCGTTGCATCCGCGATCGATCTTGACGGTACCTATGCCGACGAGATACGCCAGTCACTCTAAGCCCTTTGGGTTTAGGGCTAGGAAACTCCTTCGAGAGTTAGGTATAGCTCTTGGGCCGGTGGCGCCCCTGGTTCTGCCCAGGACACCACCCTGGGCGATACGACCTTTGAATATTTCTCGCCATGCCTCTGCTCCTAATGCTTCCATGCACCAAGAGTATTGCGTTCGGACTTTTTAGAACACACTTCGTGTCATTCTGCATCTGTGCCAGTGTACACCGATGGCTCCAAATCCCCAGAGGAGGTCATCCTCCACGCCGTATCCCTTCTGTTGTAGTCAGCAGGGGATTCATTTGTCTTCACGGACTATCCTGCGCTGGACCACCCATTGACGCCGGAACGTGCTTCCTTCTTATTTGCCTTTGCTTTATTTTTTGGTGTTTATTTGGTTTGGTGTTTTTTTTTCTTATTATAATGTATCCTAGTATTAGGCTTGAAATTAAGTACCTACGGCGACTTGTGCCCTTGTAAGCATTTGTCAGGAGGGTTTGGCTTTTACGCCTTATCCTCTCTTTTTGAAGTCGGTGGGCTCTGCGTCTGTCTTCACGGTCGAGCCGGTTTCACTACACCGCTCGTTACGCCAGATAACCCGTTGTGCCCGGTTCGGAGACCGGATCGTCATCTTTAGCGACTCACAAAGCACCATGAGTGTTCTCGGTGCATTAGAATCTCCACACCCACCTAGTTAGCAGTATCCGTGACGCCACCGTTGCCGCGAGCAGAGCAGATGTTGAAATTATCTTGTGTTGGGTTCCTGGATCCCGAGGAATGAGGGCGCCAAAGAGTCCGCGATGACTGGGTGATCAGACCAGCGTTTCGATCTTTCTCACACCGACTGCATGTCAGCAATCGGGGCACCCTGCCAAATAAGATGGGAGAAGCATCGGGCACTTAATTTGCGTGTCATTGCGCCGCGACTGTTCCCATGGACCTAACCCCGCAATGCCGCAATGGCTTCAGGTCGCTCTCTTTCGTATTTGAATCTGACACACTCGCAGGACGCACCTCCATTTGATGGAGCGCTCCCCTGCACCTTACTGCGAGGACTGCGTTGCCTCCCGTACTGTTCGGCACATTCTTGTTGAATGTTGTTGTCGCCGCGTACGACACCTGTCCAGGTAGCAAGATGAGCGGGTTCGCTACCGCTTGTTCTTTTTACTCAGGGATGGGTTCGTGTACAGTCTTGTGAACTATCTGACTCTTTGCAGGAGGATGGAGGGCCTCCTTCATGTTATTTGACTTTTTTTGTTGATCGCATATTCATGCGTGAGGGGAGGCTGGTGGCTTCCCTCGTGGCCCGAACGGGCTTCCTTCTTGTTTATGGTATACTTCCCCGTAAGGGGCGCGGTGATTTGCCATCCTGGCCGCCGTGCTGACGAGATCCAGCGCTCCTTCTGGCCCCAGCTTAGCCTCTCTTCCTTCCTTCAGATAGCCTGTATTTCTCCCCTACTTCGTCGCTTTTCATACAACCTCTCCCACAACTTTCTCTGGTCAGCCTCTAATTTCACAGGGTAGATGCTGACCTTCTTCTCAAGCCGACCATCCCGGATCGGAGCTGAGGGGGGAGGGACAACGTTCCCTAACCCCTGAGCTCCGGTTCGGGATGGTTTTTTTTAACAACCTGCTTCATCCCCACCCATACCTTCCTCACATCCCTTTTCCTTTCCTCTTCACACTCTATCAGGTGGAGCCGCCATGCCGATGAACTGCCAGGCCACCAGGCGGGAGGGGTGGTCTCAAATGGCGGCGCCGGGCCTGTAAGCACCTCTTGCAGTACGTGCTACTGCGAGAGGTGATGCGCGATTGCATCCCGTGTAAAAAAAAGGGTCACCATGCCCATGTATGACAAAATTTAAAAAAAAAACATCTCTCCCCAATTCCCCTTGCTCATCAACGGAGCCGCCCTCGGGCAGCTCCACGACAAAAATGGAGGTTCTCCCCCTGTGCTTGCACAGGGGACCCTCTATATTTCTTTAACCAGAGAGGAGGCTTACTCCTCTCCTACGCCTCCTCACCGCCTTCTCTGGAGGGGCTTTCGGGCACCTCCCTGCTTCCAGCAGCAGTCCCTCCTTTTCTTTCCAAGGGGACTGCCAAGAAAGCCAGCAGGCAGCCCATAGCGAACCGCATCCCATCAAAGCGGCTCGGTGGGGCAAACCCCCTTAGGGGGGAGAAGGAAGCCAGGCCCCTTCGGTCGCTTCCCTCTAAAGACCTGCTGGCAAGAATATTAAATCTTGCCGGGGTCAAGGCCTGTTCTTTCCCTCACAAGACTGGTGACGCTCCCAATGGGACCTGGGAGGGGATGGCCAACTGGAGGCCCCTCCTGTGATAGACATGGTCCTTGAGGAAACCCAGCCTCAGACGGTAGGGCCTTCCATGGTGGGGAATCCGAGCTCGGCGCCAAGCACCGAATCCGAATCCGCCCGTATGCAAGGTCCTCCTCAAACGGCAGTAAAGGAGGGGAGGGATCTCCTCCGGATGATGCCCCTGCGACCACCAGGACCTTCTCCATTTCAGAGAAGGACCTGGTTGAGGCCGGTCCATCTGGCCTGGGGTCTTCTACCGGTGGGGGTGAGAAGCGGGTTCATTTCCCGCCCTCCTCTCCTAAAAAGAAGAACAGAAAAAAGACTAAGAAGACTCGGGGATCCTCTCCATCCGCGGGGGTTGCGGGGACGGATGGGTCTGCTGCCACTTTGGCAAGCGACCAAGCCAAGATCGGCACATCCGGCCCCTCTGCCCCCCCCCCCTTCACCGGGTGCGGAGCCCCGACTATGACAAAGACCAAAAGTGCGCAGGGCGGAGCCTAGATAACATCGGGGCCCCTGATTCAGAGGTTACCTGGCGTTTTCGAGCCCGCTGGCTTCAAACGCTTCCTCGTCATTCGCTCCACTGATGGCAGCATGTTGGCCAAGGGCAACATGATCCATCAGAGGAGAGCATTAGCTAGTGCAATTGGTAGAGAGCCGAAGGTGACCCGTTTCTCGGACGGGAGCCTTCTGGCGAATGCGGCGACCAAGATAAGTGCTCTTCGGACACCTGATGGCACCCCGGTGAGTGTGACGCCGCACTCTACCATGAACTTTGTGAAAGGAGTAGTTTATGCGAGAGAACTTGTTGACTACTCCATTGAGGACATCACCTTAGAGCTGGCCGACCATGGGGTGGTCAAGGTCGAACGTGTGATGAGAAAACAGGGAGGAGCCTCGAGACCCACCCCTACACTCTTCGTCACGTTCGACTGTGACAAGCTCCCTGAGTCGGTGCGTGCCGGTTGGTACCGCTACCGCGTGAAGGCATTCGTGCCACTGCCGCGGCGGTGCTATTACTGTCACCGCTTTGGCCATACGAATCGTTCTTGAAGTCGTGCAAAGTCGGGGTCACCCGAAGTTTGTGTAAATTGCTCTAAGGCCACACGATAAGTCTAAATCGTGTGTGGCCAAGTGTGTCAATTGCGGAGAGCCGCACCCCGCTTCTTCGAAACAATGGTGCATATCTCCTTGAGAAGGAAATCCTGGCTGTTTAGGCCACAGATCGGCTCTCATTTCGCAAGGCTAAGGACTTGGTCCTGGCGCGCCCGCCTCTGCCTGACGTTATATGCCTCAATAGTTAGAAAGGCACCCTCTGCTCCTGGCCCATCCAGGCCAACGAGCAGGGTTGTTTCCGCGCCCATTCGGAGCCCTTCTGCGGGCTCTACTCAACCCGGGAGCTCCTCTGGTAAAGTTGGCGGCAAAAAGGGTTCATACCCAGCCCCGGCTCAAACCAGGGCTCCCCCCTCTTCCCCCAGCGTGACCGTTTCCCGTAAGGCGAAACGGCCACGCGCCTCCACAGAGTCGTTAGACTCACAGGAGGCAACACCCCTGAAGTTGGTCGCCAGGCCATCTTTCGGGTTTCCTAAAGCTGTCCCCCGAAAGGAGGACAGCAACACAGGAGCTTCGGCTCCTTCGCCAACGCCTAGTGGTGGACCGAGTGGCTCGGAGACGGTGGTTCCTCGAAAAGAGGGCCCCCCGCCTCCGAAGCCGCAACGCCCTCCTAAGGTTTCGAGGCGGAGAGAGGAAAAGACTGGCATGGCGAGCCCAACTTTTCCCAATAAGTCCTCGAAGGCGACAGCGCTTTGTCCTGCCAACAGCGCCCGGGGTTCTGCCTCCAGGAAGCGTACGGCCATTCCCGTGAGGGTCTTCTGTTCGAAGAGGGTTCCTACGTCTCCTACAAGCTAGGTCTGGAGGGCATATTCCTTCAATGGAATTGCCGTGGACTCCGGGCCAACTGGGAGGAGCTGTGGAGGCTCGTCTCGTCCCATTTCCCGTTAGCTATTTTTCTGCAGGAGACCATGCTAGGCGCGTGCCCACTGTCCGCCCTCCCGGGGTACAAGGGTCTTGCGACCCCACCACCACGGGATGGCCGGGCTGGGAGATGCGCGATTTACACCCGTCATGATGTTTGTTCTTTTTTTCACTTTAGATACCTCCTTTCAGGCAGTGGCTGTGCAACTTCACCTGGATAGGAGGTATACTATCATTTCTGCGTACATTCCACCCTCAGCTGACTTCGACGCGGGGAACTTCCGCCGCGTCGTGGCACGGTTGCCGAGGCCCTTTCTCTTGCTTGGAGATCTGAACGGCAGGCATCCTCTCTGGAGAGATTACTCAATAAATCCCAGGGGACAAGTCCTTGCCGATCTGATCGAAGAGCTTGAGATAGGTGTCCTAAACGTGGATGAGTTTACGCATCACTGTCCGAGAACCGCTTCATTTTCTTGCCTTGACCTATCTTTGTGCTATTCGGAGCACAGCCTGATTTTGATTGGGGGGTGGTCGATGACTTCCATGATAGTGATCACTTTCCCATTCAAATATCATTTTCAGGGCAACTGCCGCCTGAGAGCCCACCTCGGTGGTGCTTGGCGCGGGTGCCAACGTGCGGGAAGATCACCCAGTCTGGGTGATCTTCCCGCACGTTACCTCTCCCGGTACCGGGATGAGCGGGGTCGCTACCGCCTGTCCCTTGTACTCGGACGAGTGCGTGCACATTGACTAGTGGATTTGTTCACTTTTGGGGGGGGGGCGGCCTTCTCCCTATTATTTAACCAGGTTTTTTGTTTTGTTTGGTTGTTTTTTTTCCCTTATAGGTTGCACGCTCCTGTGCCGGGGGGGACCTCCCCCCGACGCAGGAGCTTGCTTACTACTCATTTCCTTTTCCCTTTTTTTAGTTTCTGTTGTTGTTTGGGTTGTTTTTTGTGTGTGTGTATGTTATTGCATTAAATTTAAAACTAGCCTAGTTCTAGGCAGTTTTTAATACGGCGACTAATGCCCTAGTAGGCAGTCGCCAGATGAGCTCTTTAAATAAAAAAAAAAAAAATTATGGTATACTTCTGGTCTGCCCTGTATTTCCATGTCATAAACTCATTTTGTGTTTTGTGCATAGTTGCTGCCACTGTTCGTTTGGGTGTATGTTTTACTTTTTTCCTAGTACGTTTTTGGCCCAAGTTAAAAAAAAATTCAAAAGCTTTAATTCTCAATTGCGCTTCTTCGCCTCGGGCAATTTGGAATCTTCTCTTCTCCCGTAATATTGTTCCTCATTTCTGCTCTAGTTTACCGATGGCTAATCGCTTTCTCTGCTTTTGAAGGTCGATAAGGAGCAGCAAGTAAAGATTTTGGCTTTAATCGAGTCTGGAAAGAAGGAAGGAGCGAAGATGCTTTGTGGTGGCACCAAAGTCGGAGACAAAGGTTACTTCATCGCTCCAACTGTGTTTGCAGATGTTCAGGACAACATGCGAATCGCCCAAGAAGAAGTGAGTTTTAAATAGGTTAAAATGGGGTGCTTGCATGTCGCTCATGACGCGAGTCGCTCCTAGTTTGGCGTCCTGTTACAAGGTCAGCGGCCTCGCCGGACTCTTGTATCTGCAGATTTTCTGTTGTTGCTCCAAATGGGCTCTTGTTGATACTTAAATTGTCTGGCCAAGCAGCCCCTAGACTCTGAAAGGGCTGTGGCCTGTATCGGGGTTCCCCATACAACCCTTGGTGTATGTGTAGTACTGTCTTCCGTTGTTTGATTGTGTAGTGTTGCATTCTGGACAGGCATCCGCCATGGTCGCATCCATCCTTTTCAGGTAGCTCAAGAGGACTTGGTGATGGCCCCACCGCACCCAAGCCAGGTAGATTCTGTCATCACGAAGAAGGGAAGATTTAGTGGGTTGTATGAGAGGGCACCGAGTGCAGCAGAGTATTGTGTGAATGTGAGTGGATTGGGTGTTGGACTAAAGTGGGTGTGGAATTTTTCTGGAAGCTGGTTTAGATTGAGAGAATTTAAATCTTATTTCTAATGTATGAATTGGGTGTTTTTTACTGTTCCTTCGTGTGACCGTATTCTGCCATGCCGTGTAGTGGGTGCTATGGTTTTGTGGAGGACCATATTTGTCTCTCACGTAAGGGCGATCCTTGACCTTAAGGACTGGTTTCAAAGTGTAGGTGGTTGGTTAGTGGGTGTAGTAGCTGTGCACAGTTTTTTTTATGACCCCCACCACGCTCGCGGTGTTTCCAGAGGCTCGCCGCAGGAGTGCTCCTGCTTTGTCGTTGGAGAGGGGGCTCATCCCGCTCATTAGAACGGACTGCGAAGTGGAGTTTTACTATAACCTCTCTCCTCCCTACACCTTTATTTATGGTCTCATTTTTGTTATTCATGATCTCATTTTTGTTATTCATGGTCTCCTCCTGTTCCTCTCTATCGCCTTTCCCTTTTCACTTTCCCAAGTGTGATTGATTCCGCCTGAGCATATCTGTGTGGTCGGTTGTAGTGTATGACTGACTGAATGTGTGGGTGCTAGTGCATGTTCTAGGTTTAAGTTCGGAATTTTGCAGTCTCGGTGTATCGGTCCTACCTCACCGGGGTACGTTGTTCCGTGGCTGAACCGCGCTGAGTTGGATGTTGTGGGTGCCCTGACCGCGGCTGCCTAGCGCGATGGTCTTTGCGCCCTCGAAGGGAAAATTCAGAAGGCAGCCACCAGTTTTTAAAACGACGTTGCTGGTTGAGGAGTGCATGGGTCCCACCCTCCCTTTGAGGGTGTGCATCGGGTAACTTGGCTGCGTAGGTGGGTTCCGTTCTGGGCGAGACTGCCCACCTCCCCTAATTAACATAGTAGTATATGGAGAAAATTAAACCAAAAACTACTTCGCAGAAGTTTTTGACATCTGCCCCTCGTGCTTCTGGATCTCGTTCCCGTTCTTCTCGCTTTCTCGCGGCAGATCCGTTTTCCTCAGAGGTGGAACCTGAGTTGGACTACCATGGATGCTCCTCTTGGGATGAACATGGGTCCCTTAGGTGACCTAGCAACAGACGTTAGGATCTCCCCGAACGGGGACTCACTGACCAAGACAAAAAAGCAAGTGCGCTGAGCGGAGCCTCGATTACGTCGGGGCCCTAATTCAGAGGCTACCTGGCGTTTTCGAGCCCGCTGGCTTCAAACGCTTCCTCGTTATTCGCTCCACTGATGGCACCATGTTGGCTAAGGGCAACATGATCATTCAGAGGAGAGCTCTAGTTAGCTTGATTGGTAGAGAGCCGAAGATGACCCGTTTTTCTGACGGGGGCTTTAATCCCTCAGCGGTGTCCGTGATTAGTGCCCTTCGGACACCTGATGGCACGCCGGTAAGTGTGACGCCACACTCTACCAGGAACTTCGTGAAAGGAGTATTTTATGCCAGGGAACTCGTGGACTACTCCATAGATGACATCACCTTACAGCTAGGCGACCATGGAGTTGTCAAGGTCGAATGTGTGAAGACTAAATAAGGAGAGGTCTCTAGACCCACCCCTACACTCTTCGTCACGTTCGACTGTGACCAGCTTTTGAGTCTGGTTGTGCCGGTTGGTATCGCTACCGCCTGAAGGCATTCGTGCCACTGCCGCAGAGGTGGTATTACTGTCACCGCTTCGGCCATACGAATAGTTCTTGAAGACGTGCAAAGTCGGGGTCACCCGAAGTTTGTGTAAATCGCTCCAAGGCCGCACACGATAAGTCTAAATCGTGTGTGGCCAAGTGCGTCAATTGCGGAGAGCCGCACCCCGCTTCTTATAAGCAACGTGGTGCGTATCTCCTTGAGAAGGAAATCCTGGCTGTTTAGGCCACAGATCGGCTCTCATTTCGCGAGGCTAACGACTTTGTCATGGCGCGCCCGTCGCTGCCTGGGACGGCCAAGTCCCCTCCTCTCTGCGCCCATTTGGAACACTTCTTCGGTTTCTACCCACCCCGGGTGCTCCCCTCGTAGAGCTGGCGGCATAAACGGTTCACACCCAGCCGCGGCTAAAACCAGGGATCCCCCTCCTTTTCCCAGCGTGACCGTTTCCCGTAATGCGAAACGGCCGCACGCCTCCACCGAGTCGTTAAACTCGCAGGAGGCAACACCCCTGAAGTTAGTCGTGAGGCCATCTACCCGCGTTCCTAAAGCTGTCTCCCGAAAAGAGGACAGCACTAAAGGAGCTTCGGCTCCTTCGCCCACACCCAGTGCTAGACTGCGTGGCTCGGAGACGGTGGATCCTCTAAGAGAGGGACCGCCCCCTCCGAAGCCGCCCTGTCTGCCTAAGGTTTGAGGCAGAGAGGAAAAAACACATGGCGAGCCTAACCTCCCCCGATAAGTCTTTGAAGGCGACAGCGCCTTTAGCGCTTTGTCCGGCCAACAGCGCCCGGGGTTCTGCCTCCGGGAAGCGTACGGCCATTCCCGTGAGGGTCTTCTCTTCGAAGAAAGCCCCCGCATCTCCATCGAGCTGGAGCGTATATTCCTTCAATGCAATTGCCGCGGACTTTGGTTAAACGGAAAGAGCTGTGGAGGCTCCTCTCGTCCTTTTCCCGTTAGCTATTTTTTTGCAGGAGACCATGCTGGGCGCGTGCCCCCTGCCCACCCTCCCTTGGTATAAGGGTTTTGCGACCCCACCACCACGGGCTGAGGGCTGGGCAGGAGGATGCGCGACTTACATTCGGCATGATTCTGTTTTTTCTGTTTGCTTTAGATACCTCCTTTTAGGCAGTAGCTGTGCAGCTGCACCTGGATAGAAGGTAAACTTTATTTCCACGTACATTGCATCGTCAGCCGACTTCAACGCGGTGGAATTAGGCAGGGAACGGTAGACAACCCCCTCTGGGGAGACTACTCGATCAATCCCAGGGGTCAGGTCCTTGCCGACCTGATCGACCAGCCGGAGATGTGTGTCTTAAATGCGCACGGGTTTACGCATCACTGCCCGAGAACCTCCTCATTTTCTTGCCTCGATCTATCTTTCTGCCTTCTGGATGCACAACCTGATTTTGAGTGTGGTGTGGTCGATGACCACGGTAGTGATCACTTTTCCATTCAAATGTCATTTTCTGGGCAGCCGCCGCCGCCCGAGAGCCCGCCCGATGTTGCTTGGCGTGGGCGCGGTGGTCCGCATTTCAGGAAATGACTGAGTTCTCTATCCCCCTCGAGGAATTTAGTTCGGTTGATGAGGCGGTTGAGTTCTTCTCCAGAAACCTCATCGCCTTGGGCCTAACTTCTATTCCTAGAACGTCTTGCTGATTTGCACGCCGACCGCTCCCGTGGTGTTCAGCCGAATATGAGACGGCCCTCAAACAGAATAATTATGCCTACATGCGCTATAAGCGCTGCCCGAACGATTTCTGTCTGTGAATTTCGTCGAGCTAGTGCTAGGTTTAGGTATATTTGGAAGCACGCCTGCCGCTCTTCTTGGCGGGCATACGTGTCTTCACTTACCAGGAAGGCCCCTCTAGAAGAGGTGTGGAGTCAAAAGGATTCGGTTCAAGTTCTCGCAGGACGTCCCTCCAGCTCTCCAGGAGAATGAGACCGCAATCTCGGACTCCGCCTCCGTGGCGCAATCCTTCGCGACCACTTTCTCCGCATTCTGTAGCCGGGATACTGCTCCGCCAGCATTCAATGCGCGTCGTGATTTCGCTGAAGGCTGCCTCCCCGACTTTACCTCCAGAGGCTGAGAACCCTTAAACGACAAGTTTACTTTCGAGTGATTTGCGTTCCGCTCTCTCTTAATCTGTGGACACCGCCGCTGGTCCGGACGATGTCTCGTACGCCATGTTTCGAGACCTAGGTGAGCGAGGCATGGCATTTCTGTTAGATTTGTTTAACAGGACCTGGGTAGAGGGTATCCTCCCAGACTGCTGGCGAATCGCTACTGTGCTCGATTTTCGCAAACCGGGAAGATGTCGCACTACCCCGGCCGGTTTCCGCCCAATCTCTCTGACCTCCTGCGTGTGCAAGTTGATGGAGAAAATGGTAAATGTTAGATTAGCCTATTTCCTGGACAGCGGAGGCCATCTGTCTTCTGCACAGTGCGGCTTCCGCAAGTTCCACTCCACTTCGGATGCTCTGCTCCGACTGGAAAATGCCGTCTGCGATACCTTCCTTCGTAGACACCACTACACCACGGTGTTTTTCGATCTGGAGAAGGCGATACGGTATCATGGGGACGAGATTTCGCCTCTCAATCTCTATATCTGAATTTTTGCGAGATCGTCGATTCGGCGTACGGGTGGAGGGAGCCCTCCGGCCCAATGGAGAAGGAAGGTGTCCCGCAGGGAAGTGTCCCCAGTGTCGCACATTTTGCCCCGAGCATCAACGGCCTCTCCTCTGTGCTGCCGGAAGATGTTCTGCCACGCTCTACTTGGACGACCTTTCGATCTCTTTGGTGCGACCCAGATCCCAACTCTGGACCCTCGACTCAAACAGGCATTGAACCGCGTCTCTCGTTATGCTGAAGCGCAGATGCTTTGGTTTTCCTTGGCCAAGACTAAGTTGGTACACTTCTGCCGCCATCCACGGCTACACCCTGACCCAGACTAGTCTAAATGGGGTTTGCCTGGAAGTGATTGGACTTGCGCAGTTTCCTTGGTCTTGTATTTGACCGACGCCTCACCTGGGAGGCTCATATTCGCAGCCTTTGTGTTCATTGACGTTCAACGACTAGGGTGCTGATAGGGCTACTGCCTTAATTTTTTATCTATCCTTTGTTCGTTCGAAGCTCGACTATGGATGCGAGTTTTATGCATCCGCAGCTGAGCGTGTATTGTAAGGTGGACTCGATCCACCACACCGGCCTTCACCTGGGGAGATGCCACTCGTTCTGCGCCGTGCACAGTGCATTTTTCTCCTGTACGCGCAAGCTCGTCGCCTCCCTCAGTCGCCAACAGCTCTCACATCTGCAGTTGATCTCGACGGTGCCAATGCCGCCGAGAGACGCCAGTCATACCCTAAGATCTTTGGGTTTATGGCCAGGAAACTCCTTGTTTAAAATAATCTTTTATTAAAAATTTCAGATTAAAGTTTCTTTGAAATTATTTTAACAAACAAATATATTCAAGTCGTGCTCTTTACTTTAATTAACTTTTATAAAAAAAACAAAAGTAATAGCCAATTGGAATAAATTACTGCAAAATCCTATTAAAACCTCCCATATGCTTATCTGTGGAAATGGAAGTGAGCCATGATCTAAGTGAACCAATCTACAAGATGCATATATGTGATACCTTATCCGTGATTGACAAGACTGACAAGAAGCCATATATATGCAAGATAATTGATATAAATGAGAAAGATGAGAAAATAAAAGTCCATTTCATAAACTGGAACAAGGCGCATGATGAGTGGCTCAGTGTCTTGTCCGACCGAATTGTCAACCCTGATAACTCTAATGCCAATGAGATAGTTAGTGAAGAAGACCCCAGTGATAATGCCGTTAAGTAAATTATAGGCGGTCTACTAGCTGACTGTTCTGGTGATACCAAGAAAATATTTTCCTCATATGACTTTGGTAGCAGCATTGATGTGAATGAGAAAGCGATCCACAAGTTCATTAAACCAATGCTGGAAGAAGCTGCTTCATTCCTCAAAATTGAGACCAGGGAAGAGAGAAGTGGGAAAACACTAGCTCTGAAATTAAACAAAAGACTGAACTCCCTCATGCCCACACAGTGGGCAATCAGGATTATTGCCTTAAAGTAGAAGAGTCCCCGCCTTTCTCTTGTGCGAGATGCGAACGGGGATCGCACTCCTGTGTTGCAATGAAAAATTTTTAAGCTGCCTTGCCTGACATAGTCCCCAAAGGATTTGTCTGGTTGTGCCCTGGCTGCAGCCTGGATGTCTCTGAATTATCCTCCACAAATGAGGTATCCAACGCTCCAGTCGTGGAATCCAAAGGCCCATCTAACTCAGTCCAGCGTGATGATCACACATACGAAAATATGAGATATGCCTTAGATACAGGAGAGGAGCCTGCCCCCATGGTAGCAACGGTAACAAGATTATTCATGGCAGAAAATGTGAATTCCTAGACAGAAAATGGTGTTTCAACTTCTGCAATTTTGGCTCAAAAGGGCTGAAAGGTTGCAAGAAGGGCACTAACTGCTTATATTTCCATCCCATCCTGTGCAAATTCTCCACAAAGAGACGCCTGTGTACAAATATTGAGTGTACATATGTACACCTTAAGGGAACCAAACGGAGAGAAGAGGATATTCCCCTTGAAAACGTCAATAGAGGCCAAAGAGATGGTACATTAGACTCCAGAACCCTGAGAGCTGAACCTCGACAACAGAAAAAAAAACGGCTGGGGCACAACGTTGAAGACATGATACTTGGTCTTCGGAAAGACAGAGCAAAACTAAAGTTAGACATGTCTCATCAGTACCAGAGATAGACGAATTTGATGCCCAATTACCGTCAAGTAGGGCACCAAGGGTGGCAGCTCGGTCCAACCTTATTGCCGACGCAAGCTGCACACCCGAACCAGACACTAGAGATGACCAATCAAATTCCATCCAATACCTACGGGCGAGGGATCGGTGTGCAAAGTATGAAAGCCGCCGAGCCTGCTTCATACTACTAAATACCAGATCCATCAACCCTAGTGTTTCCAGCCAATGTAAATACAAAATCAAGAAGATCGAAGCACTAGTTGGTGATGAGAATGAAAATGGCAACTTTGTACCCTTCATTGCCATAACCGAGTCCTGGCTGGAGCAGCACATAACTGATGCCAGTTATTTTATAAACCAGTTTAACATCACGAGATGCGACCGTAATGGTAGAGGTGGAGGGGTCCTCCTATACTCCCATGAGAGCTTGCTTATTACTTCTATGAATTCGTATGATGATGGCACATGTGGACGTATCGCAACATTTTTCTCCACTATAAAAACATGTGTAGTAGTAATATATCGCCCTCCTGGAGATGAGACAACTAGTTTTTCAAATATGCTAACCCCGTTAGGGGCGCGGCGATTTGCCATCCTGGCCGCCGTGCTGATGGGACTCAGCACCCCGTCCGACCCCAGCTTAGCCTCTTCTCCTTCCTTCAAAACACTTGTTTCCTCGCTTTTCATACAACCTCTCCGACAACTTTCAATGGTCAGCCTCTAATTTCACAGGGTAGATGCTGACCTTCTTCTCAATCCAACCGTCCCGGATCGGGGCTGAGGGGGGAAGGGACAATGTTCCCTAAACCCTGAGCTCCGGTTCGGGATGGGTTTTTTTTTAACAACCTGCTTCATCTCCACCCATACCTTCCTCACATCCCTTTTCCTCTCCTCTTCACATTCTATCTATTTTTACGCCGTGTTCAAGGTGGAGCCGCCATGCCGATGGACTGCCAGGCATATAAGCACCTCTTGCAGTGCGGGCAACTGCAAAAGGTGATGAGCTATTGCGTCCCGTAGCACAAATAGGGTCACCATGCCCAATGATGTAAATAAAAAAAAAACCCCAACCACCAACTTCCCCAAGAACATCAATGGAGCCGCCCTCGGGCAGCTCCACCGAGAAAATGGAGGTTCTCCCCCCCTTGTGCTTGCGCAGGGGACCCTCCATACTTCTTTAACCGGAGAGGAGGCTTACTCCTCTCCTACGCCTACGGGTGTAGGGGACTCCCCCTCACCCCCTTCTCTGGAGGTGCTTTTGGGCACCTCCCTATCTCCAGCGGCAGTCCCTCCTTTGCTTTCTAAGGGGACTGCCAAGAAAGCCAGCAGGCAGCCCATTACCGACCGTCCCTCGTGAAAGCGGCTCGGTAGGGCAAACCCCCTTAGGGGGGAGAGGGAAGCCAGGCCCCTTCGGTCGCTTCCCTCAAAAGACCTGCTGGCAAGAATATTAAACCTTGCCGGGGTCAAGGCCTGTGCCTCCCCACTAAAGACTTATGACGTTGCCAAGGGGACCTGCGATGTCCTGGGAGGGGATGGCCAACTGGAGGCCCCTCCTGTGATACACATGGTCCTTGAGGAAAACCAGCCTCAGACGGTAGGGCCTTCCATGGGGGGGAATCTGGGATCGGCGCCAAGCACCGAACCCGAATCCGCTCCTATGCAAGGTCCTCCTCAAACGGCTGGGAATTCTCAGGCAGTAAAAGGAGGGGAGGGATCTCCTCCGGATGATGCCCCTGCGACCACCAGGACCTTCTCCATTTCAGAGAAGGACCTGGTTGAGGCCGGTCCATCTGGCCTGGGGGCTTCTACCGGCGGGGGAGAGAAGCGGGTTCATTCCCCGCCCTCCTCTCCAAAAAAGAAAAAGACTAAGACCAAAAAGACGAAGAAGACTCAGGGTTCCTCTCCATCCGCGGGGGCTGCGGGGACGGATGGGTCTGCTGCCACTATGGCAAGCGACCAAGCCAAGATCGGCACATCCGGCCCCTCTGCCCCCCCCGGTTGCGGAGCCCCTGACCAAGACAAAAAATGCACAGGGCGAAGCCTCGATGACATCGGGGCCCCTGATTCAGAGGTTACCTGGCGTTTTCGAGCCCGCTGGCTTCAAACGCTTCCTCATTATTCGCTCCACTGATGGCACCATGTTGTCCAAGGGCAACATGATCCATCAGAGGAGAGGAGAGAGGATTAGCTAGTGCAATTGGTAGAGAACCGAAGGTGACCCGTTTCTCGGACGGGAGCCTTCTCGCGAATGCGGCGAATCCCGCCGAGGCGGCCAAGATAAGTGCCCTTCGGACACTTGATGGCACCCCAGTGAGTGTGACGCCGCACTCTACCATGAACTTTGTGAAAGGAGTAGTTTATGCTAGGGAACTCGTTGACTACTCCATTGAGGACATGACCCTAGAGCTGGCCGACCATGGGGCGGTCAAGGTCGAACGTGTGATGAGAAAACAGGGAGGGGCCTCGAGACCCACCCCTACACTCTTCGTCACGTTCGACTGTGACAAGCTCCCTGAGTCGGTGCGTGCCGGTTGGTACCGCTACCGCGTGAAGGCGTTCGTGCCACTGCCGCGACGGTGCTATTACTGTCACCGCTTCGGCCATACGAATCGCTCATGTAGACGTGCAAAGTCGGGGTCACCCGAAGTCTGTATAAATTGCTCCAAGGTCGCACACGATAAGTCCAAATCGTGTGTGGCCAAGTGTGGCAATTGAGGAGAGCCGCACCCTGCTTCTTCGAAGCAATGTGGTGCATATATCCTTGAAAAAGAAATCGTGGCCGTTCAGGCCCAGGATCGACTCTCATTCCGCGAGGCTAAGGACTTGGTCCTGGCGCGCCCGCCTCTGCCTGGGACGTCATATGCCTCAATAGTTAGAAAAGCACCCTCTGCTCCTGGCCCATCCAGGCCAACGAGCACGGTTGTTTCCGCGCCCATTCGGAGCCCTTCTGCGGGCTCTACCCAACCCGGGAGCTCCCCTGGTAAAGCTGGTGGCAAAAAGGGTTCATACCCTGCCCCGGTTAAAACCAGGGCCTACCCCTCTTCCCCCAGCGTGACCGTTTCCCGTAAGGTGAAACGGCCACGCGCCTCCACCGAGTCGTTAGACTCACATGAGGCAACACCCCTGAAGATGGTCGCTAGGCCATCTTCCGCGGTTCCTAAAGCTGTTCCCCGAAAGGAGGACAGCGACAAAGGAGCTTAGGCTCCTTCGCCCACGCCTAGTGGTGGACTGAGTGGCTCGGAGACGGTGGTTCCTCGAAAAGAGGGCTCCCCGCCTCCGAAGCCGCAACGCCCTCCTAAGGTTTCGAGGCGGAGAGAGGAAAAGACTCGCATGGCGAGCCCAACTTTTCCCAATAAGTCCTCGAAGGCAACAGCGCCTTCAGCGCTTTGTCCTGCCAACAGCGCCCGGGGTTCTGCCTCCAGGAAGCGTACGGCCATTCCCGTGAGGGTCTTCTGTTCGAAGAGGGCGCCTACGTCTCCTCCAAGCTAGGCCTGGAGGGCATATTCCTTCAATGGAATTGCCGTGGACTCCGGGCCAACTGGGAGGAGCTGCGGAGGCTCGTCTCGTCCCGTTTCCCGTTAGCTATCTTTTTGCAGTAGACCATGCTAGGCGCGTGCCCCCTGCCCGCCCTTCCGGGGTATAAGGGTCTTGCGACCCGACCACCGCGGGATGGCCGGGCTGGCGGATGCGCGGTTTACACCCGGCATGATGTCTCCGTTCTTCCTTTCTCTTTAGATACCTCCTTTCAGGCAGTGGCTGTGCAGCTGCACCTGGATAGGAGGTATACTATCATTTCTGCGTACATTCCACCGTCAGCTGACTTCGACGCGGGGGACTTCCGCCTCGTCGTGGCACGGTTGCCGAGGCCCTATCTCTTGCTTGGAGATCTGAACGGCAGGCATCCTCTCTGGGGAGATTAGTCCATAAATCCCAGGGGACAAGTCCTTGCCGATCTGATCGAAGAGCTTGAGATGGGTGTCCTAAACGTGGATGAGTTTACGCATCACTGTCCGAGAACCGCTTCATTTTCTTGCCTTGACCTATCTTTGTGCTCTTCGGATGCACAGCCTGATTTTGATTGGGGGGTGGTCGATGACCTCCATGGTAGTGATCACTTTCCCATTCAAATATCATTTTCAGGGGACTGCCGCCTGAGAGACCACCTCGGTGGTGCTTGGCGCGAGCGCGGTGGCCTGCATTTCAGGAAATGACTGAATTCTCTATCTCAGTTGAGGAGTTTAGGTCGGTAGATGAGGCCGTTGAGTTCTTCTCCGGCAACCTCATCCCTGTGGGCCTGACTACTATTCCTAGGACGTCTGGCCGTTTTGCCTGCCGACCACTCCCATGGTGATCGGCCGAGTGTGAGACGGCTCTCAAACAGAAGCGTTATGCCTACATGCGCTATAAGCGCCGTCGAACGATTTCACTGTCGATGAATTTCGTCGGGCTAGGGCTAGGTTCCGGTATATTTGGAAGCACGCCCGCCGCTCTTCTTGGCGGGCATACGTGTCTTAACTTAACGGGAAGACCCCTTTGGCTGAGGTGTGGAAGCGAGTCAAAAGGATTCGGTTCAAGTTCTCGCAGGACCCCCCTCCCGTTCTCCAGGAGAACGGGACCGCAATCTCGGACCCCGCGTCCGTGGCGGAATCCTTAGCGAGCGCTTTTTCCGCATTCTCTAGCCGTGATGCTGCTCCGCCAGCATTTAATGCACGTCCTCATGTCGCGGAAGGCCGCCGGCTGGACTTCACCTCCAGAGGCGGAGAACCCTTCAACGAAGTTTACTGTGAGGGAGTTGCGTTCCGCTCTCGCTTCGTGCGCGGACAACGCCCATGGTCCGGGCGTTGTAAATACACCTTTTTAGATAACTAGAAATGTAAATATTAGTAAACGCGCGTCATTTGTTTATTGTCCCTGTGCCCACTTTTAATCCTTTTATTGCTTTTGTTTTAACCTTACCACTTTTTGCAGCGTACACCCTGTTCCAAATAATAATAATTGTTTTGTATAATCCTGGTTAGTGGTTTGGTCGTTGTTTCTTTGGTCTTCCAAATGTTGCCCGTTACTGTTTGAATGTTACGCCAAGTATTTGGGTGGTGTGGTGTGAGGTGTTGTTTATGGTTAGGTTATTCGTGTATTAGTTTCCCATGTCTCGCTGGTAAGGAGGGTATCTGTGGATTTGTCTGGGACTATTTGAGTCTTTGTGTGGAACAATCTATGTAGTGTATTGAGGTAAGGTTGGACGAAATGGAGTAACTATCTTTGCGTTGGTGTGTACATGAGTTATGTCGTCTATTTCTGAAACTGTGTCTGAGGTGTGTGTATCTCCATGCATGTAGAGATTAGAGAGGGTTGGGGACAGTACATACCCTTGGGAGACACCGTTTGCCAAGTGTTTGATGTTTGATCAGCAAATGTCACATGGACGTGTTGTGAGACGAGGAGTGTTTTGTGTAGTTTGCTTGTTAGATGCCATCGAAGATTCTTTGAATTAGGTCTGTAAGAAGAGTGGTTAATAAGTGGCGTGGTCTGAAACCATGTTGTGGTAGTGCTAAGGAAATGTATGCTGTGATTTCGTTTAGACTGAGGTGCTCTATTAATTTGAGGGTTTACTGAAGATTGATGGGACGGTGTGAGGAAGGTAGTGTAGGATCTTTTGTTGGATTTAGTTTGTAATGTTAGTGCTTGTATTCCATGTGTTCTGAAGTGTATGCTAGTGGATTTGTCTGAGCCACAGTCAGCTGAGGGCCTGAAGGTATGGATGATGTGATTCGTCTGGCGGTTTGTAGAAGTTGCATAGTCTGAGTTTTGGGGGGAGAATCGTTTACCCTGGAGGACTCGTCGATCGTCAGGGTGAGGTTTAAGTGGCTAGCATGAGTAAAATGCTTGGTAAAGGTGTTTGTTTGAGGTTGTGTTGTATGGTTGTTGTGTAGTGTTACTATTGGACAGTGTGATAGTGTTTTGTATAGTTTGCCGTTGTTGCGGTCAAATAGTTAACCAAATTTTCAGGGTTTTCTCTCCTAGTATTTTAGTCTTTTACGTGTTTAGAGCTTGTTTTTGGTGAGTGGTCTTGTGTGAGGAGTTTTAAGCTGATGAGACGAGTTTCTGGTGTGATATTGTGGGTGTCTGCATTTTGTAGGATTGTGTTAAATGTTTACTGCAGTGGTGTAATGTTTAATATTTTAGTGGGTTTTTTTTTACATTTGTGAATGCTTGGCTCTTTTGTAGGTTGTGTAAGTATTTGTGGCCAACTGATGCATTTCTTTTGTTTGTGCAAGTGTCTGTGGTCAACTGGTGCATTCTTTGTGTTTTTGTCTGTGGAAAACTGGTGCATTTCTTGTGTTTGTGATGCTGATGGATAGGTGGTCCGATCCTAAGGATTGATCCTAAGGATTTGACCACATTCCAGGATGTTGTGAGAGCAGAACGTGAGATCTGGGATTGTAGTGGGCTTGATGCGATATGAGTATGAAGCTGATGGTTGTTAAGTAGGGTGAGTTTGTATGTCTTTGACTCGATGTCATGCTCTGGGTGTATATCTGGGTTCCTTACACAACCGCCCCCTGACGTTTTGTTTTGTTTTTGTTTTTTACGCGAATTTAAAACGCAATAGCAACGAGGCCGCAGCGCGCAGAAAGTTAGGAAATATTTGTAAGCAAAGTTAAGGTAGACGAATTGAAAATAGTTGAACATATATAACCCCAGGTCCTTCTGCAGGCATTGGGGTCGGGATGGCTTGCCGTTTCTCAAGATTTGACTTGTAGTTTGGGCATCATCCCTGCTCCGCCGCCCTACCGTTGTAGTCGCTACCCAAGATGAGGAGGAGCTGGGGGTGAAACTACTTAAATAGTGGGTCAGTTCAGAAGGGGGGGGGGGGAAATCAGCAGTTACTATTGTGTGGGATTGGTTGCAGTTCTATAGTGTATTGTGGAGGGAGTTAGTGTGTGAACGGGTATGTGTGAAGTTTATGGCTTTGTTTATCAGCGTGATGAGTCTACTGCCAGTGCCGTCTGCCTGGTCCTGCCTGATGGTGGTGAGGCTTGGTAAAAGTATCTTTTGTGTTGTGCTGAGTTTTGCTTCTTGTAGGATTGTAATGTGTATGTTATGTTGTTTTAAGAGGTTTGTTAGTGTTAATGTCGTCTATATTGAGTTGTATGTTAGTTATGTGTAAGGGGTTTCGGGCTGCTGCACCGAGTTGGGGCAGATGGTAAAGGACGGGAGTTGTGGGTTGATTGGGAAGAATGGGCCGGGTTGAGAGATGGTGTAAGAGAACAGGTATGTGTTTGAGTAGTGTTTTTGAAGGTAGGCATTGTACGTGTGAAGTGAGTCCACTTTTTCAAGAGTTGCATTGCACTGACGCTTTAGTTCGTCGATTCGCGTTATGTTTGGAGCATGTTGGACATGTGTGTGTATATGTGGGTCAGTCCTTGATTGCATTGCGAGTCTCTCTCCTGCATGTTGTTAATATGTTGTTCCTGGTGGGAACGAGGGCAGATTTCACAGTTGACGGCGTGTGTTGAATTTCTCGGCCGTACCATAGCGTCTCTTGCGTAACCTCGAGGGTGTCTCGTAAATGCCCTCCCATAGTGGTGGGAGAGCATTTGGCAGATGCCTTTGAAGGGAAAAGAGTAAAAAGCATTGGAAAAGTAACTAGATTCGAACCCATGACTCCGCATCGCTGAGATTAGTAGACAGAATGCTTCCTCCATTCGGCTACCCCGAGCCTTTAAAGACTATTCACATAGAGCTCATAAGCGGGTCGCTAGCACTCGCCACGCTACATATTGCTATTCTCTGTGTGGTTTGATGTGATAAGAGACCATAAGAGCCTGATTTAGTTGTGATTCTTTAGAGTATCGATTTAGAAATTGCGTTTTGTGGTGTCTTTGTGGTACCAGTTTTGCATGTTGTGGCAGGTATGCTTTATGGGAAACTACTTATCGTTTTAGGCTGTGAGGGCTAATTGTATGGTTCAGAGGTGTGGGGGGGGGGGGATGCTAATGAATAAGCATATTAACTGATTTAGATTTGGACAAAATGTGTATCGGTGTTCGTCTGGTTCAATTTAAGATTTGGAAGTTGAGTAAACGATCTCGTTATTTGGGGAATAAAGAACTGTGAAACCTGTCTCAATTAATATATCTCATATGGACTGGTCTTATTTTCGCATTTGTTGTGAATGAATTTTTGAGATTGAATTCTTCAACCTTTTACCATTTTAACATCACTGATCTAAAGAATGAATGTACTCTATTCAGTCGCTTTGAGACTGTTAATTTGGTTGAATCGAGGTAAAACAAGGATTGAGAAAGAACTTCATTTTTTCTTTTCATTTTAGATCTTCGGACCAGTGCAGCAAATCTTAAAATTCAAAACCATGGATGAGGTTATAGCTCGAGCAAACAATACCTCGTACGGTTTGGCAGCGGCCGTTTTCACCAAAGATTTGGACAAAGCCAATCTTTTCGCCCAAGGAGTCCGAGCTGGAACAGTGTGGCAAGTATTCAAGAGGTTTAGTTTCATTAATTGTGATAGAGAGGATGAAAAGTCGTTTCATTGTAATGCAACGATATTTTGAAAGAACTCTGTGCACGTTAGTACTACTAATTACCCACCCCATCATGCCTTGTTGAACACAGTTATCCATCCATGGACCACTCGTTAGTCGAGTGGATAGTGTTCGAGGTACCGGGTTTAATCTCAGCAAGAGTGGAGACAAAACTCCAGCGTAGGGAGGGAGCTGGCTGCCATTTGGTGGATGCGCTGGAGCTTGAGGGCTTCAGGTCGTTTTTAAGTCTCCTCCGAATCGGGCAGTCACGGGCGCAATACCATTTGATAGAACGCTCTCCTAATCTTTGCGACCACTGCTTAATCCAGCGGGCTGTCAGGCACATTTTGTGTACTGTGGCATTGAACAGTTATAGGGGTGGTGGACAGGCCTCTACAGCATTTAGTAGTTTGGATATTGAGTGGATGCTCGGGCCCCTGAGGAAGCGGGCCTCTGTCAGCCACCTGATCGTTTGTTTTTATTATAATTTACTATACCTTTAAAATAGGCTTCTTAAATTTCGGCGGTTAGAATCTTGATGGCAGTCGCCAGTTGAGCTCAAAATTAATTAATTAATAAAAGAAAAGCCTACCCCCCAACAGCCCGTAAGTATGAGCTGAGAAGACTCATCCCCTAAAGTTCCCCACTACCTGTCTGCCTTCAAGAGACCATGTTGTGTGCGGCTGCCGCCTGCCGGCCCTCCCTGGGTATCAAGATTTCTCGACCCCTTCTCCTCAAGATTGGGGCCAGGCAGGTAGGTGCGCATTGTGCACCTAATGCGATGTCTTAATTCTTTCTTTGGTTATTGATACCTCGCTCCAGACGCTAGCATTCCAGCTACAGCTGGATAGGAGGTTTTTCGTTTTTATGTACCTTCCAATGCGTCGTAATAATGTTGCCGAGGTCTTTTCTCCTTTTCGGAGACTCGAACGGTGGGCACCGCCTTTGGGGCGACTATAGGGTCAGTCTTATGGGCTGGGTCCAATCGGACCTGGTCGAAGAGATAGCGATTGGTTTCCATAATGCCCAAGAGTTCACGCATCCCTCCAAATACTGCTCATTTTCTTGCCTTTATTTGTCCCTGTGCGCTACTGATGCACAAGAGGAATTTGGAAGGGGGGTAATTGATCACCTCCAGAGAAATCATCACTTTCTCATTCAGATCTCTCTTGCTGGGCTGCCGCTCGAGGAGAACCCCCCTCGATGGTGCTTGGATCTAGTCCCATGGCTCGCTTTCGAGGAAATGACCTAAGTTTAAGTCGCTAGATGAGGCCTTTGAGTTCTCCGGTATCTTTATTGCGTCGGATCTGGCTTCTATTCCTCAAGTGTCGCGCCGTTTTGCACGCTGTCCGCTCTCGAGGTGGTTGGCTGACTGTCAAAAGAGCCTCCGAGAGTAGTAAAGCTTATAAGCGCTCCAATTGCAGTCCGCTCGACTTCACCTCGTGTGAATTCGCCGGGCGAAAGCCAGATTCCGTTCTATTTCAATCTACGTTCGACGCCGTTGGCGGGTATACATGTCTCCACTTAATTGGTGGGCCCACACGAGGTAACTTAAGTCAGGATGCCCCCCTCCCTTCCACGTTGTTCCCCAGAATGTTCGGCACATTCTTGTTGAATGTCCGTGTCTGGATGATCACCTCATACTTGACCGCAACTCCCTTGTACTCGGGAGGGGTTCGTTTATACAGACTTGTGGACTATCTGACCTTCTAGAGGAAGCTGGCGGTTTCCATTTTATTTGACTCTGTTGTGGGTAGCATGTTCCTCCGCCGGGGGGTGCTTCCTTTGTTTTTGTTTTTGGTTATTTCGTTTTGCATGTTTTTTTTTAGTTTTTTAATCTCCTAGTATTAGGCTGTAGCGTGATTGCGGCGACTTTTCCCGTAGTAGGCAGTCGCCGTAATATCGGACCTTGTATCCGTGGCGAGCCAGAATGCTGCTCCAACCGCGTTCCTAGTAAGTCGCGCGGTTACTGAAGGCCGCCGACTGAACTTTACCTTCAAAGATGGAGAATCCTTCAACGTACATGTTTTCGCTAAGTGAGTTGCATTCAGCTCTCGCTTTGTGCCCAGATCCCGCCCCTGATTGGACGATACCCCGTACGCCATGCTTTGGTACATGTAAGAGCGGCTTGCCCTTTCTTCTGGCGTTGTATAAGAGGACCTGTTTGGGGGTAACTTCCCAGATGGCTACCGTAGTTGCTTTGCGCAAATCCAGGAGGGATCACTTCACCCAGGCTCGTTTTTTCCCAATATCTCGACATCCTGTGTGCAAGTTAGAGAATTTGTTAAATATAAGATAAGCTTCTATTTTGGACAGCGGAGATTACTTGTCCTGCATTGTAACGCGTCCCTATGTGCCACTCACTCCTCATGGGATGCTCGCCTTCGACTGGAGAGTGTTGTCTCTGAGGCCTTTCTTCGTTGACAGTATTTCTGCAGGGTATCTTTTGATTTGGAGGTTTATGATACCGCGTCTATACGGTATCATGGAGACCCTCCAGTCGTCTATGGGGGCAGGAAGATGTCCTAAACTTTAGTTTCTTGCGAGAACGTAGTTTTGCCGTGTGGGTGGGGTAAGCTCTTACCGGGCCCATTTACGGCGACGACTTCTTCCCCCTCCCCCTCCCCCTTCCCTCAGGATGTAGGATCCGCGCGTTGCCTGCCCCAGTGCCGGGACAAGCGAGATCACTACCCTTTGTCCCTTGTATTCCAACGAGTTAGTGCGTTCCCGACTGTGGACTTGTCGTGTTTTTGTAAGGGGGCAGCCTCCTCCTTTCTATTATTTCATCGTGGTTTATAAGTATATGCTCGGGCGCTTGAGGGTAGCGGGTTTCCCTTTATAGTCCTTTTTCTTCGGTTGTTGTGTTGTTAGTGGCTCTTTTTTTTGTTTGTTTAAATTTAAAATGGCCTAAAAATAGGGTGACATACCAGAAGAGCCCAAACTTTTAGAAAAGTAAAACTCTGGGTCCATAATGCAAGAGGAGGCAGTCCCGCATTGATGTACGCTCAGTATCACTCTCTACCGTGAGCATCAATGGTATCGCCTCAGTGCTACCGAATAACATCATAACTATTCGGCTGATTCTAACGAAATTTGAAACCCTTATGTTGTTTTACATTCTCTTTTGAATCATATAATTGCCAAAGTCTTCCCAAAGTTAGCCCGGGAATTATTTTGTTTTGGCAATAACATCATAACTATTCGGCCGATACTCTGCTAGGCAAGCCTATGCCAAAATATAATGTATACTATGCTAATTTAGGCTATAAAATGATATGCTAGGATAGCATGTAGTATGTTAGGCTAGATAATACTAAGCTATGCTTGACTAGGGTATATACGAGGGTCGGACAATAAGTTTTGCGAATCGGTAGGGCAAAACAGAGGAAGGGGGATGGCTGTTTGTGGGGGTGTTAGGACAAGTTATGACAAGTCAGGACCTACAGCCGCACGCTCCTGCCTCGTCTATTTAAGAAGCAGTAGCTGATCGCAGATCGTCAGTTGCAAAATTTTCAACAACGGAGAAGGTTGAGCACGGCGCAGTGATCAAATTTTTGACCAAGGAAGGCAAGAATGCAAAAGAGATCCATGAACGCATCGTTGCAGTGTACACCGACAGCGCCCCTTCCTATGCAACCATTGCTCGTTGGAATAGGGAGTTCCGCCATGGTCGTGAGTCCCTTGAAGATGACCCCCGTCAGACGTGGCCAACTAGGACAATGTGGCCCTGCTCCAGCCCAATGGAGCAGGAAGAGGGTGTCCCGCAGGGAAGTGTCGCACTCTTTACCGTGAGCATCAACGGCATCACCTCATGTTTCCGGAAGATGTTCTCGTATGCCCTACGTGGACGACCTTTGGATCTTTTTTGGCGCGGCCCAGATGCCAATTCTGGAGCGTCGATTCCAACGGGTATTGAACCGCGTCTCTCGCTCTGCCGAAGCGCACATGCTTCGGTTTTCCTTGGCCAAGACCAAGGTAGTGGACTTCTGCCACCATCCACGGCTCCACACTTTTCAGACTGGTTTCTAAATGGGATCGCATGTAAGTGGTGAACTCGCACCGTTTCCTTAGTCTTATATTTTGCTCTCGGGGAACTTGTACCCCCGCCATGGATATTCTTCGAGGGCTAGGTATAGCTCTCGGGCTGCTGGAACCGTGCCAGTGTATACGGATCCTCCCTCCTCCCCAAGTCCCAAGAGGGGGTCGGTTTCAACGCCGTATCCCCTCTGTTTGAAGTCAGCAGGTCTCTGCCAGGCGCAGCGTCTGTTCATGGCTGAGCTGGTCGCAATACACCGTTCGATACGGAAGATTACGCAACGTGCCCAGTTCGAAGAACGGATTGTCATTTATAGCGACTCACAAAGCGCCCTGAGTGCTCTCGGGGCATTGGAATCTGCATCCTCTGGTCCGCGATATCAGTGATGCCACTGTTTTGGCCAGCCGGGTGGATGTCGGGATTATCTTCTGCTGGGTTCCTGGACATAGTAATTGCGAGGAATGAGGGCGCCAAAGAGTCCGCGCGAGGACTGGGCGACCAGACCTGCGTTTCGCTCTTCCTCACATCGATTACATGTCAGGAATACGGGCAGCTTGGCTAAAAAGATGGGAGACTGTCGAGGAGAACCTAAAGTTGCGTGCCATCGCGCCGCGACTGTTCCCATGGACCTACCCCCAATGCTCCGACGACACCATTCTTTAACGCACCAAGAGCGACCTCTTGAAAGTCCCAAGACCCGAGACAGGATAGACGGGAGTGGCTGGACGCGGGATATACTCCACCACCAACCCCCGGACGAATCTCTCCGAGGCTGGTATGTCTGGTCTTGGGGCCGCCTTCCGGGGTATGAGAGAAACGGCTTCTCTTCCTCAGTGGGTTCTGCTACTGTTTCGACGGACGACCAGGCCTAGAGCCTTCTTGTTTTCTGCCTTTGGTTTTGTTTTGTTCTTTTGCGTATGGTTTTTATTTAGCCAATCATAAGGCTGCCTTTGGAGGAAGACGCCAGATAGACTGGAAAAAATAAAATAATAATAATAATTCGTCCGGTCGTAGGCCTCATCCAAATTCAGACTCTTTCTAAACGCGAGCACCCTTCATTTGGACCGCGCACATTCTCACCCCTGGTTGGGTCTCGTATCCGCGCACTGGAACTTTTTCGCTCTGGTATTCTAATGGGACTATTTTCTTCGTTCTGCGCTCCTATGTCTGTTCTAAAATATGTTTTAAAGAGTTTGCTTAGCATCTAAGCGTCTGCTGCAGATAGTTGTGCCCAAAACGCCTCCGAGGAGGATACCACCTGAATTTTGTCGCCACTCCTCTGCGCCCACAGCACCGGGAATATTGCGTCCGTACTTAAGAGTATAATTATACATAGTGTCACGTTGGATTCGGACCAGTGTACCAAGATGGTCGTTTTAAGAGGTTTGGCTTATTCCCCCCCCCCCCCCAATCCTCCTCACACACCTTTGTTTACCGCCGGCGAGGCTGTTGCGCGAACCGAGTCTCTCGTCACGGCAGAGCTGGCTGCTATATACCGTTTGTTATGGGACATTACGCGCCGTGCCCTCTTCGGACAGTTTTTTTTAATCCCAGACTCGCAGAACGCCTAATTGCCCTTGATGCATTTCACTCTTAGCATCGCCTAGTTCACTGGCGAGGGAACGAGGACCCTAATAAGGGGAGCAAAGCTCTCAGCACAGCCTGAACTACTGGACCGGCGCTTTACTCTTCTATACACTAAATACATGATGGATCAAGGCATCCTTTTAAGTTGAATGGCCAATATGAAGAATGGCTGAAAAGCGAAAGCCCTTACATTGTGACCCCCCCCCCCCCCGACCTTTAGCAAGATTCAGGATTTCCTCCACATTTTGACATCAATTTAGGAAATGCATTAGTCATTTACTTTCATCTCCCTTGTTGGATGTATCCCGCCTGCGGTTGTTGCATGGACCGCTAGCACAGAGGGTACTATAAAATTCCCGCAACAAGAATGTCTTACAGAATGCGCAGCCCACTTAATTGCGGGGCCTACAGCACAGGCTGCAGGATAAAAAGCTTTCTCCCTTAAACTGGCAAGCGGTCGGAGGGAGCAGAGAGCATCTGCCAAAAACTTTCAATGATTACTGAATATTTTTTTTAAACTTCTAATTCTAAAACTGGCTCCTTAGGAATAAGACGTTTGAATGACGTGTGAGAGCAGAACAAAAACAAGTATTGAGGCTATGAACTGAGCGGTAATACTCTTCTTTCCATTGCCACACACTAGTTTGTTTCACTAACAACTCTTTCCCCTATCAACCTTCGATTATACCTTTACATACTGACCTCCAGCTCCTCTTGCCTTAGAAAGCACTCGCATGTAAGTAATGGAGGGAAATGAGCGAGGGGTGGCTACAAAATTTCTCTAGTGTTTTACTAATTCCCTACTGTTTATCCCTGCCTTATATGTACTTTCCTTACTGCAGCACTTTCTCTAGAAATCCCTTTTAAAAAAAACTGTCAAGTGAAATAGATGGAACAAAAGACTGCATTGCAGATTTAAACACTAAAGGCTTTGGCTGTAGGGGTGGTATACTTAAATCCTCCACTAAACCTGTATAAAGGCAAATTAGTATAAAGAAGGCAAGAGGATTTTGTAGCTTACTTTCATGAATTCATTTAAAGACCACTTAGTTCTAGATTCTTCGATATGCAACTACCTGATTAAACCTAAACTACTGGACCAACTTGTACTTGGCCTGGACGGGCAGATGACCAAACGTAAAATATTAATTGCCATTTTCTTTTTAGGGTGAATTGTTACGATGTCTTGCATGCACAGACTCCCTTCGGAGGCTATAAGATGTCAGGTCAAGGGCGTGAAAACTCTGAATACGCCCTCCGAAACTACTATGAAGTCAAGTCTGTGATTACAAAGCTTCCCATCAAGAACTCCTAAGACTAAAACAAGACACCGGAGAAGCTTAATACAATTTTTATGTTTCCATTAATGTATGGTGGTTTATTTTTGCTCAATTGTTGACTATGTCGCTGGTTGCAGAAGTTAAAGGTTAAAAATATTCGCTCGCTACTATTTTTACAAGTGCAATCAAAGATATTAAGTAAATAGTTTATATGAAAATAAAATTTTATAACTTGTTTATCTTAATTCAATACTCCTTGATGAAAAGCTGTCAGAATAGAAACTTTTTCCTGAATATAATAATTGAAAGTAATTACTTTTTGCAAAAGTTATTACAAAGAAAAAAAAACCCCAAATCTCACAAAACAACTACTCCACACGAGTATAACCTTGAAAAATATCCAAAGCTATCATTACAAGATGATTTCGTTTTTAAAACTTCGAGGCAAATCTTTATGTGGAAGAACGATGGAATTGAGGACAATAACTTCAGATGGAACACTCACATTGCAGCCTGTAAAGAAAAAAAAATGTTTTTTTTTTATAAATAATTTGGACTTCTCTTGCTTTAGAAAATGTTTTAGTTGCTAGCTCTAGCAAGTATTGTATTTTTTATTATTCTGGGGAAAACTCATTAAAAATCTAGGATTTGGTGGCGAGCTATAATATACACGACACTCCCCAAAGTACAGCATAATAGCCAAATCTATATCTACTTACTCTTAATTTCCATGAAAATATTCTTCGAAATGTGTCCATGTGTCGTTTTCAGTTCATAGAACGAATAAAAAAAAAAATGGTGTATTTAAAGAAATGCATCCAAAAACTAGTAGAACTTTCAGTTCACGGGTAAAAGTTCGTAACGTATTACTGATCAGGATAGTGGCAAGACGTCATGACAAACGTTTCAGAAAGGAGGTCAAGTAGAAGGGCGAATGAATGACTTCAAGGCGTTACCGGTAGCGGGGGGGAAAAAAGGTTGATTTCACGCATAATAAAGCTACCTAAGGATAACTGTTCCTGCGAGTCGACGAATAACACGGGTCGCCTTTGAAAAACCAATCTCAAAGAAAATCACACGAGGAAACCAACGTCGATGAAGGGCCGATTTGAGAAAATCGGCCGGTATTTGACTTGTCGAGAACATGAAGTCTCGCGACTGTCTCATTGTGCCTGAGTGGTGGAACTCGACCCCGTTCTATTGCAAAGAAACTACTCAAGTAAAAAAGATATAACGCCAAGGTTGTCCTTTACTATTGAGCATATCCTGGGGAGTGTTGAAAAAGCGGTAAAGTGTTTTGAAGGGTACAAAATTAAATTTAATTTATTCAGATAAGATGGAAAGAAGCATTTAAAGCATCATACAAAAGATTGAATCTCGTGTAAGAAAAAGAGCGTAAAATTTGGAGGTGGCAGCGTCAAGCGCAGGAGTCTACGCTCGTTCGTTTACGCATTTGTTTTTTATTAAAGGGGCGCTCAAGTCGTCCAGAACAAGGGCCTGCATAGTTATTAATATTATGTTGGACTTTTTAACCTCTCTTCTATGAATTGAAACTTTGACACTATGAGAGGTAAAATTCAAAGAATATTTTGTGCATTTTTCATGGAAATTAAATATTTTCAGAAAATCTTTGATTTTGGTATATTGTTTTAGTTTTGGACGGTAGTGTATATAGTAAATATTAAGAAGCATCCAAGCTGATAGTCTACTCTATTGATAATACAATTACAAATAAAATGTATATACTTAAGTAATATTTACATTCGTCGACCCCGTAGCGATATCGCCTTTGTTGTAGAATTTAGACAAGTTCAGACAATAGTGTTACCCCAGGACAGAACACCCATTCCTTATCTTAGTACCTTTCTATCAACCCTCCACAAGACGCAAAATAAGAGAAAGATTTTTTTCAGGAACATTCTTGAAGTTTCTTGAAATCATCTGGCAACATTTTGCCCAGTAGGTAAGAACTGTACAACCGCCATTGTTGTACGCTCTGCAGAGATGCCACCACACATGAAAGCGACTTCTAATATCCGTCTAAAATTATACAATGAAAACAAAAGCTATAAATCTTCTGCAAAAGTCGGTGGACCCCGCATAACCGCCATCGGAGATGATAAGAGCTATTAGGCGCTTCTCCATGATGGATCCCTTCAAGACTACCGCAGGAATTTCTAAAAAAAAATAAGACGAATAGTGGCAAAGAAGTGAGCCGTTTCATAATTTCCAGTAACCTCAATGCATCTGGTTTAAAAGCTCGTTCTCCAGCAACCAAACCAAGCATTAGTAAGAAGAACCAGAAGGCGAGACTCTATGCTGAAGCTCATGTTGTTTAGAGTATTGAAGTTTGGGAGAGAATTCATTTCAGCCACGAAAGCAAATTTAATTTAGTTGGATCTGATGGCAGAGGCTTTGTTAGACGAGCTGCAAGTGATAGACTTAACCCAAAATGTGATAAAAAAAAGAAGTCTGCCAAGCATGGAGGATGTTTCGTGTGAAGGAGTTGGTCCGCTAGTAAGAATAATGGGAATGGTAGATGCGAATGTGTACCACCTAAACCTCTTCAACAACATGTTATACCTTCACTCCAAGCATCTCTCAACCAGCTAGCAGTATTTATGCAGGACAACACGCTATGCCATCGCGGAGAGTAAAATAGTATTTCGAACAAGAAGATATCGAAGTAATGAAGTGGCTTGTTCAGAGCCCAGACCTGAAGTCAATTGAGAAACTCAAGGAAGATCATTGGAGACAAAGTTCGAGACCATCACCCTTCAACTGTGACGGATTTATGGACGAAAATTCAGCACAAATGGAACAAAATAACACCGAGTTTTGCAAGAAACTGGTGAGGTCCTATGGGGGGCCAAAGTAATAGAAAACAAAAGCTTCAACACCTCATATTAAGTGTTTTAAGTTCCATCGTTGTCAAATCTTGCTTTGTTTCGAGTGTATTAATTAGCTTGCTTAAGTAAATCTGTGAATGATCGTTCTCTTATTTTGCACGTGTCAATATTTTATTTTGTTAAGTTTATTTAGTATAAATTCATGAATATACGATTGTATCATATGAAATCTTTATAAATATTAAGTGCATGCTTTTATGTACCATGGAAATTTCATTTGCCTACTCCCACGCTGAACATACACATTCATTGTGCGACTTAACTGCTCTATGTCGCTGAGTTCGTATTCTCTCGTTCGATCACAAGACTACGTCTTATTTTCTTTGGGCACCAGCGACATTGACGGCCAATCCGTCAAGACTTGCTTAAAACCAGTGAAACGGTCGCCGCCACATTGGTAACCCTGTCATTCGTGAATCTTTGTCGGATATTCCGCGCTCACAGCGCATGAACAATAATAAGAACAGTTCCTGTAGAGCAGGGGCGGGCAACTTCCGGTCCGACACCTTGCCCGACATTAATATTGCAATCCTGCCCGCGAAACCCAAGCCAAACAGCATCTTTCTCACTAGACTCGTAGAGGGTTAGGTGAATGAGTCTTACGTCTGGCAGTGAAAATGTGTAAAAAAATGAGACAAAAATGTATTTCCCTCACAGATACGAAAAGTTTCATAGAGACTAAAGTTGTAGAGGAGGCAATTCTAAACAAAAAATGATTATGACTTTTTTCGCTGCGATGAATCCTTACTGATATAAGGGTGCGAGCATACCATTATGTGCGGCTACAGCGGCAGATACTGTTTGGCAAATCTGCGCCTCACTCTGCGATCCTGCCAGACGCCAGTGAGCGTTGGACTTTCGCATTGAGATTGGATATGCTTTGTGGTCAGTAGTTTTGAAAAAAAAACTGACACTAGTAAGTGAAAATGATTAGGAATAATCCATTCCGTTATCATGTCTGTTAAGAAGAGGAAAGTGGACCTCGAGCGTCGGGCTTTTGGGAGAAGTATTTCTTCATCGAGCGCTTTGGGCAGGCGCAGTGCCTCATATGTTTCAAGACTGTGGCTGTTCTGAGAGTACAACGTGCGCCGCCATTGGGAGACAGAGCACCGATTGATGTCTGCCGTCGAGAGGAAGGACGCCATCGTTAGATTGTCCGTCAGCCTGCAGAAAACAACTTGGCACTTCCGCAAGCAGACTGCTGAAGCCGAAAAGATGACGCGCGCCAGTTATGAGGTCTCCCGGCTCCTTGCGTTCAGGATGAAGTCATTCGTGGATTGGGACTTCATCATGGAGTGCCTTGGCGCTGTGGACTCCTCCTGCCCAGAGCAGCGTTCTGCCTTTGAGAGCGTGAGCCTTTCGTCCCGCACCGTTCGTCGTCGCATCGAGATGTCGGACAACGTGCAAACAAGACCTGCAGCTCAACCCTCGCTCTTGATGAGAGCACGGACAGAAGGACACGGCCCAGCTGGCTGTTTTCATCCGAGAGGTCACAGCTGACCTCCATGTGTGTGAGGAATTCCTCCAGCTTGTCCCGCTGGGCGGCACCACCACTGGGCAAGACATATTCGACGCCGTGTTTTTCAATAAAATTCTTGTATAATGTATTCTAGTATATGTATATGGTTACCTTGGGGATTTCGTTTGTCACTCCGGCCTGCGGCCTGCTCCCAAAAGTCTCATCTGGCCCTCACTTTGAAACGGTTGCCCGCCCCTGGTGTAGGGTAACTAAAAATTTGGTGTTAAAAGTGGATTCTGATCGCTAGTATGTATTCTTTGGCCGAACACTCAGAAAAAAACTTTAATTAACATCACTCCACACTGCGACACGAGAGATAGATCCAAGCAGCAACTCCACTGAAACTACGAGGGGAGCAATACACCAAGCCAGGGACCATCGCTCGCTATTACAATGGAAGAGAGCACCGATTAGTACACCTCTAAAACTGAACACGCAGGTCGCGGCGGCGAGGGAACACGACCCCGAAATACCGCTACTTCAAATTCACCGAGAATCACATTTCTCACCGCTGGGTACGAGCTCTGATCCCAGGGCTACCGTAACCACCTTCAGCTTGGGTAACGAATCTCTCCTGCCGATGGACGGCTTCGCCTCAACGGCATTATGGATGTCGAGCTGCGAGGAAATAAAAAAAAAATCAGATTCTAGCTGACATTTCCGACTTTCGGCGCAATCTGTCCTCGACAGCTTCTTTCAGTAGTGTGTGCTGGTACCATCTCGCCTTTCTCCATAGAGCGAGAAAATGTGTTCCTCCCTGTAGTCTCGATCGGGGAGAGACAATCAGCCCGCCCCCATAACCACCCTCTATCACAAATTTTTTCCCACTATATCCCGGCTGCACTCTCCCCAGGCTATTCGTAATTACAGATGTCAGTCACCCTCGCCGCAACATTTTTCACTCACCCTTGATCTAAAAAGGAGTGTTCTCTACGACCTTGAGCTCACTTTCACACCGCCAGCGCAAATCACTCTCCCATGGTTGAGAGGCAGTTAGACTCCTCAATTTTGAGTCATTCCACAGGATGCCAAAAATGCCTTTGCTGGGCTGTTCTACAGCAAAACAATGGTATAATAAGCTACCTTGGAAGCTGCTCACCTACCACTCGCAAAACAAGGCCGATGACTATCTGTCTATCTCAAACTGTCAACGGCTGTTCTCTGATTCTTCCTTTTCCACTAAGAATGAACATACATACATATAAGTAAATTTACAGAAGCTCCGAAGGCACACGTGTAAGATCTATATCCACTGTTCTTGCAAACCCCCTAAAGACTTTTAAAAGTCTCCGAAGATAATACTTCACGGCCCTAATCACATCAAAATTAGGAGCTAAAACTAGTTTACCATCCAGGTTGCACCTAAATCCCTCTAAAAAAAAGAAGAGCAAGACTCGCTTCTCTTAATTTGCGGATACCGCGCGCTGAACTCTTTCCTCTCACGTGGCAGTAATCTGCTCTCGTTCTCGATTCATCACAAGACTAACAGTCGAGAACAACCTAGCAGTCATCATAGAACTCCAATAATATTTACTGCAGATAGCTGTGGTGTGTTATTTTTCCATGGCACCCTGTACAAGGTTTAAATTGTTCGGGAGCGGATACGAAGTTGGAATGAAAGTAGATAGAAAGCGAGAACAAAGAGTGAATAGCTGTTGGTTGGATCAGCGAGTGCGACTGTTTCAGAGCAGGGAAGAAGTTTTCTTTATGGGTGTGCGAGAACTGGAGTAGGAAATGAAGTGAAATGCCCATTGGAAAGCAAGCGGAGTGTGTACTTGTACGTTTCATCAAACAACTGAATTTGTCAAGCTGAGGATGAATACATAGTGAATTACATGGAAGAAGGGGTGGGAGGTCAGAGAACGAGTATAGTCAGAACATCAGGAAAAAATGCAGAAAATTCCAGGATCTTATATTTTCTTTTCAAGATACCACCATCTACCAGTTACCCACTAAACGTTCGGTTGGCGCGTTCAACATCACTAAAAGAACCTATCTTCTCCCAACACCTTGATGCCCTATGAAGCACAAAGCCAACAATATTTTTTTTTTACAAAATTGGATCTTCATAGTGATGGGGTGGATGTGGTGTATCATCTCTTCCACTCAGGATTCATCCCTGGGTAGAGGTGCTCTAGCACTCTCTCACAACGCCCCTCATACACAATGCCATTCCATTTCCTCTCAAACATTCATTCACATAACACACTTTTTATGGGGTCTTCCAACCCTACTCACAGCGTGAGACACTAATACTCTCTGTTTAGGAATCTATTTCCATCCATTCTTACTCATATGTTCATACCAACATAGAACATTTTCAGTCACAACTTAATTCACACAATAAAAAATTCTTACCCAGTTATTCCTCACCATTTACATGTGCACACCAAGCATGCCCCTCAAGTTGTCCATTTGAAGTGTTCTCACTCAAGATCTTTCCTTCTTCCATACCATCGTCTCAATCCCATACACCAACAGTGGCACCAGCATACTCTCATGCAGATTCCTTAGTACATTCTACACTCCTTACCATTCACTAATGCTCTAATTCACCTGAGAGACTTCCATACCATTTGTTAACTTTAAGGTTGTAATTTGATTTATCTGTACCTCTATCATTGCTGATCCCATCTAGATTCTCATTCATCTTCCTATTCCAATATCGATCCTCATTCATCTTCCTGTACACATTTGGATCGTTATTCATCTTCATGTTCACATCTGGATCTTCATTCATCTTCTTGTTCTCATTGGGATCCTCTTTCATCTTCTTGTTCTTATCTGGATTCTCATTCATCTTTCTGTTCCTAAGTGGTTCCTCATTTATTTTCCTGTTCTCATCTGGATCATTCTTCTTCTGGCACCCTTGGATCTTCATTATTTTTCCTATTCCCATTGGGATTCACATTCATCTTCCTGTACACATTTGGATCCTCAATCATCTTACTCTCTCTACCTGGATGCTCATTCATCTTGCTGTTCCCATTGGGATTTTTATTTATTTATTTTTTTTAATATATCATCTGGCGACTGCCTTCTTGGGCATAAGTCGCGGTACTCATTCTAGCCTAAATCTAGGCTATATTAAAATCCAATTAAAAGAAAGAAAAACAAACAAATTAAAAAAATATAAAGCGAGCTACGTCAACGGCTTCCCATTGGGATCATCAGACATCTTGCTGTTCCCTTTAGGATCCTATCATCTTGCTCTTCCCATTGGGATCCTCAGTCATCTTGCTGTTCTCATCTAGATTTTCATTATCTTCCTGTTCCCATTGGGATCCTCATTCATTTTCATGTTCACATCTGGATACCCATTCATCTTCTTGTTCGCATCTGGATCCTCATTCATCTTTATGTTCCAATATGGATCATTATTCATTTTCCCATTGGGATCATTATTCATTTTCCCATTGGGATCCTCATTTATCTTAATATTCTCGATGGGATCCTCATTCATCTTCCTTTTCCCATTAGGGCCCTGATTCATCTTTATGTTCCCATTGGGGATCATCATTCATCTTCCTGTTTCCATTGGGAACCTCACTCATTTTCCTGTTCTCATTGGAATCCTCATTCATCTTCCTATTCTCATTGGGATCCTCATTCATCTTCCTTTTCCCATTGGGGTGCCCATTCATCTTCTAGTTCTCATTGGGATCCTCATTCATCTTCCTATTCTCATTGGGACCCTGATTCATCTTCTTGTTCCTATATGGATTGTACTTTTTCTTCTGTCACCATTGGATACTCATTCTTTTTCCTATTCCCATTGGGATCCACATTTATCTTCCTGTTCCCATCTGGATCATCAGTCATCTTACTGTCTCCATCTAGATCCACATTCATCTTCCTGTTCCCATTTGGATGCTCATTCATTTTGCTGATCCCATCCAGATTCTCATTCATCTTCCTGTTCTCATTGGGATCCTCATTCATCTTCCTATTCTCATTGGGACCCTGATTCATCTTCTTGTTCCTATCTGGATTGTACTTTTTCTTCTGTCACCATTGGATACTCATTCTTTTTCCAATTCCCATTGGGATCCACATTTATCTTCCTGTTCCCATCTGGATCATCATTCATCTTACTGTCTCCATCTAGATCCACATTCATCTTCCTGTTCCCATTTGGATGCTCATTCATTTTGCTGATCCCATCTAGATTCTCATTCATCTTCCTGTTCTCCATTCATCTTCTTATTCCCATTGTGATCCTCATTCATCTTCCTGTTTCCATCATGATCCTCATTCACTCACTTCCTGTTCCCATTTCTATCCTAATTATCCTGTTTTCATTGTGATCTTCTTTCATCTTCCTGTTCCCATTGGGATGATAATTCATCTTCCCATCCCATCTGGATCCACATTATTTTGTTCTCATTGGGACCTTCGTTCATCTTCCTGTTCCCATCTGGATCTTCATCCTCCTGTTATGATTGGGATCTTCATTCATTTTCCTGTTTCCATCTGGATCCTCATTCATCTTCCTGTTTCCATCATGATCCTCATCCACTCACTTCCTGTTCCCATTTCTATCCTAATTATCCTGTTTTCATTGTGATCTTCTTTCATCTTCCTGTTCCCATTGGGATGATAATTCATCTTCCCATCCCATCTGGATCCACATTATTTTGTTCTCATTGGGACCCTTGTTCCTCTTCCTGTTCCCATCTGGATCTTCATCCTCCTGTTATGATTGGGATCCTCATTCATTTTCTTGTTTCCATCTGGATCCTCATTCATCCTCCAGTTCCCATCTAGATCTTCATCATCCTGTTTTAATTGAGATTCTCATTTGTCTTCCAGTTTCCATTGGTATCCTCATTCATCTTCATGTTACCACCTTGATCCTCGTAATCCTGTTTTCATTTGAATCCTCATTCATCTTCCTGTTCCCATTGGGATCCTTATTCATCTTCTGATCCCATCTGGATCCAGATTATTGTGTTCTCATTGGGATGCTCATTCATTTTCCTGTTTCCATCTGGATCCTCATTCATCTTCCGGTTCCCATCTAGATCCTCATCATCCTGTTTTCATTGGGATCCTCATCCCCCTGTTCTCATTGGGCTCCTCACTCATCTTCCTGTTTACATCTGGATCCCCACTCATCTTCCTGTTACCATCTTGATCCTCATAATCCTGTTTTCATTGGAATCCTCACTCATCTTGATGTTCTCACTGGGATCCTCATTCACCTTGCTGGTCCTGTCAAGATCCTCATTCATCTTCCTGTTCCCATTGGGGTCCTCATCATTCTCCTGTTCTTATTGGGATCCTCATTTATCTTCCTGTTCCCCTTGGGGTCCTCATTCATCTCCCCATTACCATTGGGATCCTCATTCACCTTCCTGTCCCATTGGGGTCCTCATGTTCCTGTTCTCATTGGGCCCCTAATTCATCTTCTTGTTTCCATCTGGATCCACATTCATCTTGTTCCCATCTGGATCCTCATCATCCTTCTGTTCTCATTGGGATCCTCATTCATCTTCCTTTTCCCATTGGGGCCCGGCCCTCATTCATCTTTATGTTCCCATTGGGATCATCATTCATCTTCCTGTTCCCATTGGGATCATCATTCATCTTCTTGTTTCCATCTGGATCCTCATCATCCTTCTGTTCCCATTGGGATCCTCATTCATCTTCTTGTTCCCATTGGTATCCCCATTCATCTTCCTTTTCCCATCTGGATTCTCATTCATCTTCCTGTTCTCACTGGGATACTCATTCATCTTCCTGTTCCCATTAGGATCCTCATTCATTTTCCTGTTCTCATTGGGATCCTTATTCATCTTTTGTCCAAACGCTTCATTTCGTTCTTTCCTAGTCAGTTTACTCACTTGTTTCACTTCTCTTTTCATCTCATTGTATGCATTTAGCCACATCACCCTCATTCTCCTCTGTCCTATTAAGCATTTTGCACCTTCTTTCCAGTTCTGGCATGCGCGCACACACACACACACAAACAAACAGACCTTGCACTCCCTACCACCACATTTTAAAATTTGTTCCACATTTGATCCATCTCCATTCTCACACTAATTTCCTTTCTTATCCTCTCAAGCATTCTCACATACTTCCCTGTCTCCCTGATTCACTAACCTTTCACTTCTGATTCTCCCTTTCTTGTTTTCTTATCCATGCCACTACCAGTTTAACCTTACATAACACAATCATGTAATCAGATAGTCCCATACTCATACTTATTATAGCTTTTACACATACGTCCCTCATCATATTCTTTCTTACTTAGCACAGATCAATCATACTCAACTTCTCCCCACCCCTTTGCCCAACCAAAAGGTGTATTTGTGCCACCTTGTGAAAGATATGCAAATAAAGCATTAAAATAATGGAACAAATACAGCAATGAAATAAATTCCTGAATTTAAAAATTTGACATTTGAAGAAAGACGAGGATCTCAAATTTAATTGGAAGAGAAGCATCTGCGAGGACAACTTATTCAAGTATTTAAAATACTAAATAGGCTTACTAATATAAATGATGACTAATATTTGAGCTAGATAACAAAGCAGCAACTAGACCTAATGGTTTCAAGTTAGTAAACAAAAAAAATTAACATTGCCATAGCACAAAATTTATTTTATTATAAAATAACACAAACTTGAAATAACTTGCCTAGGGATGGCTTTGAAGCACTACCGTAAATATATTTAATAATAGAATGGCTAAATATTACTTTAAAATATGAATGTGAGGAATATGAGCTGTGAAACTAAGTCATTATCCATATCCTCTCCTCCTTCTACCTGTTTTTACTTGCAGTGAAGCGCCAGGTGAAGGAGTCGCTTTTTTTTTTCAAACAAGTAAAGTTCAATTATAACCAGAGCCGTGAAATGACCCATATGACCATAGGACATATGGTTATTCACCCTGAAGATTTAAAATCTGCCATCGGATTTGGCGCCATCTGTGGCAAAAGCCTCATTTAGCGATTCAAAGGCACTTGTAAGTGATTTGAGGCCTGGGAAACCATCAATACAATAACCATTTATCATCTTATCACAAAATGCCGCAGGTCATCGGAGGGGACTTTCCCCTCTTGTTTACCTCTCACTTCCACCCTTTCCTCTCCTTTTTTTAACTACTCTTGAGTGGATCATAAGGTGTTTGCTGGTTCAGAATTCTGCAATTAGAGATGGATGTTGTGGATGAGAAGAGGAATGATTGAGTAAAAGGTAGTCATGGTTTGAGGAAAGATATAAATGAGATGTTAGTCATGTAAGAAGAATCAAGGAGAAAAGAGAGAGGAAGAAAAAATTGAGAGTAAGTGAACTGGTGTGTGAAGGGTTTGAAGAGGGTGCAATGATAGATTGATTTGGTTAAACAAGTTTTCAAGAGAGAGGTGATAGATGGAAAGATAGATTATATTGTGATTGATAGATGTAGGAGATGGGGAGTGGGACTATATGTGGAGGCTTGGGCACATCTGCCCTGTGATGAACCTTGATTGACATGATCCTAGAGCATGCAGCTCCCTATCATGAAAAAAAAGATGGATAGTTTTAACTGATAAGAGGCATAGATGAATACTTTTACTGGCATTGATGTGCGCCGATACCACTTTGTGGAGGTGGTCTATGAGGATGAGACAAAAACCCTCTAAAGATTTATTTTTGAATGTTTAACACCCTCTTTCACCCATTGTTGTGTCTATCCAGACATCCAAAAGATAGTGGGAGAATTAAGAGAGACAAAAGATGACCGGAAAGAAAGCACCAGTTTCTCTTGCCGCATTGAGGTCAGGAGAGTACACCGCTCCTCCAGGTTTGTTGTAGGATAGGCATTACCACTGTTACACCTTCCACCCCTTTCGGGGACCCTCCAAAGACTGAGCCACTGGATGGAAGTTTTGGTTTTCTTCGAACCACTGTGCGGTAGAAATCAGGACGGCCTTTTTGGACTGCATGCAAGAGATGCGATTTGAAAGGATAATTAGCGATGGACAGAAGAGGGCAGCGGCCCTTCAGCAAAGGCAAACCAATTTCAAAAAGTCTTAAAAGATATTAAAATTCATACACAAATACTTATTTTAGAAAACTTAAAAGAGCTTGGCAAAATTAAAGCAGAATACACCGGGTTTTGAAAAAGTTAGTTACAGTCGCAGGGGTTTTATCTTAAGGTTCTACTTTTCCAGCACGTGTCATTAAGTCTTTTCCATTGTGTACAGGTGTGTCGTGATGGACGTGAAAGGAACAGATATCTCTGCTCTCCTGAGATCGGGATACAAGTCCGACATCGTCAAGCGGCGCAAAGTCAGCCGGATGACAGTCCAGAGTCACAGAGAAGCTCAAGAAGAAGGAAGACCTCGAAGACCGACCTCGTTCTGGCAGACCTAAAGTTATCACCCGTTTGGCTTGAGGAAAGGCCTTCGAAAGTGCTCTGAAGCTCAAAATGATTGCGCTTGCGAAGAAGAACATCTCGGTAGCCAGTGTCTAGGGCCTCAAGGAGGAGGGAGTGCAAGAGCTTGAGGCGTGTGGAATTGCCTCTGACCAGTGATCTGTTCTTACCTTAATATAATTATTAATATTCTATAAAAGTAGAGAGAGCTATTCTTTTTCTACGTTAGTCTAATGCTTGTAGTGTTTGTTTTTTGAAAAAAAGGAATAAAATCCAGGTTGAAACAAAACAAAACGGGGTTTGGGGGGGGGGGTCCAACCATGCTTCCAATGGTAAGAAGATGCCCCCGATATGGTTCGCGTCCGGTTACACGCTCACCGTGACCGATTACAAGGACATCTTGGCTACAAAAGTCAGGCCTTGGTGAGAAAGATCACGAAGAAGGCGAGCTAAGTCTTTCAGCAGGACGGTGCCCAGACCATCATGACCAAGACCGTACAAGAGTGGTTAGGGTCGGACTTTTGCAGTCACACGACCTCACTCTCATCGACTACAGCGTATGGGTGCATGTCGAGGGAAAGCCCTGCAAGGTCCGCCACAGAAACATCGACGAGCTGATGTCCTCTGTCAACCACATGTGGGCCAGCATGAGGAAGGACTGCGTCCGCAACCTGTGCGCGGCATTCTGGTCTCGCCTGGAGCGCATGATCGCCACCGAGGGGGGGAGGGCACATTGATTAATATGGCAATTTAAAAATATTTATATGTTTAAACAATAAAAACCTGTATAATTGCATCAAAACTATTCTTGTATTCTTTGTTGAAAGCGTCGTAACGAGTATAACAGGACTTTTGCAATACAAGGTAGATGGGGGGGGGGGATACGAACACGTTTAGTTGTATGCAGCTGGCTTAGGGTCCGTCCCCCACACTAGTAGCTTGGACTGCCAGGGTTCTCCCAAAGATCCTCACTCCGTATAACTCTAGATTTTGTCTTAGGTATGCATGTGTCAAGGGTGTTATTGTGTATGTGGAGCTACCTGGTTCTTGGTTGTCGCGGGTGCGGAGGTACTCGTCATTCCGGCCAGTGCGACTCATGTGAGATAGGGCCCCATGGGGTGTCCTGATGAAATCGCATTTAGGAGATTATTTGAACCCAGAGATTGGAAGGTTTGCTGTGTTGTGTATGTGATTGAGCACTGGCTAAGGGACGACAGGATTTTTTGGTGAGTCAGACTCAACAATACTTTATTAGCTCTCTAACTACTGATGTTAGGCTAATTTACCTGCTGGATTTATTTCAAAGCAAAGTCACTACTTTATGAAAATAATACAACAAATGCCGCAGGATTTTTGTAAGTCAAACTAAGTTACACACACAAAAAAAGCTTCTTTGTTCTTTCAGGATCTTCGAAAAAGCAGTGTTAGGGTGTAATAAGGTTTGGTTTACGAAGAAGGGAAATTTAAAACCCATACACGGACCTTAATGTCTTCAGAGAACTATCATGTTCTTTGTACTCTTAGGCAATTCTTTATAAGGCATGATTATTGCATTAAAAACAATGATTTCGGCCGCAACATTCACATCATTGCCTGAAAGAGAGGCCATAAAAAAGATGAAATGATAGAAGCTATTTACAGGGGATCCTCCAAAATAAACAACAGGACCTTTTTCTAAGCTGTTCCAGGCCGCATTAATGCGAAACATTCGGTTACCATTCATTCAAGTAACAGGAACAATAATTTTATTGAAAAAAAAAGCATCTCCCCAAACAGTTTTAAGACGAGGTTCGAAAAAGAAAGTAAAAATATTCTGAATATACAGAGGCAAAGAGAAATGAATAAGGCTAAATTTCAAGTAATTTTCCCAGACTTGTTCCAACTCGCATTTTCTAAAGGTTTTATCTCAACTACCCCCCCCCCCAAAAAAAAAGGGTCTGAAACTAAAGATACTTGCTTTTCTTTATCCTTCTTTTCCTTTGCATTATTTGATATCTTAAAAATATTTTTAAAATTTTAATCGCAAAAGTGCAGCAACTTAGTTCACGTCATCCAGCTATTTTTGGTCTTTGTATCTATTGGTTAAATTCCTGTACTTCCATTCTATTGATCTTAATTTCATAGCTATATTTTTGTATATATTCCAGATGTCTATATTTTTATTGAGAACACTCATGCAAATTACCCGTCCTTGAATTTGGCTGCAGGCTAGTCCGTTTGGGTTTTGCAGCATTGTATCTATTGGGTATTTTAAAAATTCAAATAATGAAAGTGAAGATACTTGTTTTAAGTTAATTTTTAAAAAATTATACAAAAAAAGCTCCTTAAACTGTGTCTTCCTTCTCATTTGAAAGCTTGTTAATGAGTTTAAAATACTTATACTTGTTTTTCATTATTCAGTTATTGAATTTACTAATTTATAATTGCGAAAAAGACAGTGGCAACTACTTCCAGGGGCATGGCCGCCGAAAACCAATTGGTCCGGTTATTTAGGCTACATTAAAAGTTAAAAGCAAAACAAAAAAAATAATAATAAAAAAAGCCCAAAACGTAAGAAACAACTAAAAGGGGGCAAATGCACGATCCAGGGTCAGGGAGAGGACCGCTCCGACGGAACATGCGATCTAAAACAAAGAGTAAAATAAAATGAAGGAGGCCATACTTCTCCAAAAAGTCTGATTGTCCACGAGTTTGTGCGCACGAACCCACCCCAAGTACAAAAGAGAAGTGATAGAGACCCAGATCATCCCAGATGGTAGCAGGCAAGTAATATGCACCAAGATCACCCAGACTGGGACATTCAACAAGAATGAGGTAAACAATCTGGAGCACCAATCAGTCATCGCAGTAAGGTACAGGGAATCGATCCCTCAATCAAATGGCAGTGCGTCCTGCAAGTGTGTCCGATTCGGAGATGACAAAAGTGACCTGAAACCAGCGAGACATTGGGGGTACGTCGATGGAAACTTTAAGTTCCCACTGGCTGTTTCACCCCTTCAACCTGCTCGCCATCCATTCCCTGGCATGACGCACCATTGGTATTTGGGTGTAAAAGTATGGAATACAAAAAAAAAGAAAGATGGGTCAGTAAAAAGGATAGTGAGTGAGTAGAAGAGAGGCAATTGACCCCCCCTACACCTGAGCCAAAAGTGAGGAAGACGGTTCCCCTGCTACGAACAATGGTGGATGGATGAAAGATGGTCGGTGACCAGCCTGTAAAATTGGCCGCCGGCCAAGAACGATAGGTAAGGAAGGGTTTGTTAAGAAGTGGCGAAAAAAAAGAACGAAGGGGAAATGTTAAGTAGATTACAACCAAGGTATTTTCATTTGTTTCAGAGATACTGAAATCACTAGGATGGGGGGGTTGCAAATTCGAACATTTGCACATCTCCACTTGACCTAACTACTACAGCTGCCTATAGTAAGGCATGGCAAAAGAATCAAGGCCAATTTAAGCTTCGCAATAAGAACAAACACAGGAGGAGCTTCTAAGCAAGGGGTGCACCCATAACCCATTACAGCTTGAGTCCCAGAATATACCATGGGATGGTCACAGTCAAGGATATTTCATCGCTCTGCAATCAGACACTGCAAATACTCACCTAATATGGTGATAGAGGGGTTGAGCTTCCCATCCTGATTGAAGAGGGGCATGTTGTCCATCTTAGCAAAAGGTTTATTAGGATTAGGATCACACGGGGTTCCTTCTAAACGCGTCCAGCTGCCAACGGTTGAGTTCCAGCCAACGACCCTGGTAATAAAAGTACATAAAATACATAAGTAAAATGTCAATGAGAAGCAAAACCCATACTTATGCATTTGGACAACCTACAAAATTTCCACCATCCTTGACTCCCATAAAAACTGATGATGTATTTTGACATTTATTTATAAGGAAAAATGAAGAGAAATGTTCTAAAGCTTCAAGAATGGCAAAAGAATGCTATAGAATTGTTGCTAAAGATGTGCAAACTATTTGGGAACAATTTTATTTTTTACATAATGCGTTTGAATGAGTAATAGATGCTGCCATCAAAATAGATAAAGTTCCACTTAATTAAAGAAATGACATTTTTTTTCAACAGAAGTTAGAAGCATTTAATTAAATTTTTGACATTTGCATTTGTTCATGTTATTGAAAAGCAAAGAACCAGAACAAGGGCACAGCAGCCAACAACAATAAGAAACACGAACAAAACACAAAACTTCACCTCACCCACCCCCGAGAATAGCACCTAACACTTGCTCTATTACAATGACAACAAATCCCTTCACACAATAGCACGATGGTTCCAAACCACCCAATTAATCCCTTCCATGCAAACACAAAAAATATCTTTGACACTCTCCTAAACATACTTGGCACACAATTTTAAACCAGAACACTCAACCTCTCAAACATGTCACAGACTCAGAACGACCGCACACTCAGGCATAAAAAGACTATACCCTCCTCATACTTCTCCATTCTCTCTTCCCTACCCACATGCCTGCCTCAACAGAGATATCACACATAGACAATGTCGCACAATACAATCTCCAAAAGAAGAGGAATACCAGCCCCGTGGGAAAAGCCTTAGTCAAGTACTCCACACCTGATTGCATGATTCCACACAAACTCATTTTCCTTCATATTTGCCAGACAGAGCAAGCATCTGCAAACTCAATTTTAAAGACACCACTTCCATCTTTTCCACATTCCCCACCCCCTAAGAAGGGTAATGCCTCCTGGATGAATGGCATGCCCTCCTGGCCCCAGCCCCCACAATTGTGCATCCTCTCAGCTTCAATGGCTACAGGAGGCCCTACAGCCTCCTGTAGCCACCATTTATACTCGGTCTACCTTCACCACTCTTTTAGTTCACTCCTTACTAATTTTCTGTGTTGTGAGGCCTCAATGCTATTGCGCTTTATATTTCAAAGAAAAAAAAACATTTCCTTCAAATTCCACACACCCACTCAGTTCACAGCTTCTTCTTTTTTTAGTGCCTATCTGGCAACTACCTGCAAGGGCACAGGTCGCTGTAATTAACTTACAGTTTAATGTTAGGCTAGATTAAAAACCAAAACAACCAAACAAGTGCAAAACCAAAGGCAAAGATAAAAAAAAAAGTAAGAAGCAAAAAAAAGTAAGGAGGAAGCAACTTCCAGCATCGGGGAGGGGGGGGACAAACACCACCCAGTGCGGAAGCATGCACCCAATAAGTGTGTGCACGAATACGTCCCAACTACGAGGGGCAAGCGGTAGCTACTGCGCTCATCCCGGAGCTGGGACAAGTCTGTTTCGCCCTAATTGCAGGGGTTCTCTTACGAATAGAGGACGCAGCTGTGCTCCTGGATGGTAGCGTTGCCGAGAATGATTGATTCTCGGATTCGAACCCCGGCCCCAATGACGGCGTTCTTCCCGATGCTAACGTTCGGTCCGAGCTAGAAGAAAAGGCGAGAACCAATGTGGAAGGCAGCAGAGGGTATTTATAAGTTTCTCAAGCGAGGGGTGAAGTTAGTGAAATAAATAGGGGAGTACAAAGCCCAAGTGGCCAAAGACGAGACTAATGAGGGAAAGGGGAAGGGGCTGAAAGGAAGCATAATGATTCCGAACTTGGCCAATCTCGGCAATGTTGTTTTTTTTAAGTGCCCTCAGGGCAAGAGTAACTTTGCTCCCCCTACAGCCTGTGTTGTAGGCCCCCACCAGCATTACCACAATTAAGTGGAGCCGTACTTTCCCACAGCTGTTGCATGATGTGGGAATTTCATAGTACCCCCCTATGCTAACAGTTCATGCAACAGCTAAGAAGTGGAAGTTCAACTGCAACTTAACCTCCCATGGGATAGATACAAGGCTACCACCCTAAGATTACTGCGGTAATGAAGGCAGATCATCCTGCGAGGACAACTGACATCACAGCAGTAGTGTTCGTACTACCTCACCACTGGGAGACATTACTACCACTGCCTCCCCACAAAGAAATGCAGAAAAACTCAATAGAACAAAGTACCCTCCCCCAATGGCCCACCATATTGATGTGCCGTGGAACTGCGTTCATGCCCGGGGATTGGCAGCAACCAAAGCGCTTCCCGTAACAAACCACTCCCTAGGAAACCTATATCAGCCTCGTGTCCCTCTGTGAGCACCCTTTCTCTTAAATACTAACAAAAACAAGCCATCTTTTAAGCTGTTTTCTGACTCTTCACACACCCAGACACTTAGTTTTATATTCCCTACACATGGTTATTCTATATATTTTTTTTAGGCCTGTATAACCTCAGAACATTCTCTGAGAATACCTTATTCACATTTTTATCTCACCTGATTTTATACCTCGCTCAATCATTACTCATCCTACCTTCTCACACCCAACATCTTTCAAATAGGCCATTAATACCACTCTCATTCTCTTACACTATAGTCTCACTTCCATATACCAAAGATGACACCAGCATACATACTCTCTCACGCAACCTCTTAGCGCACCTACCCCAACCTTTAGCATTTTCTATGGCTCTGATTGGCCCCCCAAATATTCTACCCTTCAAAATTTACTATATGTGGACTACCATTCACGCTATAACCTGTATACTTAAATATAGTATTTGCTCAAGAAGTACACCAAAGACTTTAATATCACACCTCACCCCCAAACAGCCTCCTTCCACTCTATCACGGTTCCTCAGCACAGGCTGTAGGATCTCCCTTAATCTCCTAAGCAGTCTAAGGGAGCTAAGATGACATCTGCTCCAGGCAAGCTATAAACAATATCTTATTTTTTTTCTGTATTTACTTTTTGCCTCTGCATGCATACCTTGTCAAACGCTTCAATCAACATTTCCAAATCCTCCCCCTCTCTATCTTAGGCACTAACACCAGCTCATCATGAAATATGCATAAGATCAGAATGACTAGCTTAAAAGCCCGTGGCAGCAGGGGAAAATTCCTTCTCAGGGAGGAAAGCTTATGGATAGTACAGTGTTTGACACCAACGAGCGAACAAAGAACCCTTTGTAACCTGCTCATATATAAAGAAAGACTAGACACTAATAAGTTGTACTCCCCCTGTACACCAATAGAAACGAAGGAACCGCCCACCGCCCATGGGGGTGGAGGGCAGTGTGGCCCAAAGTCTTACCACGGCTGAGGAATCGACCGAGGCTGACGGATGCACGAAAACATCCCCATAGATGGTCGGAGATTCGGGTCCATTGGTGGACAGCCGTTCTTTGTGGTCCCGACGATATAACTGCAAGTAATGGCGGTTGGCATAGATGGCGGAGCCCGCAGTCTTGATTTGCGACCACCATCTTGCCAGATTTGAGTAAAGTTATATACAGTTCCAACAGCGTTTAAAGGTAAGTTGCATAAACAAACAATTAATTTCACTATTTCAGCATCTAGGGATTGGAAGTTCTAGATTCTATTTCTAATTCAAGGACATTTAATTTGCATCAATGCATCCAAAACATCTGTATGGATGTGCTTGGTAAAGTGTTACTGAATCATGGTCTGTATTATGGCAGAACTTCATATTAAAGAGAAAGGAAACTGATTTAACCCATGTGGGTATTTTCACTTGTACACCGAGATGGAGAGTTGAAAAATGAATAAATAAAAGGAGCATGAGTTAAAAAAAAGGATTAAAGACAAAGAAAGAAACACAAACCTCATCAACCAGGGAGTGATATGTTCCAGGAACAAGTGGTATAAAGAACAAAGGAGAAGCAAAGGAAACAATTGGTTCTTGAAGGAGTTCAGCACAAATAGAGATGAAGCATTTTTACCTGCCTTAGACTCCCTTCTAGGGTGTTATCAGTCCTCAATATTTCTTTATTAATCAGTATTTAAATTTAATTTGTTGTTTGTGAGAAGTGAAGAAAATGGGTGGGTAAAAGGAATTGCTTTTAATTACCATAAATGCACATGAGTATCTTGAGTTTCATGATCAAAGTTTTACACACAAAATAATAGATTGTACTACAAGCATGTCTTTTTTTTAGGGGTTATATGCAGGACATACTATTAAAAAGACAAAAAAAATAACAAAAATGTATTAAAAAGAGGTTCATAAAATGAAAAGTTAGAAGTGAAAATGTGTGAAAGGTATATAACCAAGTATAATTGAGAAAATATATGGAAGGTATGCAACCAAGTATAGTTGAAAAAAAAACGAGTAAATATTTGTGCAGAATACTCCCACCATCCAATGAAAGAAACTATTTTGTCATGATGCTCATTAAATTAGAGAAAGTCTCTCACCTATCCGTTGTGTACACATGAGCACGTCCAGTTCCTGCAATTGGCATAAGGATGTCTTGCTCCAGTTGAATGGCCTCCAAGGTCTCGTAATCATCACTGCTAATTTAAAGAATTCAAAAGGTTTAATGTGAGTTTCAAACAGAAAGTGGAAGTGGCAATGCATACGCACAGTTTTGATCATAAGTTTAGATACAATTTGCTGCATATTCCAATTTGCAGTTGACATCTGTAGGATTGAGTAGCATCCTGGCCCCAATACCTGAACGACCCTCCCACCCCAATGCTTGCAGGAAGATCTGCAATTATATATCTTCTTCTACACATTTTCACCTTCTCTACAGATTTCTCCTTACAAACTTTCTGCATAATACAGCTTGTTACTATTGCACTTTAATTTTTTTTTAAAAAGTCCAAGCATAGTTTTTATGCATAGCCTGTTTGTGGGACAGGGACCACACCAATACCATCCTCTGGCATGTCTTAAAAAGTGACTAAGCCCAGTTATGGGGGTTGCTCTCACAGGCCCTTTAATGTTTGGCCGGTTAATCTATGTGAATCAAGTTGGTGTATGGTATGTGAGGTGGGAAAGAGGGAAATGGTAGTCAATGTTTTTAAAACAGGGATTTTGCACATGCTTTCTCTATGTGAGACAAACATGAAAGGAGATGAAGAGTTTGGCTGTAATGGAGTGTGATCAGAATGGTAGAAGTAAAGAGGATGTGCCTGTGCTTTGAATGAGTATCATAATGCAATGGTTGGATATGAATGCATAAAGTTGAGAATTAGGTGTGTGAAGGTGAGATTGCAAGGGTGAAATTGTATGTGGTTGTAGTGTAGGGATACTGTAATGATACAAGTGAAACTGAGAATAAAAGAGGTTCTGAAATGACTTGAGATGACTGGTGGATGGAAAACAGGGCAATGGAGATAGAAGATATGTATGGATGGATAGATAAAAGGATGAGAGATAAGTGGAACTTTTGGTACACTTGAAAAGAATGAAAATGAAGGAGTGATAGGGTTCTGTGTTGCAAGAAACCTGCATGAAAAATACGTTCTTTCATCACAAACATGTTCATAAATACATCCGGGTTATGCAAAGGAGAGGGGAAAGTTAAGAGTATGATCGATCTGTGTGGAGGAAAGAAAGAAAATATTGCGATGCATTTAGGTTATTGGGAAAGTTTGTGCCACTTTAAGAAAAAAAAAATAATTCAATTCTATAACTAACATTTTTTTCTATAACCATTTCCCATTTATTAGTTTAAAAAAAAGAAGAAGAATCGCTTTGTATAGAATATTAAGCTACAATGGCACACCTCTACATAATGAGTGACAAATGAGGACTAGGATAGCTTAGTTAGTCTATTAACTAGAACTAAGCTAACCTATTTAGGCTATCAACTAGACCTATGCTACCCTAGTTAGGTTATCACCACTGTTTAACAAGTTCTATGTGTTCAATCCTGCAAAAAATTCAAATACTCATTTCTGTTAATATGCTAAACTAGTCCTAGTTAATAGCCTAACAGGCCTAGTTTAGCTCTAGTTAATACTATAACTAGGCTAGTCACAGATAACCTAACTAGGTTATCCTGGTCCTAGTTAATAACCTAACCTAGTTAACCCCTCTCCAATAGGTTAGATGAGCCCCACAGAGATAGGGGGGAGGAGCACATATTCAAAGGTGCCCCAACTTTGCCGCAAGAAAATAGTTGGAGGAGAGCCCCTCCACCAGTCAGTGGTGCTGTTGAATTCCTTGCCAAGGTTGAACAAGGTTTCAATTATAGGGATGTAATACAAATTTTTTGAAAGCTTGTGACCAATAAGAAGAAAGTGAGGATGGTGGGCTTTATTCCAAGTCCAGCTGCTCCCACCTATCCTATTTCAGGTTTTGGGACTTTTCACATCTCCACACTGGGTGCATTAATGTTTGGGGTTTGCACCTGTGCAGCGACATACACTGATCAGAAGTTGCCCAATCACTCACCAAAGGCCTCAGCTCCAAACTGAGCAGCCAGAGAGAGAGAGAGAGAGAGAAAGGTGGATTTCCTTACTGGGTTGTACTAATCATTGACAGGATGGCCAGGATCTGGATCTGTTGTGGCAAACACAGAGATGGGACCCAAGACTTTTAGTTGGACTGGCTCCAGCAATGGATTAAAGCCCATCCGCCATAAGCAGTACAGCCTTATGCACATGAGAATGGTCGCAGGGAGGTAGTCAGCCCATCATATGGAGGAAAGGAGTTATTTGGGGGATAACCGATCTTCCCATTAATCGTGTCCCAATGTGCAGGATCCCTCAAATCCTGGCCTCTTGCAACCTGTAGGCATTAAAGGGCATTGTTTATAGAGGTTCCAAAGCCTCTCTTCTGACATGACATGAGGTAGCAAGTCAGGTCCTTAAGACTAGACAAAGGGTTGAGGGGGATGTGATTCATAGCAAAAGAAAGGGAATGTTGAGAGGGAACAAGGAGGAAGCACAAGAACTTCCTACAGCCCCATCAGAGAGTTCAAGTCAACCCAGGGATGAGGCTCAAATTTGCAATCAGGCTGGGATGTGCAGCTCCTCCGGTATAGCCTGCCTACCATAAGCAGTACAGCCTTATGCACCTGAGAACTGCTGCAGGGACACGGTCAGTCTTTTAACCTATCATATTTTAGGCATTTGCCTCCGAATGCTGAGAGAAGCCCTTTCTCATCTTTCTGCATTTGTTTCATCATGAAAAGTTTTGGGCCATAGGCTACCATGCTGGTCCAAAGCAGGTTGGTAGATAGGGGTCATCAGTGAAAGTAATTAACAGTTTGTTAGGGGAAGGGGGCTACATACGGAATCAAACCCAGGACATTTTGTTTTAAAATCCAGCAGTTACTGGGGTAAAACCAATTTTCCAATTAATCGTGCCCTAATGCAGAGAACCCCTCAATTCTTGGTCCTTTGTAACCTGCAGGCATTGCTTCTAGAGGTTCCAAAGCATCTCTTCTGACACATTATGAGGTAGCCAGTCAAGTCTTAGAGAAAATAGAGTGAATAGTGATAGAAAAAAGGGGCTGCTTAGAGGGCCAATAAGGAAGCCCACAAGATTCCCCAGTCCCCATCAAAGAGTTCCATTTGATCCAGTGAGCAGGACTTTTCCCTCTTTGCACTTGAACTGAGAGCACATGCTGCTCCTACATGTGTCAGATCTAAACGGAGTACCCTCATGCTGGGGTGATATGTGACGGAAGCTGCATGAGAATATGCTTGTGACCGTGTTGGTGTATGGGAGTGAGACTATGGTATGGAAGGAAAGGGATTGAGTGAGAGCAATGTAAATGGGCAATTGAAGAGGGATACTTGGTATGTGAAATAGAGTGATGAACAAAGATAAGAGATGTTTATTGTGTAAATGACCTTGTGACTGAGTATTCTGAGCTGATGTAGGCAAGTAAGAATGGATGGGAATAGACTTGTTAAAAGAATTTATGGCAGTGTGAGGGTGTGTGAATGAATGGTAAGATTGCACAAAAGGTTGGATGAGTGATGAAAAAAATAAGTGTTTGAGAGAGAAAGGGCTGACCAAAGGGCCAAGTGGATGGTATTGCTTAGAGGAAGGGGGTAAATCCCTGGGATGACCAGAGTGGATGGAAAAAAATCGGATTTTTTTTATTCAAATCATCAACATTAATTATTATTATATTTATAATAATTCTTAGCAATATTTTCTTTAATTTCTAGGACTTAATTTAGATTTATAAGTTCTAATTTCAGGAGTTGAAAGTTTCTCATTTAACTTGTTTATGGCAATGCCAGCAACAGTTACATATATGAATTAATAATTTTGTTTTAATCAAGGATTATTTGGGAGATACCAGTGTTAGTAACTGGTAACTTGCATATTTTAATCAGAATAGAAGTATCACATTCTTAATCGCTCTTTTACTTAGTCATGTATCATGGTTGGCAATAATTAAATCAAACTGATTTAATTAGTATTTAATAATTGATTTTTTTCTGTAAAAAATCATGATTTTATTTTTTAATCTACTTTTCTTTTTTAATTTTTATATGTTTTTTTTTATTTAGAAGTAAACAAACTAAAAGATATATGGTTTGAAGGTTTAGAAAAACTTATGGATAGCATTGGCACAACATAATTCCTTCATTTGGATTTTTGACACAACTTTCAGCCTGAACTGAAAGTTGTGGCTTTGAGCTTGATAACACATAAATGGGTAGGAAGAGAGTATTTTTTTGTAGTGGAAAAACTACCCCTCCCCCCACACACACATAATTGAAATGAAAAATGCACAAGAATTTATGATTCAATAAAAATAAACCAAATCAAAACGGACCCCAGAAAACAGGCCCCAACTTTTGATAGGCTTCATTTCTTAGTTCAACAAAACATTAAGAAATGAAGTCTATCCAAAAATTAAAGCCTTTTTTTAGGAGGAGGACGGGGGGTCACCCTGTATAAACCATGCATGCTAATGGGCAAAATTAGGTCTCCTACCTAAATATATCCTGCCTTGACTGATGAATCTCAGAGATGTGAGCGAATACTTCCGGAGAGCATATGTAAACACCGCAGTTGATTAATGCTGACACAAATGTTGAAGGCTTCTCTACATAATGAAGAATTTGATGTGTAGTTTTGTCTTCAACTGTAAATCGTAGTATTATATAAAATAGGTTAAGGTAACAAAAATATACAGAATTATAAACAGTTTAATGCACATATTCTAAATCCATGGAGAATGAAAGCAGAGAAGAATAAGATGGATAAAAAAGCCTGAGGAGAAAGACAAAAAGTAAGCTCCTCATCAATAGCCAAGGCCGGGGTTGGCATATATGGACTTGGGTGAGTATATTATAAACTTCCAGAAGCAAGTATAAAGTTGAATCACTTTGAAAGGTTAAATTAAAAAGAATATTTGCAAATGCTTTACCCATTTTCACAGAGTAATGTTGATCAAATGGAGACAATCATTTTCCCTACTCTTACTTCCTTCTCTTAGATCATAGGGCATTTAATTTAATAGAGGAGGCTGCTATCTGTCAGTACATCAAGTTGCATCTTTTCATTACTTGTATGAGTTATGTTATAGAATATAAAAATTTCCAATGTTGCAATTCTATATGAAGGGATCATCTTTACAGCAATTATGAGGAAGTTGCAAATGGAGCCTCTACAGTGAAATATAGGAGCTTTTTGGCAGTTGAAATCCAATATTGACTTCCCTCATTAAAATTGTTGCAAGAATATGATGAGTTAAGAGTAAAAAAAAGGAATATAATGCAGATAATTAAACTTAATGGAAGTTGTAAATAATATATATAACAAATAGAAGCAATCATTATCATCACAATTTAAGTATGAGGACAGCCTCACAGAAAGCGCATCCCTACTTAATTGTGGTAACACTGGACCTGCTACTGGCGAGCAATGAATAACAACTACGAAAATAAGGATCAGCATGCACCAATCGCACAAAACACAAAGCTACCTATCCTTTTCTCCATGCCATTGTTCTTTCATTGCAGTGGGGTGTTAAGCTATTGCCCCAATGTTGCACCAACCACCTTTCACTCAGGGATGATGAATCCAACATAAAGATCAGCATGACAACTGCTGGTAAGGTTGAAGCCACCATGGGCTGGTTTGTTTGTTGGAGTAGGGAGGAAGAGTATGTGTGTTTTTACACTAATCAGAGATCATTTAGGAACTTGGTCATCTCAGGGTAAGGGGGATCTGTTTCACCTTGAGGTATGTGGATATAACAATTAACAATGAGCAGGAACCTTGGAAAAGAGAAGATCGTGTCTGTTGTGCTGTGAAGAGGGGAGAGGAATGATAGCAGTATTGTAATTGGCTATGTTTGTCATGATCTTTGTAAGAACTATCTTCACCACCGAGGGGGAGGGGGGTCAACACAGGGCATCCACGAATCAGTGACCAAGACCTCTACATGCGCTGTCATTTAAGTCCCCTCCGGCCTGGGATTGAGCCTACTATCTCAACACTACTAGTACCAATGCCATATCCATTAGGAGGAGAGAGCTCTAGGGGTGTTATCTGCAGTCACATATTTGGTCAGGGTGGTCCACTGCATAGCCGAGTGGAAGTGCTGCTTTTGATTTGAGTGAATCAAATGTGCTTAGTCACCAGATGACATCCCAATTCAGGTTGACTTTACAGATGGTTGGGACCCCACATTAAACATCCACACTGAGAAATAAAAGGACTAAAAACTCATTGAGAGAAGATTAGTGACAAAAATACCATTTTTTTTTCTATCGTCAAGGTTCACTATAGGGTAAAAGGACTCAAGCATTCCCATCCACAAATCTACTCCATCGTGGTTAAGGTATATTTACTCTTTCAAATTTTTTTTTTCACTAAAAATAACTCTTACCCATTTGCTACTAAATCATCCTTCTCTCACTCAGGCAACCTAGCCAAGTAGAAACACTGCTTCCAATTTTAGGGAAGTTAAGCCACATTGGATATGGAGTCAGAATTCAGGCTGACCTCATGGGAGCTGCCACACCCTATAGTGCAGATTGCACGATAAACTAAGTATTGCCTGAAAAATAAAGACTCAAAGCAAGTATAGATCAATGGCAACACTCCTACCAAAGAATCTTTCGCTTCTCACCGCCAAAATGAGCATTAACTTACCAATTGATCCATAGCAAATTGACTGCTGCCTTGTAGCTTCAGTGCCCATCACAGTAATGAGTGATCTTTGTGGAAGGTTTCGGTGGAAGTGCAGCATTTCTCGCAGTGGAAATTCACCACAGACATCACCATTCAGAATCAAGAAGGCATCTGGATTTCCAGACTTAATTTGGTCGCGGAAATGATAAATCCCTCCCGCAGTTCCCAAAGGTGCATATTCCTGAAGATATCTTTTAAGAAAAAAAAAAAACTATTAGCAAGAATCTTGATTTTTTTAAAGTATTCATCTGGTGACGGCCACTGATAGCATAAGTCACTGTAATAATGAATTGAGTTCATTAATAAGCTACATTAAAAAAAAGCAAAACAGCAAATAGATAAAACAAACAAAATTAAAACATAAAAAAAAAAAGGCAAGAAAAAGGAAGCATGCTCTATCTTCGGGAGTAGGCCCACCTCACTCCAGCATGGTCCCAACACAAAAGTGACAAAATGGAGGCCAGCCAGCTCCAGAAAATTGTACAGTCAAGAAGTTTGCATGCACGAATCCATCTCTATCACAAGGGACAAGCGGTAGCAACCCTGCATTTTGTGAGTTGCTATAAATCAAGATCCGATCTCTAAACTGGGCACATGTTACCTTCCATACTGAGCAGTGTAATGCAACCAGCTCACAATGAAGACAGACACAGTGCTGGGTAGAGCCCCCACTGACTTCAAGCAGAGGGCATAACCAATAGAAGCTGACCTCCACTTCAGACTTTGAGCTATCCATATATACTGGCATGGATTCAGCATGACAAAGTGTGCTCCAAAATGGTTGAATATGCCCAGCAATGTAGAAGCTTTGGGAGCAGAGACATAGTGACAAATAGTCAATGGTGGCACCCTGGGCAGAACCAGAGGCACGACCAGCCCAAGAACTACACAAGCTCTCAAAGGGGTTTTCCAGCAATAAACCCAAAAGGCTTAGGGCATGAATGACGTCTCTCTCGGTTGCAAAGGCATCATCAAGATTGGCTGTGGATACAGTCAGAGCAGTGGCGACTGAGGGAGATGCCTGCCCTGAATGTACAAGTGCATAATGCATTGTGTACGGCAGGGAGCAAGAAGCATTTCCCCAACATTGACAGGCTCACAATGGGAAATCTGTAGAAAGCACTGGTCGCCAGGCAGATACCAGAGTGGTGGGTCAAGTCTACCTTCCACAATACACGCATCCATAGTCAAGCTTTGAATGAACAAACAAGCAGTGGAAAAGCAAGGAGGTAGTCTTATCAGGATACCATGAAAACAGGACAAGGGAAATGGTACAAATCCACCACTTCTAGATAAACCCCATTTAGGAACAGTCTGGATGGGGTGGAGCAGTGGATGGTGACAGAAGTGCACTACTTTAGTCTTGGCAAAGGAAAACCCAAACCTCAACCTGCAGTTCAATGACTTTTGGAGTCAACCTTTCGAGGTTGACATCTTGGCTACACCAAAAGGTAATCTATGTAGAGTGTAGCAGGAACATCTTCCAGCAGCACCGAGGTGATACTGTCCCAATTTAAAGCCGACAGAAAGCAACCTGAATCCATCATGGCATTGGGAGATTGGTCCATGCTAATAGTTGTGGTGCAATGGCACACAACTTTAAGTTCCTCTAAGCCATCTCCCATCTTCTTTGCCAAGTAGCCCAGATTCCTGCCATGATATCGGTGTGAGGAAGAGAGAAACACGTTTGTCTGGTCACCCAATCCTGGAGGACTCTTTGGCTCCTTCGCTGGCACGCTTATTAGAGTGTCCCAAAGTCATATAAGTGAAAATCAACTTGGTGGTATCAATACCAGCACACTTCGCCCTTGCTCGTACACGTGTGGAAATGATTCAGAGAAAGTTTCATAAAAATCGGTCCATATTTTCTGGTAGCAAAAAATGATTGTTTCTCTAGAGAAAACATCACGAAAGAGAGATAAAGGCAGAAAACTGAAGATAATTTATTCAAAGACGAGGGTCAGAGACAAATGATAACACAGAACATCAGCTAATAAGTATCGGATCCCGGAAGAGCCCCTTCACCACCTCTTCGGCTGTCTTAGACGTCCTTGACCACCTTTGTCTTTTACAGCACCGCTCGTGTAGGGAGCGGGACTGTCCTCAGGAGGAACTGCGTCTGTTCCTCGCTCTCGATCCGCTGACCGAGGAATCGCTTTACGAGGCCTATGCCACGCTCGGCCACGTCGTTGGTCACATGGAGGGTGGCAACCCGCTTCTGGGCCAGCTGGTACAGGACGTTGGATGGCCAGATCACCACATTTTCGTCGAGGAAGGTCTGTTCTCCCAGAAGGCCTTTGATGAGGTTCGACGATCGGACCGTTGCCCAGGTGGAAAGTGGCTCTTGCAGGTTAAGATTCTTTCCTTGAAGTCGTCGTGAGCTGTTCTTTAATTCCGGTTGTATCTTCATGTCCTGGACGATGGCGATCTTCTCCCTCTCGTCTAGTCTCTCGTCGAAGAGCGCGGGCCCGATCGGGTCATCCGACAGGTACCACAGGTGTCGGCGCATGACATGGTCGGCGACAGCGGCCACGCTCTGATCCCCGTAGTCCGCGATGTCTTGGATGAAGTCCCTGTCGTTCTTCAGGGCGTAGGCGGCAATGGATGCTTTGTTCCAGTACTTGATGTACACCATTGCCACGAACAACGACATTTGCATCATTCCCTTCTCTTCCCGAAGGGTCAGTTCGAGCTGATCGGCGAAGAGCGTGATCTTGATGGCCTAAATCCCTTTCGCCATCCAGTGGGCCATGTGGTAAGCGCCAGGAACTCTGAAGAACTTTGGCATGTCACCAGGAACGCGAGACAGAGCTGGATCAGCTCTTGGTAGTCTTCGCGAGGATGAGATTCAGCTTCCAAGAGCTGGCGCAGGAGGTTGGTCATGGACTGCCGTCGGGTGTCCTGCTTAGCCGATAAGGAGTGGGTGTCCAAGGGCTTGGCCTTGCTCTGGTCAATAAATGGCCATCATGTCTGCAGCTTCTTGAAGAGGGCAATGTCCGGGCCAGAAGAAGGACCATGGCAGCATTTGAAGACGTCCTGCAGCACAACCTCATAGACATGGTTGCTGCTACAAGAGTGAACATGAGGTAAAATTAGAAGGAAATCAGGCTTTGTTTAAGGTATGCCACGCAGCAGCAATGTTTCAACTATATTGTGAATCGTGGTGATCATCAATTCCTTGAAGAATCCAGCGCATGATGCCCTGGTTGCCTCTGGTGTGAAAGTAAATACTGTAAAATTTTATTTAATTTTGCCCATATTTACTGGTAGCATGAATTGTCTACTTCGTGTATTTTGAGTGATATTGACGACTTTAAGAAATGATGTTTTTTCTGCTCTTCCTCAGATAGCTGAAACGCAATGGCACGTGCTCAGCAATCACAAGATACGCTTTTTGATGTGGACTGTTCTGAGAGCTTTCCCGGGAACAGGCTGCCCTCTCGGAAGGAAGTGTTGTGGTCGTGTTCTTGTTCTACTATGTCAATAAGAAGGGGTTTGTCATGGCAGCCGCTGGCTCCACCACCACCAAGATCCTCGACGTCTGGAAGAAGGCCAACATTCCAACTTCTGACCCTTCTTACGTCAAGAAGAAAGTCATGAAGCTTTTCAGCGGCTTCAAAACAATCAAGAAGCTGAAGAATCGCACAACAGAGACAGAGGTGGCAAATCAAGGGATTTTCAAGGACTCCTTGGAAGACATCCTCGATGTGGCCCACACAGATGCCCTGACCTAAGAATACCAGAGGAGGACAAGGAGTTCCTGAGGTCCCAACGTGAAGACAGGATGAACTCTTCAATGGCTGGGGTCGACCAAACCAGTGAAGAAGCAGGAATGGGCCTGGCTGAATAGGAAGCGAGAGGACGATCGACGAGAGAGGAAGGCCGCAGCTGTGTCTTCCACGCTGACGAAGGATGTCGCTCTTGAGACATCTTCGGGGTCGTCATCGTCGACCTAATATGATGATACATTCCTGGGTCCAACGCCCGCAAAATCACCTTGTCGCCTTCCAGCAAACAAGTTAAACAAGGAAATGACCCTCTCTTGGGATCGGGACAACTTGTCGGTTTGGGCTGTCACCTCTTCATTTGCAGCGACTGCCATCGCTCTTGGCCACAACATCGACGAGCTGACCCTATCCTGCTCCTCTGTTCACCGCGCTTGAGTGAAGAACAGAGAGGAGATCGCGGCTTCACTGGCCTGGGGCACGGAAGTACTCTTGGTCCTCCACTGGGACGGGAAGCCCCTCCCTAATATCACGGACGGCAAATCACTGGAGGAGAGGATCGCAGTCTTGCTCACTGGGGAGGACACAGGTGAACTCCTGGGCGTCCCTGTTTCCGCTGACGGAACAGGAAGAGCCTTGGTCGAAACGGTCTTGAAGCTTGTCCGGGAGAATGGCCTGGAAACTCGCATCATCGGCATTGGGTTTTACACCACAGCGTCCAATACTGACCTCGTGCAATGGGCGTGTACGCAGATCGAGCGGGAGCTTCACTCACATATGTGAGTGAAGCTCCCGCTCGATCTGCGTACACGCCCATTGCACGAGGTCAGTATTGGACGCTGTGGTGTAAAACCCAATGCCGATGATGCGAGTTTCCAGGCCATTCTCCCGGACAAGCTTCAAGACCGTTTCGACCAAGGCTCTTCCTGTTCCGTCAGCGGAAACAGGGACGCCCAGGAGTTCACCTGTGTCCTCCCCAGTGAGCAAGACTGCGATCCTCTCCTCCAGTGATTTGCCGTCCGTGATATTAGGGAGGGGCTTCCCGTCCCAGTGGAGGACCAAGAGTACTTCCGTGCCCCAGGCCAGTGAAGCCGCGATCTCCTCTCTGTTCTTCACTCAAGCGCGGTGAACAGAGGAGCAGGATAGGGTCAGCTCGTCGATGTTGTGGCCAAGAGCGATGGCAGTCGCTGCAAATGAAGAGGTGACAGCCCAAACCGACAAGTTGTCCCGATCCCAAGAGAGGGTCATTTCCTTGTTTAACTTGTTTGCTGGAAGGCGACAAGGTGATTTTGCGGGCGTTGGACCCAGGAATGTATCATCATATTAGGTCGACGATGACGACCCCGAAGATGTCTCAAGAGCGACATCCTTCGTCAGCGTGGAAGACACAGCTGCGGCCTTCCTCTCTCGTCGATCGTCCTCTCGCTTCCTATTCAGCCAGGCCCATTCCTGCTTCTTCACTGGTTTGGTCGACCCCAGCCATTGAAGAGTTCATCCTGTCTTCACGTTGGGACCTCAGGAACTCCTTGTCCTCCTCTGGTATTCTTAGGTCAGGGCATCTGTGTGGGCCACATCGAGGATGTCTTCCAAGGAGTCCTTGAAAATCCCTTGATTTGCCACCTCTGTCTCTGTTGTGCGATTCTTCAGCTTCTTGATTGTTTTGAAGCCGCTGAAAAGCTTCATGACTTTCTTCTTGACGTAAGAAGGGTCAGAAGTTGGAATGTTGGCCTTCTTCCAGACGTCGAGGATCTTGGTGGTGGTGGAGCCAGCGGCTGCCATGACAAACCCCTTCTTATTGACATAGTAGAACAAGAACACGACCACAACACTTCCTTCCGAGAGGGCAGCCTGTTCCCGGGAAAGCTCTCAGAACAGTCCACATCAAAAAGCGTATCTTGTGATTGCTGAGCACGTGCCATTGCGTTTCAGCTATCTGAGGAAGAGCAGAAAAAACATCATTTCTTAAAGTCGTCAATATCACTCAAAATACACGAAGTAGACAATTCATGCTACCAGTAAATATGGGCAAAATTAAATAAAATTTTACAGTATTTACTTTCACACCAGAGGCAACCAGGGCATCATGCGCTGGAGTGTGCATCACCATCTTGAATTTTCTGCGACACCCTTATTCCCAGCAATTCTGACATGTCCATGAACCCAGCATATTTAATATCCTCAGTCTATCTACATATTCAAGGTGCATCAGAGAAGGCATCATCTTTGTTGTCCTTTTTTGCACTGACTCTACCAGGTTGATATCATGTCTAAAGTGTGGGGATCATGCCTGTATACAAAACAAGATGTGGCCTAACATACATGTTATAAAGTTTAAGGATAGAACCTCCATACCTTTGTAACTTACATTTCTCTTAATGAAGCCCAAAACTATTTTTTGCCTCAGGTACACTGCTTAGAAAACCTGAGTGACTTATCTATTACTACTACTAAGTCTTTTTCATCCTCTACTGAGTTCAGCCAATGCCTATCTATTTCCTAGCTAAATTCTCTATGATCTTTTCCCATGTGTATACTTTGCATTTTTTTAAGGTTTAAAGTCATCTGCCACTTATGTATACAAGCAAATAAATTCTTTAAGTTAGTCTGAACCTTTAAAGTTACCCTCAACTTCTTTTACAGACTACCATTTTGGTGTAATCTGCAAAAATCGCTTGACTGCTCCTTTGTCAGCCAACTCTTTGACAGTCTTCTAAGGAGTAGTTCATGAGTTCCCTCACATAAGCCACCCTTTTCACAAAATTTATAGTAGAGTGCATTGCTACCTGCACAAGTGAACCTGTGAATGTCAGGAGAGTACTAATAATGGCTGCCCTTGAAGAATCCACCTCATTTGCTCTAAGGTTTCCATCTGAGAAACAAGTGACCTTCAGCTCTCTACAAATCAGTCTAGCTAGTGCTATGTTTTGATGGAACATGTGACCTTTGGCCAAAATGCTGCTATCAGTGGAGCAAATAACTAAGCAGAGGTTGAAAATGCAAGGTACTCTCTCAATGAGGGGCCCCAACATCATTGAGGCTCCACTTACCATATTAACAACTTGAGTTTTTGTCTTAGTCTGGCCAGGGACCTCCATGCCTAAAGATGCCTTGGGACCAAACATGCCAATTGTGGCCTGGTCAGCTGCCAGAGCAGCAGAGCCGCAGAGAACACATCCATCCATCCACAGAAAGGGAGGAACCCATAGTCTCTTTAACACTTCTTGTTCCTCCTCTTTTTATGGAAGGAGGGCAGGGAGAGAGCCTTTATCTCTCCAACCCTGGAAGAGGCCCCAAGGCAGGATGTGCTAGCTTCAACCATGTCCTTCTCCCAAATTGGGAAATGTGGGGCAAACATGGGGGACACCAACTATTTTTTCTTCATCTTCCCATGAGCAGCAACCTTCTCCCTTTATCCCCTCTGCTGTGGAGCTTTTCAATGGTAGCATCTAAAATTCATGCCTTTTAGGGGAGAGCTACAATTAGGTTCAAATCTCGTTGTATAATAAAGTAGTTGAGTGATGTTATTTTTATCTTGATAGTCTAACTAAAAGTGATGAAATTACATAGCTTTTCTATTTGTTTACATAAACTATATTCTAATGGCAGAGAATGATGGCACAACAACCCAACTCCTCATTTGGACTTGGAGTCATCTGTGTACCTTATGGAAGCATGTTTCAAGAAATACAAACAATGCTCCAGGGGCTGTAAAAGATGTAGGACTTAAGGCATAGTAACAAACATCTAATGGTTTTATCTTTGATGAATTGTAAGCAACTTGCCAATACTTAAAGTATTCCTCACCTTATTCTCATATTATATGTCGCAATCATATCAGCAACAAATGAAGTTAGTTGATTTGCAGGAAAATATCCTAATAATATAATTTCTTGCAAATCTGGGACTTTTGCACATGCTTCAATATGATGTTGAACCATTGGCAAACCAGCAACAGAAAACAGTGGTTTGGGCACATCGAGGGAGAGTGGTCGAAATCGAGTTCCTGCAAAATTAAAATATAACAAAATGTTATTCACTTATGAGGAATAGAGCTAAGAGGACCATCAGAGTTTGACTGACACACGCCTGCTTCTGCTGCTACCAGGATTGCAGAGACAGCTTAACACATTCAGACATGCATGACAATCAATTGCACAATTAAGGCAAAATCTATAAATACAATGAAGGCTTGATCTCTGGTAAAACGCAACTTGGTGGCAGAGTTCAATAATGCTGCCAGCATATGGGATGGACCTTACCTAGGGCCAATTTTTTTAGGGAATATAACTATATATTAGGGTGGACCTCAAATTATAGTGAAAATCAAATTTTTATTTTTTCATTGGTGCTCATTGCTTATTCGTTGCTGCTACAAGAGTGAACATGAGGTAAAATTAGAAGGAAATCAGGCTTTGTTTAAGGTATGCCACGCAGCAGCAATGTTTCAACTATATTGTGAATCGTGGTGATCATCAATTCTGGTTAGACAATTCTCTCAGTTGCCGAAGCATGATGTGTTATGACGTCCTTCATTTCGTTAGCAGGTGAACATGGCTTCTTTTAAAAGAAAACGCTGGTCTATACTGTTGGTTCAACTCTGGAGAAAATCCCAGAAAGCCGCCTTCCAACAAGCCATCAGGTAATTCAGATTTCTTGGGACACAATGGGAGGGCCTTTAGTTCTGATTCTATGAGGTTATGTCTACTTTGTTTTCTCACTATAATTTAAGTTTGCTTATTTCCTGCATTATTATACTAGTAACATAATACTCCTGCATTGCATAAACTGTCTCATCCTGTTTCTTGACTGGGCATCGTTGCTGGATGAAATAACTAAGTAATTAATTATAATTTTTATTGTGTGTCTCTGTTGATGGCCATTTGTCCACTCTGTTGTTTTTCTCAATTGTGCCCCAAAGAGTAGCAAGCTCAATAGCTCATTAGTGGGCTTTCAATACATATGCACTATAGTGTAAAAATGTGTGCTTTGTTTTTAAAATAAATATACTGTTTGTATCGAAATAAAGTTGAATTTGAATTTGAATTAGTTTTTCCTGGTCTTGTAGCAACCCTTTCCTTTCATCTTTCCAGGTACTTCAGCAGTAATACCACCACCTGAACATGGGGACACCAGGGTCCACTATGAAGTGTGCAGCGGCGATGGAGACAGTGCGTGAAGTGCTAGGGATCTGGGAGAAGGCTCAAATAAACTATGGAGGAGAGGAACATTGTTTGGAAACTGGAAGATATGGTTGGAGAGTGGGAGCTCTTGAAGAAGCACAAGAAGAATCAGATGGCCAACCAGAAGACCAAAGAAGCCGCTTTCCAGGGGAAGATTGATTCCCTCTTTTACATCAAACACAAAGATTGGAACTCCCTGATCAAGATTCCCGAAGACAAAGCCTTTCTCTTGGACCAGGAAAGCCAGCGCAAGGGATATATGGGTCTGGAGGACAAAGAACACACAAGAGCAGAGAGGGAGCGGCTGGAGAGAGCTGAATGACATCAGGCACATCGAAAGGCTGAAGCACAGCGGCAGGAGACCTCCAGCAAGGCCGTCGTGGTCCTGTCAAGCAGTTCATCCTCCAACACATCCTGCCCTTCTCCACTGAAGACCCCTCATCGTAGAGCAGACCCAAGCCAAATTTGCTCCGCTCCTGGTCCATCGACGGCACCTTCAGAGTGCCCCAAGTCCATAGTCACCCCTGAGATCACAGCTGTTTTTGACAGAACAAAAACTAGGGCTCAAAATGCTGTTTACATCTTGGCAGCCGCAGCAGAAGCCCTGGGAGGAGCTGCAACTGCTGCAAGTGACCTCGGCATTCAAGGATGCATCATCGGAGCACTACGGTATCCTCCACCAAGGATCAATTAGCAGCGTGCCAAGGGATGGATCTCACCGTCCATTGGGATGGAAAGATCCATCCTGATGCCACAGCTGGAAGTGGAATGGTGGACCGACTGCCTATCTACATGACGAAAACAGGTATTCCTTGGAAGGGGAATTCCGCCCAACTTCTTGGTGTTCCTCAGCTCCCTGGAGGAGGAACTAGTGAGGCACAAGCGGAGGAAGTGGTGTCAGCGCTGCGGGAGTGGAACCTGGAGGAGAATGTCATGGCTTTGTGCTTCGACACAATCTCATCAAACACAGGGTTCTCCACGGGCTGCTGTATTTGACTAGAGAGACTGCTCAGCCACGAACTTTTGTACTTCGCATGTAGTCACTACGTCCTCGAAGTTGTGGTTGGGCATGTCTTGATGGCCCTTCACGGGTCCTCCACTAGACCAGACATTCTTCTTTTCAATAAATTTAAAGATCATTGGGCTTTCGTGGACCAGGAAGACTACGAGGATGGATGGAGCGACCCGAAAATATGAAAAGCGTTTGAAACCAACAAGGAAGCCATGGAGAGTACAAAAGCATTCATTGCTAATGAACTTTATTGAGCTTATGCTCATCTTCCTCGGGGGAACTCCAGGTCGTGGGGTGAAGTTCCCCAAGCATGAACCAATTCACCATGCTCATTGGATGGCGAAGTGTCTGTACTCCCTCCACATATTCCTGTTCTGAAAACAATTCCAACTGACAGCTCGAGAAGCGACCATCATCCGCGAGTTCTCCTTATTCTGCAGCCTGGTGTACTGCCGAGCTTGGTTCCTGGCCACGAGCCTGACAGACGCACCATCAACAATCTCCGGTTGCTGCACGATCTGAATGCGTTCCGTACCACCAACGAGACCGTGGCAAAGGCAGCATTGACTGCTTTCAAATGCCACTTGTGGTACTTGACACCTCAAATGATCCCTCTGTCCCTCTTCAGCAACAATGTTGACCCCAGCGAAAAGTCAAAGATCGTCCATGCGATGGAAGTGACGGGAGGGGGTATCGTCGGGAACACAAAGCGGCTTAAGATTGAGGGAAAACGAAACTCCCCAATCCCTCAGCGAGTTGGCCAACATGACCAGCACCCGCTTCTTTGACATGGTCAGACTAGATAAGACTTTCCTTGGTATGGACCCTGTCTCCTGGAAAGAGGATAAATCATTCCACTCTGGCCTGCGTACCCTCCAGGGAATGAATCCCCTCAATGATGTGGCGGAGTGCGGCGCGGTGTGAAGCTGATTGAGGACTACAATGCCTCGATCACCAAAAACGAAGACCAAAAGCAGCTCCTACTTCAGCAGATCTCCAAACACAGCCGAAACTTCCCCAATCCCAAAAAAGGGTACTGTTGTCATGAAGAAATGAGGGGGATTTTATTGTCTCACATGTGAGAATGCACTCCTGTTTCGATTGAATAAATGCAGAACGTTCATTTTTCTTTCATTTCCGAAATTTTTAGCAAGAAACAAGTGTCATAAGTGTACTTTCAGTTCATTTTTGGAACTTTAGTCATGTGTGGTTGGTATTATACAGAAGGCTGAACATTTCCTGTCCCATGGCATACCCTAACTAGTATTCGATTGCAGAGAAATTTTAGCTGGAGGACTTTTTCCAGAAGTGGCATCTATAGAGCAATGAGCACCAATGCCATCATCATCTTTGAATTTCGGGACCACCCTACTATTTATATATATATATATATATATATATAATGTTAAACTGCAACGATGACAGAAAACAATGGAGATACTTATTGGCACCTCCCCCCTATCTCTCTTCTGCAAGGTGGACAACCCCTAGGAAATCCACCACGACCCCTGAGTGGGTCCATTGATCATGAAGGCATGAGATATTGCGTGTAGTGCATGTTTATGAGTTTTGGGTAGTCTATAAAGTAGATGTTTGATATTGTCTGGGCTTTGGTTTCATCTGGTGCATGTTAGTGTTGGAGCAAGGTTTATTCTGTGTTTGTATTGTTGGAGTGACCCGACCTAAGTTGAGATAGGATTACTCTATGTGTGAATATAGTGATTTCTCTGATTGGTTTATTAAGGATAGGGCTCATTTAGGATGTTGTTTGGAGGTAGTGTGTGGTGTTTGATTAGGTTGGGGTTTAGTGGTGGGGGAGGGAGGTTATTGTAGGGGTATCGTAAGTAGTGTGCTGAGGCTTTTTTCTTGAGTCTGGGTGGCAGGGGCTTTGTTGTCATATGGTGGTTGGGGTGGGGATAGGTCAATGCTCTGCTTGAAGTGTTGGGTTCCAATCATGTCTAAGGTGTATTTTGCTTGGGAGAATTTTTACTTAAGCATGTAGGCGTGGGATGGGTGTGCTGCATGTACATCCTGTGATTGTTCTGTGTGAGATTTGGCTGTGTTTGGGTGCCATGCTGGTGCTGTGTAGTTGAGGGTGGTGGGGATGAATTGTTTGTATAGAATGATGAGAGGCTCTTTTTGTTAGCCAACTGTAATGTTTAATAGTGCCTTGAGGGCATTGATTTTATTTGTGACCTTGTTTGCAATGTTTGTTGCAGTGTCTAGTGTGAGTGTTAAAAAGTTGTGGTTGTGGGATGTTATGTAGGAATAGGTTGAATAGTTTGGGTGAGAGAATGGCTCCTTATGGGACATCATTATAGAGTGGTTGAGTCTATGATTTAAGGGTTTGGTGGATGACTTTGGCTTGTCTGCCAAAGATGAAGTTTATTATCTACTGTTTGTCATTGTTGAGGAGGTTGGTATTCAGGATTTTGTATGATAGGATGTGTTTTGGTAGTGTCAAAGACTGGTTGAAGCCATTGATTATGAGTTGTTTGAGGTTGGTGAGGAAGGTCATGTTTGACATGCTTTCCTGAAACTGTGCTGTGTCCAAAACAGACGTATATTTGTATCGATTCTTTGGTGTATTAGTTTTTTAAGTATTTTTTATTAGTGTACCCACTTACTTTGTGGCCCCTGGGTTCTCTTCAGTCAAACCCTGCAGCACTCAGGAATGCTACCACAGCAAGGAGTCTTCTCCAGAGGTCTCCAAGTAAAGTGACATGATAGTAAGAACTAAGGTGTTTGAGAGAGGGGCAGGTGAGGATCAGATGAGTTGTGCCATCTGTTAGTTGTGAGTTGCTGTGAGGGCAGTCAGGGTCAAGTCTGTTTTTGTATTTATGTAGTGAGGGGTGGTTTCCTGAGAGAGACTGGTTTGGCAATCCAGAATGGTTTCTAGAAGGTGGATATAGGTTGAGATGCATTAAAGTAGGGCATTGTTTGTCCACTGTCCAAGTGCTACATGGGTGAAGTGGGTGTCTAGGTTTGTATCGTGTTGGGGGAGACTCTTCCCAGTAGTTGGGAGTAGTGGGAAGTGAGGTTAGTCCTAAGGTCTCTGGGAATGGATAGTGTGCACAGTAGTGAGATTGGCAGTAAGAGCTGGCTTATCTTGGGCGATTTGTAGGGTTTGAGTATGGGTATGATGTGGGCTAGTGTCAAGATTTAGGGGACTGTGTTGGTAAGCTAGGAGTGGTTAAAAATTTCTGTGATGGCTGTGGTGTTTGAGACAGATGTTAGCTATTTTGTCTGGACCAGTAGCTTTAGAGTTTTAAGCAATTTGATGGTTTATTGGACGTTTTCGCTGGTAAAGGGGTTTGCTTGGTCTTTGTATGTGTGCATTTTTTATTTTGTGTGAATTTCTCTGTATATTTAGAGGAAGCTAATATTTGAGTAGTGCTTCATGAGAATGTTACATTAAAAATATACATATATTACAGCCAAGTTTTTATTAGTTCTTGCATGTTCTAGGTCTTATATTAACCCTTTATGCCCATATGTGATGAATTTTTCACATAGAAAATAAAGGCTTATAGCTAGAGAAATTACATACGTGAAGTCTAGCAGGAGAGAGTGACAAGTATGACATGTTCTGTTTAAGTTCACACAAGGGTTGCATCAGATTGGCATGCAGCTTGCCACTAATTATTTACCACTTAATAGAAACAAAAATGTAATTAACATGTTTTTCATTGGTAAAAATTAATTCAGGAAATAAAGGGTTAAAAACTCAATATGACAAGCCTGCTGGGTTGATGGCTGATAGTGCAGTCTTATGAATGAAGATTATAAAATGGTAGTTGCTTTCATGGATGTTAGCTACTCTGAATGGGATGACCTTGGATAAGGTTTTAGCAGCTTTTCTCATCCTTTACTTTATGTTATAGGCAACAGTGGATTTTAGTGAACCAGGTTTTTTATTGCTCCTAATTGTAAACCTTTGATGGTGGTTGGTTAATTTTTTTATACTCTAGTTTCTTACCTTTTTGCGGTCCCCCAATTAATATCACAGCTTTTAACATGATGCACCGATTTTAAGGTCTTTACCAGATATGAATACCAGTTACTTATACACCTTAGTTATAAATATAATCATAAAGTTAGAAATTTTTTGTGTGATTGAATGAGCTGTTAAATTTCCTTCACTGGTTTTAATGAGGGTACTCAGAATGATTTTTTCTAGGTTCAGGTTGTTATACCACCATTTGTTTCGGGATATGGCATTAAAGTTCCTGTAAGAGGAGATAATAGAAATTAGTTTTGGGCCATTTTTGACTACCTCTGTCTTATTCTCTTCCAAGTGCTTACAAAAATCTTTTTGTTACCCCATTCCTCCATCAATATTCACACTTAGGCTTGAATTTAGCAGCCCTCAATCTAACTTGGAAATTTGTTCTTTGGCACCAATGTCAATAGATTCCCCCCCCCCCCCCGAGTATCTTCTCACATCTCTCTTTCAATTGTCATCCTATTGCTACCAACCAAGTTCCAGCCGTTTGGGGAGTTCGATCAGAGATTGGTCACATACACAAAGAAGAAATCATCATTCCATCAGATTGCCCCTAGAGGGCACAAATGCATGTCACAAATAACAGAAAAGAAAAGGTTGGTCATAGACTACTTTCAAACTATGAATATATTTACCTACTTCAATGCCTACCCACTGCTGAACGTTAAGGATCTTGTCAATAAGATTTGGGGCTATCAGTTCTTTAGCATGATCAACTTGCATAGAATGTACCACTGCATCCCTTTATACTGAGAGTATAAAATCTTCACTGCTTTTGAGGTGAAGAGACGAGTGTAGGGTGCAGTGTAAAGCATTTCAGTCAGATCACTATTTACACTAGACTAATAAATGTGTAATAAAAAGTGCTGCCAGCTTTTTAGGTTTACTCACTCTCAATTTGCCAGTTATTTTAGATTATTTATCCAAATCTGCTCTTAATTTTGGGTGGTCAGAAGGCAAAATTGTGGCTTTTTGTGCTTTCAAGTTGCTTATACTATAAGATGAACAAAAATTCAAGGTTGGATTGGGGGTACATAGGTAGAAAAGGTTTGTATAGTTTCACAAAATGGTAATTTGAAAATTAAAGGTTAGGTTAGGTATTTTTTAAGTGATTAAGAGACATATATGCTAATGAGTTGAGAAGGTTAGGTACATTAGCTGGTTTTTCATGTGATAGTATGGGGAAGTTGGTTGTTTTATCATTTGTTAATGATTTTCTTGATAAAATATCCAGTGAATTACAACAGATTCATGGTCTGATGGTCTTGATATGAATATGAGTGATATTTTATCAAGAGCAAGAGTGATAACAGCAAATAAGGGTGAGGCTGTAGCTGCAGCACTAAAATCTTTTGGCCCGCCTACTCTCAAACATGAGAATAGTGAAAACAACAATAGTCATGATTTAAAGGATATTGCTTCAATTGTGGAGGGCCAGATATGGCAAAATACTGTAACAAAGGGCGTAAAGAAATCATGTTATCGATGTGGTAAGCCCAGACATATAGCATCATGATGCAATCAGGGAAAGGAGCGCCAGGTGACTTGTGCACCAGCAGTCACCCAACTAGAGGATTAAGGGGGCTTTCATTACCAATTATATTGATGGTGAAGTGAACAGAAGTATTGTTAAGGCATTGGTTGATACTGGGTGTATGGTAACTGTTGTAAGCTCAAAAATTGTTGGAGACTGTGCAGGATAAACTTCATGATGGCTTTTGATTGCTCAAAAATGAAATTTCAAGGGAGATGTCTGGTGCGGATTGAAATATGAGTTAAGATTGACATTGAAGCTGTAGTGACTAAACAAATCTTACCTAGTGTTGAGGTAGTGTTGGGTATATATGTTGTTGATAACATGGGTGGTATGGTAGTTGCAAGTGGAGCAGCAGAGTTTGGAGTCAAAAGCTGTTTCGCAATTGCTGAGAATCAGTACACAAACCAGAAATTTCATGATTAGATGAGACTTTTGAAGTAATTAAAGATGAAGACTTTAATGCTATATTTGATGGACAATATTAGACAGTGGAATGGTGCTGGAAGTCTAGTCAACCAGTTCTCACTAATGAAAGAGAATAGTTTGAGGAGAGTTAACAGGGTGACAAGAAACAGGGTTTTGAAGAAGAGGTTGAACGTTGGATTAGATAAGGTATTCTAGTACCTTGGAAAGAAAACGTAAAAATGGGTATTACACCCTTGCTAGCTGTTGAACAGCCTACAAAGAATAAAATAAGACCTGTATTAGATTTTAGAGAACTGAATACACATGTGAGTTGTCATACAGGGGATGAAATAACTGGTTTGTAATGAAAACCTTTGAGAATGTAGGCAAACGGAGGCTGGAACCATTGTTGATTTAAAATCTGCCTATTTACAAACTAGAGTAGTCGAAGAGCCTTGGAAGTATCAATTGGTGAATTATAAAGATAAAACATATTGTCAGATAAGACTAGATTTTGGATTGAGTTCAGCACCAAGAATGATGGCAAACATTTTGAAAACTGTTTTGGGTAAAACCAAACGGATTGCTGATGAAACTAAGTTGTATATTGATGATATTCTACTCAATGAGATCAAAGTAACCTCAATTGAACTTGTAAAGCATCTACACAACTATGGACTAGTTACCAAAGCTCCTGAGCCTTTAGATGGCGGTGCTGCATTGGGGTTGAAACTGAAAAAGAATGAGCAGGGAGAATTGTTATTTTTTAGAGGTAATGTACTCCCATTCTGGAAGACTTATCCTGTCTTAATAAGGAATTATTTTCAGTATGTGAAAAAGCTAACAGGCCACTATCCAGTAGCTGGTTGGTTAAGGGTGGCATGTAGTTACATCAAGAGACCAGCTGGAGGATCAGGATGGGAGGATTTTGTGGGTATCAAGACAGTTGATATGTTGCGGGAGGTGTTGAGAGTAAAATGGGATGATCCTTTTAAGCAAAAGTGGTATGTTCCTTGGATTGTTAAGGGAAGAGTTTGGTGTGATGCAAGCAGTATTGCAATGGGAGCTGCAGTAGAGATTGATGGAAATATTGTGGAAGATGTGGCATGGTTGAGGAAACAAAAAGATTTCAATCATATTAATGTTGCCAAGTTAGAGGCTGCCATCATTTTCAAATGGATCACTTGGTTCAGGAATTGACTGTCAAGGAAGCATTGGGAAATAGTGATCATCAGATGGTTTGTTTTAACTTGGGAATAGTGAAAGGTAGAACATCAACAAACTTCACAAAAACTCCAAATTTTTATTGGGGAGATTACAATAAATTACGGAACTTGCTAAATCAGATAAGATTGGTATATAAAATTCAGGGGGAAGAATAGTTATGAGACGTGGGACACTTTTAAAACTATACTAAACATAGTCCAGGAGCAGTGTATTCCAATGAAGGCTATTAGGAAGAAATGTAGGAAGTCGTTGTAGTGGAATCAGGAGATAGGTAGGAAAATTTCTGAGAAGTAAAGGGCATACCATAGATTACAGAGAGAAAATACTTGACAATTTAAATCATTATAGGTCAACCAGAAATGAGCTAAATAAGATTATGAAGGAGAGCAAAAGGGTGGCAGAAATTAATTTAGCTCAAAATAATAATAAAGATCCAAGAAAATTCTTTAGCTATTATAGAATTAATAACAAATCTAACAGTGATAAAATTGGGCCTATTAGATATGAATGGGTTTTGAAAGAATCTGATAAGAAAATAGTAGAAGTTCTTAGAGATCATTTTTCTTCAATATTTACACAAGAAAATCAAGATAGATTAATTGATGATAATTCTAGGTCAAGGGAAGTAGTGTTAAATACCATTAATGTGAACAGGGAAATAATTAAAGGGCTTATATTCAAGTTAAATAATAATAAGTCATCTGGCCCAGACAACATTCATTCTAGATTACTCAAAGAAGGTCTAGATAGTATTGCAGTAGCTCTTGATAAGATATATACTAGATCACTAGAGTTTGGAGAAATACCTAATGATTGGAAATTAGCAAATGTAGTACCAATTTTTAAAAAGGGAAGTAAAGAGGGCCCAAATAACTTTAGGCTGATAAGCTTAACTTCTATCGTTTGTAAAATTCTTGAGAAGATAGTTAAGAAGGGGACTTCTGACCATCTAGAGTGTGATAGGTTAATAAATAACTCTCGGCATGGGTTTAGAAGAGTTAGATTGTGTTTAACAAATTTACTGGAATTTATGGATTATGTTACTAAACAATTAGATAAGGGAGAGAATGTTGATGTAATTTAATTATATTTTAGCAAAGCTTTTGATAAGGTTCTGCATACAAGACTAGTTCACAAATTAAAAATCCATGGGATATGTGGTAGAGTTTTGAATTCACAGTGGAGGGACGTTATCAGTGATGTACCTCAGGGATCTGTTCTGGGCCCTTTATTATTCATAGTTTATATAAATGATCTTGGGGAGGCTGTAAATAGCAAGGTGTCAATTTTTGCTGATGACACTAAATTGGCAGCTGTAGTCAAAGAAGTTGAGGGTAGCTTTAGAGTGCAGAGTGACTTAAATAAGTTATTAGCTTGGGCTCAGAAGTGGCAGATGACTTTTAACCTTAAAAAATGCAAAGTTCTTAACATGGGAAGGGATAATAGGAAATTTAGCTATGAAATGGATGGGCATTGGCTGAATTCAGTTGAGGATGAGAAGGACTTAGGTGTAGTAGTCGATGGGTCACTGAAGTTTTCAAAGCAGTGTATTGTGGCAAAAAATAGAGCAAATAGGGTGCTAGGATAAATTAACAGGAATGTTAGCTACAAGAGTAAAGAGGTTATCCTTAAACTCTATAACTAGTATGTTAGGCCACATTTAGAGTACTGTATAAAAGCATGGTCACCACATTTTAGACATGACATCAACCTGCTAGAGTTGGTACAAAGGAGGGCAACAAAAATAATACCCTCCCTGAAGCACCTTGAATATAAAGATAGACTGAGGGTACTAAATATGTTCTCATTTGAGAGAAGATGCGTGAGGGGAGATATGATTGAACTTTTTAAAATCTGCTCTGGGATGGATAAGTTGGATTTTAGCAAGTTATTTGAGTTGGAAGGTAGTAATAGGAGTAGGGGTCACGACTCAAAAATTTAAAAAATGTAGGTGCAGGTTGGATGTTAGAAAATATTTTTCACCAATAGAGTGGTAGATTATTGGAATAGTTTGTGATCTGAGACGGTAGACAGTCCAACTTGAATGTATTCAAACACAGATTAGATGATTTTATGGGGAGGGAGGGTTAACTTTGGGGGATATTCTGGACTCATTCCTGTGGATGCAATTTTTTATTATTGTATATTACGATTGATTTGGATTTTGACAAGTCTTGATGATGATGCTCTTTGTTTTTAACACATCCCTGTGTATGGTTCGAATTGTATATTGTAGATGCATGATTGGACATAATCCTATAGATTGTTTAAATTGTATATTGTAGACGCATGATCTGACACAATCCTATGGATGCATTTTATGGGTGGGTTTTGACAGATGTGGATGACCTTTGATAGGCCCTTGAGGCTTTTGTCATCCATGAAATTATGTTATGTTATGTTATGTTCTCAACAATTTGAAGGAACTTCATAGCAGTTTCAAAGTGAAGTACCCTGAAGTAAAAGTATCATTCTCAAAGTTTGCTATGCTACAGCCAAATGAGTGTGTTCTTGCGGGAGGCAGTGGAACTCACTCAGTATGTGTATGTACAATACATCAAAATGTAAAACTGATGATGGGTGGATCTAAGATGTCTGATATCACTGATCTACCCTCTTACCATCACCTAATTGCCTCTGTTGTATGTAATCCAGCCCGTCCAGCACGTTACATGAGATTGTGCAAGTATTGTCCACCTGTGGATCAACTAAAAGCAAAACTAATTGGATTTTATAAACAGGAGAATGTGGATAATATTGAATTCAAACAGTGGACACCAACTGATAGATCTGAGCTAGTAACCATGGTATTATAGCTTGATGATTTCATGGATAGATTTTATGATTGTGTTGAAACTTTGGTGCAACATAATTTTGTTGCAAAATCACAAGCACACTACTTGGAAACTGTGAAAAACAATATTGCAGATGGTGAATTTGTAGAAATTAGTGATTTTTCATTAAACTATTCATTTGTAATACAAGACACAGCCCAGGGATATCATTGGAATTGCGCACAGGCGACAATACATCCTTGGGTGTTTTATCACATTAAAGATGGAAAACTCTATCATGACTCATATACCATAATTTCAGTGTAACATCCACGATAATGTGGCAGTGCATCTATTTCAGCGAATGTTGATAGATTATCAGAAATCAGTATTCAAAACGGTAAAGAAAATTGACTACTTTTCAACGGATCTGCAGCACAGTATAAAAACTATAAATCTTTCCAGAATCTTTGCTGGCATAAAGAGGAATATGGTATAGAAGCAGAGTGGCATTTTTTTCCCACTAGGCATGGGAGGGGCCCATCAGACGGCGTAGGTGGCACCATCAAAAGGAAGGCTACTAAAGAGAGCTTGAGAAGACTTTATGACAAACAGATTGTATCACCAAGAGATTTGTTTATATTCGCTGAAACTCTTGGGAATATGAAGTTTGGATATGGAATTCAAAAGGAATATGAACAGGAGGAAGAACTTTTGAAAACCAGACCTGCGACCAAAACTATTCCAGACACAAAAACTTCATTCGTTCATTCCAATATCAAGGGAGGCTCTCCAAGTTCGCACATTTAGTCTCTGTGAGACTTTTAGATTAGATTCAGTCACAAAAAATATTTCATGTCCACTGTTCAATGGAAAACTTGCAGGCTATGTCACTGGTGCAAGCAAGCCACCAATGTCCATCATTGATGGACATTGGTGGCTTGCTTGCATAACCAAAGCTTTCCCAGTCACAAGAAGTGACTGTGAAATTTCTTCACCTGCATGGATCCTCTCCCAGTTTTTGCTTCCCTGAAATAGAAGATTCTTGTACTATGGACATCTCTGACATTTTGGTGTCAGTAGAACCAAAAACTGCAATAGGAAGAAGCTACATGATTAGCAAGAAGGAGTCTGATGGAATAAACAAGTAGAAGTAGGCCAGTGAAGGCAAAATCTGAGCATTCATGAGGAAAGGTCATGGCCACTGTCTTCTGGGATGCCAAAGGTATTTTGCTGGTTGACCTCCTTGAGAACAAAAAAAAACAATTACAGCTGTTTATTATGAAGGCATTTTGAGAAAACTATCAACTATCCAAGAAAATAAAATTTAAAAAAATGCCCTGGGAAGCTGCATCAGCGCATCCCTTTCCACCACGACAATGCACCTCCGCTCATGGCACTCGGCAGACAAGAGCTGTTCTATGTGAATTTTGATGGGAAATCATCCGACATCCACCTTACAGCCCCAATTAAGCACCATCTGACTTCTTTTTGTTTCCAAACTGGAAAAAATCCTTGAAAGGTACCAATTTTCCATCAGTTGAAGATGTAAAAAGAGCTGCTTTGACATGGTTCGAATCGTATGACCCTCAGTTTTACACATATAGCTTAAAGGTTGGTATCAATGTTTACAAAAGTGTATTGACCTAAATGGAGCATATGTTGAAAAATAAACACCATAACTTTAGGCAGTTTTTCCCAAATGTCCTTTTTCCACAAATTTTTGAAGCACCCACCTCTGTATACATTCAGACTTCTCTTGCCATTTATTCTTCTTCTCCAGAACCTTTTTCTTGCATCTAATATTTTTTGCTTCAGCTTTCCTTTTGCTCTGTCCATGTTTAGTTTTGGTAATTCTACAGATCAATGCAAAACAACCCCCCCCTCCCACTAAAAAAAACCTGTGTTACTCAAATTGCGGGACAGGGCTTTGGCTTAGCATAGTAGCGAGTTGGAAATGACACATCATTGCGGCTAAGAATAAACAGACAATTCAGATAGGCCTATAGAATATATTGAAAGTAAAATTTTCTGTAAAAACAGTGGGGTAATTATGAATATGTTAAGAGTTCAAGGGAAATTGATTGAAGTTTTAAAGTGGGTAAAAGGTGATCATAAGGCAGACACGGCGAGGTTTTTATTTTGAGTCAACAGGATAGGACACGTAGCAATGGGTATAAGCTAACAAGTTTAGGTTTAGGAAAGAGGTTGGTAAAAATTGGGTTAAATATGGAATACACCGTCACATTGTCAATTGACATCGCATCAAATTGTATATCATTTTGAAGGGAATTTTTTTTATTAAAATATAATATGGATATTTTATATTATTCAATATTAAAGAAAATATGATTAATTTAATTAGCATTCGGGGGTGGCCTATAGATCTAAAGTTAGGAAGCACCGCATAAAAAAATAAACATTAGAGCGCCTAACGACGCCTGGGCCTGGCAATCATATTTGAATTTGAACGTAATCCTAGGGGGGAGGGTGCAATCTCCCACCATTAAAAGTGGGTGTGGGGGCAAAACCCACACATTTAAAGGCGCTGGTCAGACTTTGTTAGGTGATCCAATGTTCATAGTTGCTATGCAGTGCTTAGCCTCTTCAGAGAGTAGTGACTAAGGGATGAACCGGGGCCGAGAATACAAGTGCATAATGCATTGCGTACCGGTTTTGACAAGTATGCTCTCAATTAAGGACGTGCGTAAGAAACCGATCACCAGGCAGAGACCAGTGTGGTGAATCAAGTCCACCTTTCGCAATACACGCTTGGCTACAGATCCGTAGTCAAGCTTTAAGCAAACAAAAAATCATTAGAATGTTACAAAGATCTTAAGGATGCGAATATGGGCTTCTAAGGTCCGGCGTCGGTCGAAAACAAGACCAAGGAAATGGTGCAAATTCAACAGTTGCAGGCAGACCCCATTAAATAACAAGTCTGGGTTAAGGTGAAGCTGTGGATGGCCGCAGAAGTGCACTGGCTTAATCTTGATCAAGAAGAACTGAAACCTGTGCGCTTTGGCATAGCAAGAGATGCGGTTCAATTCCTGTTAGAGTCAACTTGATGCTATAGAGTTAGCATCTGGGCAGCTCCAAAAGAAATCAAAAGATCGTCCACGTAGTGCATAGCGAGAATATCTTCCGGCAGAACTGAGGTGATACCGTTGATGCTCAGGGCAAAGAGTGTGACACTGAGGACACTTCCTTGTGAGATACCTTCTTCCTGCTAGAGGGATCCCCCACGCCTAAGTGAAATTGATGATCTTTTAGAAATAAAGATTGGGAGGCCCAGCATCGCAACCATTGTGTGGAGAGTCTCCATAATACCATACCCCCATGCGGTATCATATGCCTTCTCTCAGATTGAAAAACACTGTGGTGTAGTGCTATCTACGAAGGAAGCAGTAGCAGATCCAGAAAAAGTAAATGGGGGAAGGCAGGATTTTTATGAGTGGAATTTTTTTAAAGCTGCTTATTATGGTACATATTTTTACAAGTAATATATATATTGTAATGACGTGATCTAATATTGCAGTTTACTATACTCTTGTTGCTGATACTTCAATACTAGGTGACCTCTTAAGGTCCTGTAGAAATAACCAGTCAGTCCACGCCCGTCACCCACTCTATCAAGATAACGACCTACTTAAGAAAAAGCTATAGACACAACAACTCTAGCCTACTGTTTCCTATCACAGCCTAAATTACATATTATATTATTCTATTTACTAACCCCTACTAATAACTTATTGTGTCAGTGTTCTAAATAGTTGTTATAACCTAACTGATAATAGATATACTACATTGGCGATGAGGATTGAGGATTTGTGTTTTGCCTTTTATCAGTGGGTTAAATTGTCACCTATTCCTATTTCTGTGTATAGATTTCTATTTTTCCTAGGTTATTTTTTGCAATACAATGTCTCTTATAGGTTCTATTGATAGTTTTGATGCTGGAGTCAAAGATTTTGAGACCTATATTAGTAGAGTCAAACTCTATTTTCTAGCTAACTCTATCCCAGAGGAGAAGAAGGTACCAACCTTTCTTACATTGGCTGGACCTAAAGTTTTTGCCTTAGCTAAGGGTCTGTTATCACCAAAGGAGCCAGGGACTTGTAAATATCCTGATATTATTTTAAAGTTCTGAAGGAACATTACAAACCCAAAGTAATTCTAATATATGAAAGATTTAAGTTCTATTCTAGGAATCAAAAATCTGGTGAAACTATTGCTAATTTGTTGCTGGAATTAAAGCACTTGCTCACACATGTGAGTTTGGTGACCATCTAACGGATATGTTAAGAGACAGATTTGTGATGGGCCTATCTAATGAGTCTACACAGCACATTTTGCTGGCAGAATCAGACTTAGCGTTTAGTAGAGCTGTAGAAATAGCTAGTACTAGAGAAGCAGCTTTCAGAGATGCACAAGCTATAGGACACTCTGCTATAAACAAGCTACATAAGTAGAGCCCTACCTTCAACCATACCTTACTCAGCCTAAAGCTGGGGTGGCAGATGCTACCTTACAACCTAACACACCTTGTTCTGGTTGTGGTAAATTACACTGGAAACAGGAGTGCCCATTCAAGGATGCTACTTGCTTTGCTTGTAATCAGAAGGGGTATATTAAACCTATGTGTAAAAATGTGAAAAGCATAAATTTTGGTAGGACCCAACCAAAATTTAAAGGGAATGATCGTGTCCATAAACTGGACAAGGCTAAAGTCACTGAGGTAGATTCTAGCTATGACTATGTCTTTAATGTTACTCCTACTAAAGGTAATCCTCTTAATGTCACATTATTTCTAAATAATGTCTGTGTAACTATGGAATTAGATACAGGTGCTGCATGTTCCCTTATTTCTGAGGACACTTTCTCTAATCTATGGCCTAGTGAAAGTGACAGACCTGTTCTTCATCCTTCTTCTATAAACCTTAAGACTTATGGTGGTGTTCCCTTCAAAATAGCAGGTGAAATTTCTGTCTGTGCTAGATTTGATTCTACTAATTCTTGTCAAGCAACTATTGTTGTTGTTGAAGGATCAGGCCCATGTCTTTTAGGAAGAGATTTAATTAATTCCCTTCATCTAAATAATCAGAAGCTCTCAGAGATAAATAGTGTATCATATAGTGAAGCTGATCTAGTAAAAGAATTCCCAGATTTATTTTCTCCTGGTCTGGGTTGCCTTAAAGGTAAAACATTCCCTATTGAGGTAGATCCAAATATCCACTTAAATTCTGTAAAGCCAGGACAGTTCCCTATACACTAAGAGCTAAAGTAGAAAGAGAATTGGATAGATTGGTAGAAGGTATAATTTCCCCTATACCGCATTCTGTCTGGGCTGCTCCACTGGTACCCGTATTGAAGGCAAATGGATCAGTCAGGATTTGTGGAGACTATCGGTTTACAGTAAATAGAGCCAGTAGACTGGATACCTACCTCATTTCTAAGATTGAGGATCTGTTTAGCAGTCTCTCAGGTGGTAAGCTATTTAATAAACTAGATATGTCTCAGGCATATGCCCAATTATGCCTTGATGATGCATTGCAACAGTATACAGTGATTAACACACATCGTGGGTTATTTAAATATCATAGGTTGTCTTTTGGAGTTTCCCCCGCACCTGGTATTTTTCAACAAGCAAAGGAAGATTTATTAAGGGATCTTACAGGTGTTGTTTGCTACTTGGATGATGTGCTCATATGTGGTTCATCTAAACATGAGCATGATCAGAGACTTAGATCTGTACTAAAGATACTAGAAACTGCTTGATTGAAGCTTTGTTTGAAGAAGTGTGCTATTGGTGTTCCTACTGTGTCTTATCTGGGTTATCGTATTGATGCTCAGGGTATTCACCCCACTTCTGACAAAGTTCAAGCTATTGCAGATGCCCCTATTCCTACTAATGTGACTCAGCTAAAGTCATACTTAGGTTTGCTTAACTTTTATAGGAGGTTCATTCCTAAGGCAGCTTCTATCCTGGAACCTCTTAACACCTTATTAAGAGCTGGTGTACCTTGGTCTTGGGAAAAAGCAGAAACAACTGCTTTTGTTACTTCTAAGCAGCTTCTACTATCTTCTGGTGCTAGTGCATTTTGACCCACAGAAACCTATTGTAGTGGTTGCAGACAGCAGTGCTCATGGAATCGGAAATGTTCTATGCCACCTGATAGATGGTATAGAGCGGCCTGTTCACTTTGTTTCTCATACTCTATCAGCTACAGAACGTAATTATTGTCAGTTGGAAAAGGAAGCTTTGGCAATGGTTTTTGCTCTAAGGAAATTCCATTTCTATTTGTGGGGTCAGCACAATTTTACATTGGTGACAGATCATAAACCTCTTCTTGGTTAATTTTCTTCTTCTAAATGATGGGCCTTCGTTGGAGACGGATGTGGAAGATTTCACTCCTGAGCTCTTGCTGTTCTGCTGTTATTTTACCTAATTTCGTGACTGGGAGGTTGAGAGTGAAGACTTGAACATCGCTGCGAGGATTGAAGAACACCAACATTCGAATTTTGAAATATTTAACTCAGTTTTTCTGTGTAAATATTTTACTAACTGGCGTATGTTCTTAGGGCGGGAGCTAAGGTAGGAGACAATGATTTGGATAAACCAAGGGATGTGTGTGGCCACTGTAATGAAAAGTGTACTACAAAGGGAAGGGGAAACAATGGTATATTATGTGATTACTGTGGTTTTTGGGTACATGCTAAATGTGATGGTATGTCTACTGAGTACTATAAAATGTTTACTAAGTTAGCAGAGGGAGTTAAGAACCTACAATACTTTTGTTCCATCAACCATTGTAATATAGTGTCTAAAGAAATTCTAAAACAGTTAGGCCCTATTAGACAAACAATTGAAGAGAATTCACAGAGAATCTTAGTTCTTGAAGATAAAGTGAGAAGGAATTCAGAAGAGATGGAAAACAAGGTTAAAGAGGAAATACAAAATACTGTCACCGAAACCATTGAAGATAAAGTAAGAAGTGTCTGCGAGACTGAGAAAGATAGGTCAGCCAGGGCAAAAAATGTACTGCTAGCCAATGTAGCCAAGTCGGAAGCCACAGTGGGTGAGCAAAGGAAAAAATATGATGAACAGGTTATATCAAGTTTGTTTACTGATATTCTGGGAATTGACTCAATCGATATTAATAGTAAAATTGTATCAGTTGGTAGGCTAGGAAAAAAGGAGAGTGACAGGACAGACAAAAGCCCAAGGCTAATGAAAGTAGTATTAGACCAAAAAAGTAACACACATAGGGTATTGAGAGCTGCCCCTAAACTGGGGGAATATGCTGAGGAAAAGATAAGAAATATCCAGATTTTCAGAGATATGAATCAGGAGGACAGAAACAGAAGGAAAATCCTGGTCAATAACATGAAACAAAAGAATGAAGATCTCAAACAACAGAGTATTGAGGACAGTAAGTGGTTTATTAGGGGTAACAAGCTAGTTAAAGTGAAAATGAATCCAAATGCCTCTCTAAGAAGGAATTTTTAGACACCCACACCACCCTCAAATGTATGTATACTAACAGTGATGGAGTTTTCAATAAATCAAGTGAACTGCAGGTGCTGATTGATGAAATCAAACCAGATATTGTATGTCTAACAGAAACTAAATTGAGTGATCATTATAATTCCGAAATTTTTTATGTTGATAATTATACTGTATTCAGAAAAGACAGAGTAAATCAAGCAGCGCCTGGAGGTGGTGTGGTAGTGTTAGTGAATAAAAAGTTAGTATCTTCAAGTAGCAATGTGAATCTTTTGAACAAACATGCTTATGCTGAAGCGGTCTGGTGTGAAATTAAATGTCAGAATCAGGGCGTGTTAGTTGGGACAATATACAGACCCCTAGCTTCAGTAAGAGAGAAGAATAACCTTCTCTGTGACCTTATAAGGCTAAGTGGTGATTATAACAATGAATCTCAGGTATTTATTTGTGGTGATTTTAATTTTAAGGAGATAAACTGGGAAAACCATGAAATATCTACTGTTGGCCAGATTCTGGATGCAAGAAATTTTCTTGATAGTGTTAATGATGTGTTCTTACAACATGTTTTGGAAGTCACTCACAATTTAGAAGAAAACAATCCATCAAGGCTTGATCTCATTTTTACCAGGGATTCTCATGACATTACAGGTTTAGAATTGCTTCCCCCCTTAGGGAAAAGTCATCATGCTGTGATTGCATGTGATCTCTTACTGGACACGGGTAATAAAGAGGTAGATAGTAGCCAGCATCCTAGATATAATTTTCACAAAGCTATGTTGGAATGAAAAGAAGGTTAGCAGAAATTAACTGGATTGAACTCTTTAGAGAAAAGGAAGTTGAAGAAATGTATAAATTACTAGTCAGGATATTATGTGATCATATAAATAAGTATGTGCTAAAGATATTATGTAAGGTTGGAAAAAGAAAAGCTAAATGTATGACAAAAGAAGTGTTAAACCAAATTAGGGAGAAAGAAAGGGCATTTAAATGGCTTAAAGCTAGGAAGACACCAAGGAGAGCTGCAGAATACAGAAGGGCCAGAAACCTAACTACAAGTGTGATTAGACAGGCAAAAAAAAGCTTTTATAACGAAATTATGTAAGGACATAAAAGTAAACCCTAAGCATTTCTGGAGTTTTGTGAGGAGTCAAACCACCATAAAAGAAAAGGTACTTAAAGTGAGGGATCGAAATGGTGAAATAACCAAAACAGACTTGACTAATAGATTCAGTGCCCTAAGAGAGGAAGTAACTGGAAGTGATATGACTGATGGGGGTGGGGGTGGAGATAGAGTGACTGGTAGTTTGAATGAGAATAGGAGGAGTGGGGATGGAGTTAGGTCTGTGGGGGTTAGGAATAGGAGTCTGACTGAAGTACTTGTGATGGGTGATTCGCGAGTTAGATATTTAGATAGGAAGTTGAATGCAAGTAGATTGAATGGTTTGAGGGTGTGTTTGCCGGGTGCTGGAGTGAGAGATCTGTCTGATAGGTATGAGGAGCTGGTGTCTGGCTGTACAAGGAAGGCGGTTGTGATTACACATGTAGAAGTGAATGATGTGAAGAAAGTGGGTGCATGTGAGTTACGTGAGAGGTACAAGAGGTTGATTCAAAAGGTGAAAGAAAGTAGAATGAAAGGTGTTGTGACAGGTGTGCTTCCAAGAATGGATGTTGGGGTAGAATGGATGTCTTGTGCAATTGGGCTGAATGATTATGTGAGGAGGATGTGTGAGATGGAAGGTGTCATGTTTGTGGATGTGTGGGATAGGTTTGTTGGAATGAAAGAAATGTATGCGATGGATGGACTGCATTTGAGTAGGAGGTGGGTAGATGTTTTGTGGGATGAGTATGATCGTGTTATTAGGTCTTTGCGGGCAGGAAACTAGATACTAATAGTGGTCAGGGAATTATGAGAGGATATTATAGTACTGAAAGTAGAATGCACTTGGCAGATAACATAAATAGGTTCCAAGGCGATAGAGGTGAGGTCATTCAGGTTGGAAGAGGTGCTTCAGGGATAGGGTGGTTAAATTGTTTCTATACAAATGCTTGTAGTCTTGGAAACAAGAAGGATGGGCTATTTAGTTATATTAGCGATGAGGATATAGATATATTATGTGTTACTGAATCATGGGTTAATGAAATAGAATTTAGTGACACTATAAGTGAATTTGATTTACAGGGCTATAATATGTACATTAGTCAAAGGACAGGTAGGATTGGTGGAGGAATAATTATCTATATAAAAAACAACATTGTTTCAAGTTTAAATACTTCAATAAAGCAGGATGGAGTTGAGTCACTTTGGATAGATATTAGATTCAGTAAAAATAGAATGGTGCATTTGGGAGATTTTAACAGACCACGTGGGCAGACTGATGATATAGATGAACTAATGATAAAGGAAATAAGTAAGGGATGTGAAACAGATGCAGTTATTATTGGGGACTTCAACTTAAACTCTGTGGACTGGGAAAATATGATAGGTAGGGATAGAACAAGTGGCAGGTTCATAGAATGCTTTGAGGATAATTTTTTTAATCAATTTGTTAATGAGCTAACAAGGGGGGACAATATATTAGATTTAGTACTTTCTAACAGTGATCATTTAGTTCAAGAATTGACTGTTGGGGAAGCATTGGGAAATAGTGACTATCAGATAGTTCATTTTAACTTGGGAATTGAGAAGGGTAAAATAACCGAGAATGCTGAAAAAGTTCCAAATTTTCATAAGGGAGATTATGTAAAACTTCAAAGCTTGCTAAATTTGATAGACAGATGTAGAATTCAGAGGTAAAAATGCTTATGGAATGTGGGATACTTTCAAGCATATAATAAATGTAGTCCAAGAGCAATGTATCGCAATGAAGGCCATTAGGAACAAAAGTAGGAAACCATTATGGTGGAATCAGGAGATAGCTAGAAAAAATTTCAGAGAAGAAACGGGCATACAAAAAATTACAGGTAGAAAATACTATTCAAAATTTAACATAACATAACATAACATAACATAATTACACGGATGACAAAAGCCACAAGGGCCTATCAAAGGTCATCCGCCTCCGTCAAAACCCACCCACAAAAAGCACCATCACCAGGGGAAGACAAAATCAAAGTCCCCCACAATATAATATAACGGATGACAAAAGCCACAAGGGCTCATCATAGGTCATCCGAGTCAAGCGGCCTCTTTTTCAAGGCACCCAAACTCCCAGGAAAACTACATCCAGAGGATTGCATCCAGAAACAAGGGTATCACCAATCAAGGCTTGTCAAGAACTAAATCATGCAGCTATAGATATATACAAACAATATTAATATATACAAAACTTAGGAACCATCACAACCTTCCCTTCCCATAAACTCATCCAACCTACTCTTAAATACATTTAGATTTGGACTACCTACTACCCTCTGCGGCAATTTGTTCCAGAAGTCTACCACTCTATTGGTGAAAAAATATTTTCTTAAATCCAACCTACACCCTTGCTTTTTAATTTTCAAGTGGTGACCTCTAGTCCGATTTCCATCATCTAACTCAAAAAACTTGCTAACATCCAATTTATCTATCCCGGAAAAAATTTTAAACAGCTCAATCATATCCCCTCTCACACACCTCCTTTCGAACGAGAACATATTTAATACCCTCAGTCTATCTTCATATTCAAGGTGCCTCAGGGAAGGAATAATCTTTGTTGCCCTCCGTTGCACTGACTCAAGAAGGTTAATATCGTGTCTAAAATGTGGGGACCATGCCTGTATACAGTACTCTAGATGTGGCCTAACATAAGAGTTATAGAGTTTAAGAATAACCTCCTTACTTTTGTAACTGACATTTCTCTTAATAAAACCCAGCACTCTATTTGCCCTATTTCTTGCTTCAATACACTGCTTAGAAAACCTTAATGACTTATCTATTACTACTCCTAGATCTTTCTCATCCTCTACTGAGCTCAGCCAATGCCCATCCATTTCATAGTTAAATTCTCTATTATCTTTTCCCATGTTAATAACTTTGCACTTATCAAGGTTGAAAGTCATTTGCCACTTATGTGCCCAGGATAACAATTTATTTAAGTCCCCCTGCACTTTAAAATTATCATCAATATCTTTAACTACAGCTGCTAATTTGGTATCATCCGCAAAAATTGACACTTTATTATTAACTGCCTCCCCAAGATCGTTTATATAGATGACAAATAATAATGGACCGAGAACTGATCCCTGAGGAACCCCACTGATAACATCCATCCACTCTGACTTTACACCATTTAGCACTACCCTTTGCTTCCTGTCTTTCAGCCACTCAGCTATCCAATTTGAAACACCCCCACATATCCCAATCATTTTTAATTTATGAACTAGTCTCCTGTGTGGTACCTTATCAAATGCTTTACTAAAATCTAAGTAAATTATATCTACATTCTCTCCCTTATCTACTTGATCTGTTACAAACTCCAGAAAGTCTAGTAAGTTAGTCAAACATGATCTACCTGATCTAAACCCATGCTGAGCATCGCTGATCAACCCCTCCCTCTCTAGATGTTGGCAAATCCCTTTTTTAACTATTTTCTCAAGAATTTTACAGACTACAGGAGTTGGCTAACCGGTCTAAAGTTATTTGGATCCTCTTTACTACCCTTCTTGAAAATGGGGACTACATTCGCTCTCTTCCAATCATCGGGTATTTCTCCATATTCCAATGACCTAGTATATAACTTGTCCAGAGCTATTGAGATACTTTCTACCCCTTCTTTAAGTATCCTAGAATGAATATTATCAGGGCCGGAGGCCTTGGTAGTATCTAAATCACCTATTAGTCCTTTTATCATCCTCCGATCCACACAAATGTTAGTAAACACCTCTTTTCCTGACCTATGAGTACTATACATAGGACTATTTAGTTTCTCTTTTGTAAATACTGATGCAAAATGACCATTTAGTACCTCAACTATTTCCTCATCAGTTTCTCTCACAAACCCTTTATATTTGATAGGTCCTATTTTAACTCTGCCACACTTGTTATTAATTTTATAGTAACTAAAGAACTTTCTAGGATCTTTGTTGCTATCCTGAGCTAATTTAATTTCTGACACCCTTTTGTTCTTCTTTATAATCTTATTTAACTCATTCCTAGCCATTCTATAATCACTTAAATTTTGAATATTATTTTCTACCTGTAATTTTTTATATGCCCTTTTCTTCTCTGAAATTTTTCTAGCTATCTCCTGATTCCACCATAATGGTTTCCTACTTTTGTTCCTAATGGCCTTCATTGGGATACATTGTTCTTGGACTACATTTATTATATGCTTGAAAGTATCCCACATCCCATAAGCATTTTTACCTCTGAATTCTATATCCCAGTCTACCAAATTTAGCAAGCTTCGAAGTCTTACATAATCTCCCTTATGAAAATTTGGAACTTTTTCAGCATTCTCAGTTATTTTACCCTTCTCAATTCCCAAGTTAAAACGAACTATCTGATGGTCACTATTTCCCAATGCTTCCCCAACAGTCAATTCTTGAACTAAATGATCACTGTTAGAAAGTACTAAATCTAATATATTGTCCCCCCTCGTTGAATCGTTAACAAATTGATTCAAAAAATTATCCTCAAAGCATTCTATGAACCTGCCACTTGTTCTATCCCTACCTATCATATTTTCCCAGTCCACAGAGTTTAAGTTGAAGTCCCCAATAATAACTGCATCTGTTTCACATCCCTTACTTATTTCCCTTATCATTAGTTCATCTATATCATCAGTCTGCCCAGGTGGCCTGTAAAAAGCTCCCAAATGCACCATTCTATTTTTACTGAACCTAATATCTATCCAAAGTGACTCAACTCCATCCTGCTTTATTGAAGTATTTAAACTTGAAACAATGTTGTTTTTTATATAGATAATTATTCCTCCACCAATCCTACCTGTCCTTTGACTAATGTACATATTATAGCCCTGAAAATCAAATTCACTTATAGTGTCCTTAAATTCTATTTCATTAACCCATGATTCAGTAACGCATAATATATCTATATCCTCATTGCTAATATAACTAAATAGCTCATCCTTCTTGTTTCTAAGACTACGAGCATTTGTATAGAAACAATTTAACCCCCCTATCCCTGAAGCACCTCTTGAAACTTGAATGACCTCACCTCTATCGCCTTGGAACCTATTTCTGTTATCTGCCAAGTCCATTCTACTTTCAGTACTATAATGTCCTCTCATAATTCCCTGACCACTATTAGTATCTAGTTTCCCGCCCGCAAAGACCTAATAACACGATCATACTCCTCCCACAACACATCTACCCCCCTCCTACTCAAATGTGATTATAGAATGGCAAGGAATGAGTTAAATAAGATTATAAAGAAGAACAAAAGGGTGTCAGAAATTAAATTAGCTCAGGATAGCAACAAAGATCCTAGAAAGTTCTTTAGTTACTATAAAATTAATAACAAGTCTGGCAGAGTTAAAATAGGACCTATCAAATATGAAGGGGTTGTGAGAGAAACTGATGATGAAATAGTTGAGGTACTAAATGGTCATTTTGCATCAGTATTTAGAAAGGAGAAACTAAATAGTCTTATGTATAGTACTCATGGGTCAGGGAAAGAGGTGCTTACTACCATTAGTGTGGATTGGAGGACGATAAAAGGACTAATAGGTGAGTTAGATGCTACCAAGGCCTCCGGCCCTGATAATATTCATTCTAGGATACTTAAAGAAGGGGTAGAAAGTATCTCAATAGCTCAGGAGAAGTTGTATACTAGGTCACTGGAATATGGAGAAATACCCGATGATTGGAAGAGAGCGAATGTAGTCCCCATTTTCAAGAAGGGTAGTAAAGAGGATCCAAATAACTTTAGACCGGTTAGCCTAACTCCTGTAGTCTGTAAAATTCTTGAGAAAATAATTATAAAAGGGATTTGCCAACATCTAGAGAAGGAGGGGTTAATCAGCGATGCTCAGCATGGGTTTAGATCAGGTAGATCATGTTTGACTAATTTACTAGACTTTCTGGAGTTTGTAACAAATCAAGTAGATAAGGGAGAGAATGTAGATGTAATTTACTTGGATTTTAGTAAAGCATTTGATAAGGTACCACATAGGAGACTAGTTCATAAATTAAAAATGATTGGGATATGTGGGGGTGTTTCAAATTGGATAGCTGAGTGTCATCTATATAAATGATCTTGGGGAGGCAGTTAATAATAAAGTGTCAATTTTGCGGATGATACCAAATTAGCAGCTGTAGTTAAAGATATTGATGATAATTTTAAAGTGCAGGGGGATTTAAATAAATTGTTATCCTGGGCACATAAGTGGCAAATGACTTTCAACCTTGATAAGTACAAAGTTATAAACATGGGAAAAGATAATAGAGAATTTAACTATGAAATGGATGGGCATTGGCTGAGCTCAGTAGAGGATGAGAAAGATCTAGGAGTAGTAATAGATAAGTCATTAAGGTTTTCTAAGCAGTGTATTGAAGCAAGAAATAGGGCAAATAGAGTGCTGGGTTTCATTAAGAGAAATGTCACTTACAAAAGTAAGGAGGTTATTCTTAAACTCTATAACTCTTATGTTAGGCCACATCTAGAGTACTGTATACAGGCATGGTCCCCACATTTTAGACACGATATTAACCTTCTCGAGTCAGTGCAACGGAGGGCAACAAAGATTATTCCTTCCCTGAGGCACCTTGAATATATAGATAGACTGAGGGTATTAAATATGTTCTCATTCAAAAGGAGGTGTGTGAGAGTGGATATGATTGAGCTGTTTAAAATTTTTTCTGGGATAGATAAATTGGATGTTAGCAAGTTTTTTGAGTTAGATGATGGAAATCGGACTAGAAGTCACCACTAGAAAAAAGCAAGGGTGTAGGTTGGATTTAAGAAAATATTTTTTCACCAATAGAGTGGTGGACTTCTGGAACAATGGAACAAATTGCCACGGAGGGTAGTAGAGAGTCCAAATTTAAATGCATTTAAGAGTAGGTTGGATGAGTTTATGGGGAGGGAAGATTGTGATGGTTCCTAAGTTTTGTATATATTAATATCATTTGTATATATCTATAGCTGCATGATTTAGTTCTTGACAAGCCTTGATTGGTGATACCCTTGTTTCTGGACGCAATCCTCTGGATATAGTTTTCTTGGGAGTTTGGGTGCCTTAAAAAAAGAGGCCGTTTGACTCTGATGACCTATGATGGGCCGTTGTGGCTTTTGTCATCTGTTATATTATATTGTGGGGGACTTCGATTTTGTCTTCCCCTGGCGATGGTGCTTTTTGTTTTTGATCCGCTCGTGTGGCTAGTTTAAATTGTATATTGTGGGCATGTGATCTGACACAATCCTATGGATTGTTTAAATTGTATATTGTAGATGCATGATCTGACACAATCCTATGGATTATTTATAAAGTAGTTGCATGATCTGATATAGTCCTATGTGGGTGGGTTTTGATGGATGCGGATGACCTTTGATAGGCCCTTGTGGCTTTTGTCATCCGTGAAATTATGTTATGTTATGTTATGACTTAGAAACTGACAATGAAATGAATACAGCATTTCAAAGTATGTTCATACAGGAGGATGTATTGAATATACCAGCATTTAATATTGGATATTATGGGCCAGTAATTGAAGACATTGATGTGGATATGTATGAGATTAAGGAACTACTGAAAAAAGCTAATGATAATAATTTTAATTATTATCAAGAAATCACTTGATTCAGGGATAGTACCGGCTCTTTGGATTCTTGGATCTTTGTGTCTAATCTATAAAAAAGGTGATATTCTTGACCCTCTAAATTACAGACCAGTATCCCTGACCGGTATACTTTGTAAAATGTGTGAAAAACTGTTAAGAAAAGTTGTAGTTAAGCATCTAGAAGATAATGAATTGATTTATGATGGTCAACATGGGTTTAGAGCAAAGAGAAGCACACTTACAAACTTACTGACATATATGGAGACCTTGACAGTAGCACTGGATAATCAAATACTAGTTGATGTAAACTATCTTGACTGTAGGAAAGTGTTCGATACAGTGCCACATGAGAGACTATTAAGTAAGTTGGAGGCATATGAAATAAGAGGTAAAATTTTACATTGGATTAAGGCATTTTTAACTGGAAGGGAACAGTATGTGGAGATAAGAGGGAGATAAGTCTGATAAACTAAGGGTAACTTCAGGAGTACCACAGGGCTCCGTTTTGGGTCCTGTACTATTTCTTATTTACATTAATGACCTAGTGAATGAATTGGAATGTCCAGTATTGCTTTTTGCTGATGATGCAAAAAATTTTAAGGAAATTAGATCACAAGAAGACATTGAATCAATGTAGAGGGACTTGAAAAAACTTGAAAATTGGAGTGTTAAATGGTTGCTGGACTTTAATGCCATTTCAATAGAAAGCAACTCAAGGAATTGAATGTAGAAAAGGACTTAGGGAGTTTATGTGGCAGCAGACCTAAAGCCTTCACATCATGTTAATGTGGTAGCAGAGAAAGCCAACCGGATGGTGGGGCTGATTAAGAGACAGCTTCAAAAATTGATTTAGATACTTGTCATAGTTTATATTGTGCACTTGTTAGGCCACACCTTGAATATGCTGTCCAGAGCTGGTCACCGTACTACAAAAAGGACATACTTGAACTTGAAACAATCCAAAGACGTATGACAAAGCTTGTTCCAGAATTGAGGGATCTTGAATACGAGGAAAGATGTGAGCGAAAGGGTCTCACAACACTTGAGAAGAGGAGATGAAGAGGTGATTTAATAGAAACTTATAAAATCCTAAATGGATTTGAGGATATTGACTATAAGCTCTTCTTCAAGTACACTGAGACCAACACACGTTCAAATACTTATAAACTAAAGAAAAAGAGGTCATTGGAGAACCTTAGCTAGAGCTAACTCCTTTAGTGTCAGAGTAGTTAATAGTTGGAATGCACTGCCAGAAGAAGTAGTAAATGCAGCAACTATTGGCTTGTTCAAGTCAAGGTTGGATAATTGTGATTATTGAATGTTATTATTGATGTTATATATGAATAGCAAAATAAATTTTGATATAGAACTATATTTTAGTATTAAAAGGAGATTATATTCTAATGAATTTATTTTTGAGTGAACAATTTAAATTTTGTATTAAGTGTTTTGTGTGTCTACTCATTGTTGGAGTCAAGATGGGAGAAATACTAGACAGTCTCTTAACCTCCCATGTTATTGTAATAGGTATCCCTCCTATGGCTTCTGGTAGAATACAACGATGGGATCTTCTTCTGCAGGCTTATAATTTCACTCATTCATCGTTCTGGAACCTTATTAGGTACGGCCAATGCACTAAGCCATCTACCTCTTCCTAGTATTATCATAACTGACAATACTCCAGTTCCAGTTGACTGGACTATGCTGGTGAATTTTCTAGACTTTTTACCAGTCACTAGTGTCGCTGTCAGGGATTGCACACGTGCAGATCCTGTTCTTTCTAAAGTACACAAGTTCTGTGAGATCGGGTGGCCAGCCTCAACTATGGGGGATCCTGGCCTTGTTCCTTATGTTAGGAGGAGGGGATGAGTTATCCATTCAGTCAGGTACAGTCTTGTGGGGCAGTAGAGTACATAAGAACATAAGAAAAGAAGGAGACTGCAAAAGACCATTCATGGCCTACACTTGGCAGCTCCTGTTCCAGTCAACACACAAAAGATTTCTTACCAGAGAAAAGTCATCAACATTGTCCCCCTTTACAGGAGTTTGTCAGATCTAATCTACAATATACATAAAATGCATCCAGAGGATTATGTCCATTCATGCAACTGCAAAATATAATCTCCCCACTCCTTAGAAAAATATATACATATGTACATAAAAAAAGCCAGTCCCATTTAGCAGCTTCATCCATATATTTATCTAATCTATTCTTAAAACTACCCAGAGAGGAGACTTCTATCACATGTCTAGTAAGCCTATTCCATTCATCTACCACACGATTTGTAAACCAATTCCTCCCAATCTCCTTCCTAAACCTATACTACGTGTCCTGTCATGTTCACTAAGTATAAGAACCTTACCCAGATCCCCTTTATTATATCCTTTTACCCATTTGAAGACTTCAATCAATTCCCCTCTGACTCTTCTCCTTTCCAATGTATGTAGATTTAGTTTTCTGAGCCTTTCACCATAAGGTAAGTTCCTTAGCCCACCAATCATCTTTGTCATCCTTCTCTGCACAGATTCAAGCAAATCAATATCCTTCCTATAATATGGTGACCAAAATTGTACTGCATAGTCTAGATGCGGCCTAACTATCACCAGATACAGTTTTAGAATGACTTCAGCACTCTTATTGCTTACACTCCTCCTAATGAATCCCAATATCCTATTAGCTTTATTCTTAGCATTTAGGCATTGCTTTGTAGGACAAAGGTTTGAACTTACCAAAATACCCAAGTCCCTCTCACAATCGGTCCTCCCTAAAATTCTCCCATTTAATTTATAACTATTCAATGGATTATTTCTACCTATACTAAGTACACTACATTTGTCTATGTTAAACTTCATTTGCCATTTCTCGGCCCAATTGGACAGAATGGTCAATTCCTTGTGCATTACAACAGCATCAGAATCAGCCCTAATGGCCCTACCTAGCTTAGTATCATCAGCAAATTTACTCAGGTCACTACTTATACCTATGTCAAGATCATTAATATAAATTAGGAATAGCAAGGAACCCAAAACAGATCCTTGCGGAACTCCACTGCTAACACACCCCCACTCAGATTTAACTCCATCTCTACTAACTCTTTGCTGTCTGTCACCAAGCCATGACTGAATAAGAACATAAGAACATAAGAAAAGAAGGAGACTGCAAAAGACCATTCATGGCCTACACTTGGCAGAATCCACCTAAATATACTGCCATCGATCCTGTGTGCTTTAACTTTGCTCAGAAGCCGTAAGTGTGGCACTCGATCAAAAGCCTTACTAAAGTCCAAGTATAAAATATCATAGTTTTCATCATTATCTGCTGCTTCATACACCTTACTATAAAAAGACAGCAAATTAGTCAGACAGGATTTACCCTTAATAAAGCCATGCTGTTTCTTTTATCAACTTATACTTATCCAAATGATCTCTAATATTCCTTGCTATAATAGATACCATCATTTTTCCTACCACTGATGTTAAACTTACTGGTCTGTAATTAGACATATTTGTTTTATCCCCTTTCTTAAATATAGGTATCACATTGGCTTTCTTCCATGCCACTGGCACAATGCCACTCTCCAATGATTTTCTTAAGATGCATGCTAGGGGCTCACTTAACATATCCTTACATTCTTTCAAAATTCTAGGAAAGACCTCATCAGGACCGGGTGCTTTACTACTTTTGATTTTATCAATTTCCTTTGTCACTATCTCCTTTGTGATCAAGATATCCTTTAATTTCTCTTCATCATCACCCCGAAAGATCATTGACACCTCGGGTATATTTAGAGTATCCTCCTGTGTAAATACTGAGAGAAAAAAGTCATTTAGCATTCCAGCCATTGAGTCCCTATCACTCACTAATTCTCCATTGGAATCTATAAGTGGGCCTATTTTATCTCTAACTTTAGTTTTGTATAATTGATAAAAACTTTTAGGATCTTCCTTTGCCCTATTTGCCACTTTAATTTCATAATTTCTCCTTGCTACTCTAATTAACTTTTTAACATCTCTTGCTAGTTTATTATATCTCCTAAATTATGGAATGCTCTATTGCATGAACTACATGTTAATCATGTGGGTACTTCTCGCATGAAAGAATTAGCTAGAGGTTACTTTTGGTGGCCTAATTTGGACAAGGACCTTGAAGAACTATGTAGGTTGTGTCCCCAGTGCTTAGCTCTACACGCTACACCTCCTAAGGCGGAATTACATCCTTGGGAGTGGCCACAGTCGCCATGGCACAGGTTGCATGTCAATTATGCTGGGCCAGTAGATGGGAAGCATTTTCTCATCATAGTGGATGCTCACTCTAAATGGGTTGATGTTTACCCTACATCAAGTCCAACTTCTAGAGAAACTATTAAGTTTCTTAGACATTCTTTTGATCAGTTTGGTTTGCCAGTTTCACTTGTTTCTGACAATGGTCTTTGTTTGACTTCTGCTGAGTTTAAGGAATTTGTCACAAGTTGTGGTATTCATCACATTACTACAGCAGTATATAAACCTTCTACTAATGGTTTAGCTGAGATGATGGTTCAGACCTTCAAGAAAGCTCTCTGTACATCTTCCGAGCCTCTTAGGACAACTATAGATAGGTTCCTATTTAACTATCGACTGATACCACACTCTACTACTGGAGTTTCCGCAGCTGAGTTGATGTTTGGTTGACGCTTGAGGTCTAAATTAGATTTGTTGTGGCCTACAGAACCACTATTTGCTAGAGTGGCCCATAGGCAGAAATGTCAGAAAGCTAACCCTGCCACCATCATCTTCAGTGATGATCAGGAATTATACTCCTGGTGGTCCTAATTGGATACCTGCCGAGGAGTATACTGGTCCTTTATCTTATAGGTGTAGTGTACCCACAGATGTTGTAAAAGGGCACCAAGATCAGGTTATTCCTAGAACCACAGGGGCTCCTGTTATAGAAACTCCTGTGTTACAACCTGTTTCTCCTACTTCACCCGTTCGTCCTATTTTGCCTCCTACTCCTGTCTCTCCTGTGGTAGACTCTTCACTGCAAGTTATTGGTTCTCCTTCAGCTAATCTGCGCAGGTCTTCTAGGGTGAAGAAACCTGTAGATAGGCTAAACCTATAAGATTTGTATTATGTTCTAACTAAGGGTAGAGGGATGTAAGGACGTTATCTATTATTGCGGTTTACTATACTCTTGTTGATACTTCAATACTATTTTGGTAATTTGGTAAATTGAGGGCCAGAGAGTGCGTGGGTCAGCACTATGGGCCCTGGAGAAGGTCAATGCCGTTTATATTTCTCTGTACTTTGGCTTAGGAAAGATTTAGCGGACTTTGCTTGCTGGGCTGACTTAGCAATCTAACAGGAGATAAGCCATGTTAGTACAGGAGGGAGGGGATGATCTATGATTTATATTCTATGTAACTGTCCAGTTTTAGTCAGAAAGAACTGGAGATAATTGGAAATTGCTTGGCGGATAGGGATGGGGTAACCGATTCCGTTGAGGATGACTGGGATTGTGAGTTGCATTACTCCAATTTCTCTGAGTTTTTCACAGAGTAGTACTCGATGGGAGTGATGGTGCAGGCATTCTAGTAGGAAGTGCTGGATGGTTTCTGGTTGATTGGGGCACCAGGGGCAGACTGGAGAGGAAGAGAGACCCAGGCGGAAGAGATGAGCAGACAGACCAGAATGTCCAATTCTCAATTGGACGAGGGCAGAGTCAAGACAACGATTGATTGACCTTGACCAAAGTATAGGACCAGAGTCCTCATAAAGGATGGATCTGGAGGATCCATGGAGATGTTGGCGGAGGTCTTCTTCCCATGTAGCTCTGGTGTGTGCCTTCCAGAGGGAGGTTCGTGTGGCTGGAGAGATGGGAAGTGTTCCCAAAATGGGAGTGGAGTGAGCTTGGTTTGCTGCTCTGTCCGCTTTTTCATTGCCGATGATACCAGAGTGGGCTGGGATCCATTGCAGCTTCACATCCCATAGAGGGTGGATGAGGAAGTCAAGGAGCAATGCCTGAATTTCATAGCAGAGTTGTGGGTGGGTGAGGGGTGCGGAGGAGAGGAGAAGCTGAAGCGAGGACATTGAGTCAGTGTAGATGATTATTTTCCTGGAGGGGACAAGTGTCCGGGCTATTTTAAGAGCGTGGAACAAGGCATACAGTTCAGCCACCACGATATTGTGCAGGGGATCTAAATGCCATGTGAATTCAAATGGGCATTCTAGGCAGATGACTGCTGCTGTAGTTGAGGGGGGATCCGTATGGTGGGAGCCGTCTGTGAATATGGCTAAGTAGTCTTTGTAAGTGGCATTTTCTAGGCTGCAGAAGATTGCTCTCAATTTGTGGGGTGGGTCATATTTTGTCCATTGACATGGGAGGGAGGGTGATATCACTGCAGATAGTGATATCCAAGGTGGAATGGGAGGCGTTGCTGGAAGTGGAGCCTGCCGTGGGAGAGGAAAAGCAAATTGAGCAAAAGTCTGGGCTGCACGGACTGCTACTGGGCGATGTGAAGAAGTTGGCCAGGGTTGAAGATATGCGTGGGAGGCTATGATTGTTGCAAGAGGGTGGTCTTCTGGTAGGTATGTAGTCCGATAGAGCCATTTTCCAAGGAGGTTCTTTCTTCTGTATTCTAAGGGAAGGATGCCACTTTCTGCATGAAGCGCTGAAATGGGGGATGATCTGAAGGCTCCTAGGGCAATTCTCATTGCACTGTGCTGAATAGGGTTTAGTTTTGCCAGCTGGGTCTTATTTGCCGCAGAGTAGAAAATCGAACCATAGTCTAGTTTGCTTTGGATGTAGGCTGTGTAGAATTGAAGGAGTGTTTCCCGGGAGGCACCTCATTTCACACCAGCAATGCGGCGCATCAAGGCGAGACAGTTGAAACATTTCTCTCGCAGTTGGTTGATTTGGGTGTTCCAGCTTAGAGTTGGGCTATCTAACCATAGTCCAAGAAGCTTATGGGCGGACACCCGTTCAATAGGTGTGCCAGAAATGAGCAAGGGTGGTGGTGGTCCTAGATAGCGATGAGTGAACCAGAGTGATTTGGACTTGGTCTTGTTTAGGTGCAGGTTCCAACTTTGAGCCCATGCTGTGAGGTCGTTTACTGCGTTTTGGAGTCTGTCATGGACCAGTTGGGGAGTTTGGGCGGTGCAGAAGATGGATATGTCATCTGCATATAATAGAGATGTTGTATGCACACTGTCCGGTATGTCTGCTATGTATATTGTGAATAGGAGGGGGCTCAGAGGGGATCCTTGTGGGACTCCTTGGTTGATCTTGTGGGGAGAAGCTTGGGTTGACCCTATCAGCACTGTGTAGAGACGGTTAGAGAGGAAGTCTTTGATCCAAGAGAGGGGGGGACCGTGCATTCCCAGGTTCAATAGTTTGTGCAGCAAGGCCTCATGGTTAACCGTGTCAAAAGCATTTGACAGATCAAAGGAGACGGCCTCTGCCACTAGATGTTCCTTGAAGGTGGATTGCACCAGGTGGTCTAGATGTGTGAGTGCGTCCGTCGTGCTGCGGCCTGGTCGGAAGCCATATTGGTTAGGGTGGTGATGGTGGTGGGATTCCAGCCACCAGGCTAGATGCTTTTGGACCATTTTTTCCAGGAGTTTGCTGGTGCAGGAAAGGAGGCTAATTGGTCTGTATGATGCCGGATCACTAGGGTCTTTTCCTTTTTTGGGGATGGGGAGGATGAGGGCAAGTTTCCATGGGGAGGGGAATTGGCCTTGGGTCCAGCTGTCGTTGAATAGCTCCAGTAAGAAGTTTAGGTGAACTTCAGACAAGTGACTTAGGAAGTCAGAGAGGATCATGTCGGAGCCAGGGGCCTTGCCTTTTTTCATGGAAGAAAGTGCCCCATGCAATTCTTTAAGTTGGAAAGGGGATGCAAGTGGGTCATCTGTGGTGTTGGAAATACTCTCTATGAGAAGCCTGGCTTGAGGTCTGGTTAAGAGAGAGTCTGCTTTGCTGCTGTATAGTCGGCTGTATTCTGTGGCAAAGGCTTCAGCCTTGTCTTTTTCATTTGTTAGTGGGAAGCCACCTGAGCAGAGGGGATAGGAATTGGGCTTTGAAGGTGAGGTCATGTGTCTGAAGAAAGTCCAGACTTTAGTGGAGGGGGTGGAAAAGGAAAGCGAGCTACAGAATTTATGCCAGGAGTTTCTTTTTGCCTGAAGTAAGATCCTTTTGCACTTGGCATCCTGTCTGTTAAATCCAATTTTGTTAGTTTGGGAGGGCTGACGTCTCCATCTTGCAAATGCTAGTCATCTGAGGCGGATGGCTGATGCACACTCTTCTGTCCACCAAGGACAGTGGGGGCGGCCATTGAAGCGACTGGTGGTCAGGAGAAAAGTGTGTTCCCCAGCTGCCTTGAGGGATTCTGAAAACCAGTTGGCTTTTTCTTCAACTGAGAGGAGATTTGAGGGGGGAGGTTCGAGTGAGGCTTGGAATTTTGTCCATTTTCCTGGGTTTGTTTTCCAATGAGGGCGGATTGACCTAGGGGGAGGGTTTGTGAGGCCATTTGAGGAGATGATCACTGGTAGATGGTCGCTTCCCATATATTGGCCGGTAGAAACTACTGAAGAGGTGAAGGACCCACTGCCAATACACAGATCCAGGGTTAAAGGCACGGCTTTTGCTGGGTCCACCCTGGTGCAGAGGCCTGGTGGGGTGAGAAGGGAGAGGTGGGTCGAGGAGAGGAGGGCTTGAGAGAGGGCAGAGCCTGGGCGGCTTGTGATGGCTGATGGATCCAAGTGGGGGTGGGGGGCATTGAAATCTCCCATGATGAGGCTTGTGGGGGAGAGTTGGTCAAAATAGTGGTTAAATTCTTGCTCAGTGACCGGGAGGCATGGGTTGTAGCAGATGAAAATGTCACACCAGGTTCCGCTGATAGCTATCTGCACTGCCAGCAGTTCTAGAAGGCCTTGGGGGTATGGTATGAGTGTGTGGAGACGGTGGGTCAATCCATGTTTAATGAGAAGGAGGAGGCCACCACCTGCCCAATTTGACCCGTCTCTGCGGAATGCAGTGTAACCTTGGAATGAGGGTGAGATTTCAGGCTGGAACCAGGTCTCACATATGCCAACTATATTGGGTGATAGAGAGTTGATGAGTAGAGAGAGGTCTCTCATCTTGTGACGAAGGGAGCGGGCATTCCAGAAAATTATAGGGCTGTGCATTGAAGCCATTATGAGAGGAATGAAGTGAACAGATTGATTACACTAGGGAGGAGAGTGATAAGGACTTGTTGGATAGGAGAGCCAGATTGGAGCAGGGTGACCAATTCTTTTTGGAGATTTGTGATCTTCACTATGAGTGGCTGAGCTGAGGGTGCTCCTTTGCGGTGGTGAAGAGGCACATTCTGGATGACTGGGGAAAGTGGGTATGGAGGAGGAGGAATTGGAGAAGGGCTCTTGGGGTGATAATATTGGCTGGGGCAGGGCCTCTTGGGAGTGGTCTCTCTGTTGGCTCTGTGTGAAGAGAGGGAGGTTACAGGTGGATTTGGTTTACCGAGGTTCCTTGGTGGGATGGGAGCAGCAGCCATCTCTGCATAGGAGGGGGTCTGGAGGGGCTTTCTTGGCGGAGTTTTAGGAGAAGAGCGGATATCTTGGGAGGATAGTGAGGGTGTAGTTTTGGAGGCCGTGGAAGTTGTCCTGGAGTCTTTTGGGGCTGAGTAGATGGAGCGGAGCTGGGTATGGATGGTATAGGTAGGGATACTATCATCCACTGATTTGCATTGGATCTGCCTTGCCTTTTCTGAGAATGGACAGTTGTTGGAGGAGGGGCGATGGTTGTCATCGCAGTAGCAGTAGGGGAGATTTGAACATTCTTGGCCTGCATGAAAACCACTGCATCTGCTGCATCTTTGTGTGGATCTGCAGGTCAGTGATCCATGGCCAAAACGCTGGCATGTGAAACACCTGAGAGGGAGGAGATAGTATGGGAGAACTGAGTAGGAGGTGAAGCCCAGAGCCATTCTTTCTGGTAGTCCTCCTGCAAATTTGAGACGTGCTGAGTAGGTGGAAGCCTCAGGATGGGAAGGTAATCTAGAAATCTCCATAAGACTGGACAGGCTGTTAGAATCAAGGATCCGCGGGTTGTTTCTGAGGTCTTCTTGCTGTAGGGAGACTGGAAGGCCAGAGATCCTTCCATATTTGTATTTGCCTAATGAGGCATCTTCCGGGCGCCAGCACTTGACTGGCCATTCCCCCAGGGTGGAGACATCTTCAAGATCTACCTCTAGTTTATTTATATTAGAGAGTTCAATTCTTAGGGCTGTACCTTTTCCCAAGATTCGGCAGGATCCCTCTTTTATAAGCTTATGGAATGGTGATGAGTTTAGGGCAGTTGTGACTCTTAATGGATGGGAAAATACGGCCTTGTTTTCAGATGATCTAATGAGAACAACATTCTGAGACTCAGAGTTGTCATTTGGAGCCAGGGTTGAGTTGGAGGCATGGTGAGATCGAGGAATATTAGGTCTTGGAACGTCTTGATTGAAGCGAGGACGTGAAGTCGGACGAGGGTCCGCTTCGGCGGAAGGGCTGGGGCCACGTTTGCCCTTAGGGGTTAGGGAAACTTCCATTGGGGGACCGTTCACCTGGGCCTGGCGGCCTAGGTCTCCCAGAGCTAGGCTAGAGATACTCCAAGAGGTTAGTAGGGGCCGAAAGCCTTTAGAAGATTGTAGTTGCGGGCGACCGTGAGTGAGAAGGTAATATAAAGTTCGACGACGAAGTGAGAGCGATCAAAAACGTCCGGTTCAAAAGAAGTCGAGATTCAGATCATACTTCAATACTAGATGACCTCTTAAGGTCCTGTAGAAATAACCAGTCAGTCTACGCCCGTCACCCACTCTATCAAGAAAACGACCTACTTAAAAAAAAGCTATAGACACAACAATTCTAGCCTACTGTTTCCTATCACAGTTTAAATTACATATTACATTATTCTATTTACTAACCCCAACTAATAACTTATTGTCAATTACTACCACATCTGATACGCCACGTCATCCTCGGTGAGTGTTCTAAATAGTTGGTAAATATGTAGATTATCGGCGCGAACGATGGGAAAAGTATTTTTATTTTCCAGGAGTAGGCCCTCTCAAAATCGTAGGCCCATGCTCCCTTTCATTTGCCTAGGCGAAGAGGAGACAGCGGTTTTTCTCGGCAAACTTTTCAATCACTTGATCGTTCGAAACTTGAATGTCATTGTGGCCGGTGAGTAGTGCGAGGCCGTTGAGGCGATCCTGCCCAATTGTGCTGCTCATGTACGTCTTTAGCCTTCAAGGCTGAGAATGATGTTTCGGCCTCTGCATTTGAGACCGGCAGTCATTAAGAGAGTCAGGAGCTTCGCAATGTTAGCGAACAGACGGGTCTCGGCATACTTCTTCGCATTCTTGTCCACCGCTGTGCCTCCGCCTGCACGAGCACCAGTGACTCAACGTCGCTCTCGTAGAGCTTAGCGGTATTAAGGGCAGCATCCACGTCTGCTTTTGAGCCCTTGAGAAGCTCCTTCGACCGGAGAGCAACAGGCACGGTATCGTCCTCAAATATTCTCTTCAGCTCGGCAATCACTTGGTCAACGAACGGAATATGGGCCGAGTGTCGATAGTACGTATCAGCAGTCCTGGCCGAGATATTCGCGCGATGTGTCTGTCGTGCACAGACTCGGGGAACAGGGACGTCATCCTGAGCTGAGTCCACTTAGATCAGGAGATCATTGGCTTTTGCCAATACAGTGTGGAAGTGCTCATCGGCATTCTTTCTGAACTTAGCGAAAACAGTCTCGATCTCACGAGTCAGTGCGTACGCAGATGCCAAGTCACTGTCTGTCGTAAATTTTTTACTCCCGAAAACGAAAGTGGGAATTGTAAATAGACATTCCTTTTAATTTAGTTTCGTTGTTATATTAAAGTAAGTTGGGAGTAGTAGTAATAATGATCTGGGTTAATTAATTTTTAATAAGTGGTGGTCGTTGCATTTTGCGAAAGTGTATTATTTTGAGTTGCCACCTAGCACAGCTTCGGGTGTACCGAGAAGCAGTTTTTTTTTCGGCTACTACGACCCAGTGTCAAGACGTAAAAACAGACCCCGTTAAATATCTACTCAAATTTCCGCGAGTGTCAAGTTTTGGTTCATACGGCGTACAAAGCCCTATGATAATAACTTAGTTATTTTGAGTTAAGTCTCATAAATATTAATGGATAAATAAGCCATTATCTCGCTCCAAGATCAAGATTAATTACCATTTTACAAGCTAAGTATATATTTGGCTGTCATTTATTAATAATAGCTACCTATTAGGATTATTTAGGCATATTATACTTAGACACTGTGAGCAAGTAAGTAGAGATTTTTATTCTTTTACTAAGTTTATATTACAGCCATTATATTTCATTTAAAATTTAATTTAATTATTCTTCTCGCAATTTCTTGTTCAAATTGTTCCCAGTGACCAAGTTCATAATTAAAAATTAAACAGGAAATTCGCGATATCATCCTTCTTCTGCAGGGTCCTGCTCAACTCGAGTGTGTGGGTCAAAACTGACCCCGCTACAACCAGCCTAACGAGAAAGCGAGAGTTCCTAATCACAGTGAGTAAGATGTCAGCATTGGCATCCAGCTTCATTTCCTCTTCCATGAAGACCGCGATGTGAGGCAGAAACTTGATGAGCACGAGGACTGCATCATGCCGCTCAACCATCTGGTGGGACACAAGGGCACCAACTTCTCCCGCATAGCTAAGGAGTAAATCAAGCTATGGACTTCGTTGAGCGTCTGAAGGGCGAGTTTCACTTCTTTCACATCGCAGGCCTTGGTCAATACCAGGTTCAGTCGGTGATTAAAGCAGTGTATCGGTTTGGCGAGGGAGAATTTCTCCATGATGATGGTGGCACAACCTCTGAACTTCCCCATCATTACATTCGTTCCGTCGCCGCCGAGGACCCGGCAGTTTGACATGTCTAAACCAAGGCCATGTACGGTGCGAATGAGCAGTTAGGCCAGGATTTCACCGGTGAGGTTCTCAGCATGGACGAAAGTGAGAAAGTCCTCTTTGATGTCCTCTTCGGCCTGTGGAAGGATAATCGTGGCTTGCTCCTTCCCTAGGACGTCCGTGGTCTCGTCCGTTAGCACTGCGAATACCCCTGATACTCCAGCTAAAACCTCTTCCAGCACCAATAGACATGTACAGCGAAATATGATTATGGTGACACCTGCTCATAATGTCAAAATAGCATGAATTCTACTTTTGGAATAAGAGACCTATTTTTTTTAGACAGAATTTGCAGTGACACCCACCTATGATAGCGATCAGCTCGTCCTGAATGGTTTTGCTAATGAGGGCGGAGTTGGCTCGGCTGGCCAAGCCTGGTAAGGAGGCGGTTGACGTTGGCATTTCCTCCATGGGCTCGATAACGCAGAAGAGCTCTGAAGACTACTTCTCCCGTTTTGCTCTGAATAGAGAGGTGCAATGGACCGTCATCTCGATGCGCACGGAGAGACAGCATATTTCGTCCGCAGAAGAGGATGCTCTCAATGATCGGAACCAACAGGCGCCGTTGGTCTCGATTTGCTCCTTCCTATTCGCCTCTAGAATGGTGCCCATAGCTCTCGTCGGATTTCGCAAAGCGTCGACAAACCACCTCCATTTTCGTCATAGCTGTGTCGTGATATCCGTACTTATTGTTGCTGCCCTGCTTGTTTTGTACCTGCACATCGGCTTTAACACCAAGGTACCCATAATATGATCTCCAACTCCACCTATACGTCCGCCGAATAGCACACATGCAACGCAGTATCTAACTTCGTTCAGCAACGAGTACTTCAACCAGGGGTATGTGATGCACCAACTTGGTTGGAATCGCCTCTTATGACCACCTTCTTCAATGAAGGGTAGCGATTCGACATACGGGACAGTCTCGTTGATTAAGGGCACTTTCTTGGAGTTTGTGGCCGCCTTGTTCCCACTAAAGTTGGCAACGTCAACAGGAGCTGCGGGGAGTGTCAGTGTGCCATGCGAAAAAAGAGAAGTGAGTTCCTTGCACTCCTGCTTATCATGGTGAGATTCGGCTTCGTTATCGGATCTACAGGCTGTCGATGTCGAAGTGCTTGGCTGTTGCTCCAACTCATTGATATCACGCTCGCAATCACCACTCGTCTTGGTCACTTTAGTCTTGAAGAATGAGGTGATCTTCATATTTCCGGCTTACTTCATGATACACACCCTGTGAATGAGTGGGAACCAATGCATCATATGGAAAAGCCCCGCCGCTCACATCACTCCATATCCGTAACACTATATAATAAAAATATCACTTACTTTGCACTGCTGTGTTTAGAGAGAGGGTGACGCAGAGATGATGCTGGTGTAGTTGCGAGGAGAGAGAGAGAGAGAGAGAGAGAGAGAGAGAGAGAGAGAGAGAAAGAAAGAGAGGATGCTGGAATTAGTTCCGAAAGTGAAAGATGCCAGTGAGCACATACCAAGCTCAGACCAGCTGACAAAGAGCGGAAAGGCCAAGCGTGTGAGTCAGGATGCGCGATCCGACTGGTCAGTGAGTAAAACGCACGCACGTACGCGCCGTGTGTCAGCCGTGACTCAAGACGCGAGGTGCCGACTCGAAAATCGATGCAAGCCAGGCACACTCCAGGGAAATTCTCCATGGTGCCCCCCCCCCCCCCCCGCCCTTGTAAGGAAGGCCTCGCAGATGACATTTTCCAGCCAGAGAAGACCATCCACATGAAGTAGAATTTGCGGAAGCTGTAATGTGCAGAAAACAGGTGGCCTACGTTGTCCAGGAAAAAGGATAATCTAACATTTACCAATTTCTTCATCAACCTGCACACGCAGGAGGTTACAGAAATTAGGCTGAAACCAGCCAAGGTAGAGTGATCTCTGCCCGGTTTGCAAAAAACGAGCACCGCATCCATTCGCCAGGAGTCTGGGATACCCTGTTCAGCTCATGTTGAATAAATCTAGAAAAAAAATCCGGTGTCTTGCTCAACTAGGTGTCTAAGCATAGCATACGGAGTATCGTCTGGACCAGGGGCGGTGTCCGCGCATGCAGCAAAAGCACAACGCAACTCACTTATCGTAAACCTGTCGTGGAAAGGTTCTTGGTCTCGGAAATTTAAGTCCAGTCGGCGGTCTTCAGCTACATCACCACATGTATTGATTGCTGGAGGAGCAGTATCTCAGCTAGAGAATGTGGAGAAAGCGGTCATGAAAGACTGCTACGGCGCGGGGTCTGAGATTGTGGTTTCATTCTATTGGAGAACTGGAGGGGGGGAAGGGGCTTAGAGAGTTTGCCCCAAATTCTTTTGACTCGCTCCCATCCCTCTCCAAGAACCATCTTTCCATTAAATGAAGACACGTATTCCGGCCAAGAAGAACGCTGGGCGTGCTTCCAAACATACCGCAAACTAAATTCTCCAACATTGAAAGCGTTCGGTTTTACGCTTATAGCGCGTGTCGGCATATCGCTTCTGTACTAGAGCCGTCTTATACTCAGCCAACCACCAAAGAAGCAGGCGCATGCAAAACGATATGATGTTCTCTCATCTGGATCGGCATTTGATAAACTTCCTGTGTTGATTAGACGAAACCCTTTCTTCCGTCCGCATATTTTTTAGGATTGCTTTTGTGATACTTGATTTTAAACTGTAATGAAAAGTATTATGTTTTCCGTATAAGACAAGAAAATTCTAAATTTTATTTTTTTGTACATACGGATAAAGTGTTAGGAGCTAGAGAAAGTAAAGCTGCATATCGGAAAAGAAAGAAAGAAAAGAATGAATTATTGAAACAGAATGAAGGATCTTTTGGATATATATATATATATATATATATATATATATATATATATATATATATATATATATATATATATATATATATATATATATATATATATATATATATATATATATATATATATATATATGGCCATCGTGGTATGAACCTAGATAGATACTTCACAACAAACCTATATCTATAAGTTTTTGAGGAGAGTTATTGAATTGTTCAAAGGCTCGAGCGGCTAAGCTTATGGCTAAGTTAGGCTTAATGGTTGAACATGAAATCGTTAAGGAATGGCTGAAATACAACGAGGATAGAACAAAATATATTTTATTATAGATTAACAAGAATGCAACATATTTGAAATTATATTGATTGAATTTGAATTTAATTATACAAAATGAATATGAGTTTAATACTGAATTTTCGTCGTGACTAAGCTTGGTGTAAGGCAGATAGGTAATGGTAAGTAGGTAACAAGGTAATGGTAAATATGTAACAAGGTAATGGTATCAAGGTAGCAACTAGTGTGTATGGGGGTCTGGAATGAGAGGACGAGGAATTAAACTAAGTATGATTTGTTTGGAGTTAAATGGAGAAGGAATATTTACTGACTTTTACGCTGGAATGACTAGAGACGAGTTAGGAATATTTGTGTTTAATGGGAAAAAGCTGAAGGCGTGTTAGTTTGTGTGTTTAACTAAAGTAATTGTTGCCAAAAAGAATGTATCTTAGCCACGATTTTTGAGTGGAAATTATTTATTACAAAAGATATATTGAAAATACATATACAAAATATTTGAGAGTTTTAATGATACATTAATAATAGGATTATTTAAGATGATTGATAATTTATACATAACTAAGTTGAGATTTTACATAAGATTTAATAGAAATTGTAGAAATTAAATGGGAAAATAAATGGATATTTTTACATTGAATTTAAAAAGGAAAGTATGCTAATATTTATGCACAAGGTACATTACGTTAAAATGATATCACTGGTCTGCGTCAAAAATGTTCCTGAGGCTTTCATAGGTGATTTTTAATGAAATTTGTCTCCTAAATCCAAATCAAGCATTCATATTGCTCAATCAGGTCTAGTTTTTAAGATACAGACCAAGCTCCCTAGATGGCGTTAGAGAGCTCAGTCTCTAGCTGACCGCGAGCGCGAGTGGTTGTGTGTTGCTTGCTCACTCTCCAACTAAGTGTTGGTTTTTTAATCCATGACTTTTCTCATCTATGAACAGTGTTTAAAGTGTATTTCTAAAACTTTATTTATCTTTGTGAATTTTTTTGTAGGCAAATACATTAGCAAAACTCCTTATATTTCATAAAAATGAATAGAAAGTGTAAAAACAGTGCTGATAGATTTTGTTTTGTTTGTGGAAAGGTAACTTTTAGTGACCAGCAGTGCACTATAACACCGTTAGTAAAGTTCCTTTACAATGCATCTTTTGGAATAAAGCTAGGTGATCAAGACCAAAACGAACTGTTTGTCATTTGGTGTACCTATGGTGTGGAAAGAAGGCAAGGACCACATTACAGACTGCTATTTTTGCATGACAAATCTTAAAGGTGAGATAATTACTTTAACAATATAGTCCTTGACAAATCTAGAAATGTTTATACAAATCTTTTGGTAGCCTATTAAAATTGTAATTGTGTATAAAAAAAGTGTATTATGCTGGTAGAAAAATTGTGGTTAAATTGTATATAAAAATTGATTGTATTTAAAAATTGTAAATTTACCTGGTATGAAAAATGTGTATAAAAATGTAGAAACGAGGGTCGAGTGAATTAAAAGTATGTAAATTAAGTATGCGAAACTTTTTTTCAGGTGTCAATAAGAAGAACAAACACACTGTAGTCTATCCTGATGTTCCTTCTGCCATTAAACCACAACCACATGGTCCAGGAGTTTCAGTTCCTTCTCCACCTAAAAATACTGAGCTACAAGACAATATAGAAGATATAGAAGTGGATGACACTGACACTTCAGTGACATATCAGCCTACGTCTACAATGACTTTGCCAAGACCACTCACTCAAGGTCAATTAAATGACTTGACTAGAGATCTTGGTCTTTCTAAAGAGAACGCACAACTTCTTGCATCCTGTCTTAGTGAGAGCAACCTCCTCTCTCAAGAAACTACATACTTTTGGTTCAGAAATAGAGACGAAGAGTTTCGAAAGTTCTTTGCAGTTGATTCTTGCAGCTCTTTGGTGTATTGCAATGATGTAAAATGTTTAATTTAGGCACTTGGAGTTCCTTACCAACCAAGTGAATGGAGGCTCTTTATTGATTCTTCTAGCAGAAGTTTGAAGGCAGTACTCTTAAATATTGGCAATAAAATGGCATTTGTACCTATTGGCCATTCAGTTCAGTTAACAGAAAGCTACGAAAATATGAAAGTATTGATTAATACAATCACTACTCTAACCAGAACTGGTTAATATGTGGTGATCTCAAGGTAAGATATATTTTACTTTATTGAACTTGTTAAATATTTCAAGGAATGTTTGTTTCTAAATATCAATGACAGAAGGATATTATACACATATTAGTTTCTCCCTACCCCTAATAAACTTAGTGAAAATTGCCTATGAAAAAAATAGAAGTTCTTAGAAACCATGTACATCAATATGCATCAATATGTTTTCTTTCAGGTTGTGTGCCTTCTTCTTGGGATGCAAGGAGGCTACACAAAATATCCATGCTTCATGTGCTTATGGGATAGCCGGGCGGATAGTCTTCACTATAAGCAAAAAGACTGGCCATCTCGAGAGGCATTCAAAATTGGCTGCCACAATGTGGTAGCTCAACCTCTAGTCCCTCCCAAAAATGTTTTACTGCCTCCTCTTCATATAAAGCTTGGCCTGATGAAGAACTTTGTCAATGCACTGAATAAAGAAGGCCAAGCTTTTAAGTATCTACGGCAAAAATTCCCACAGATCAGTGATGCCAAGCTCCATGCAGGCATATTTGATGGTCTCTAAATTAGAACTCTGTTAAAGGACAAGCATTTTTACACCAATATGGAAACCAGTGAACAAGAAGCATGGCGAGCGTTTAGTAAAGTAATCGACGGTTTTCTGGGAAATAAAAGAAGCTCAGAATATATCTCACATGTAAATGAGCTTATGAAAAGCTTCGAAAAAATAGGAGCTCGCATGTCGATAAAAATTCATTTTATCCAGTCACATCTTGACTATTTTCCGGCAAACTGTGGAGATTATAGCGAGGAACAAGGAGAAAGATTTCACCAAGACATAAAGACGATGGAGACAAGATATCAAGGACGCTGGGACATCAACATGTTAGCTGACTATTGCTGGTGTCTTAAACGTGACGAACCAACATCTCTTCACAAGCGGAAGTCATCAAGGACTTCTTTTCTTGGAAAATAGTTTCTTTGCACTCCTGGGTAAGCTCATAAGTAGTCTGTAAGTTTAAAATTAATTAAAAGAAAGTCGAATTGAGTCGGTATTTTTTTATTACAAGTAATTGTAATTTATTAAATAACTTTGATATAAATAAGGGATTTTTTCAAAAATGGCCCTTTTCTAAAAACAGTAGTGCGCTGTATCTCAAAAACCCGACCTGATTGAGCAAAATGAATGTCATATTTCAATTTAGGAGAACAATTTCGTTCGGAATCACTAAAGAAGACCGCAGGAACAGAAAATATTTTTCAAACGCAGGCCTGTGTATTAGGCAATAGTAATATTTAAATTGATGCAATGAAAGATTGATGCATGTAATATTTTATAGAAATGCCAGATGGCATTGCTATAAGTTACACGATAATTAAAATAAAATTCTATCAAGAAGTGACTATGCTATGAATTAGACTGCTGAAAATGAAACTTCCGTAAATGTTAAAGATATTAATGAGATGATACCATACTTTAGATTGCTAAAGTTAAAGTAAGATTCATCAAAATCTTGACAGTCAAAGTACCAATTCGTATGATTCGGATGAAGAAGAAGACCATCTCCTACTTCAGCCGACAAATATAAATATGAGCCTTCTCATAATAATGCAATCAGGTGTGACAAAACCGAAGCTCAGCGGGAAACCTGAATGATGAGCTCTGTGGCAAGAAATCATTAGCCGTTTTACATGAATGATCTCCCTCCAACATGATAACTCATTTGTCCAGCATCTGAATCATAATTTCTCTGATGCTATTGTAAAGAAAGATGTAAAGAAAAATTAGAAAGATTTCTCGTGACTGTTTTTTTCGAATATTACGGAATGGAGAAAAATGTTTAGTACTTGTACGTGTATGATTTTTTTTTCATTTAAGAATTCATTTTGCTGCTTTTGTGTTGGTTACTTGCAAAAGGGAGCAAATTAAGTTTCGCTTCTCATAATGGGCGAACAGTTATTAGTGATAAAATCTCAGAGTCGAAGACAATGAATCGAATCAAAGTCATTGGATGGCGTTACCATAATGAAAAGAACTGTAAATCAGAATTCTTCTAAGTGAAATGATTGACATGAAGAAACAGACAATTTTAAAAGAGAATGTAAGAAAGTGGAGGGACGTTCTTACAATATTTAGGGATATTATAAGATTTCTAGTAAAACAAAATTTTGACTTAAGAGGACATCGTAAAGGAATGAATGACAAAGACGACACTTAGTGCAACGCTTAAAAAATAGTGTAAACCTTTGGGAGATATTTGAATTTCTTTTAAAATTGGACCCCGTCTTAAAAAACACCTACGGATCAAGATGAGTGACAAGATAACTGTGTCCTATCTGTCGCATCAGATTCAAAATGAGTTTATTACCGTTCTTGGAGAAAATGTGAAAAAGAAAGTGGTTGATCAAGTTAAACCGGCAAAATATTTTGCAATTGTAGCACTGCCTAATTCTTATTAATCTGCAGTACTCCAAAAATAAACAAAATAATGCATGTGTATACAATGATTCTGGATTACTCAAAATAATTAAAATAAATTGTTATTAAGTAAATATGCACTAATCCAAAAGTAATTTAAATAATTTGTTATGTTATTCCGAGCACTTCAATGCAACTGTATCTATAAATCCAATACATGTATTAATAAAACAAATTAGAATTCCCCATGTGACAAATTACTCGAGAACTGCATTGTTTAAAATAAATCCCAAGCGACTCTGAAGACGAAGTAGTTGCATTACTTAGGAAATAACTATTTCCGAATAAAGATTATTCCGTTTTCTTTTTCTTCTGTTGAACAAATCTAACAGAAAGGCCATGCCTCGCTCACCCAGGTGTCGAAGCATGGCAGATATTTTTAATTCATTGCAGAGCCAAATTTACTATTACCATTGTGATCGCTAACACACTATTCAACATAGCTAGGCGCGACTTTGCCGCCGGATCTGGTGCGACTGCGACATTGCCACTCTATTTGTCGCCCCCACCCCTACTCCGTGCGACTTGCGACTTTGTAACTACTACTTTTTTTCCGGGTGCGAATCCGCTAAATTACAAAGTAAACTTTAGCGCGATAACAGAAACATGCTTTAATAAGCCAGAAAAACACATATTTATTCATTCTTAATTTTTTTAGTTAAATCACAGCCTAAACTAATATTTACAGGTCCTCCTCCCCCATGTCCTCCTGGCCCATCTTCTCTTCCAAGAGGTCCATGTTCCCTTTGAGTAACACAACCTCCTCAAAGTTTACCTCATCCAGGGAGGACCCCTTGGCCCTGAGGACGTTCCTGGCCGTGCTGAATAGCCTCTCCACAGCTGCAGAGCTGGGGAGGGGGGTATTGTACTTAATGAATAAGTCCACCCACACTTCCCTGTGCTGGTAGGGGAAGAGGGACCAGGCCAGCTCGTCCTTAGAGCGCACCCACTCCTCCATGGACTTCTTCAGGACCTCCCTTACATTCTGCTGCTGGTTGGCTGGGCCTCTAGCAAACAACATTTGAAGAGGCGGGTGTCGGAAAAGAAAGAAATGATGAAATGAGTGATTCAGATCGGCGAAGGACATCACTCTTAACCTTTACCGGTTTAAGTTACCCAACAATCGAGAGTTTCTAAGCTCATAGGGTAACCTAATAGATTTAAAGAAATATAAAACCATGTGAGTTTAATAGGCTATATCAATATGATCTTTAAATTTAGAACCAAGGCCTAGTCTACGTACGATGGTCCAATTTTTAGGTATATTGTTTAATTTTAGGCATGTTAAAGATATAATGGTTTTAGATTTTAATTGGTTATTACATTTTACAGTATTTTTTTCGTCTTAGCCACAAGAAAAGTATAAGCACATATTAAAATACGAGAAAATAAGATTAGTTCGCACAATGAACACCACATGGCATAACACGTTCTCGAGCGTTTTTAACTGACAAGACAGGTTTAAAACTTGGTTCACGACTGAAAAGTGTATGTAATTTTACTAATCTATAATAAAATTCAGAGTGACAAACTTGGGGGGGGGGGCGTTTAGGTAGTTCCATGTAACGATAGTCTCATATAATGTGAAAAATTAAATTTATCGTAAAAGAAAAGTTAAAAATCAGATAAAAATAAAGCTAGCTGTTACCAACTCAAATGACTTTTAAGGCCAAATCGGGCTTTAAACCTGGCTTAAAACAGCCGCAGCAATTTCTTTCAAAAATGTCGTCTTTGTTCCTGTTCAAAGCCGCGGAAAATTGAAGGGGCGACTTGCTTACTCTGACTTTTTCGACACGTTTGCGACTTTCGACTTTACGAGTTCGAAATTCAAAGTGCGGCAAAGTCGCTAAGTCTCAACTCGTTGCCGCAATGCCCAGCTCTGCTATTTAATATCTCATTGTGATCGCTACCAAACTAATTAATATCTCATTGTGATTCGCTAACATGCTATTATCTTACAACCTATTATATATATATATATATATATATATATATATATATATATATATATATATATATCATTGTGAACCCACTATATTCATCATCCTATTTAACACTCGCTAAAAAACTAATTAATATCTCATTGTGATTCACTAACATACTATTATCGTAGTACAACCTAATATATATATATATATATATATATATATATATATATATATATATATATATATATATATAATTATGAACACACTATATCTATCATCCTATTTAACATTCGCTAGCATCCAAATTAATATCATTGTGATCGCTAACACACTATAATATCTTATTGTGAGCGTTAACAAACTAATTACTATCTCATTGTGATTCGCTAACATACTATTATTGTAAAACTATATATATATATATATATATATATATATATATATATATATATATATATATATATATATATATATATATATATATATATATATAATGGAAGAATGAACGATTACGAAAATAAAATGTATTTAAAAATTAAATAAGATGGGTTGAATATAACTTTAGACAAATTGGTATACACGAGTGATGGTTTAATGTATATTAATAGGAAGTTAAATATGATGATGAATATAGAAGGTTCACAATGATATATATATATATATATATATATATATGTATATATATATATATATATATATATATATACATATATATATATATATATATATATATATATATATATATATATATATATATATATATATATATATATATATATATATATCCTGTAGATGGTGGATTACTTGTCCAGTATTCATCTCTTTTTTAAATGAATGTGTTTGGTAAAAAACAAACTAAATTGCTAAGCTTTCGATCTTTTTCGATCATCTTCGGAGCATTTTGAAATGTTCTTGCCTCCTTTACCGATGTAATGAGTGGAGTGAGGATCTGGCAGAGGAAAACGATTTTTAAGGGGTATTTATTCCGCCTTGTTCAAACATAACGTTAGAAAAAATGAGCCATTCCTGTGAGTGGAATTTTTAAAATAGTTTTAATGTGCGATTCCAGCTTGTCGCTTGACTGTTGATGGCCGGCTTATCTTCATTTATTAATATGGCTTCTAAGATGTTAAGCTTCGCTTTATTAACCTCTTTTCTCTCTAATAATGGTGTTATCAACGAGCATATTTCTCGTTAGGTTAATATTATGGACACTCTCCAGATGGTTCTTAGGCCCTCCGCTTTGTAGATGCATAGTTAAACGTCTTGAAAGTGTAGTAGTTGTCATGCCAATATATTTTTTAAGTTTTATAAAGCTTACAGTCTTTATCGGGGCAAATGAACTCGTACACTATGTTGGTTAGCTTGAGATTTGAGGAGTTTAGGCAGATGTTGTTTTTCATCAGAAGATTGCTGGCTTTTGTTGCCTTGTAATAGATGACGAATTGGATTTTATCCGTTTGGTTTTTAACCTTGATCTTACGGTTAATAATCTCCTTGATATTTTTTTCATTTATTTTATAGGCCATGGACATCTGGATTCTGTAATTCACTTTGATGTTGTTGACTTCTCCATGATTACTTTCAGTTTTATCCGCATCTTTGTAATGGTTATTTAAAAATGATTGGAGTTGTTTGTCAATCATGCAGTTTGAGAAACCATTATTCACGAGTATTTGCTTTACTCTTGCAATCTCTTGGTGGAAAAGTTCCCACGTAGAGTAGCATTTATAAGCTCGGCGGATGTATGAGCCGATTACGCTTATTTTATACCTTTCAGGGCATTCACTCTCCGCATTGAGGCATCTTCCTATGTCCGTACTTTTCCTATGTACTTTAATGATGTAGCTGCCATTGATGTTTTGAACCTCAACGTCCAAGAAAGGGAGTTTATTGCCCGTGCTCAATTCATAAGTGAATTTTAGCACGGAGTTCTCCTCAAAATGTTGCTTGATGTTAACCAGATGTTCTTCGTTTTGGACGTTGATGTAGATGTCGTTTACGTATCGGCAATATGTGTGGCTTATTTTCCATGATGTCCAATAATCTCTCCTCGAGTTGACCCATGTAATTGTTGGCGAAGGTCGGCTCTAAGGGTAACCGCATAGCCACTCCATCCACTTGCATGTATAGATTACCGTCCGATGTGCTGAACGGCGCCTCTGATGTACATGAACGTAACATGCTCCTTAAGATGTTTTGGTCAAAATTTGGAGGAGACATTGTAGGATGGTGGTACACGTTTTTTTATAATGATGTCGATGGTCTGAGCGATAGGCATGTTCGTAAACCGGCTTTCTACGTCAAGGGGTGATATTAGTACTGACGGTCTTGTAGCGTGGAGTATGTCGATGAATTCCTCCTCGGATTTTATGCTATATTTCGAAGGGATGCACGGTTTTATTAATGCATTTAGGGTTTTAGCTAAACGGGACGTATGAGTCGTGACTTGAGAGATGATGGGCCTCAATGGGTTGTGCGGCTTATGATTTTTCACATTGCCATACAGATATCCTGTTTGTTTTCACTGATGATCTTTTGGAAGTACAGTCCCCCGATGCGTGCATTAGCTTTAGTTATTTGTCCATTTATTTTCTTTTTTAATTCTTCTGTTGGATCTTTTTTCATGCGTTTAAATTTAGTGGTGTCACTTAAGATGGTATTCAATTTGTTGTTATATTCTTCTTTGTTTATAATGACATATGTGTTGGATTTGTCAGCTTTTCTTATGACTATTTCTTTGTTGTTTTTTAGAGAGCTGATGTCCTTACGTATTTCTGGTGTATAGCAATCCCTCTGGGCATTCCTATAATAAAAACCTCCTGGGAAACTTAAATATTATATACATCAATTATTATGTAAAATTCATATGCAATTATTTTACTTGCCAATTTAATCTTTCAATTATTTTACTTAACTTTTGTAAATTAAATCATTTTATGTACAACTTAATAATTAATTAATTCATTTATTTTACTTGTCAATTCATTTAACGTACTACTGTTCCAAACAACATCTCTTAAAATTTCACACACAAACAAACAAACACACGCTTTCAGCTCGACCAAATAGCACACTATTGCTTCTCAGTCGACTCTCAGCATTCTCCGTATAAAGGTCAGTAATCTTTCCTTCTACAATTAGTCATTTACCTCCAAACAAATCATACTTAGTTAATTCCACTTTCTCTCACAATTCTTTGCAAACGACCATACGAGAGTAGGTCCTAATTATATTTACTTCTCATATTGTAGCCCCTAATTCACAGTCCATCATAGTCACCATATTATTCCACCATATTATTTCATATAAATTTCACATACTTCAATTCTCTTCGCATCTTGTTACTGTAAATCATATGTTACAATATCTTACATTGTATACCTAATCTACTTATCTCATTGTACATTCATTGTTTCTATGAATATATTTATATTTGTTAATTGTTTTTCTTAAAACCCAGTTCATTATTTCAAAATTTATTTCGCTGTCGTCTTAGGCCTAAAAACTATCGGCCGACAACTTCGATCAAACAAATTTATGGTTATGGTTTTCGAAGCGCTATTTAGTCTGATTTATTAACAGAAAATAAATCACATGAATAACCATTTACTATAAGTGTTATAAGTTTGCTGCTAGTAAAGCATCTTTGAAGATCCTGTGATTAATACTCATGTCCTTTCTATTCTCTCTAGAAGAAATGCCTGAAGCAGAATGCCTGACAAGTCCTCCTGCGGAAAATGAATTACTATTCACTGACTCTTCTACCTGGCCTTCAGTTCTCACTGACAGAATTCGAATGCATCTGGTTTACAGAGGACCAAATGAGGTGCCACCTAACTACGTTTTTCCAAGGAATGAGGGTGATGGAAGAAGCTGATGCCACTAATATTTCAGGAAGATATTAGTTAGTGGTGTAAATATCCCAAGATTTTGGTTGGTGTACGCATAGAAAAACAATAGCCTTTTCTGCTTATACTGCAAATTATTTTCCAAGAGACAGATCAATTTTACAAGCTCTGGACTGAACGACTGGAAACATGCAAATTCTTTTCTCATCTCCCATGTCAATAGTCCATAACAGATCTAGTGCATGAAAACCTGGAAAGAACTAGCAGTGAGGATTAAAAAAGGGGCAAATAATTGACAAGCAGGAGATGTAACTTCTGGCGGCTGAGAGGCTAAGATGGAGAGAGGTGCTCGAACGTTTTACTGCTATTGTGAAGTCTCTAGCAGTTAGGTATTTGGCACTAAGGGGACATACAGAGACGTTTTTCTCAACATCAAATGGGATTTTTTTTAAACAGTTGAACTAATAGCACAGTTCAACTCCATAATGAAAGAACAGCAAGAGCAGCAAGATAATTTCAGTGATGGTGAGTGACATCAAGCAGGCAAAGTGTTTTCCCATCATTCTCAATTGCACTACAGATATCAGCCACACTGAACAGTTGTCAGTAGTGATTCGAGTAGTCTCACTGGAGGACAAGACTCACATAAAAGAAGATTTTAGCTGGTTTTTAAAGGCATACGAGTCCACAGGCAAGTATTTGGTATCCCTGACTCTGAGGAGACTTGATGAGCTAAGACTACCTTTTGCAGACTGCAGATGACAGTCATATGATAATGGAACCAACATGCATGGAAAAAACAAGAAAGTTCAAGCCAGGATCCTAGAAAGCAATCCCAGAACTCTGTTTGTGCCATGTAGGGCCCACACATTGAATTTTGTTGTGGCTGATGCTGCAAAATTTTCCGGCTTTGCCGGTCTGCTATCGCAAATCCTCTAATGCTAACGCTAATAAAATCTTTTAGTCCACTAATGAAGTCCGTAACAGTCCGCTAACCATTTATTGGTAGTTAAAAACATAATTTCCAATAAAATTACTTTACAATTTATATATTTATTCATTAATTTTAGAAATTTTTGTATATAACAAAACTTTTAAAACAGGAAAATACAGAATCTTCATTAAAATCATTAGTCATTTTTGTCCTCCTCCTTCTCTTCCTTCCTCTGCCTTAGCGGACTATAAATTTTTCATTCAGCTAACTGCAAATCTGCTAATTTCTTTAATTTTCCGTTAACGCTATTCAGCCAATTTTTGTTAGTCTGCTATGAGCGGGCGTATATTGCAGAATGGCACCTTGGCTCATTTGACCCCCTGTAAACCAGATGCATTGAAATTATTATCCGTTAGAACTGAAGGCAAGGAAGATTTGTCCGGCATTCTGCTTCAGGCATTTATACTAGAGAGAGGGGAAGAGAGAGAGAGAGAGAGAGAGAGAGAGAGAGAGAGAGAGAGAGAGAGAGAGAGAGAGAGAGAGAGAAAGAGAACTATAGAAACAAGGACCAGCAAAGACTCTAAGATCCGCTCAAGGCCAGTCCACTTACAGAAGATATTAACTACCACTTTCTAACGTTAGTGTATCATGCTTATTTTTTACATGCTGTTTTTTTAACTATTTCAACTCTATACGGTACACACTTATCTACATGTGTACCCTTTATATATATATATATATATATATATATATATATATATATATATATATATATATATATATATATATCTACATGTGCATAATTTGACCTTTCTTTGCATGCCTCTTCTAATTATTTCAATTCTACGATATACACTTATCTGCATGTGTACCCTTGACATGTAGGTTCAGCTATCCCTCAAATAATCGAACACGCTTCTTCGAACCAGGAGGGGGATAGTGATAGGACAGTACTCTCTTCTTCCGCAGGCTTCGTCTGCTAGTGATCAAAATAATATACTTATAGGACAGACAGAAAAATAAAAGGTGAATTCACATTCACTCCATGCAGGGAGGCGTCGCTGGCATATGTTTATTGCTCATTTCATTTTATTTTATTCCCAACTTCTTATTTCATATGATGTTTTCTTCTATGCCCTTACTACGTTATATTTACACTATTGAAGTACTCATCAGTCGGTTTTTGAACATATTAACTGACGTGCTTTCTACTACACGGTTGGGCAGGCTATTCCACGTTTGCGTGATTTTAAACGTGAAGTAATTTTGAGCTATAGTAGAGTTAAATCGCTTGTTCACTAATTTTAAACCATTTTGGCGTGTGTTGGCCCTTTCGTCCATCTCGAACAATAGTGTGTAATCAATATTGGTAAATCCTTTTAAGATTTTGAATACTTCGATCAATTGTCTACGTAATCGTCTACTTTCAAGTGATAGTAGGTTTAATGAGCGGAGTCTATCTTCGTACGGTTTGTTTCGGATTCCAGGAACTAGTTTCGTAGCCCGCTGTTGCACTCTTTCTAACTGCGCTATATCCTTGTTTAGGAAGGGACACCAAAAGTGAACCTCGTATTCGAGGTGTACGCGTACGAGCGATTTGTATAGTGGCAGGATTATATCTTTCGATTTGAAAGTAAAATTTCGAGCAATATATCCTAGCATTCATTTTGCTTTTTTACAAACTTCTGCGCATTGTTTCGATACTTTAAGGTCCTCCAAGATTAAAATCCCCAGGTCTTTTTCTGAGCTAACGGATTCGAGAATTTGGTCTTTCATATGGTATTCTACTTTTAAGTTATGACATCCTAAATGCATGATGTTGCAATTACCTATGTTGAAGCACATTTGCCATTTATCCACCCATTCGACAATTTTATTAAGGTGTCTTTGCATTTGCTCTACATCGGGTCTCGAAAGGGCTCGGCTTCCTAGCTTTGTGTCATCTGCAAATATAGAGATCATACTAAACACTCCATTATCCAGGTCATTAATGTAAACAATAAATAATAATGGACCCAAAACTGACCCCTGTGGTACTCCACTGGTGACTGGGCCCCAATCTGAACACGCCCCATTTACAACAAACCGCTGTGAACGATTTGATAGCCAGTTTCTAATCCATTTAAGTATGTTACCCCTCACTCCGATTGTTCTAATTTTCATCAATAGCCTTTAGTGCGGGACTCTATCAAAGGCCTTTTTAAAGTCAAGGTAAATTATATCCGCCGCTTTAGTTTCATCGTAGATGCAAACCATGTTATGAAAGAATTCGAGTAAATTGGCTAGGCACGAGTGCCCCTGTCTGAATCCATGCTGGAGTCTGCAATTAAATTATTAGCCTCACAATGGCTCACCAACCTATCTCTAATTATCGATTCTAAGAGTTCTCCAATTATAGAAGTTAAATTGAGAGAGAGAGAGAGAGAGAGAGAGAGAGAGAGAGAGAGAGAGAGAGAGAGAGAGAGAGAGAGAGAAGAGAGAGAGACAGACAGAGAGACAGAGAGAGAGACATAGAGAGAGACAGATAGAGACAGAGAGAGAGCTACAAGGAGCTACAAAGATAAGAAGTACCCTAGAAGACCTTGCGGTCCATTCAGAGAGGGTACCATTGGACTGGCAATCGAGCAGGGACATTTCTGCTCAACGGCTTGCGTGCCCAAACGGCCACTTTTCAAAATTTTGTCGTATTGACTTCAACGGATCAACAGAATTGCTGTTGACAACTTCCACTGGAAGTGCGTTCCAGCTACCACAGATGCTGTATGTGAAAGTTCCCACACAGATCGCAGTGGTAACGCTTCAGTTCAGGTTTGTAGCCGTGATTTCTTGTTCTGCTCTGGCTAAGCTGGAAAATATCTCTGTAGTCTACAATGTCGAAACCTAGAAGTATTTTAAACACTTCGATAAGCTGACCATGCAGTCTCCGGGTTTCGAACGAGAACAGATCTAATTCCCTTAATCTATCATCGTAAATTTTGTGTATGATAGAGGGAATCAGTTTGGTTGCCCTAGCTTGGACACGTTCCAATCTCGCGATATCTTTTCGAAATTATGGACTCCAAAATTGTATTGCATACTCCAGGTGCGGTCGGACAAGTGAATTGTACAAACAGAGTACTATTTCCTTGTTTCGATATCCAAACTGTCGCTTTATATAGCCTAACATCCCTTGGGCCTTTTTCTCCGCCTCTATGCACTGTTTCGAAAAGTTGAGTTCACTAGTGATTGTTACACCTAAGTCATTCTCAGTTTCGGTAGATTCAAGAGCAGTGCCCTTAAGGATATACTGAGATTGGGGGTTTCGGTGGCCGATATGCATCACTTTGCATTTGTTCACGTTAAAAGGCATTTGCCACGTGACCGGCCACTCTCCAATCTTCTGAAGCTCATATTGGAGGTGGGCAATATTTTATTCATTTGCAACGTTCATACCAAGCTTGATATCATCGTCAAATTTAGAAATCTTCGCAACCATGTCACCGTCCATGTCGTTGACGTAGATGATGAACAGTAGTGGTCCGAGAACAAGAACCTTGAGGAACACCGCAGGTAGTGGGCACCCACTCAGAAGCCTGTTCATTCACCACCACCCGTTGCGTCTGCCACTTAGCCAGTTCTCTATCCAACTTGCTACATTTCCGTGTATGCCCAGCGCACGCACTTTCCAGAGGAGGTGGCGGTGTAGTACCTTATCGAAGGCATTTTAAAAGTCTAAGTAGATAACATCCACCGCCTTATCTCGATCGTGCTCACTGAAAACGAAGTGGGAGAATTCCACAAGATTCGTTAGGAATGACCGTTGCCTTCGGAACCCTTGGTGGGATCTCTTCGATCGCAAGTTGGACTCTAAATATGACGCCATTTTGTCCACCATGATGCTTCCCATGAGTTTACCGACTATTGAGGTTAAGCTAATAGGTCAGTAGTTCGACGGTTGGCTAAGGTCTCCTTTCTTGATGATAGGAGTTACCTCCGCTTCACCCCAGTCTTTATGAGCGCATCCGGTCCGGATTGGCATGTTGAAGATAGCGCACATATGTCGTGACACTTCATCGTGCACTTCTTTCAACACTTTAGGTAGAAACTCATCCGGGCCAGGTGACTTATGCGTCTTTAGATCAGTGATTTTTTTTCTATTTTTCATTGATTGAAGTCCATTTCCTCCAGTTTTTCCCCCCATGTAAGAATCCGTGGGCTGGGGGATGGGACCACTCTCTTAACTTAACACTGAAGAGAAGTAGTCGTTGAGGAGGTTAGCATTTTCTGCATCTGAGTGCTTTAATGCCCCATCCCCATTCACTAAAGCGATAATCCAGGGATGGATTGGTTTACGGCTGTTTACATAACCAAAGAACTCCTTTGGATTCTCCTTGCAAAGTCTCGCCACTCGGAGCTCCTCGGCACGCTTTGCCGCCCTTATGCTTGACTTCACTCTCCTAGCTAGCCTACGGTATTCCTCAAAGTCTCCAGAAATCTTTGACTGCAGGTACACCGTTCTCTACTCCCTCAGCAGTTGATCAATTTCTCGATTAAATCAATTTGGTTGAACAGTGTCGTGGTATGATATTATATTACATCAATACCATATTATATCTATGGGGGAGGGACCAATAGCTTAAAGGCGAACCGAAAAGAGACGGAACACCACTAGTTTAGACGGGCTGAGTAGCGAGAAAGAGTGCAACGAGTTCAGGTAAATTATGGGCAATGACAAAGCTCAAGGTTATTTAAAGAGGCATGTACATAAAATATAATTTTATTTACATAAAAATAATGAGAGAAATGATGGGCAAAATTACCCCAGAGAATTAATGGGCAAAATTACATCAGTAAACGAAGGGGGAAATTGTAGTTATAAATCAGACTATGAAATTAAAACTTAAGGTATTACAGGAGGAGACTATTCAAATGGAGGGGGGGATTAACTCAATTGGGTTACTGAAGGGGGGAGAGGGGTTGGCTTACGGATGTCTTCTGCACGTGAGGTGAGGCCGCTCGGAACTTCTGAGCAGGATGTTAAAATGATGACGGTTCTCAAAAAAGGGGGGGGGGGCGGTAACTTCAGGTCCAGGGGAGAGTATTTCGGCCACCCGAAAACGAGGAGCAAACGAGGAGGGCTTCGACAGGAGTTGATGAGAGAAGTCGGAAAAATCACTCGAGGGCTTTAGTTTTCTCCCAAGGGGGGGGGGGAGTTTCGCACTCCTTCTGAGCGCGGGAAAACTTGTCGCTCCGGAGGGCTTGGAACTCCAGGCCGATAGGGATTTCCAGGGGAACAGGTGCACGGGATCCCAGGGCTGCCTGTGTACGGGTAATCACGGGCTGGGCCACGGGATGGTCGTGAATTACGGGGTTCTGACCGAACAAAACGGAGCAGAACTGGATTGGGTCGCTACCACTTCGGCCCAACCGGACATATAGTCACACTCGATGTGACAACGAATTACTGGGAAACGACTGGCCCAGCCAAGGTAGTCGTGGACCACCGCAAATTTCTTGTGGTCGGGCCCAACAGGGAGAAGTAAGTCCTCAGACACTATAATACAGGTGCACTCAGTGTCACGGACGAGGGTGGATACTCGGCGACCGTTCACAGATCCGTTCTCGAACTTTAATCCACCAGGGTTGTTCTTATTAAAGAGAAAGTTTACCTGATGGACCGGGTCTTTGGCGGGAAACGGAGGATCGGGAGTCTCCTGAGGCGATGGAGGAGGATCAGGGGCGGCCCAGATTTGGTGCACTTGGTGGGACTGAGAGTTTGCGAATCGGGAGTTTTTGAGGAAAGTTCGTGCGGTAATGGCCGGGAACTCCGCAGGTGTAGCAGACGATCGGGTTCTTTTGGTACGGCACAACCGGGGGAGAAAAAAACTAGGGGCTTAACGTCTCGGTGTTCAGATGGATGGAAGTTTCTTGGCTTCGACGGACTAGGAACTTTGGTAAATCTTGGAACCAATTTAGGGCGGGGGTCTTATGACCATAAAATTTAGTTTTGAGGAGCGATTAAGGAGCTTTTTTAACATCCTTAGGGTATAAATTGTGACTACCCGCGTAGACATCGGCCTCTTCCAAGCACTCCTTGAAAGTGGCACAACGCTTATCCTTAATGAAGGCGCGAATTTCGGGAGCCACGGCAGCTAAAAGCTGATCCCTAAAGAAGAAGTCCAGAAGGGACTCGTAGACCTGGGGAATCTTGCACGCATCTAGCAACACTGAAGGAGACTTTGGAGGATGTACCTGTGTTGCCGAAATGTTTGACCAGGACGGATCCTTTCCTGGCAGAATCGGGAGCGGTAGAATTCGCTATTCATATGAACATCGGCTAACATTTCGGACTTTAACGTGGGATAGTCCAAAGTTGCTTCCGGGGAAAGGGATACGAAGATATCCCTTAACTTGGCATTTAGGAGGGGAAGTAAGCGAGCGACGCAATCATTTTCGAGATCCCATCTATTGATCTGAAAAATTCTCTCAAAATGGGTAAAAAATTACTCAAAGTCCTCTCCATCATTGAAAGCGGGAAGATGGACTGAAGGAGTTTGGGGAATTTCAGTCCTTAAACCAATTGATGATGGCCAGGAAACCCAAAGAACATCATAACATAGGAGTAAAGGCAATACCATGCAACGATTGCCATAAAGTTTATATAGGGGAAACGGGGAGAAATCTAGACAAGAGATTGTATGAACACAAAAGAGATATTAGAGTGGGCAGCGAAAGCAGTGGAATATTTTGCCATGTTAGAGACAAGAATCATACGATCGATTTCAATGGAAGTAAAATGGTATTTAAATCAGCTAACTATGTTAAGAGAAGAATCGTAGAATCGAGCTTGATATCGTAAGTTCCTAATTTTAATCTATTTAAGGGTAAATTTTTTTTTAATCCTGTAATAAGAAAGCATATAAACAAAATAGTTAAATCTCCAGCCCTTCAATATGTTTAGGCCTACCCCTCCCCCAGATTAGCCACAAGTAAGGGATTGGGGGAAAAAAGAGGGGATCTTGTGTTATGCTTATATGCATTCTCTTATATTTTCTACCCAGTTTCAGTTGAAAAAGGGTGTGAGATACACCGAAACTGTTCTGAATTAAATTGTCTTCGGAGAATGTGGTTTAATTCCTCATATATATATATATATATATATATATATATATATATATATATATATATATATATATATATATATATATATATATATATATATATATATATATATATATATATATGTCGTGCTATGACATTATATTATATCAATACCATATTATATCTATGGGAAAGGGACCAATAACTCAAAGGCGAACCGACAAAAGGGACGGAACACCACTAGTTTAGACGGGCTGAGTAGTGAGAAAGAGTGCAACGAGTTCAGGTAAATTTTCGACAATGACAAAGCTCGAGGTTATTTAAAGCGGCATGTACAAATATATAATTTTATTTACATAAAAATAATGAGAGAAATGATGGGCAAAATTACCCCAGAGAATTAATGGGCAAAATTACATCAGTAAACGAAGGGGGAAATTGTAGTTATAAATCAGACTATGAAATTAAAACTTAAAGTATTGCAGGAGGAGACTATTCAAATATGATGGGGGGGATTTAACTCAATTGGGTTACTGAAGGGGGGAAAGGGGTTGGCTTACGGATGTCTTCTGCACGTGAGGTGAGGCCGCTCGGAACTTCTGAGCGAGATGTTAAAGTGAATACAGTTCTCCAAAAAAAAAGGGGAGGGGAGCGGTAACTTCAGGTCCAGGGGAGAGTATTTCGGCCACCCGAAAACGAGGAGCGAACGAGGAGGGCTTCGACAGGAGTTGATGAGAGAAGTCGTAAAAAAACACTCGGTGGCGATCGTTAACTGGAATTACCTCACTGGCTGGGGATAATTCCAACACACAAATAGTTCAGCTGTCACTTTGCTTTGTTGTTACCACCTGAATTGGAACTAGGGGGAATCTTCTTTGGTCTGGGCGAGACTTCTCAACTCTGTCCTTGTCTCATGGGAAGCGAGCAATATACATGTATGAGGCTCTCCCCGCGAGGGAAGTGTGTGTGTGGGGGGGGGGGGGTTAATGGGAAACAGCTCTACTCTCGAATGGCCTCGAATCTTCTTGCCGAGGATATTCTAGCCCGTGTAAAGGTGAATCGTGGTGGACGCAGTTCGAGGTTAGTGCTTGTGGAATGGGGATGGGGGGGATAGGCTTACCAATTTAAGCCTAAAAGAACCTTCTACAGCGCAGGGAAGTTCCGTGCTGGACAAAAAATTCCACGTGGAATTCCCTCAAAAACAGAAGACCGATGAAGGCTTTTCGAAGGGATGAATCGTGATTGAAGACTCAAGAAGGTAGATATGAATCTATTCCACAAATCTGCAACATCTTCGCATGCTTCTAGACTCGCATCAGACAATCCAGCACGAATACCTGCAAAGTATGCTCTTCTCAAAACCAGTTTCCTCGATTTACTAGTCGTAGACTCTACTTTGGGGACCTTGACTATAAATCTGACTCGTCGATGATCACTGCCTCAACAATGTTATCCTCAGAGGTAAAAACTAAGTCGAGGGTATTATTGCCTCTCGTCGGCTCTCCTACCCATTGAGTCAGGAACTCGTTGTTCGCGAACTCCAGGAGTAGTGCGTTCTCGCCACAGGGTTCTCTGGTTTTCCTGTCAACTTGGGTATTGAAATCACCCATGGCGATACACACACTGTCTTGAACAACTTCACCCAGTAGCCGGTACAGATCGCTGTCCTTTTCAACGAGTTGGATAGGGGGTCTGTAATGCAGCAGGGTCCTGTATCTGGCAGGACTTATATCTAGGTCAACTCCTAGTAGCTCGTGGTCGGATACAATGTTGCAGTTCGTCGTTTGAGTGTATCCTTGACATACAACATCACACCGCCTTCCTCTCTGTCTTGCCTATCTTTTTGGAAGAGTTGGTAACCAGGAATTGTGAATTCACCTTCAAAATCTCGATTTGAGGATTTTACCCCCCGACTCCGTTATGGCCACCATTTCCAGGTTCTTCCGTTGCTACGAGGCTACGAAGTTCAAGAAACTTGTTTCTGATTGACCTCGCATTAAACAGAAGAACTTTCAGGGAGTCCCCGAATAGAGGAGTCCCTACGCTCTTCCGTTTCCCGTCTTACTTGTTTCTTTATTCTCTTTTGTTAGTGTGGTGTCACCCTTTTTAGCGACCTCCGCGAAGGTCGTTGCAGCGGTCACTTTGGCGTACTGGCTCACGTCCGCCTTCACTCTGGGCCGGACCGTCTTTTGAGTCCGCTCCACGACATCTTGTATCAAGTTTGAGGGTACAGTCTTTCCTTCAAAGGAAAGGTGCACCCCATCTTTTTGGTAGAGATCGTTCCTACCATAAAAGATGCTGTAGGGGGAGACAAAAACACCCCCTCCGCCGTACATAAATCTCCTATCTGTCGGTTCAATGAGACGTTCCTCGAGTGAGAGATCCATCTTGGACCTCTTCTCGGGAGCATCCCGACCACGACACGTCTGCGTGTTTTCAACTCACAGTCATCCACAGCCCTTATGCCGGTCTGGAGGATCTTGCTTGTAGGGCCTACCCTACCTCTCCTGAGGTAGAGGTCGTTGCCATTTACTATCAGGGCAACGACTAATCTCTCAGAAATCTGAGATTTCTTAGCCTCTACTCTTATCTGGTCGTTCCCTCGTCCTGGGAGGCAACTTACCCTCCCACTGGTGCGAAGTCGTGCAGCTCTCATGGTTTTCAGATGCCTTGATTGAGAATCACCGATAAGGATGACCCTCGCACATTTGGCTGCAGGGGACAGAGTCTCCCCTTTTGGAAGCAACTTCTCTGTTTCCTCTTTCTTCTCCATATTTGTCTTCTTTTTCATATTTTTCTTTCTTTTTTTCATATTTTCATTTGGTTTCACTTCTGTTTCTGCTTTCTCTTCTTCTGTTTCTACTTTCTCTTCTTTTTTCTTTCCTTTCTTCCTCTTTCTTTTTTCTTTTTGGCCCGTTGAGCCAGTTCCGCAGCAGCTGACTCAAGCTTTGGGACGTTGGAAGGCTGGCATGGCACTGCCAATGCAGTGCTCGCTTCCTGGGTCTCGTTGGCGGATCCACTCATGTCGGTGGGAGATACATCGTGAGCCGACTGGACCTCTAGTCTTGAGGACAACTCGACGATCCTGTCCTCGAGACGCGAAGCTGACACGCATGTTTAGAATCTAGGTTCTTCAGCTTCATCTCCAGTGCTTTAGATTTTTCCTCAGATGATATATATAGATCCTTGAGCTCTTGCACATCTCCTTTAAGGACACAGTCAGTGCAGATACTTACTAGGTGGCATTTGGAGTAAAACCCCTCCGGGAAGTCCACCCACCACTTGTCATTTTTGCACACCGAACATGTGTATTTAAGAGCAGCCGGTCCTTTCTTTCCAGTCATGCTGAAGAACTTTATATCTCTGAATACTTTGCGACCATTCAATAAAAAAGAAGGAGGGAGTGGTGACTTCGCCCAGCGTGAGTCGCTCCTGCCTATCCATCGGAGACATTTTTGATCTTTCATAAGGCACGCTCCTTTTACTGCTGTTCGTCCGACCGAGTCGTTCAAGCCCGGCGTGCCTTGGTTCCCAACTAAGCAGCACTGACAGCCTCCGAAGGGGGGTATCGATTTTTCACCAGGTGAACAGCGGACCATGCCCCGTACTAAACTCCTACTAGTTCCTTTCAGGGCGGCCAGGATATCTCGTCACACCAAGAGACTCGACCCAAGGCTTTGTGTTAGCCTGGCAACAAACCTGGAAACAAGGCCTGTCACCTCGGACATTGCTATCAGAGGCACCCATCAACGGTCACTCGGAATGGTCAGCAATTACACGTCAGGTAAGGGATTAACGGGGCACTTACCCTCATCCCATTCATTGCTCCCAAGTGCCTAGGACCCCTGTAGTCCTAGTCTCTCTCTTAGAGAGAGAGAAAAAAAAGAAATTAAATTCAAATGAAATTACTTTCCTTACAGGACACACAGACATATACTTGGGCACACTTGAAGTATCCTGCTCTGGAGAGGCAGGTTCTGCGGAGGTATACGGCTCCTCATCTTGAGGGTCCAAAGTAATTTCTGTGGTGGCCTATGTGACTGAGGAGGACTTAGATAGCACTTCATCCTGACTAGCCACAAAAGATGATCCAAAATATTTCAGAAGTTCCCCTTAACTTGTATTGAAAATACAATATATTAATTACACAATTAAAATTTCAGTTGCGAAAACAAATCAACAGCTGAGTTATATCAGGTAACGTTAGCTTATTTCACCACATCTACTCCATCCCGTAAGTCCACTTGTTGGAGTTCATCTAAAAGGTGGAAGTATGCAAAAATGAACATTATTTTCCATCTTACTTTAAGATTTGTTTCATTTTGGAAAATACATTTTTATTTATAGTTTACTTTGAATTACATATACAGGCTGTTGGGTTAAATTTGAAGATTTTAATATCTCCACTTTTTCAGGAACATGTTGATATATCGGTGAACAGTCACTTGTATTGGATAGCATACAGAGTAAGGTTTTAGTTGAGGAAAAGGTAGCTGACATAGAGGAATGAAGCCATCTGAATATTGCAAAAGAGTTTCCTGCTTCATAAAATAAGCAATATGCTGACATCATGAGTGGTGATCAATGCTCTGTAAACACTGTAAAGGCTGTAAGACGTGAGATGGGTATAGGCAACGGAGACTTCGATACCATATCCTCAACTAAAACCTTACTCTGTATGCTATCCAATACAAGTGACTGTTCACCGATATATCAACATGTTCCTGAAAAAGTGGAGATATTAAAATCTTCAAATTTAACCCAACAGCCTGTATATGTAATTCAAAGTAAACTATAAATAAAAATGTATTTTCCAAAATGAAACAAATCTTAAAGTAAGATGGAAAATAATGTATATTTTTGCATACTTTTTTTTTTACTTCATTAGTCGCCCAATGTTTATATTCTTATCCACGTGTTTGTTTTCTTTTTCCTGCGGGTTAATTTTAGCAACCCCCAGTCTCTTTCTAACAAGGCATTTTCTTGAAATCCCACAAGGGTGTATGGCACAGCATGAAGAACCATGCTGTAGCGGACATCTGGAGGATTGCGTGCCCTCCCGGCCTCAATACCATAGGTGGATCTTCGGCTATATCGTTTTCTTACATTGTTACCCCCCCCCAACTTCACCACTTCTCCAAAAGGGGGTGGTTAGGCTGACAGGGGTAATCGCCCTCCTATAAATGAAACCTGGAGGAGTCGCACGCCCTCCATACCGCACAGAAAGGGGCCCTCTTTTCTCAGGGTGTCTTTTGCACCCCTTTCGAATCTCTCACTATCCTTTTCGCGCTTGTTTATACCCAGTAAAGGGTGAAAGAGGGCGTTAAACCTTCTGAAGAAAAAATGATCACCACTTCCATCCATGTGTATATATATATTTCAGTCTCTCCTCTTTCTTTCTCTCTCTTCCGCTTTCTGTTTCTCTCTCTTTCTCTCGGTTTTTTCTCTCTCTTCCGCTTTCTGTTTCTCTCTCTTTCTCTCGATTTTTTCTCTCTTCCGCTTTCTGTTTCTCTCTCTATTTTTTCTTTCTTACTATTTCACTTTTCTTTTCTCTCTCTTTTTTATTTTATTTTCTCTCTTTTGTTTTGTTTGCTCTCTCTTTATTTCGCTATTTTCACTCTCCCTCCTTTCTTTTTATTACTGTCTCTCAAAAAGGTCTCAAACGGCGATCCATATAAAATTCAGACCGTCCTCAAAAGCTTAGACATCTACAATCAGTGCCATCTACTATATTTTTCCATATGAGAGTTAATCGAACTAATCAAACGTTGCATATTGTTTGATATGTTTGTATCATAATTTGAAGGTGAAATATAAAAAAAATTAGAGCCTTAATCAATGTTATTAATAAATAGTCAATTGAATCGCGCATTCAATATTTACAATGTTGTTCGTTGTTCTTCAGGACTACTTCAATTCGTTGTGGCATGCTAGAGACCAAATTTGTGACGATACCTTGATTGGTATTGCTCCATCTTTGTTCAATAAACAGCCGCAACTGCTCGCAATTGGATGGCTTTTGTTTATCAACCGTCAGTTTGATTCTCTCCCACAAATTCTCTTGGGTTCAAATCTGGTGAATTCCAGGGATACGGTCGCAAAAGATCGATGTTATTTTCACACAAGGTCTTTCTTATTGCTTTTGTTTTGTAACAATAGGCGCCATCATGCTTAAAAATTCAGTTATCCTCCAAGAGTCGGTCTTGAACTGTTGGGGAAAAGGTAACTGGAGGCCTAACATTTGTGCCTAAGAACACTGACCTGAACTATAAATGGTACCAAAACGTGTTTCATCAGTACCTTTTTCCAATAGTTCAGGACCAATTTTTGGGAAAATATGTACTTTTCAGCATGATGGCGCACCTTATCGAAATGCAATAACAAAGTTTGGGGCCGAAAATACATGGAACTTCTGGTACCTTGGTCCGCGAATTCGCCAGATTTGAACCCAGTGAAGGATTTGTGGGCGATAATCTAACTGGAGGTTAGTAAAGAGAAGCTATCCAATTGCGAGCAGTTGCGGCTGTTTATTGAACAAAAATGGAGCCATATCAATCAAGATATCCTCACAAATTTGGTCTCTAGCAGGCCAAAACGAATTGAAGTAGTCCTAAAGAACAAGGAACATCATTGTAAATAATGACTGCGTCCATCATTTAACTGTATTTATTAATAAAATGCATTTGGTCTTTAGATTTCTGTATATTTCCCCTTCAAATTATGATACAAACGCATTAAACGAAATGCAACGTTTGGTTATTTGTATTAATTTTCTTATATGAAAAAAATATGCCTCAAAACCTTTGGCCATGACTATAGAATTTAGACTCTTCCCAAAATATCCAAAATGTCAGACATATAGAATTTAGACTGTCCCCCAAATATCCCAAAAGGTCACCCAAATTCAGACTTCTCAAAGACCCCAAAGGTACTTCATATAAAATTCTGACTATCCCTAAAAGGTCATCCATATAAAATTCAGTTTGCCCCAAAAAGTTGCGAAGAAAAAAATATGTGTACACTTTTGCTGTTAAGATAAACAGAATTGCAATAAAAGATGGTCTGAGAAATGAAAGTAAAGCTTAGTGTAGCTATCAAAAAGGATAAAAATCTCATATAAGTTTACAACTAGCCATGTAAAGTACTGGAAACATCAAATTACTGTAGTAATGAATGTAGGGGAAGTGTATTATTCACTGAAGCAAGTTATTGTGATCATTACTTTCTGTATTGAAATAGAAAATGTAAACGTTTTTAACCCAAATGTAATTATAACAGTTCATGAATGTTTTTAATTTATATAAATACAATGTATGTCATCATGCTATGTGTAAATATCTTGGGTCAAATATTGGAAATGTACGAAAACAAAGAGAAACCGATATTACTTTCATATTCTTTGAATGAAAATATTTCGAAATATAAATAAACCACTTTTCTGTTGTTTTTTTTTCAGTGCTTTAGAGTTCAATGCCGTTTCCATGGTAACGCCTCTCCGAATGCTGAAACAACGCTGTTTCAAGGTTGGAATATTCTTGAGTTTAACAAATTTGCAAATTGCCTAAGATTTAATACACGAGTGAATGTCATAGTAATGGAATAAATGACAGAATATTTAGACGTAATCAAGGTGTCTTGAAAGTAAGTTTTAGTTCTTTAAACTAATTCATTGAAACCTCTTTTTAATTCATTATTTGCAATGGGTAAGCCGGTGTTTTTTGCACCATTAACATAATGTAAATTGTCAAATAAGAACTGGAGAATAAATATTCTATTTTGCAGAGATGGAACAGGCTTTAAAAAATCTTCTTCTCACTGGAGGAATCGGGGAACAATTGCTTGAACCTGACTCATATAAATTACTAAATGAGGTCAAGATTTTAAGAACAAAGAACGTCCAAGCTAAGGAAGCGCTGCAAGAGGTTTCGAAAGAGCAGATTCAGCTTAATAAAGATGTCTTCCACATGCAGGAGATGCTATCTCTTCTCCAGGTTATTATTAATTCTCCTTTCTTCTCGGTGGGGATGCGTATTGATTTTTTTTAACTACTATCTCTTATTTCCTATAATTATTCAACTTTCCACTATAATCTGGAATAGAATCATTTTTTTAATCTCCCCTTTCAAAAACACTTCCATTAAGGTTTCTTTATTCAAAATTTTGTAATGCATTTCGAAACTAATCTAAAAATTCTATTATTTTATGAATAAATATTTTTCCGGAAGATCAAAACGTTTTTGTGTGCTGGTTACTGTTGGAGGCAATGAGTTTACAAATGACTTCATTGCAATAGCGTATTACTAAGTATTTTAGAACGTTTAACAGTGGCTCCCTTTATTGGGTCTATACAGATGCAGAAGAGATAGTTGGAGATTTAGGAGATGCCAAAGACGACTTAAAGTTTCAGTTAAAGTAGAGCACTACCCTTATTACAACACATACCATCTTGCAAAGGGCACTATTTATGATGTCACTATTTATTATCAACTTATAATAAACAAGAATTAGAGAACCTTTATCTTGTCTTTATTAGAAACTTACAGAGAACTATCAGAAAGATGCTGAGATGGAGCTGAGAGGTGAAAAGAACATGTCTTTCCAAATTCAAGGTCATCTACGCCATCAGTTTGCCAGATTTAGGAGATGCCAAAGACGACTTAAAGTTTCAGTTAAAGTAGAGCACTACCCTTATTACAACACATACCATCTTGCAAAGGGCACTATTTATGATGTCACTATTTATTATCAACTTATAATAAACAAGAATTAGAGAACCTTTATCTTGTCTTTATTAGAAACTTACAGAGAACTATCAGAAAGATGTTGAGATGGAGCTGAGAGGTGAAAAGAACATGTCTTTCCAAATTCAAGGTCATCTACGCCATCAGTTTGCCAGATTTAGGAGATGCCAAAGACGACTTAAAGTTTCAGTTAAAGTAGAGCACTACCCTTATTACAACACATACCATCTTGCAAAGGGCACTATTTATGATGTCACTATTTATTATCAACTTATAATAAACAAGAATTAGAGAACCTTTATCTTGTCTTTATTAGAAACTTACAGAGAACTATCAGAAAGATGCTGAGATGGAGCTGAGAGGTGAAAAGAACATGTCTTTCCAAATTCAAGGTCATCTACGCCATCAGTTTGCCAGATTTAGGAGATGCCAAAGACGACTTAAAGTTTCAGTTAAAGTAGAGCACTACCCTTATTACAACACATACCATCTTGCAAAGGGCACTATTTATGATGTCACTATTTATTATCAACTTATAATAAACAAGAATTAGAGAACCTTTATCTTGTCTTTATTAGAAACTTACAGAGAACTATCAGAAAGATGTTGAGATGGAGCTGAGAGGTGAAAAGAACATGTCTTTCCAAATTCAAGGTCATCTACGCCATCAGTTTGCCAGATTTAGGAGATGCCAAAGACGACTTAAAGTTTCAGTTAAAGTAGAGCACTACCCTTATTACAACACATACCATCTTGCAAAGGGCACTATTTATGATGTCACTATTTATTATCAACTTATAATAAACAAGAATTAGAGAACCTTTATCTTGTCTTTATTAGAAACTTACAGAGAACTATCAGAAAGATGCTGAGATGGAGCTGAGAGGTGAAAAGAACATGTCTTTCCAAATTCAAGGTCATCTACGCCATCAGTTTGCCAGATTTAGGAGATGCCAAAGACGACTTAAAGTTTCAGTTAAAGTAGAGCACTACCCTTATTACAACACATACCATCTTGCAAAGGGCACTATTTATGATGTCACTATTTATTATCAACTTATAATAAACAAGAATTAGAGAACCTTTATCTTGTCTTTATTAGAAACTTACAGAGAACTATCAGAAAGATGTTGAGATGGAGCTGAGAGGTGAAAAGAACATGTCTTTCCAAATTCAAGGTCATCTACGCCATCAGTTTGCCAGATTTAGGAGATGCCAAAGACGACTTAAAGTTTCAGTTAAAGTAGAGCACTACCCTTATTACAACACATACCATCTTGCAAAGGGCACTATTTATGATGTCACTATTTATTATCAACTTATAATAAACAAGAATTAGAGAACCTTTATCTTGTCTTTATTAGAAACTTACAGAGAACTATCAGAAAGATGCTGAGATGGAGCTGAGAGGTGAAAAGAACATGTCTTTCCAAATTCAAGGTCATCTACGCCATCAGTTTGCCAGATTTAGGAGATGCCAAAGACGACTTAAAGTTTCAGTTAAAGTAGAGCACTACCCTTATTACAACACATACCATCTTGCAAAGGGCACTATTTATGATGTCACTATTTATTATCAACTTATAATAAACAAGAATTAGAGAACCTTTATCTTGTCTTTATTAGAAACTTACAGAGAACTATCAGAAAGATGCTGAGATGGAGCTGAGAGGTGAAAAGAACATGTCTTTCCAAATTCAAGGTCATCTACGCCATCAGTTTGCCAGATTTAGGAGATGCCAAAGACGACTTAAAGTTTCAGTTAAAGTAGAGCACTACCCTTATTACAACACATACCATCTTGCAAAGGGCACTATTTATGATGTCACTATTTATTATCAACTTATAATAAACAAGAATTAGAGAACCTTTATCTTGTCTTTATTAGAAACTTACAGAGAACTATCAGAAAGATGTTGAGATGGAGCTGAGAGGTGAAAAGAACATGTCTTTCCAAATTCAAGGACATCTACGCCATCAGTTTGCCAATACAAAAACTCTAGAGGGTCTCCAAAACAACGTAGAACATCTCCAAAATCAGATCATTTTAAGAGAAAGAGAAATTAGCGATCTCGCAAGAACTACGAATGTAGATGGTCACCTACTCCAAGAATTACTCGACCATCTCAACAGTAGCGAGGAAGAAAATTTGCTACTTCTTCGGTATACTGCTGCAGACGCGAGTGAAATAAAGGTATAACTACAATTTTTAAATTACTGCAAAATATTCTAATTCATTACCAGTTTGGGTGGCAATATTTTGAGGAGGATAAATGTCAGTTGACAACGCGTTATTTATGTAATTTGTTTCACCCATATATAATTTTGAAAAAATCACATCTTTTACTCAGGAATTTTTTTTTATGGTTTTTTTTTCAGACACTAAGTGTAGACCTTGAAAAACTTAGTGAAAAGGTTGCCAAAGCTGAAGTTTACTATAGAGAGTGCCAGGGAGAAGCATATGCGCATAAGACCATGCGAGCCCATCTAGTTTCATCTTTTCTGAAAGAAGCGCAGAGGAGGGACGAACTACTAATGATATGGGAGACAACTTTAAACGATTTGAAAGAAAAAAACAAGCAAGAAACTGCCATTGTAGAGGTATGTGTTACAAAATATTAACTCAATTTTTTAACAAAATATTGATACTGTTTCCAGCAAATTTCTTAGAATGTCAAGGAACTTCCCTTACTAACTTTTTCTAGTATTAGTTAATAATTACTCTTTAAATCACCATAAATAAACTAATTTTTTTTGTGGGTCTGTGATCTTTGGACGGTGGTATTCCTTACAGAAAGTTTCCCTCTGCCTCTAGTATTTATGTTCTCTCTATTTATCCACATTTTTGTTCTTTTGTTCGTACTTTCTTTCTTTTCAGCTCGTACTCAGTGAAATTATCGTTGCCATTAGATAACACTCACATAACATGCATGGTTTATTTGTTGCATGACATTCGTATTGTGAATTAGGCGCCTTAAAATCTTGACAAATAGAAAGGGAAAATAAACCATATTATAAAGAGACGTTTTTTCTAAACTTTGAAACTCTTCAGAGGTTGAAATAAAAATTACCAGGTAGAACTACATAATAAAGACCAGCGGAGACCCTAGGATTAGGCCGTGCTTTTGAAAAAAACAAACAAAAACAAAACACAATTATAGCTTCGAAAAGACCATAATATTTGCTGGAGAACGCAAGAACATATATTTCCCAACCATCACAGAAAGACATTTTACACTATAGGCCATCTGACACGAATAGGCTTCATGTTTTGTTCCTTTGTGGCGGGAAAAATATAAAATAAAAATTTAATAAAAACTACCCTCCCAAATTAGCATAACCTTAAAAAATAAAAAAAAAAACTAAACTACCTAAACCCTGACATAACCCATTATTTTGGTGGGTTAAAACAAGGTATCAATTTTTCGTCATAACATCGTAATTTAGAATTACAGTGTATTGGAGTACTTAGTTGTGTTCGTATCAGGCCACATTGGAAATACTCCAGAACAAAATAAGAATTGGTATCTTATTTCAAAGCAGCGAATACGCGATTGGAATTAACAATTAGTCATTAAGGCCAGGCAAATATTTGCTAGGAGTGACATCATTAGAAAGCTTACGTTTTTAGTGGGAAAGTGAAGGTGATGTGGTGCCGTGGTCGGCAACATCAAACAAAGCATGGCGTCACATAGGAGCACGCATTAAATCCAAGCCTTTTAATGACGTAATAAGAAACGAAGATTGTTAATCTATCCGAAAAAAATCACACGCATCACAAAAATGCCCTCCATAAGTTATTCGAGATTTTTTCCTCTAATGGTAGTACGAAAAAGCTGATACACACTTATTTATCTACAGGTGTACCTATGATTCATTCTAAGTTCTAATATAAGTTATAACTCAAGCCAATCGTCCAATTAGAGAGGATAGGCCAAATCTTGTCTCGCAGAGCGTCCTTCACCTGAAAGGAATATAGTGACAGGAAAACGAATTTCATTTTTATTATTTTTTTTCTCAACCTTTCCTGATCATTTCATTGGACGTTTTCATCTCGGGCCTCCTACTAGGTAAAACTTACGGTAATTGTGTAGAGTATGGCCGGATCCGAGTCCTAGCTTATTTGGGGTTATTTTTCCTAGCTACTTTTTCTGAGCTGAAATCCAGCCCCCCAGCCTTCCCCCCCCCCCCCAAATGATTGAAACCTCAGGATCATCGTAGGCCTATCTCCCCGACGAGCCGTCCCCAACAACGAGCCAACCCTCAAAATAAACTAGAATCGTATCCGCCCATACTCGCAACATTTACCAAACTTACATTCGAAAAATACTCATGTCGATTTTTAAACATGTTTACTGACAAGTCGGCTATTTCACGTTTGTGGGAGTTTAGAATTATAGTAAATTTGAGCTATGATGTGTTGAGGCGTTTGTTTACTAATTTAAATCCATTTTCACGAGTTCTCCCTATCGTGAGAATTTTCTGTATCAAAATTTCGGGAAGTAGACACGGGGCTAAACAATACGGAATTTAATTCTTACAACGAAGGAATACACATTAGAAATCATTCAAATTGGTGAACCACTGGAAATAAGGGACCATAACGTTAGTTAGAAATTCCAAATAAACTAAAATATAACTGGAAATGAGAGCGACCAATCAATACCGCGTTTGGGGAGTTGCAATTTCGATGTTTTTCGTGACTGTATACAGTAAAATGAACGAGGTAGCTTTTTTTTAATTTTAGGGACATTCAAGATATATATTAAGAGGTACAGCGAGCTGTGCTCACAGAGAACCCCCTGGATCAGCGACAAAATAAAAAAAACTTTTTTCTGTATGCCTTGCTTTTTTATACAGCGGAAAATGTGTTTATTTTCAGTGAATGGGACGAAAAAAGTACTCTCGGTTTGCGGCCTAGCCTAGCTTTAGCGAAGTTAAGCCCCAATTGGGTGTATTTAGTCGCCGGATAGGGTCTCAATTCAAGTCAACTTGTGTGGCAGCTGCCATATGCTGTAATAACCCGTGTTTCGGATTCCACGTCAACCTATAATTCCAACTTGAGAGAGAAGCCTAAAAATATGCTAAGCGGAGGCAAACCCACTATAACATTCAACATTCGATTACACATATTGCACCGATTATTTGAGAACACGACTTAAGTGAGCCATACATGACCCAAACACTTCTTTTCAGGGCACGATATTTGAGACAAACTTTAGCAATCCATAAATGCCTCGACCTTTATCACCTGTCTCTATTTTAGCCCAAACATTACATATTCTAATCTGAGACAGAACATGGATGGGTACGTCGTCCTCGTCACCGCCAACCAGGGTGAGTCTGAGATTGCCACCCCCTTGAACGGGGCCAGGGTCTTCGTCTTCAAGATCAGAAAAGAGCTACTGGCTTTTGGGATGGGTGTGTAATCCTTATAAGATTATAAGAAAATAGAGACAGTAAAAGATCCTGGGGTCCATTTCTAGGCTGCCCCTCTTTGGAATATTCTTATACAGGGTGTTTGAAAAGTTACCATGCACTGGAATTATATAGTCTCGCCAGGATCAGTGGTCAGAGACTCTCACTGTCGCTTAAGCACCCAAGCCCCCAAGCTTTGGCGTGCATAGCAACAATTGCAGGTGTTAAAAATATCCGAATACGTCTCCGGGGTAGTAAAATACTACATGGCAGTTCTTCCTACAACATGTATTTAAAACCCCCTTTGCCCCAAAGACGTATCCGGACAGTTTTAATATCTGGGAGTGTTGTGATGCACGCCTGTGCTTGGGAGTATGGGTGCTTGAGCGACAATGAGTCTCTGACTACTGTGATCCTGTTGAGACAATATATTTCAGTGCATATTAACTTTTCGGACACCCTGTACATTTAAAGTGGGAGTACAAGCGATGATGACTCGACGACGTTAATTAACAAACAATTCCAGAAATTAACCACTTTATGCGTAGAGTAATTCACAATTCTCCTCTTCTTCAATTTATAATCCTAACTTCTGGTTCTTTCGCGCACGTACAACTCGAAGAAGAAATCCACTTTCACATTATCAAAACCATGCAGTATCTTATAGACTTGGAAAGCTCTCCCATTAATCTTCTTGTCTCAAGTGACCGAAGATTTGAGCTTGTAAACGCTCTTCGTATGGTTTATTGTGGCCCCTTGGAATCATTTTGGTCGCGCGTCTTTCCACCCTTCCTCAGAACGGTCGATTTTGCTCAACACGTCCAGAACATCATCAATGACGATCTCAGCAAGTTGATGAAGGCATGGGTGGGGGGAGACTTGTCAAACCCCAGGTTAAAAGGGCTGTTAGGGCGGGGGGAGGTATTCCAATTGGACTCTAGTCCCTCCTACGCTTCCCACGCAACATAGGATTGGCTGAGAATTTTCGCGATCACGTGGTCTCTTAGCTCTCCATCGTTGAAAGAGACCAACCACCAGTCCTACGATATCAAGGAGAGCTCTTGTTAGCCGAGTGGATACGGCGTTAGTCTTCTAACGTCCCGGTACCGGGTTCGATATCTACAAGAGCGGACTTGGAATCAGGCTACCACTTGGTGGACGCGCTCTGCTCAGCCCTGTACTGGGGTGGGTAGATCTTATACTTCTCTTCACACACACAGCCAATTACAACACTTCTTTCTTTCCTCTCCCGTCTTCGCAGCACAACACACACTCTGTACGAAGGAATGACATTAATAATAATTAGTAAATGCACCCTACCCTCCCAGCCACCTCTCTATCCCCTGTTCCTTCTCTTGCTAACTAAAATAGTTGAAATGAATGGCTGTTTATAAAGGAGGAAACTACTAGCCGCGTAAAAAGAGCCCAGGGGCGACGAAGGTTCAGCCTGAACGCTGTTTCGTGTCAAAACATAATACATCCTGGCACCTCTACCCAACCAGGACCGACCCCTGGTGTCCTCGGGCTCACCAGCGTTTGTCTATTTCATTATCTGGTTGGGATCCGCCATGACCAAAGCAAGAATGCGAACTACTACTAAAATACCAAATGAATCGTGGTCGGCATCGTGGACCTCATTACCATCATGAATGAGAACTACATGCAGTTGATTTTGAGGCTACCATCGAGACTGAAAGCTGTTTTAGTAAATGCCGTTTAACTACGCATTTTAAAACCTATATACCAATTTGTAAGGAAATACAGTTGTTGTTTTTTATTGAATATTTTTATTTTTCCTCAAATTTTAATTTGTTCTCAAATACCTGACGCACCATTACAGCAATTACCGAAATAAACGGTAACTTATGGTGGAATTGCACATACTATACCAGCACCCAAATTTTTCTTCATTAGGAATCGGACAAAAATAAGGCCTAATTTTAATTATTACACTTTTTTCATCTACATGCAAGGTGATCTACAGCAACTTTAATCTAGACTAACTTATGATCTACATTGAAAAATTTCGTTAGAAATGTGCAATTCTAATTAGAGGAGTGAGTTAAACAGTAAAAGATAATATTAAAAATGTATAAAAATCCATCGATGAAGAAAATGGCAAAGAAAAAATACTATTGGGTTGAATAATAAATTCTTGCGGTTTTATCAAATTTATTCATTATCATTAACAATTTTAGAAAACTTCATTTTTAATTGATAACAATATGCAATTTAATGAATAATGTATTCTCCGTTGTTATTTACGACTTCTTCCCAACGTTCAACTAGTTTTTCGATGCCTCTGCAATCGAAGAATTCGTCTAACCAAGTTCTTAATTCCACATCAGTATTGAACGAAACGTCGCGCAAATTGTTGGAGAGCGATCGGAACAGATGGAAATCCGATGGAGCTAAGTCGAGTGAATATGGAGGATGCGGCAGGATTTCCCAATTAAGCGTTTGGGTGGAGTCTTTTGTCATATTGGCAATGTGAGGACGAGCATTGTCGTGTTGCAGAAGGATTCCATAACGTCGATGAGGTCGCTTTTCACGAATAGCTTCGGCGAGTCGATACATTTGTTGAACGTATAGTTCTGCATTGACAATCTCGTTGTTCGCAAGGAGCTCATAAAGAATGATACCTTCACAATCCAACCACACCCACAACATCGTATTTCGTGGATGAAGTCCTTGCTTTACTCGCGGAGGTGTTTTTTTTATTGGGGTTAAGTCATTGTTTTCGATGGTTCATGTTGACATAAACACACCACTTTTCGTCGCCATGATGATGCGGTGAAGAAATCTGTCCTTATATCCACGAGCAGTCTTGTGGCGAGCAAGCAAACCTGCGGCAATCGTGGAGCGTTGAAGTTTGTTGTTTTCGCTCAAAGCGTGCGGAACCTATACACCGTGTTTTTTAACTTTCCCCATCGAATGAAGGTGATTCACTACAGTTTTCTGATCACACGCCAATTGTACAGCCAATTCTCTGGTCGATTGACGAAGATTTTCATGAAGAAGGTCGTTCAATCGATCTTCATCTAACTTAATGGGGCGACCAGAACGTTCTTCGTAATTAAGATTGAAATGACCGTTTTTGAAACATGAAAACCACCATTGAGCTATCCTTTCTGATAAAGCATTTTCTCCGTACACAGCACAAATATCGCGACGAGCTTTGGCTGCCTTTGCATTGTTCCAGTCTCGATTGGAAATGAATAACAAGTGTTGAAAATGCGCCTTTCTTTCAACTTGACATTCCATTTTGAGGGTACAGAACAAAAATTAAATTAACACAACTTTTAAATAAATCGCAATGACTTATTACTCAACTTCAAGACGTAGCCTAAGCAAAAGCCTAATAAATTACGCTGTTAAGAGACGTAGCCTGACCTTTGCAAATTTTGCTCTCATTATTTATTATTATTTCTTAATATGTGCTCAAATCATGTCAACAAAACTTAAATAAACACAACATTAAAAAAAAACGCAATAACGTATTTTCTCAACCTAATAAATTGAGTTATATTTCATACTAGAAACATGAATACTATAACTATCTGTTATAGTATTGTAATCTTTTAGGTCGGTGATAATCTATCGTCTGTAGATCCGCCATTAGGTGCGTCTAATCAGGATTTTCTTTTTTATTTAGTTCTCTTGGACTCAAGACTAAAAGTGATAAACTATAAAAGCTGCTTTGTTTAGTAGTAGTCGGCTGTCACTCGCGAGCGAAGATAACGTCATCTGGGTGGGCATCGAACCCGTGGGTCCTCAGGTGGCTGAGGAGGCCTAGACGCGACCCGCACTGTTTCTCGCACGTCCCGCAGATGGTGCCTGGCGGGAAGTTGTTGCCACAGCGCCTGGTTGACAGCTTCCTCATGCCTACGCTCTCGTCGCTGCTGTTCGTTGTCACGTCGGGTATTTTAGAACCTCTCCACTGCCCGGGCGATCCCCCACGGAGGTCTCCCATGATTTGACGTTAATGTTGCCTTTCTTCATGTAGGACTTCAATGTATCTTTCCATCGCTTTTTATGTTCTCTTCTCACGCGGGCGGTAGTTTGAAGTCCGGAGAACAAGATCCACTTAGGCATCTTGTCACTAGAATCCGAGCGCAGTGCCCCACTCATCTAAGTTGATGTTTCATTAGGAGGGCCTCAATGCTGGGGGACGCTGCCTCTTCTAGAACGCTAATGTTTGTTCTTCATTCGTCCCATGAAATGTGTAGGATTCTTCGGAGACCTCTTTGGTGGAACTGCTCAAGTGATTTCACATTGACGCCGGTATGTGGTCCATGTTTCGCCACTGTATATTAGTATCGTGAGGATCACAACATCGTATACCATGGGCTTTGTCTTTGTTCTCAGGCCGCGATTGTCAAAGACTCTTGACTTTAGTTCCTGGAAGGATGCTCCAGCGTTGTGGAGGCGATTTTCTACTTCCTTGTCGATGTTTGCCTTCGCTGAGAAGTGACTGCTAAGGTACTGGAGGTGTTCCACATATTCAAGTTGTTCTCCTTCCACGGAAATTGGAGGAGGGTTGTACGGCCTTGATGGTCGCGGCTGGAGTACGGTTTTGGTCTTCTGCCTATTCATCTTCAGACCAAGTTTTCTGTAAGCGTTGTAAAATGCACTCACGGCTGCTTGCATCTCGTCGACAGAGTGTGCGATGATCGCGCAGTCGTTGGCATACTGGAATTCAGATACGCCTAGTTCTTCGACCTTTGTTCTGGCCTTCAGGCGCTGCAGGTTGAATAGTCCTCCATCTAATCGGTAATATAGCTCCACGGCGGTGGTAGGTCTCTTTGAGCTAGTTGGACGGCCACAGATACATAAATGTTAAAAAGGCTTGGTGCGATCACACAGCCTTGCTTAATTCCTGTCCGGATGTTAAAAGGTTCACTCTGACTGCCGTTGTATGCTACTGACGCTGGCATGTGATCATGGAGGAGTCTCAAGATACTAACGTATTTGGATGGGCACCCATATTTCTGGAGGATTTTCCATAGAGCCTCACGGTTTAGCGAATCAAATGCTTTTGTAAGGTCTATAAAGGTTATAAATAGGTCGCGGTCTTGCTCGCGGCATTTCTCATTGATCTGATGGACACTGAATATCATTTTCGTTGTTCCACACACCGCCCTAAAGCCACATTGTAACTCAGGGATGTGTTCTTCGGCAATTGGAGATAAACGGTCTACTAAGATGCTGGCCAGAATCTTTCCAGTAGTCGACAGGAGTGAGATCCTGCGGTCGTTTTCACATACCGATCTGTCCCCTTTCTTAAAGATGGTGACAATGGAAGCGTCTCTAAGGTCGGGTGGTATTTGTTCATTCACCCAGATCTGAGTGATAAGTTGATGGAGCCTCGTAATTAGTAGTGAACCATCGTGCTAGAATACCTCCACTGGGATGCCATTAGGACTGCAAGCTTTGTTTGATTGGGTTTTCTGAATCGCGGTTGCCAGCTCCACGCGCGTGGGTATTCTTCGGAACTCATCTCTCACAGGATGATGGGGGATGGTATCATCGATATCGGAATCCCTATTTAAAAGTTGCTAAAAGTGCTCCTTCCAGCGTTCTAGGATGGCTTCATCATCCTGGAGGAGTCTCTCCCCATTAACTGCTCTTAGTGGGGCCCGGTTTTGTTGTATTGGTCCATAGAGTGTCTTCGTCGCCTTTTAAAAACTGCGCGTCATTTTTGTTAGCGAAGCCCGGAATTTCACGAGCTTTTTCCTCCTACCAACTGTTCTTCATCGCCTTAAGCCGTAAAGGTAAATATTATGAATTTTTAATGTAGATCACAAGCTATATCAGAAACATGCATGTAGATCATATACTCTACCGGCACGAAAATGTGTGCTTCTTTAAAACCAAATGAACAAAGGCGTAAGCCCCACAAACTTGAAACGAGTGAACAAATAATATACGCCGCTAGTTTAAAGAAGAGGAGCAAACTTAAACTGCCACCATCGAAGTTTAACCGATAGCAAAGAACATTTTTTGTAGGAACATGGTCGTCAGTTTATGCTTCACAAAATCTCCGAAAGGCGAGATATCACCTGAGCCTCGACTAACAAACCCAGTCAAGGTGTTTTACGCCCCTAATAACTTCAAAAGAACACGGCATTTTTTAAGACTTGGGAGTTGTTTTCCTTGCGTGCCTTTGGTAAGTTTAGAGGGTTTTAGCACTTATTTTATGGTATTTATATTAGTATTTCATTATAGTTTGGTAATGGTTTAGTACTAGGAGTTCTAGTATGGTTTTATGTAGGTAGCATAGTCGCAATGCTTCAGTATGTATTCATTTTTGCCCCTTTCATAGGAAATCTTCGAGACAAAGTCCAGAATAGATTCATGGAAACAATCGAGGGACCAAGAAGACTATCTGCTGTGCCAAATTCGTTCTTCCGTTAAGGAAATCGAGGTCCATTTATCAGATATTGATGAAGAGTCAAAAATTATCTCCCAAAAGCTGGCCAGTGTCAATGAAGCTTCATACGAGATAAGAGGACAAGTAAGTAAACAATCGACGTATCGAAAGCATAATTGAGCTCTGTGTAAGAAAAACAACAACAAACAAACAGTGACTAATGAAAAAGAATAGGAAATAATTTAGAGAAGTATTGAGCTCTACGCAAATACCAAAAAAAAATCAAAAGAATTTAAAACCAAGGGTGAGATGTTGAGGAATAGGTGTTGTATCCGATTATACGATTTTTGTTATAAATGCTGTTTTCTTCTGGGCGTAAAATGACACTTCTTTCATGCCGGAAGGTGAGCGAATTGGAAACGTGCTGCTCTAAGTTAGAGAAAGATACCCTTCATCTACAACACCAAATCAAAGCTACCAACGAAATTTGCCAGGAAAAAAAAGCATTTCTTGAACGTCTGCTCATCAAATGTGCCAAGCTGGAAGATGATCTCTATCTAGAGACTGAGTTGCTTCTCTCGTCTGAACAGTCTCTCAGAGCTCTCGAAACTATAAAAACGGTGAGAACTGAAGGCCCATTTTTGTATTTAATTAATATTTTGTTCCTCACACACCCATATAAATGGAGAGATACTTGCTTGATCTTATCTCCTCATTCCCAACTCAGCCACACTATTACTGACCCCTCGACTGCAATTACTTGCTACTTCCTTATGCACTTCTGTTCAACTCTTCCACTTGCCCCTAACTTTCACTTATGTCCAGCTCCCCTGCCCCTTCCTCGTCTCATCATCGTTGGCCTTTTACTATCGACCACAAACAAATGGCTTTAGATATTTCCTCCCTGTTTCCTTTACTAGACTCTTCCGATCCTACAAATGACCATAGTGACTTCTCTCGCTCTCATTCCGGATCCTAAGATCTTCTTGACTAAATGTTAATGCACCCTTTCCCTTCTCTCTCGTATTTGTTATGTCTCTTGGTTCTCTGATACGATTGGGAGAGCTAAGCAACACAGATTGATCTGGAAGCACGAGGAATAAGCTCATGCTTGTAGTACCGAAACGGTTGTTGCTTCCTTCACCTTCACACTCGCCATTCACTCTTCTTGCGCCTTTCGGATATCTTCCTTATACTCCACGTCATCTGTATCGTTTCTGATAACTACCCAAAGAATCTATACCGACTGTTTAAGCTTCGTATGCGTCTCTTCCACTGCGACGGCCAAGTCGATTCCCACTTGCGGTCAAGCCAATCTCTAGGCATTATTCTCCGACAATGTTGTTCACATTCGATCAAGTATTCCCACTGTCCGGGAACCTAGCCATGCGGTACTTCCCCTAACCCATTCACACCAAATTCTCTCTCTAGTCCCTCTCTTTCCTGAGGAAGTAACCACTTTTCTTCTTTCCTACATAAATAATTTTCCCTCTTGGTTTTCTCACCCTAGATCTCTGTCAGTTCTCCCTCGTTCTCTTGTCCCGTAAGAAGATTAACTTTAGACTGTTATATATACCTGGATGAGCGGCGCGCCTTTCTAGCACCAGTGTCCACCTAGACAAGAAATAGATTAAGACTACACTGCATTTATTTCTTATAGACTCCTTCTTTTTCGCCACTTTCTTTACAAACAAGCCTCATTTCACCTATTTTATTAGCGATACGTAATTTCCGCAGGGTAGTCGCTAAACATCTTTCGTTAATTTATTGTAGGGGTATAGAGGGGAATGAAACCCTCTTCCATTTTTCTCCTCTTAGGGGTGGGATTTACATTTCTGCATTCTTCCCACGATTTACACCCAAATCCGGTGGCGCCAAACGTTAAGCCACCGATGACGAAATGTGGCCCCGAAGATGCCGAACCAGTCTAACCGACTCAGGATAAGCCCCCCACAGGGGCCGTTTAACGTTTGCGCAATCAGAATAAAAGGTGTCCCCTCACGTTCAAATATTTTGAAAAAAATAAACCCAATCAATCTCTTTAGGGAAAGGTACTTCTCCTTCACCTACTTCTCTTCTCTGGAAGCCAACACTAGTCGGCTCCCTATAAATGACAAAGGTCCCACCCCCACTTCCGATGGTTTTTCGTGGGCACAACTCAAAGAATAGAACCAGCAAGAAAAGTTTCATCTGCGCCACCCAAATCCGGTGGCGCCAAACGTTAAGCCACCGATGACGAAATGTGGCCCCGAAGATGCCGAACCAGTCTAACCGACTCAGGATAAGCCCCCCACAGGGGCCGTTTAACGTTTGCGCAATCAGAATAAAAGGTGTCCCCTCACGTTCAAATATTTTGAAAAAAATAAACCCAATCAATCTCTTTAGGGAAAGGTACTTCTCCTTCACCTACTTCTCTTCTCTGGAAGCCAAAACTAGTCGGCTCCCTATAAATGACAGAGGTCCCACCCCCACTTCCGATGGTTTTTCGTGGGCACAACTCAAAGAATAGAACCAGCAAGAAAAGTTTCATCTGCTTCCGAAGGTAGGCTGGAACTAGGGCAGATCTCCTGAGAGCGATCCTTGCTGAAAGACACCTCTGGGACCTTTCCCAGTGTCTCTACCCAAAGGTGAGAATTTTACTGAATGCCAATGCGTCGTTTCTCTAAGTGGTCCATATCAATAATAGTCTCAGATTGTCATAGAAGTGATCATTGACGCATTGGGGGGGGGGGGGTTGTCCCAGCCCCCCTTCCTTCTGAGGAGAGCGGAGATCTTAACAATGGGACTAAGGCGACCTTGCTTCGGGGGGCAGAGTGCTCCTAGGGAGGGGATCATGTAAGGCAGCGAAGCAGACACTTAAGACTGATTCCATTCTTGGAAAGAACCCTCCCAAAGGGATTGAGACCCCCCAAAGAAAAAATAAAAAAGAAAAAAATGAAAATAATGTCTCCTTCCCTTCCGGATGGGCTCCGAAGACAGGATGATGCTTCGTTATTTAGGTGAAAGATAAAGCCGAGGTTCGTCCGTGCGGTCTCTGAGACACCTCGGTAGAGGGAGGGTCAAAACCCAGCCCTCCTCGTCAAAATGGAATAAAAAGGAACAAAGTAGCGAAGCCTCGAGACATCGGGGTCCCTCATTCATAGGCTGCCAGGTGTCATCGACCCCGCTGGCTATAAACCTTTTCTGCTTATCCACTAGACGACTGAACAAAGTTGTTAAAATGACACATGCTCAGTTAGTGTTGGAGTTTACCTTGGATTTTTGTAGTGTCTAGTTTTTCGGAGCCAAACATACTGATTTGTCTGACCGACACAGGCTATACTACCATATTGAGTGATTTTGGGACACTCAATGGCAAACTGTGCGCGGGAACCAAACTCTACCTTGAACTTTTTAAAAATGGTATTCTATGCCAGAGATGTGCTAGAGTACTTTCCTGAAGGTAGTGAGGAAGAGCTGGCCGACCAGGAAGCAGGTAGAGTTAAGCGTGTAGTGGAAAAGAGAGAGAATCTCGAGAACCATCCCTAAACTCGTCCTCATCTTTGACTTTGATATACTCCCTGAGTCGGTGCGTTCTGGCTGATATTGCTACCGTCGGACTTTTCGCATGCCCATGCCACAGAGATGTTATAATTGCAGGTGTTTTGGCAAAACAAGTAAATATTGTCGAGATTTAAAGAAATGTCAACCCCAAATTTGCTTAGCCCATCCAGGGTTGTCGAAGAATTTGTTTCCCGCGAAGCCAAGTTCATGAATTATGGTGGGTCGCATCCTGCTTCCTTAAAACATGGCCACTCAAATATGTTCGTAAAAAAGGTTCCGGCATTCCAGAGTGTGGACCTTGTTTAGTATTGAGAGGCTAAGGAGCTAGTCCTTTAACTGAGTTCACCCCTAGGCACCTCATATGCCCGCAATGGACAAAAGAACTTTCCGATCCTGGTCCTTCCAAGGCCAAAGTGTGGTAGCTCCTAAGCCCATTAAATACCCTTCCTCGGATTTTACCTCCAATGGGTGGTACTCAGGTCCAGCCTGATGCAATAATGCCTTGAGTCCTGCTCCCAGAGCCAAAACCAAGAAGAAGGTTGTAAAGTAAAGCTTGGAAAATTCCAAGTCTATCCCCACAAAAGAGGGTGACAATAAAAAAACTTAAGCTCATATACCTCTACCCACACTTAAACGGGGAAAAATAGAAGGTGGGTTCGATCCAAATGACGAAGGAGCGATGATCTTAAGTAAACCCCGCCAGCCGAAGCATTCGAGAAGGGAAAAGCTCCTGTGACGATTCGCACCGTGTCTAATACGGCAAAGAAGGCAGCAACGTCAACAGTATTTCCTCCACCGAATATCCCTTGGACTTCTGTTTATGAGCCGTATACAGCCATTCCTGTAAGGGTCATCTCCTTGAAGAGGTCCTCGACATCTTTTAGGTATATATGGAGTGTATTTTTCTTCAATGCCATTGTCGTGGACTTCGGGCTAATGGGGATGAACTACGAAGACCTGTTTCTTACTTGACATTTTAGCTATCTTCCCTCAGGAGGCCAATTTAAATGCGTCTCCATTGCCCGACTTTTCGAGGTATAAGGGTTTCACGACCCCTCTCCTAGTATAGAATAGAGAGCAAGCAAGTGGGTCCGCAATTTACACTCGATGAGATGACTACATACCTCATTTGCTTCTCAATGACTTCCTTCAGTCAGTATCAGTCTAGCTCATTCTGGGTAGGAAGTATTTTTTTGTGTTATAAACTATTCATCGTCAGCTTCCTTCGATGAGGCGAAGTTCAGCCATGGCGCAAGATATATGACGAGCCCCTTTATCCTTCTTGTAGATCTGAACCGACGCCTCACTTGGAAGGCACATATAGTCATCCTTAGGATTCCTTGTATCCGCACCATGTACATTCTTCGTTCTGTGCCTTTCAGCACGTCAGGTGTTCATTGGACTACCCTAATACTTTTTCATTACGCCTTTGTTCGCTGAAAGCTTGACTACGGGTGTGAGATTTATTCATATGCACCAGAACATCTATTGCGAATGGTAAATTCAATCCACGAAGCTAATCTCCGGTTTAAGATTGGTGCATTCCGCACGTGCTCTATAGAGACCCTACTTATCGACGCATGAGAGATGAAACTAGCTTTATTTTGTACACCAAGCATGATATATTTTGGGGCGTGTGCTTGGCGTCTTCCCTTTCGCCAACGGCTATCTTTTTGTCCGAGCCTAATCTCGAAAGAGTCTATGCCAACGATAGTAGCCAATCATGTCTTAAAACTTTCTGATTCGAGGTTAGGAACAAATTCCTTTGTTACTCTGGTGAACTTTCGAGGCACTTGCGATGATAGTTTTGGCCAAGACGCCATAAGGGAGGATAATGCCTTTGATCTCCTTTTGTCACGCGTTTCCTCCAAAAAGCTTCTAAAAATATAGGTAATATTGCGTTTATATTTCTTTAGAGCAGTATTTCCCAAACTTATTTTTCGTGATCCTGAACACAAATCGATTTTGGCCTAGTGACTCTCGGGGGTGAAACATTACTTCAGTATTATTTTAGTTTTATCCAATTGAATAAAGTTTACTGGTTTTACTATAACTTACTAATTAATAAATATAATATAATATTAATTGAAGATAATTGAAAGTAAACCTTCATACTCAAGCAAAGATAAACAAATTTTTGACTGCCAACTATAATATTGTTTCATGAATGAGCTCTTCTGACTATTCAACTACTTTTAACTGCCGATAAATATAATAATTTCTTCAGTGTTTCTGCATTTAGTTTTATCCAATATATTTTACGGACATTCACTATTATTTAATAAACAATATATTTTTATATTTCTATGTTGATTAAAAGATATTAAAGGCACATTTTCATATTAATGTAATTTATTGAAACAAAAAGCAAGCAACGAAAATAAACCCTTGGCTGGCAACTTCTTTTGGGCTCTTCAAGTAGAATTAATTGAAAATTAAGAAAAAAAGTATTTTAGAGAGTACCGTGATGTTCCTTCATATTATGGACACGTTTCTCCAGATTTGGCTTGATGTTATTGAATACAGAGCAACGCATATCATGTTGAGGATCCAGACTGTTCCTTGCTTTAGTCTTGATCGTCACAAGGGCTGAAATTCCTTGTTCACAAAGTATGTTGTGGGAAATGGAATAAGAGTTTTTTCAGCCTCATGAATCAGAATAGGCTTATCCCTGAGTTGAGCCCAGAATTTAGAGTATGAGATACTTTTAAAACGTTGTTTATTTCTTTTTGAATGATGTATTTTTTTACTGATGTCTGCCATAGTTTGATTTAGGCCTTGCATCTGATTTCAATTCATTTAGGTGCCTGAAGATGCCTAAATATTCTAGCTTTGCCACCCAAGAAGCATCTTTGAAACAGTCGGCCAGCTTATGCTTCTTTTCTTGGAGAAAAACTTCCATTTCAGTTTTAAGTTCAATAATCCGTCAAATGATGCGGCCTCGAGACAGCTAACGGACATCAGAGTGGAACAGTAACTCCTGGTGATGTGATTTGAGAGTTATGTTATCTCCTCTGTACCTCACAAAAAAAAACATAAGTTGAGGTTTGCCAGCAATGACCAGAGATTCATCTGTCTACAATGAAAATTTATCTGCTTTTTTCAGTGCCACATTTAATTGATTCAAAATATATAATGACATGAGATCAATTCAATGTTTGATGATGTTGTTAGAAAATGGTACAGATTCAATTTTCTTAGCTACATCTGCTCCACAAGTACTTTTCACCATAGCGACTGCTGCTGGTTTCACCAGCTCCTCTCCAATGTTGTGAGGCTTTTGGGGATTGTTCAATATACCTTGCCACTTCGAAGGATGGGAAGGAAACTTTATCCAAAGAAAATGTTAAGCCTGAAGGAGCATCAATCCGACTTCGTTATACCTCTTCTTCCTTATCCGTCCAGGAACTTAGTGGCATTTCAATAAAGTTGGGATGAACTGAACACAAGTAACGTTTTAGTTTGTCTTCCTTCATTGACATGAACTTGCAGACACTGAACACACTGAGGGCGGACTTTCCCTAGTCTATCTCTCAGATGTGTGAAGCCGTATTTCAGAAAAATCAGGTTTATACGCCAATTGTTGTTTACGCTGGGCTATCGTTCCCTCTGAAACCCATATCCGAAATGTATATATATATATATATATATATATATATATATATATATATATATATATATATATATATATATATATATATATATATATATGAGAAACTCACAAAGTAGAGCGTGAGTAGAGCAATAAATGCAAAAAATCACACAGGAAAATGAAAGGCGGATTCCAAGTACTTTCAAACTTGTTCAGTTCATTATCAAGGAATAACGAAAAATTTTACAAAGCTGGTATATATATATATATATATATATATATATATATATATATATATATATATATATATATATATATATATATATATATATATATATATATATGAGACACAGCAGAGTAATATGCTCTGCCCATGTAAAACGAAAGGGCACAAATAGATAAGGTCTACTTCCGGAAATTCCAACTGTGAGCACAGAATGTAGGCATTTAGGTCACAAAGATTAATACATACACACCTAATTGTGAATACATAAAAATAAACGAGAGAAACACAACTAAATTAATATATACAAGACAGCGATGAAAGCTTGGTTAAGGTTGCACTGTAGCTTTTTAACCTTTTCAAAGACTCTTATCAGAAAGCGAAAGGTGGTAAAAATTGCTGGTAAGTGGAATATTTTATTACAAAGATATGCCACTTGCCAGAATTTGTCCTCACCTTTCGCTTTCTGAAAAGAGTCTTTGAAAAGGTTAAAAAGCTACAGCGTAAACTTAACCAAGCAGCCATCACTGTCGATTTGAACAAATCATATATATATATATATAATATATATATATATATATATATATATATATATATATATATATATATATATATATATATATATATATATATATATATATATATATATATATATATATATATATATATATACAGGGTTTCCACAAAGTCTGGGTACATAGGAATTTTAATATTTTAATATTTAATATTTTAATATTCTAAAGGTATGTATTTATCCCCTTTGTACCCAGACTTTGTGTACACCCTGTATATATATTTATATATATATATATATATATATATATATTTATATATATATATATATATATATATATTTTGTCGGGGAGGAAGGCGTATGACCAAAACGTCTGGCAGCCACTATCTGCGCTGCACTCGGGTACAATTGAAGGTAATACTTCAGATTCGGGGTGCACGTTAGGTGGCGCTGTTAGTAGGCTACAATTTTGGGCTACAATATATCTCTTATGACGTCAGACGGTAGCCTCAGATGTGACCAATCACGGCGTTATATATTTTTGTTGTTTTTGGGATTTGTAACTTTTAGTCTGTATTATTTACTAAATATCTGCGCCTCTTCTCGTTTATAGTTTTTTCTAAGTGAGGTAAGGTTTCTTAATGTCTTTTATTGTTTTTTTGTTTTGTTTTCGTATTTTTTGTTTGCTGCGAATGATAACAGCTTCTTACTAGCAACGTCGTAGCTTATAAATAGGACCCGTTTTGCAAATGTTTTCCTTTCGTTATTGCGTTTTCGTGCTCTCCATGTGCTTCTTCGTTATTCGAATTCGGCTTTAGTTTGTATAATCGCGAACAACTTTTAGATTATCTAGAGGCGCATAAACTAATCAAGAAACCTATAAAAGTAAGAATTGTTTGTTATTAGGTTAGGTTTTTCTGCCAGTAAAAAGCTGTTGGGGGGAAAACCCCTCAGTAAATTCAAGGGGACTACTCGTGGAGGAGATATCACTGCGGGGATGACCACCCTGCCATGATCCTGAGTTTCAATCAATTGGGGGGGTCTGGGGGGCGCAGCCCCCCAGTATTTTACTTGTATACAAAAAAATATAACGCCGTAATTGTTCACATCTGACGCTACCGTCTGTCGTCATAAGACATAAATTGTAGCCCAAAATTGTAGCCTATAAACAGCGCCACCTATCGTGCGCCCCGAAACTGAAGTGTTACCCAATTGAATTGGGAAAAAGGTAAGGACCTTCTACTTAGAGTGTGATATTATTAGGTTGGCTCTTTAAAAGGGAATACGTTTGCCGGGTTCGTCTCGAGGGTTATTCGAAAGAGAAACACCTCTACAAAAATAAACTTTAATACAAATAATAAGAACGAGCACATATAAATATGGAAATTTAAATAATAATCAGTACGACAAGAGAATATTATGACAGCTAAAAATTAAGGAAACTAGGTCGGGAAAATATATAAGTGATCCAATAAGTTGGATTGAATGAAAGATTTAGTAAGTCTATCGGCGTTACACAAATGGGGAATTCTTCTTAGGACTGGGAACAAAGAGGTGGGACTTACGAGGAAAAGACTTCTGGTGACCTCTGGAGGATGAACTGGGGGTGTGGAAGACCAAGGTCTTCGTCGATGGGGTCTCGATGCGAAGGCGCCCAGAGAGACTCCGAAAAGGGTTGAGATTACCTCGGCTCCAGGAAGGAGTAATCACAAAATCGAGATTCGTTTGCAGACGGCAGGAAGTTTCAACCAATGTAGTGAGACGAGAAAGATCCAGGACAATTTTCCGGGGGATAAACGTGTTTCCGTAATCTTCCTTTGATCATGGCTGATTGCACAAGACAATCTGCTGAGGAGATCACAAGGGCGAGGGGAACCACTTCACGGGAGACAGATACAAGGGTTTGGACGGCAAGAAGCTCGAGTTCTCTCTATCTGCTGAGGATTTGAAGACATCACCTTAAATAGGAGCCATAGCCATGGTCGACAGAGGTCTGCGCGCGCGAGGGCGTCCCAAGGGGATATCGGACGCGGCTTAAGCAAACATGGACCTTGATAATTTCGGGCATCGACAAGGCGAAAGGAAATTAAGCGAGATTTCCAAGGGATATCGGACGTGGCTTAAGCAAACACGAACCTTGATAATTTGATGCATCGACGAGGCGAACGGGAAATAAGATTGATTCCCTTCTACCCCAAGAGGGGAAGATGGACACGGCTGCCACCTGGTAGAGGGATAACGTTATCAAACTGGGGGGAAGGCGGTGATAAAGCACCCCAAATTACACACAGCTGCGCTAGTCCATCTCGACCCCCAAAATTCTGTGTGATAACGGCGTAGCGTATTGAGTTTTATGCTCCTATATATATATATATATATATATATATATATATATATATATATATATATATATATATATATATATAAAGGTGGTTCTTATTTTTTTACTTTTGGAATCTTTACCTCTCAACCCCGATAATTATTGAAATTGGATTACGCTTAGGGTGTACTTAATGAAATTGAATTTTGTTCCTAACTGCCATAATGCGATGAAATACAGTGCTGATTATTTTCAACTTAAACTCACAACATTCCATTTCACCAGTTACAGTACTGGAAAGTGGACACTGGTTAATTGCAGAACAAAGAAAACTATAAACAGTTATAATACTGATTAAAACTAGGATACTGCCGCTCAAATGTGAAATTGTCACAACAAAATAAGGTCTGATGTGGCAGATCTTCGCTACAGCCCGACGAGTCCATCAATACCAGTAGTCTTGCGGCTGTCCGAAAACAGCTTCCGGTGCTCTCTGACGACTTGCACAATGAGCTGTGTCTGTTCTTCAGTCTTTAACAGGAGTCCATTATACTCCTGGATAAGCACTATGCCTCTCTCTGCCGCGTCATTAGTCACGATCAGGCTCTTTGCAATCTCCTCTTCGGCGATGTATGTTCTGTTGTTGGCCCAGGTACTGGGATCTTCAGTTAAGAACTCCTGACTGAAATCTAGAATGGTTAGCTGATCCACTTTCACCCACTTCAGTGGCTCCAGTTCGCAGGCGGTTAGAATGAATATATCTCGGAAGACAAAAATCTTTAGAGCATAAATTAGTCGTCGCATAAAGCGGACGCGATATATTGCCCCTGGTTTGGCAAAGTGAACTCCTCTAGTTGGAATTCCCCCAATGAAAATGATGGTCAGTTCCAACAGGTCCAGGTAATCCTCCCTAGGATGACCTTCCTCCAGTTGTTGTGAGCAAAACTCAATGATGTTGCCTGTCATATTCGTTAAAACACTGCCAACATCAGTATCATTGATTTCTGGCTTGTATTTAGCCAAGGAAATTTGGTGCCAGTGACTCTTAAATCTATTGAAGATATCAATGTCTGGTTGGATGATGGGCACATGGTGACGAGAAAAACTTCTACCAGCAGTATCTCGGGAATTTGATGGCAACATGACAAGTGCAGCAGGTTCTTCCCCATCATATGCTGAAATAAAATGCATTCGCCATTCTTTCTGTCTGTGCTGCTTAAAGTTGTGTCGAAGCAAATGGAACGAATCCAGTTCTTCAAACCACAATCTGCCACCACTTCAGATATTGCTTCCGCCATTGCTTGACCAGTTCCAGCTGGCAACTTGGGTACGTAAAGCAACTATTCAACGGTTTTTTACAGACACAATGATGGGAAGACTGTCCACTTTCTCGTCTCCTGTCAGTTCAGCCATTAGTTTTCCGTCCTAGGGAAGTGTAAGGGCTGTTCGCAAGAAACCCCTGCTTGAGATCTGCCGAGCGATCTTTACGGTGTTGCTGACGAGCACGGAAGATGGACGATCGGCTGACTTAGAACTCGTCAAGCAGTTGACCAGAAGCATGGAGCACAGTAGGGAGTGTGTGTACCGCATGACAATCACTGGTCTTGGTTTTATCTACTGCTTCTGCAGTAGCTCCTTCTGTCTCACTTTCTCTGGCTGGGGAGCTACAGGAAGAGTCCTCCAGGGTGATACTTCTTGTTTACCAGCAAATATATGTTGTCCTGTTTCCGCAAAGTAGTCATCTTATATCTGAAAAAGATAAGTGTTTATGATTTAACCTGATAGAGACCACCTGTTTTGATCCACTCTAACCTGGCAAAGTTTGACTTTTAACCTCTCATAATTAAAAAGTCTATTAAAACAGCATATTTTGTCCTAATTGCTTGTGTGATACAGCTTTGAAAAGAGTTCAAAAATGTTTCTGATTATATCTAGGAGGACATTGTGAGCCATGTCAAATGTTTTCTATATCATAAATCCCTAAAAATATTACTTTTTAATACCAAAAGTTACAGCTGAATAAACATGGCCCTCCTGAAGATATACATACTCGTACTTCACAGCAGACACTTCCCATCCACTACAGTAATTGCCTAACAGGCTAACTAAATGTGTGTAAGCATTAGAGCTCTATGTTGAAACATGTTGGATTAGTAGATTTTTTCTTATGTCTAAGTGCTATAAAATGTCGCACTAATGTGCCAAATTGACCATCCACAGTAATGTCATAAATAAGATATTTTTTCCCAAACTGTATAAGGAATACTATGTAAAGGTGCGTAAAATCCTTATCTTATAACTTTCAAATCGTATCTCTGGAGCTCAAAGTTGCCAAATATTAGAAAATCGGCCAAAACCTGCGGACATACGGCACGGCTGAAATTTCCAATGTATTTAAGAGCACCTGGGCTCGTTTGATGATGCGGGATGCACCTCTTTTCCCTCTCACTGAAAAAGCAGGTCTGATTTTATCAAGAATTAGGCTAAATATAGCCTATTTCACACAGAAACAGTAAGGCCAAAACCCGCGGACAGCTTTTTTCACCTGGGGACAGGCATAAAAAAACACTTCTGCATTGAACACACCCTAAATGATAATATATCAGGCTGATATTTCGCATATATTAATTACTACTATAGATAAATAAATGAGAGGTTGATATTTCCTGAAAAAAGTCACAAATACTCACCCATACAGTCAATGTTAATACGAGGGGCGGTCAATAAGTTTTGCGAATCGGTAGGGAAAAACAGAGGAAGGGGATGGCTGTTTGTGGGGGTGTTAGGGCAATTTATGACAAGTCAGGACCTGCAGCTGCACGCTTTTGCCTCGTCTATTTAAGAAGCAGTAGCTGATCGCAGATCGTCACTCACAAATTTTTCAACAATGGAGAAGGTGGAGCACCGCGCAGTGATCAATTTTTTTACCAAGGAAAGCAAGAATACAAAAGAGATCCATGAACGCATGGTTGTAGTTTACACCGACACCGCCCCTTCCTATGCAACCAGTGCTCACTGGAATAGGGAGTTCCGCCATGGTCGTGAGTCCCTTGAAGATGACCCCCGTCCAGGACGCACATCATACGTGACCAACGAGGACAATGTGGCCCGTGTGGAGAGGATGATCCTCGAAAATTGACGGGTGAAGGTCGAAGAAATCGAGCGAGAACTTGGAATATTACAGGGAAGTGTTATCAACATCATCCACGACAACTTGGCCATGACCAAGGTCTCTGCCCGTTCGGTCCCTAGAAACCTCACGCCTCATGATCGACTTCAATGTCGTCAAAGTCCACAAGGCCAGAGTTGCACAAGCTGCCCTGCGCGAGTGCGGATTCGAGGAGCTCAACCATCCCTCCTACAGTCCAAATCTGACCCCTAGCGACTACTTTTTATTCCGCCAGCTCAAGGTTGCACTGCGTGGATGCTGGTTTGGAGAGGGTGAAGATGTCCAGCTCGCTGTCCAGGGGTGGATTGAACAGCAGTCGAGAGATTTCTGGTTTTCGGGAATTCGAAGCCTCAGGGACAAGTGGCGCAAGTGCATTGAAGTCGAGGGTAGTTATATTGAAAAATATTTAAACACTTTTCCTCATATCTTGTTTCCTTATATCCGAATTGCACAACTTATTAACCGCCCCTCGTACTTCAGACGTAAAACGCACAAATAACAAATATAAATTGCCGACCTTATCACACTAGTCATAACAATAACCTTATCTTTAGCTAGTTTCCTGTATAATGAAAATTACCAAGCTTATGGTGTTTCCTCTATATTACACTATTAAATATTCTACTCCTGAATTAGCTTGACAATCATAGCAAATAAAAAAGTAAAAGGCAAATAAAACTTACGTGATACGGACGTCTGTCCACCAACACAGCTATGTCGGAAGTGAAGATTCTGAACAAACAGATTGAGTCAAGCTCCAGCCGCATTGGCATACTGTGCAAGAATTGGACCTGATCATACTCGTATATGTTTTGTTCTACCTTCATTTATCGTACTTCATTATCCACAACTTTTTTCCGGTCCACAATTTGAAGGACTATTTATATTCGACAATTATGAGGTTAATAATTATGTTTTAACCATTTTTACGTCTAATATTTCTCTCTCTCTTTTAATTATTTATTTTTTGTAGTCATCCCGCGACCCTCAGGTTGGTCGTGAACATGGATTTGTGAACCACTGCTTTAAAGCATACGTTGCGTCACACTAAAGTCGTGCTAGTGTATACAGATGGCTCCAAATCCCACATGGGAGAGTTCAATTACATGGTACTTCCCCTTTGTTTTAAATCGATGTGGCTCTTCTGGGCGCTGCGTTTGTCTTTACGACCTGGTTGTAACATACTAGTAGTTATGAGAGATTACGCGCCGTGCCAGTTTTTTCTAATCCATAGGTACTCACCGAGCACCCGTGAGGAATTGTAACTTTCACATCTATTTTTTTGCAGTATTCGTGATGCTATGGCGACTCTTAGTCGGAGAAATGTCGATATTGTCTTCTGATGGTCCTTGGAGATGTAGAGGTTGCTGGTTACAATTGCGTTGATGAGATAACGAAGCTCTCTGCATGCAGCCAGAAGGGATGAATTATCCCTACTATATAGTCAGTATGGGAAAAGCGAAATGCTGGTGTGGTAGACTGAGCCACTGGCCTGGCATTTTGTTTTTCTCCACTTTGAGTACATAGTTGAGATCAAATAATCCCTTCGAGCTACATGGCAAAAAAGATGGGAGATGATAACCGCGAATTTAAAGTTGCCTGCCATTACGCCTTGCATATTGCCTTGCTCCTATCTCCCAATGCATTGATGGTATCAAGTAATTTTCAGTGTGCACGGTTCGAATCTCACCCCTGTAGGAAATAAGAGTTCCGAAGAAAAATTATCCTCTTTTTCTGTTTCTTGCGGTTTGCCGGATTCATTTCATCATTCTTTCGCGATTTATATATTGTATATTCGCTGCGTATTTACCTCAACTCTCCTTTGTCCTTTGAATTCCCTATTAATTTCTCTCTCTTTCATAGTCCCGATCGACCTTGCGAAGCATACCTTAAAAGGTTGTTTATTCGGAAGATTTTGTCTTTCGCGTAGCCGAGGGATCTAAGAGACGGTTTAATTGAAATATATATATATATATATATATATATATATATATATATATATATATATATATATATATATATATATATATATATATATATTTATTTAAGAGAGAGAGAGAGAGAGAGAGAGAGAGAGAGAGAGAGAGAGAGATTTCAAGGAGGAATTGCATTCTGGTGTTCCCAATGCTCGGCTCTTGGGACGTTCCTTTTTCGTATCTATCCTTTTCTCTTTGCCATTTTTATGCTTCACGTCGGTTTGTCATTTTATTTCTATGTTGATGACACGCAAGTCTTTCTCCCAAGCTTCGTTTGCTCACACTTAGAAATCTTATATCCCCGTCCGATATCTTTATTGAATTGCTTTCGGACAACTCTCTTAAAAATCAATCATGACATCACCGAGTTGATGGGGCTGGGTGCTTCTTAGGATGTCGCTCGCTATAAAATTATTGCCCACCTTCTTAATCCTGGTGGTTCCCATTCTTAACCTTAATGACTTTCCGGTTTCCTTTCGACACTGCTAAAAATCTGGGCGTTACCTTCGATCTCTCGATTTTCTTGTTGTCCCCTCCATAATCATAGCCACATTAGCTAATATCTATGCTACAGCTGAAACCATGCCTCAGTAACAACAATTATGCATCCTCCGACAATGATTCATGGAGAACATTCTGCGTCTATTTATCTCCCACGATATTTACTTTGTCTACTTGACTACTGCACTTTAAATTTGATAATAACATTGATAATAAATAACATTATCTCACACGGGAGTGAGCACTAACTCTCTCAGAACCGAACTATTTCCACACATTTGATCGCAAGGGTTGATTTTTTTAATATATATTCTATATTATTACATAACTCTTTCTGAATAACATCATACTAGTTTGGCTTAAAAAAGAAATACAAACATAAACGGGCCTGAAATTTGGGGGCGGGCTTCAGCCCTCTAGCCCTCCCCCTTGGATCCACGCCTGGAGCCAGGCGCTCATTGAAGGCATGTGGTCTTGAAGAGCGCCATATATAAATGCATATTATTATTATTAGATTTAATTAGGACGCAGTGTAGCGACATGTATGCATAACAGTGAAGTCTTCAACGGTCATTGGTATCTGTCGTTGTGGTGTCAAAGATACTGATTGCACCAATGATGGTTGCATGAGATCGATATGATTCAAGTGTCAGCTAAAGATCGATTTATCGCTTCTGTTAGGTGTCGCAAGGGACATAATTTTGTTGGGTAAGGTCTCAAATTCAGGAGAGTTGCCCGTCCTCCCAGTCTCTAGCTCTCCAAGTAGTCTCTTTTATTTGACAACTAACCTATGTAAATTCCACACATTTCTTTTCACCCCAAACTTCACCACCTTCTTTCAAAACCATTGTTTTGCCAAAAAGATTCTTCAGCTATAAACTTTGCTCCTTTGTGTAGACAAGCGCGCGTGTATGTGTGTGTGTGTGTGTGTGTGTGTGTGAGTCCATGTGGAAAACTCGATTTTCCTATGTTTTCAAACAACGTCACATTTAGGAACGAAGTATTAACAATCGTGGTTCTTCGTATGATTGATGGCTGAAGAACAACTATTACTTCTACTAATAATGATGATGATGATAATAATCGACATAAAATAAATATAATTTTACCGATGGTTTTACGTTCTCTTGCAATTGTCTATCTAGGTGTAGGGAAGGTGGGAAAATCGAAAAAAATGTCAGAGAAATTAATGAAAGAATAAAGGTTGGGGAATAATAGGTGGTGTTTTACATGCTTTATAACCCCAGATGCTGGGCTCGAGGGGGTAGGGAAGAGGTGGGTACATCCGAAATTCAGACACACAAATTTGTCCAAAGAATACGTGAACTCTAAAGTCTGAATAGGAACCGTTACACTCGATTTGGGAAACGATTCAAATATAGTTGCCATCGATTTCCAGCCATTCTCGGTTCAGTTGCCTAAAGTTCATCCAAATGGTTTGGATGTATCTGATCGCATTTCCTCCTTGGTTCAAAACCCCTACACAAATTGACGGATCCAGGATAAAAAATGATGGGATGGGCTAACCTGAATTCCTCTCTGTGACGAGTCTGAGAAAAGGGCATTGGTCATTAATGATGGTTCTCTTACACAACATTGATAATAAATAACAGTATTTCACACGGGATCGAACACTAACTCTACCAGATCCAATTTTGTTCCCATACATTAGAAAATTATGAATTGTAGTTTTTGGACGTCAGTTAAGCTATAATACTGAATTTAATAATTATTTTTGAGATTTACCTGGATTTTGCACATGTATCATATAAGATACATTCAATCGCAACAGGATTTTTATTAAACTATATTATATATTCTATATTATTACATAACTCTTTCTGAATAGCAGAATACAAGTGTGGCTTAAAAGGAAACATAAACGGATCTGAAATTAGGAAGCGTTAAACGCCACTCCCCCTCCACTGGATCCGCACCTGTAGGTGAGCTAAATCTCTCCAAAGTTCGACTTACCCATTATATAGGAACTCTTTAGGCGTCCATTGAATACCTATCGATTCTTAAAATTATGTAAAATCTTGAAAATACTGCACTTAGGACACCACCATAAGTGAACCCTCACAACCGATCAGTTTCTCCTGCAGTCAACACTTTACCCACATCGAGGAAACCATGTCAACTGTTGCAAGTACTCGACATGTTTTTCTGTTACGAATGACTCCATATATCATTCCGATAAAGACCTCTACTTCACCGAGTCTGTGGTTTCTTTTTTTAAATATAGGTGATATGTCGGTCAATTAAAATCATCAGGAACGACCTCGTCGTTTATGGATTTGTTAAATATTTTGGACAGGTCCAGCGATTCTTCACTATATATTTTTTTTCAAAGGGGTGAAGTAGAATGGAATCTTTACCTATTAGCAACGGCTAATTCTTCTTCGGTCAAAGTTTCTTTAAAATCTCAACATCAGCCATTGACGGAACGTGCATCCGCGGCCAAAGGTTTCGAGTACCTGAAATTTTTCCTATTCCTTTGGTATGTATAAGAATATGTGTGTATGTGTGTGTAGGTTGGCATGTATGTATCCAAAGCATCTGGAAAGCAAAATAAACATAAAGGTTTCCCTATAACTTATTGAAATATCTAAAATGGCGATGCTATTGAAAAATATGTGAAATCTTAGTATCAGTATACGCTATGTTACAGTCAAAATGTCTTCATATAACATATCATATTTGTTAATTAATATGATATTCCATGTCGATAGGATGTGATAATGATATGATAATGGCGAAAACATGTAACTATACCGTGGATGAGAGAAGTCTGATACGCACGCTGCACAAGGACGGTCTCATTGGACATTGGACATATAAAGTGAGGAATATAGTAGAAGAGGGTTTAAATAGGAGAAATAGTGGGGAAATAGGGGAAAATAATAGGAAAGTGAAAATGAAAAGAAGTATGAAAGACAGATCCCTGGTGAAAGGGTATCTCTGGCTTTCTTTGCGTTTTGGTTATATTTTTTTGTGACAATATATACATATACTATCGGGTAATGCGCTGGGGATTCAAGCCTTTGTAGTAGTAGGTGTTTTTTACTCTCTACGTGGCTTGTTGAAGATTTTCATCTTCTTTTCCGGGTATTTTACACCCAGATTTTGGTTTTTGTTGTGTGTTGTTTTTGCTTGTTAGTTTGTTTGTTGTTGTTTTTTGGCGATATTCCGCACAAAAATTATGGGGAAGTATTTAATAAAAACTAATATTAACAAATGCTAATATAGTGGCTAATTTCGTTTTTCTTTGTTCGTGTTTTGTGTTGTGAATTGGGGTTTTTTACTTTAAGTGAACCTTGGGTGGACTTCAATGTCAATCGGTAGACTGCTGCTTTTAAACGATATTGGTCGTCTTATGTTGTTTAAGTTGTCAAAGTCAATGTGCCCGAGCCCAAACTCGAGAGGGAGGTGCCGGTGCACCTTGTCCCAGATTTTGGCTGCTCTGAGGTGAAGCTCCACGTTTATGGGGGTCATCCCCAGTTCACCATGGAGTTCACTCTGCCTTCTCCCTTCTCTCCTTCGGGTTCCCGTAATGATATATACTGCCTTATTCTGGACCCTTTGCAGCTTAAGGACTTGGGTCTTGGAAACTACGTTTATAGGGACCGGGGGGTACAGGAGTTTTTAGCGAATGCACGCATTGTAGATTTTGAGTTTGTTGGAGGTGCTCAGGTTTACGAATTTGAAAAATTCACCCAAGACACTCCGTGCATTCTGTGTAGTTTTGCTACATGATTCCTATACCCACCAGTCGTAATATGCAGTCCCAGAACCGTGCCCTCCGTGCGGTATGGGATGCTTACACCCCCCACACGGATGTCTGTCAGTGTCCTTCGGAATAATGGAATTACACGGAACTTTTGGGCATTGGTGGATATCTTCCATCTTGTCTCGAAAGAGTTGATGTTTTTGATTTCCACTCTTGTACTCTGTGCCATGAAATTCGCATTCCGATAAGGCCCCGTACATATCATTGTTATGTCGTCCGCAAATTGGACGTACAAGGAACCTTCAGTCAGAGGTTGGGGAAGGTCAATTGTGTAAATGTTATAGACCAGGGGCTGATGCACTCACCTTGCGGCACCCCCGCCTCGAGTTCGAACTCAGGGCTACTGTAACCTTTAATACTCAAAAACGCCCTCCTCTCCATTACGTAGTCACAAAGGATCCTCTCAAGTATGGGATTGAGGCCCAGTTGTAAGATCTTGTATTGTAGCCCTCTCCTCCATACTTTGTCAAAGGCCTTTTTGACATCGCGTAGCACCAGATTTGCGTGGCGTTTTTCTGATTTTACTTTTGCCAACTTCTGGGTAATTACGGCTAGCACCGTGTCTGTTCCTCGCTTCGCTCGGAAGCCATGCTGCTGGTTGTTGTGAGAATTGTTATTCTCGAGGAACGCATTTACCCTATTGGCCAATATCTTCTCCAAGACTTTCCCTGAAAATTCTAAGAGAGATATAGGCCTGAAGTTAGCTGGACTGTCCGGTGGTTTACCGGCTTTTAGAATGAATATCATTTTCACTACCTTCCAGTGGTCAGGGAAGTAACCCACGTTTAGGCATGCGTTCATGATATTCATGAGCCCCAATAAGATATTTGGCGGGGCTCGAATAAAATTCTCCTTCGTCAGTCCTGTACGCCCCGGTGCTCGCTGTCGAAAGGATTTTAAGGTCATAGAGAGTTCCTCGGCAGTAATTCTACCGCCGAGTCCCTCCATTTCCCTATCCTGTAATACGCAATGGTGAGGGTAGGTTCTGTGTATTTGATCATTCAGGTCGTTAATGATTCCGTCTTCGAAGTCCAAATCGAAGTCATCATTCTCTTCCGGGGATATCTTAAATATAGATGCCCAAAAGAGTCTGAATTCCTCTTGGATTCTTTCCACGTCCGAAATTTCAGTGTCATCACGTCTGAGCTTAATAGTCTTTGGTGGTTGTCCGCCTTTTAGTCGTTTTACAGTCTGCCAGAATGTACGTGAGTCGGTTTCTACGTTCAGTCTGTCAATTCAATTATTCCAGAGTACATTCTGTTGGTCTCTTATAAGAGTCATTAGTTCGTCACGAATGAGTTGTGTTTGTCGGTGTGTGTTGATGTTGGGGCCAGTGAGGTTCACTTCATTGATCCGTTCCCTATACTCCCTCGCGAGGGATTTCATTCTAGGGGTCCATGAGGGGAAAGGGAGAGTTTTATATTTAACTCGGGGGACGGCTTCCTTGTCGGCTTTTAATAAATATTCATTCATTTTATCCAACTCCTCGTCAATTTCTTCTAAAAGGGCATTAATTAAGGTTCTGGGTTATAACTTTCGAGGAGTTGTTTATACTTATCCAAGTTGGCTCGAGCGTAGCTCTTTCGCTCTGGATTAGGGATTTGAATGGGGCAGGTTGAAACTTTAATAAGGATAGCCTGGTGGTCTCTGGGAATAGGGGGGCCCGGTTCAATGAAGTAATTGTATGGGAACATATTGCTGGTTAGTACAATATCTGGTTTGGTGGCTGACCTGTGTGTGATGAATGTGGGGAAGTCTGGTCCAATTCTAGTCATAATATGTCTATCGATAAGTGTCTCGAGATTCCTGCCTGCTGGGTTGGTCGACGTATAACCGGAGACAGCGCTTCTTGCATTGAAGTCACCGGCAAAGAGAACGGTTCTGCCGTGACCACATAACTGCAAGAAGTTGGGAAGGGGCAAATATTCTCTCCTTGGGGGTTGGTACCCCGTTGCTAGGACCAGGGGTCCCACTGCTGTACGGACCTCCACAGCGAGGTAAGATTCGTCGAGTCCACTTATTGATTTGAAGTCAAGACCTCTTTTCACAGCTATAGCGCATCCGTCAAAACGTTCTCCGCTGTGATTTTTGGTCAAGACTTCGTAGGGAAAATTTTTTAGTGTGTTTGTGTCATTTATTCAATGTTCGGAAATAAATATAACGTCTGGGTCGCATTGTCTCAATACATTTCCGTACACTGTCTGTTTATTTGTCCATCCGTCAGAGTTAAAGTGTAATATCTTTAAAGTCTTCATTGTATAGTTCACTTAAGGGTTCTTGAGTGTGATATGATGTTTTTTAGGACTTATTCTCTTACGAGCTTAGGTTCTTGTGGAGTGTTAGGTGGCGTGATAGTTTTACCTGTACGTTTCTTTCTGAATTCGCCGTCAGTAAGGGTGACATAGGTATCCGGAGTCAGTTTAATCAAGCCTTGTAGTCAAGCCTCCTCGACTCGTTTTTCACTGTACTCGTCCGAGGTAAATTCCCATTTGTATCTACCGGCTATTATACCCTCTGATACATCAAAGGCATCCATCTCCTTAGGAAAAGGAGACCTTTCAGCAGCGAATACCTTCAAGTTAATTTTTCTTGAATGGTATGCGTGCCTAGATTCCCTCTTGCAAGAAGAGGACGATCTCGGGCGTCTCTGGGGCTGCGAGGTTTTCCGTGAGCAGGGCGAACGTGCCCCTCCCCCCTCGGCTCTCGCATCTCCAGTCTCCGTAGCCTCATTGTCAACCTGTGTGAGTGTGTGTGCGTGGGTGTTTTTGTTCTGGTGAGTTTGCGTTGTTTTTTGCTCCGTGCGTGCTTTTGCAGCCTGGATCCTGGGGTCCCTGGAGGAGGCTGGGGTTGTGGCACTGCTGGGAGTTGGGAGCTTCTGACAACTAGTCTCGCACTGGGGTTTGAGACTAATTTTCAGGATCTCCTCTGACCGCGGGTTCGGGGGAAACCACATTTTTTCCATACCATTATGCGTCAGCATCTTATTTAGCTCATCTGCAAAGCACCCCAGGGAGGAGAGATTCGCAATATGAGCATAATATATGCAACACATAATTTTTGTCGAGTTTTCATTCTCGACGTGGACAAATGTCGGGTTTCCTTTAGACTCCGCTACCGCAGCTTTTGCAACTTTGGCATAGGTTGTGTTAGCCTTTGTTTCCTCTTCCAGTTTCTTTTGGTTAGCTTTCTTCTTCAAAATCTGTTTCTTGATGGGGCAAGCCATGGAGAGCGTCTTATGTTCACCAGTGCAGTTTAGACACTTCATGGAGGTGCTCTTACAGCTCTTCCAAGAATGGGTGTCCGACGCGCAGATAGAACACAAGATAGCATTCCCTCTGAGGCAGTTGGCTGTAGTGTGCTCCTCATACTTATAACATTTGAAGCACATTTGGAGGTCGATAAATTCCTCACGCTCGATCTGCTCGGGACAGATTCGAACGTTAAAGAGGAGCATACCGCCCTCCGTGGCCTTTACGACCATTGCCGAATCCGTAAACACTATTTTGAAGACGTGCGTGTAGTCCTTAAATTTAAGGACTTCCGCTACCTTAGCCCATGAGTGATTATTTTCGACCTCAGCAGGAATTTCTTCGATGCTGTGGCCTCCGACCCAAGGATCGAGGCGGCGAAGAATGATGCTGCGGTGGGTTTTGATCTGTGGTGGCGTGTGAGGTTTCAAGTTGATTTTTTTTAGGGATTCTGCCGCTTTTTGGGAGGTGAGGACTTCGCAGTCGCTCTCCTTTTGGCAGATAGCCAAGTAACTGTTGCGAGTGTCTATAAGTCTGAATAGGGTCACCCCTAGTTCCCCATAGGTAATAGCGAAGACCTCCTCTCGATCTGGCTTGGGGCCATCGTAGAGGGTCATCAGCGGTATCCGCTGGGTCTCCCTCATTTATTTTTCCATTTCCCTATTTAAGGACTGAAAAAACAATTTTTTGTGAAAGACGGTGTGCTTGGCTGTGTTCGTGTGTGTGTGAGAGAGAGATTTTTCACCAGTGAGAACAGAACTAGTTAAAGAGGGTAGTCCCCGCCAAAAGCAAAAATAATTATAACCCAGGCAAAAATGGCACTTTACCTTACGTGCAGGCGCTTTTCGAGAGCCTGCAGGTCTTTGGTCCACCTCAAAGGGACTTCGATGGGGAAAACGGAGGGGAAGAATGGAAGCAAGTTCACCCTCACTACCGGCGCACGAAGCGAGTGAAATTTCACTTTTTACTGCACAAATGCGTAATGTCACTTTCCACGTAAGCTGAGAAAGAACTCGTAAGTGAGGAATCACTTTAACGCGCGAATCACTTTTCACAATTCTCGTGCGAAAAATAAACAAAAAGGTTTTGCTGTATCTATACGAACTTACGTAAAGAAGAACTTGACTGGCTCAGGCAAGCAAAGCAGTCAGGAGGGTCTCGGTTGTCAACAAATTGCCCGGAGGGTCGGCGTATCACACTCCAGTGCTGCAGGAGTATTGAAGGGAAGATCCGAGAAAGTGAAAATACCCCAAACCAACCTCTTTATGGACGACCCAAGGTCAGTAAGCAACATAAGGGAAGATCTCTACATCGCTTGAGCGTTCGGTCGGGATCGTAAGAAAACCGCAGTCTCTCTACATTATGAATGGGCAAAGGGCGGCCAGGTTAAGGCATCTTTCAGAACAGTCCTCCGTTCCAGACTGCTTAAACAAAGCCTGGAGACATCTAAAGCCAGCCAGAAACCGCTGATCAACCTCTATTAGAAGCTAATCGACTGGCTTGGGCACGTGCTCGTCGCAACTAGACCATGAGTCAGTGTAGGCGTGTCTTATGGCCTAAAGAGTCCTTCTTGCAGTTCTTCTCGATTGCAGAAAACCTTAGAATACGCGAGAGGCCAGAATTCAGTGTAATTGATAGTGCATATTAACAACAGTAAAACATGGTGGCCGCTCTGCAATGGCCTGAGTTTGCATGCAGAAATAAGGGGGGGGGAGGGGTCGTCTCACTATTGTTGATGGTACCTTAAATTCAGAGAAGTAGGAAGCTATCTTAAGGAATTACATGCTGCCCTCAGCTCGAGAAATCTTCCGAAATGCCTGGAATGTGATTTTCCAGCAGAAAAATGTTCCATATCACAAATCTTCGTCCACAATACCACACATCAAACTAAGCTTCAGTCTCCTGGAAGAGGCCGTAAGACGTTATCAACCACCCTCCAATGATCTACTGAAGGCAGTCATCACCGAGGAATGGGTCAGCATCACAGCCCCCAGGTGTCGCAACCTAGTGGAGAAAGTAGGCATCGAACAATAAATGCTATCACCACTGCCAAGGGACTCTCGACACGCTACTGAGCTTCCTGTACCAGTGTACCAGTTTGGTGTTAAGATTTTCACAGAGCTTCATCTGCTTATCTATTGTATGTTACTGATATCGCTTGTTTTGGAAAATTTTATATTTTGTTGATTGTTTGGGGCATATTTAACCTGGTGCTTTTATTCACCCTTATATCACTTATATTCATATTAATATACAAATACAAATTTTACTATCCTGTATTTATCTAATTTCATAAAATTTCCAAGGTGTCCGAAAACCTTTAACTTCGGAAGTATCAACTCAAAGGATCTGAAATTGAACGAATTCTTTTTCTGTAGAGTTTTACTGCTAGCGTATGGGAATAACTTTTTTAGGATTATTTAAAGTCCTTAGAAATCTCCCTTATGAATTGTTCTTTAGGACGTTTCAATTCACTATTTACACGACGCCTAAAAAAAATGTATTTATTTCAGTTTTCGATGCAATTGTGTCTGAAAGCGGCAATGGATTGACCGTGGGTAGGTCAAGTGTTGTAGCTTGACGGCGTACGCCTCCTTATTGCATTCTACTGTGTTGCAATGGAATCGCTTTGAAAATGCCTTTTAGAGGATTCTTGGTTTCAAATATTTACATGCAATTTCTCTTATGATTAAAGCTTTTGAAGAATAATGGTCCCAATTGACTCAATGACCACTATTTTTCAAATGGATATAACTGAGTTCAATAATGTTTAAATGAGTCAATTTAAAAAATATATCGATTCAAATGGGCAGGTCTGGTTCCACGTACCCACTCTACGGGAATTATTTTAATAATATTTCCTGGTTAGCGTAATCGGTTGGAGTTTCCTTTGTTTAGGTTAGGTTATATTTTGTATATGTCGCACTGGAGAGGGCTAATTCGCTAGCTATGCTCAATCATCATAACAAAGCAGCCAAACTTGCCTATAAATAAATGATTTTAATTTCATATTTCCATCCTGATTTAGTAGCTATATTCTTCAAATGGGCAAAACTGAGACGGCTATTCTTCAAATGGGTAAAATGTGGCACTTCGATTCTTTAAATGATTCCGATTAAATTTCTACACTATTTTGTTACAGCAATGCTAATAACTTATATCAACCGCAATACTTACACTTTAAAATATTCCATCTTATTCTTTAGGGAATCCAACATAAGGATACACGAGTACTTTATACCTAGTTCGGTGAAATAGGTTTTGTGCATGGAGAGCAAATGAGTGCAGCTTTGGTCGAGGCTAGCCCCCGTTTTTACCCCACAACTTACACGCACTCACGCGCGATCAAGGGAAAGTTCCGGACGAGCTTCCGGCTCCCGCTTGGAACAAGAGAGAGAGAGAGAGAGAGAGAGAGAGAGAGAGAGAGCGAGAGAGAGAGAGAGAGAGAGAAGAGAGAGAGAGAGAGAGAGAGAGAGAGAGAGAGAGAGAGAAAGATGGTGGGGGGGGGAGCCTACCTCAGTGCTTCGGCGTATAATATTCTTCATATCTCCTTTCTCTTTCTACCGGAAGCAACTTGTCTGCGAACGCAATTCTTCTCTAAACAGCGAACACACTATACTCCCCCAATTTATGGAAAAATAAAAACACCTTTGGTCTAGATGAGGGGTCGGGTAACCTTTTTGGGTGTTACCCCAAAAGAATTTTTAGTAAAATAAATTTACCCCTTGAAGCAGGATGGCCCTTTTTTTCTGATCACTCCACTCTTTGACACCACTTTTGTAGCGGTATGCTTTGTGGTACGTGAGTTACTTCTTTGATGAAGTAGGCTTTGATCTAAGAGTGCTAATTCGGTAGTTTTGTTCTTAATGAAGAGCTATTTCAACACGTAAGGATAAGAGGAAACACAAGATTTATACCAAAATAAACATATATTTTAAAAGAAACATTTAACTATGACAAACAAACAGTTAACACATTTATATCCTTGTCTCAATGCTAAACTCGACTATTTTCCTTGTCATCTAGGCCTCTCACAATGCCTGCTATGATAAAAATAAACTAGGCTACACGTAAACACACCAATTGCCGATTAGTATTTTTATCGCGACTCTATTTGATTAGCGTTAAACATTAAATTAACGTACTCTCGTCTACAAGCAAATATGACCTAGGTTCACGAACAATGGTTTCTACTCCCCTTAAAACGTGAGACGTACTAAACTTCTACTATCGCAATAAGAATATAAATGTTCTTTCTAACTTACATGACAGGAGGTATTAGGGATTGCCAGATGTGGCTGGAGGGCTTATCTCTCGCTTTAGAGTGTTGCGGCCAAGGGTTGAATTTCGTCGAGGAGGGATGGCTTGACGCCTCTTGGTGTCTGATTCTTCAACGTAATTAAAGAAGGGGAACTCGTTGGGGCTGGGTTCTTCTCCTCTCACTCTTACGGAGCTTGAGATGTGAGAGTCACTCGAGTGTGAGCGGGTTTACTTTTCTTCAGTCAGACTTCTTCTCAGTCTGTAAAGGATTCTTCGGTATGGCACCGATATCATGATTGATTATTTATGTTAATTCGGCCCGGGAAGGGGGGATCGATTTTCACAATCTGATCCTATCGTTTCTCACGGAAATAGTCTTGTATGACTGAAGGATCGATCTTCACGAACTGAACCTTCTTCTCTCTTATCCAATCTTAATCTTCCTGTCTGGCTGAAGGATCGATCTTCACGAACTGATCATTCTTCTTCCGTATCGACTTTTAATCTTCTTGTCTGTCTGAAGGATCGATCTTTACGAACTAATCCTTCTACTTTCGTATCGACTTCTAATCTTTCTCTTTCTTTGCGGGGCTTATTTATAGGCGGATCACCGCACCACCTAAAGGGGGAAGTGACCAGGCCACAGGGATGGGGGGGGGGAGGGGACGCGAATGGTGAGTTCGCATCTGGGGAGAGCGAGAATTGAAGAGGTTGGCACTGGGGTGCCCAAGTCGGCTCGCTAATTAGAGGCTCGCAACCGCACCGCTACTTGGCGTGCCTTTTGACTAGTACCGCTTTTTTTATAACCACGGGTTTATGGGTCTCGTAGGTAATTGGATCGTTAGAGCGTCGTTTAAGGGCCTTATGTGGTCGCCTTAAAACAGATGTTAGCTCCAACTGCCCAAAGCGGTGGGGAGATCAAACAGGGTAGGCAGTTACGGTTATTCGCCGGCTACCGTTCCCACGCTTCTCCTTATGGGGTAGCTTTAATGTACCTATACTCCTCCAGGATGCTTAATGTAGCCCTTTCTCTACACCCCTGACTGTGAAGTACTCGGGGGACAAACCAATTTACTTATAAAAATCATGGATAATAAAGACACAAAAAATTTATATTGGGATAATATTTAATTTTTTATTTCATCTATCATTAGGAAATAAAAGTCTGTCTTTTTGGCATGGAAATAGCACACACAAAAAAAATGTAGGAAATTATGTATTTATAAACAGAAATAACACAGTCACTTTTTAGCATTACATGACACACAAGCAAAATTATTGACTATGTCACTATCATGTATTTAAAATTCGTACAAAAACAAAATAGGAATATGTTATTGAATCCACTATTATGGGGAAAAAATGTTTGCCCTTCCTGGCATGAGAATGGTACACAAATAAAACTAATGAAAAAATTATTGAAAACTTGAATATATCAGTTCTCTCAGGCTTTGAAAAAATGATACTGTTTCATCTTTGATACAACAATTTCAATATCAGGGATTTTTGATGTCACTGCTACTTTGATGCTCTCTTCAGGATCCAACCGTTTTCTTTATTTTGCTTTTAGATTGACGAAGGTAGAAAAACCTTGTTCACAAAGTTAGGTTGTTGAAAAAGGTAGTAGCATTTTAGTTGCTTCCAAATGTGCAGTTTTATAAGCCTTTGTAGCTTTTGACATCCAAAAACTAGAGAGGTCATCCTTGATCTCAAATTCCATGCTTATTTCACTGTTGGAGCGCAGTTCAATAAGCTCTTCTGCCAATCCTTCAGGCTCTTCAAGCAAATCAGCCAGTTCTTATTTGAAGGGATTTACAACCCAGCTGACAGTATGTGAATCAAACTCTGGAAAGTAGTCACAAAAACTATTCCTAAGTTTGGTCAGGTGCCTTGTGACGGGTTCCTTCATGTCACTAAGATTGCAGTCTTCACATTCTTCCAAAAACTCTGCCAGGTTTGGAAAGACAGCAATCTTATTGGCATCTACCTTTTGGTTAAAATACTAAAGCTTTGATACAAATGCTGACATTATTTCCCTTGCTAAGATGAGATTTATTTTCTTTCCTTGCAGTTCCTTGTTTAGCGCATTTACATGCCCCAAATTGTCAGCTAAGTATGCAAGAAGAGCTAGCCAGGTTGTTTTTGATCAGTCAGAAATATTTCAAGTTAGGTTTTAAGAGCCCACACTCTATCCAGTACATTTCCACGTGAAAGCCACCTTACTTCCGTATGAAAAAGAAAGGTTGAATATTCAGCCTCTCCATCTTCACATAAATCACAAAACATCCTCGTGTTTAGTGCATGCTCTTTTACAACACTGACAATCTTAACTACATCATTCAACACAGTTTCCAATTCTGGTCCCGAATCCTTCGCAACTAATGCCTAGCGATGTATCATACAATGGATGACCTGAATATTTGGATTCTGTTATTTGGCTAAAGCCACAAAACCAGTGACGTGACCAAGCATGGCAGGATCTCCATCAACTGATACTGCAATACAATCTTCCCACTTTAAATGAACACTTTGTTTTTTGAAGTATGCATCAACCTTAATGAACACATCAATACCACGAGTTCTCAACTCAAGAGGAGAACATAACAACATTTCTTCTTCAATTTCATCTGAACCCATGTATCGAACGTATACCATCAGCTGCGAATTGCTACTGACATATGTAGTCTCATCAAGTTGAAATGCAAACTCTTTACTCTTTTTTACTGAAGAAATCACTTGTTCTCTCACATTTTCTGCAAGATGGAAATTGATAACTGATACTGCAATACAATCTTCCCACTTTAAATGAACACTTTGTTTTTTGAAGTATGCATCAACCTTAATGAACACATCAATACCACGAGTTCTCAACTCAAGAGGAGAACATAACAACATTTCTTCTTCAATTTCATCTGAACCCATGTATCGAACGTATACCATCAGCTGCGAATTGCTACTGACATATGTAGTCTCATCAAGTTGAAATGCAAACTCTTTACTCTTTTTTACTGAAGAAATCACTTGTTCTCTCACATTTTCTGCAAGATGGAAATTCTTTCTTTAATAACTCTTGAATACAAAGGCACTGTATTCAGTTGTTTAGCTACTTTCGGCCTACACATTATTTCTGCCATTTTCACAGCCGCCGGTTTGATTAAGTCTTCATCAAAGTTTGTGGTTGCTTGTTTCGAGCAACCAACCATGCCACTTCAAAACTAGCTATTGTTGCTGAACGTTGGTCAAGCGTTGCACTCTTGTTATTTTCCAATCTCTGTCTTTTGACTGTTTTTTCCAGATTCTAAAAGTATTCCCGTGGTTTGTAAGCCAGATGTGAATGAACCTTGTCCAAGTGTTTCTTCAGTTGATTCTTTTTGAAAGACTCGGCAGTCAGTACTTTCATACAGACGAAACATTGAGGTTTCATTTGTCCTTTGTCCTCTATTTCTGTGAAGCCATAATCAAGGAACTCTGCCTGATATGTCCTTTCCTTGCTGATGCCATCTGAAAATGAAAGACAAATCTATCACATTTTTAAGGTCTTTTGACTTCTATTTTTGAAAAATAAAAAGATTATTTAGTTAAGAATTTAAGAGTTTAAATTAAAACTTTAAAATAACATAACATAAAATCAAACCACAACTCACATCCCTAAAAATTCAAACAATAAGACTTAAGAAAAAGTGAGCATTACATCTGTAGGGGCTGCATGAAATCTTTTTAAATTGAGTTAAACTCGTAAAAACTTACTTTTAATATAAAATAATTCATTAAAATAAAAATAAATAAATAAATGAAAAATATAATCGTTACCCCTAAAAAAGTGAGAAATGGCAACTAAACGGCCCATGGGATAATTAGGCCCCTTACAAATAAACTAAAATATCCTAAAGTCTAAACTAATCTTATATTTATATATTTAACTTTTGTTGAATTTTAATCACAAAAGTCTATACAAAAACTTAAATATTATAGATTATATCATAACTCACCTTATGTAAATAATTATTATATTACTTGATCAGCTCTACTAATTCATCAACTACTCTGAAAGAGGCATGTTCAAAACATGTTACTTAATTGGGAGAAATGTTGCCACATTTTACCGAAAAATAGAAGGCTCTTCGATGCATTCTTTTTCTTCAACTTTCACATTCGTTTCCCTCACTTAGCACATCCATTACCCCTGTTCCCCGACCACTGGTCTAGATCATTCAAATCAATCAGTCGAGTCAAGTCAGTGTTCATCCCGAGGTAAGGCCTACCATATTAGACTTATTCATTTCTCGTTCATATCTATGATAACTTCTACTCGCCGCATTTCGAGCTCAAAAGTTGCTGGTAATCACTTTTTTCCTAATTGTCAAGTGACTCCAAATCGAATTGCACTCCTCCATTCCCTGGCAAGTTTTCCACTTGCGTTCTCGTATGACTTCACAGAACTCAAAAACCAATTAATTCACTCTTCACGTCCACAAACTTAAAAATACGGTGAAAAGTATAATTATCCTTTTCAGTACTTAAAGTGAAGCGAATAAATTCAGTGCAATAATAGCGATTTAATCTCATTAAAGTGAATAATTCCATATTTTATGAATTACCATATTATTTCTCATATTTAATCAATATTGCTAATTTAGTTAATTACTGTAATAAAGCACAAAATCCAATCTTTTCTCCTTGCGACCTTCCAGAGTAATGGGTATCCATTCAACGTCCTACAAATTCAGTCCGTGCAGTCAATGCCCTCGTTTGTTTCGCAGGTGCATCAAAGCAAATAGGTCCTACTGGTATACGGTTTAGTCCCAGTAGTGGCAACGACAGCCTTATCACACAAGTGAAGATTTTATGAAATCGAGAGAGGCTGGACGAAACGAGCCCAGTGGATATGTGAATAATTAGGTCTTTATCTGAAAAGGCAGCGAATTAGGCGTTCGAGGCTTTTGCTGTTTTTTGCCTTTTCCTAAGCATCTTTCACCTAATCTAACCTAGCCCAACTCAACCAAACTTAACCTAACTTAGCTTTAGCTTAACCTAACCTAACGTAACCTTACCTAAGCTTAGCCTAACCTAACGTAACCTAACCTTAGCCTAACTTAACCTAACCTACCCTAACAATCTCACGATAGCCTCGAACGCATAATTCGCTGCCAGATCTGTTCCGAAAAAGACCCGAATATATTTTTTTAGGCACTATTTAGATCAGTTTCAATTACCTTATACACAAATATAAACAATTGGGAACAAGCGAGTAAATGTGATTCAAGTGAGAGAGGAAACACCGAGGTCAGCAGAGACGAAAAAGAAGTTATACATTGTGTAAAATGTTTCTTGTAGACCGCGTTTGTAACCTCTTGAGCGAATTTGTTTCTCGAGACTTTGAAAGTACCTGTTGATAAGTTTCTTCCATTTCTTTTTAGTCTTTAAATTTCCATTATTCATTATTGCTCTTAATTATGTTCACTCACCCTTTTCCCCCCTTTTTTTATTTCCTTATTAATACTTTTGAATATTTTATTTTTCTTATTTTCCCTTGCACTACTTTGCCTTTTACTCTCCGCTCTCAGTTCTTTATTTTGTTTCTATCTTATTTCTACAGGAAAATGAGCGTCAAATCATTCTTTTGGAGAAACAAATCGTTGTCATAAAAAACTTAAAGCAGAGACACCAGCGAGAAATTCTAGAGCTTGAGGAGAACATCCGGACTGAAAGTGGGCTCAGCTCCTCTCTCACAGTCACACAACTGCGGACCAAAAAAGATGTGAAGAAGCTTCAGAATGACACGATGAAGACCGATAATCTCATCTACAATCAGGTAAGGAAAATATATTCGCCTTATTTCAGCCACACTTTATAATTTTGAAGTACTGATAATATTCAGTGCACCCCTCCACGGCGTGAGGTCGTACTGCCAGGCTAGAAAATATGGCGCGCGTGAATTTGGGAAGTTTGAAATAAATAAGTAAAGTTGGAATAATTTGGCCGCCCGACCGACGAAGAAATGAAGGTTATATCGCGATGTTCAGGCTTTAATTAAACGCCGTTTCTGGATGAGTATAGAGAATTCGGTGTTCAATATTTAAGTGATTAGTATTTTATGTATTTAAGAACTGAAATTTTAATTGTTTTAATAACGAAACATGAAAGTATAATCAAGCGTTATTGGAATCTAAATTGATTTTCCATTCTTAGAATTTAAAGTGCTTATTAGACTAAGAATACAAATTTAAAAACTAATGAAACTGAGTAAAAGAATTATTTTACTAGGATAATTATCATTTCCTGAAATGAACATTCAAGAAATGTTAAAATTGTCAATTTTTGCCTCTCCTATAAACTCATGACTCGAAATTTGTTCCAGGCAACCTGGCAAAATTCACAATCATTGTCATCCAAGTCATTTTCATAATCATCCTCTTCCTCATCCATATCATCAACATTATTCATTCTGCATATACACAATTTTTTTTATACCTTCCCTATCTAATACAGGATTTTCAAAGGTTTTGTTACACTCGTTTACTTTTATCTTTAGAGAGGTTTACGTGTGTGATAGAAAAAGTTCCGTCAAACAAACTTAAAGTTCTACTTCTTCCCGCACGTGCCATTAAAATGTTTTTTTTTTCATTGTGTGCAAGTGTAGCGAGAGGGAAGTGAAAAGAGCCGAGATCTCCGCTCTTCTGAATGCGGGCCACAATAAGTCCGACATTGCTAAGCGGCTCAACGTCAGCCGGATGACCGTCCACAAAGTCGCGAAGAAACTCAAGAACGTGGAAGACCTCAAAGATCGACCTCGTTCAGACAGACCTCAAATTTTCAATCGTTCGACTGTGAGAAAGGCTTTCGAAAGTGATCTGAAGCTCAAAATTACTACACGCGCGAAGTATAAGAACATCTTGGTTGTCATGGCGGCCAGGGCTGTCAAGGAGAAGGGCAGCAAGAGCTTAAGGTGCATGGGAAGGCCTTGCTAACTGACCCCGTATGCGAAAACAACGCTGGGAGAGCTGTCGTCGCCTTCTCAACGATTTGAAGAGTCATGGCACTCGAATTCTGATTTTTCTGATGAAAAATTATTCACGGTCGATCTGGACATCAACAAGCAGAATGAACGCGTAGTACGCTTGGGCCAAGATGTCTCCGAGGTCTGCTACGTTTCCACGACCAACGCCTCAGCCTCCGTGTGGATGCTCGGCATGGTGGCTTCGAATGGCGAGAAGATGCCACCGATATGGTATGCGGCCGATTATAGGCTCATCTCGTCCGATTAGAGGGACAGCTTGGCCACGAAAGTCCGGCTCTGTGTGGGCAAGATCACGAAGAATGTGGACTAGGTCTTTCAGCAGGACGGTGCCCCGACCCACACGGCAAAGACCGTACAAGAGTGGTTGGAATCGAACTTGAACTTCTGGTCGAAGGACTTTTTGCCGTTGCAGTTGCCCGAACTCAATACCCTCGACTACAGCTTGTTGGCGCATATCGAGGGCAAGGCTTGCAAGGCTTGCAAGGCCACCCAGAGCAACGTCGACGAACTGAAATCCTTCATCAACCGCGTGTGGACCAACATGAGGAAGGAGTTCGTTCCCAAGCTGGAGCGCGTGCTTGCCGCCGAGGGTGGCCACATTGATTAATATTGCAATTTAAACACATATTTATATGTTAAAACAATAAAATGTGTCTAACTGCATTAAAGATATCATTTTCCCCTTTGTTAAGAGCGTCGTAACGAGTGGAAAGGACTTTTAATACCCGGTATATCTTATACTCAAACACCTTCTCCACTTTTTCTACCCCAATCCCCTGCCCTATGTAAATCTAGCATGTTGATCCAAATAGTTTGGTAGTTTGTAGCCAATTGGTGATTCGTGGTATGACATTACATTATATCAATACTATATTATATCTATGGGGGTGGGACCAATAACTTAAAGGTGAACTGACAAGGAACGGAACGCCACGAGTTTCAACGCGTGGAACAACGAGATAAGAGTGCAACGAGGTCAGGTAAAATTTGGGTAATGGCAAAGCTCAAGGTTATTTAAAGAGGCATGTACAAAAATATAATTTTATTTACATAAAAATAAGAGAATTAATGGGCAAAATTACATCGGTAAACGAGGGGGGGGGGTGTAGTTATGCATCAGACTCTGAAGTTAAAATTTAATGTATTACAAAAGGAAACTATTCAAATGGGGAGGATTATCTCAAATGGGCTACTGAAGGGGGAGAGGGTTGGCTTACGGAGGATTCCGGGTGAGACGTCAGGGTAAGGCTTCACGGATGTCTTCTGCAGGCAATAAACGTGAGGCGAGGGCACTCGGAGCTTCTGAGCGGGAAGTTAACGTGATGACGGTTCTCCAAAAAATGAGGGGGGGGGGGGTAACGTCCGGTCCAGGGAAGAGTATTTCGGCCACCCGAAAACGAGGGGCGAGCGAGGAGGGCTTCGACAGGAGTTGATGAGTGGAGTCGGAAAAATCGCTTGGTAGCGATCGTCAAATGGAATTACCTCACTGGCTGGGGCTAATTCCAACACACACAAAGTTCAGCCGTCACTTTGTTTTGTGGTTAGCACCTGACTTGGAACTAGGGGAATCGTCTCGGGTCCGGGCGAGACTCCTAAACTCTGTGTCTGCCACATGGAAAACGAGCCCTATATATATCTGAGGCTCTCCCCGCGGGGGTGGGGGAAACAGCGCTACTCTCGAATGGCCTTGAATCTTCACACCGAGGCGATTCTAACCCGCGTAAAGGTGGTCCGTGGTGGACGTGGTTTGAGGCTACCGCTTGTGGAAGGGGGTGGGCTTACCCATTTAAGCCTAACCAACTTCTAGAATCTTCTCCAGCGCAAGGACATCACTTCCGTGCTGGAAAAGAAATTCCACGTGGAATTCCCCCACATGGTTATTACTATGATAATTTACGAATGATAAATCCAAAATGAAGACTTAGCTTAGTGAATTATATTCGTGATACATTAAAAGTGAAACAAAAAGTAACTTATTGAAGTTAGTCTATCGACAAGCTCATGCTTTGAGAGGGTAAGAGGTCCCAATTTCGGGGGACTCATAATCAAACCGAAATCTCTTGTTCTAAAAATTTTTTCTCTCTCCAAAATTTATAAAACTTATTAATTTTTGCTTCTTCACTAGAGTGTTTGTAGTTTTTAACCTTGAGTTTTGTTTTTCTCTTTATGGTGGGTTTGTTTGGTCTGTCACATCTTTATTCTCTAGTGGCGTTTGCACTATTATTTATGCCATAGACTTTCAATTTGGGTAGTGAATTTGTTTGAGATCCTACTCTTAACGCCTCCGTGTATCACTGATTTTCCTGGGTTTTTTTTTGTTGTTTACTGAGTCCCTCATTGTTTTCCTGTTCTAGTTTCATCCATTCGGAGATACGAGTATTAATTATAAGTTTTGTTTATATATTTGCTAAGTATTCCTAGTCAAATTACCCCTCTTATTCCCACGTGTTTCAGAACGGGCTCCTCTCAAATCGTATCCACTGCCCTAAACTCCTTTCTATTTCTCCTCGAACGCGAATGAATATGGAATCTACGACCTCACGACTACCTCGTTACTCGAATTTGCCATAAAATCAACTATTTAGCTATATTGAAGTCATCCACTAGGGCTTATTGTGGTTACTCTCTTGCCAAATCCCTGCGTTATCTCATTCGAGATGAAGCGGTTTACAACACTAGCAAACACACCTCAAACGCACTTATGAGAACCCTGCTCATCACCCTCATACAAACCTAGCCACATTCCATCAGTTTCCACTCCCCAACCCCACTGTCTTTAAAATTGTTGCAGTTTGACGTTGTAGAAAGGGAACTTTATCTGTGACTGTTTCTCATATAAGAAGCTTGCCGATTTTGGTTTAACAGAAATGTGGTTATCTGAGAGAAATGTTGATACTCCTGCTACTGTAGCAATGTGGCTGTATTCTACGCTGCTAGACACACGGTTCGTAGAAAGGGATGGGTAGATAATTACTCTCCCATATTTCTCTTCCTCATTCAAATCAAGTAACCAAACACCTGCAAATTTATGCTTACAACCTTGTCTCTGAAACCCACTCTTACGATTGTTTATTGTCCCCTAGAGGACAGTTTCTTTGATGAGCTGGAGGAATTTACGAACATGGCTTTCACTAATCCCTCTGCAACCTTACTTGTTATAGGAAATTTTAACATCCCCACTATACTCTCTTCTATCTTAAATCTGTCTCATCCCTTACTTACACACATGAAGTACACTAACTAGTCGCCTCATCTGCCCTACTTCAGATTCCACCCGAACGCTGTTTGGTGTCAAAATATAATACTTCCTGGTACCTCTCTGCCAAAAGGACCGGCTCCTGGTACCTCGGGCTCACCAGCGATTGTCATACTGACCTTTATGTCTATTTCATTATCCGGTCGGGGATCCTCCTGGATAAAGGAAGGTTGGCGAACCATTACTTACTTACTTACAGCTATTTCTGACTACTTCTTCATCCGGTTTTGTTTCACTCTTCCTCTCTCACGTAACCCTCGCACACATCCTGCTGCCAGCCTTATTATCGTTGGCTATCTTCCATTAACCAAGAACAAATGATAAGATATCTCGCCTCTCTTTGGTCCATTAGACCGTTATTATTCCCACCGACCTCCATATGCCCCTTACCCCGCTCATTTCCCGGATTTTTTCCCCCTGTTTTAACGTCCATAACCCCCTTCTCCCCACTTACACTCGCCCACAACATACCCTGTAGTTCCCACCCACTATTTTGAATGTTAAGAAACACACATTCATGAAAGAGACGACTTAGGGCTCTCGATGCTCGTGGTACAAAGGCATAAACCGCTTCCTTGCTACTGTCCTAGGCTGCCCTCAGAAACTCCGCCTGTGAGGTTCACACCCGTCGTATCCAAGTTCTTTCAGAAAACAAAACCGATCCACACAACTTTTTTTCAGTTTCTTGCTAATCTCTCTGCCACTCTGTAACCACAACCTCATCCTCCTATCTCCTTTTCGCAATTATCTGTTTTTTTTCTGACAAAATAGTCCATTTCTTTATTAGGTACAACCCCCCTCCCCCTTTCCTTCTGCAGCCGAACATCTTTCTACCTACCCAGTGTCCCTCGAGGAATCAACTTTCCTTTCTCTCTTTGAAAAAGACCTGTTCTTCTTTAGACTCATTCCTTTAAAGTCTTTGGCACCAGTTTCTCCCTGTTTTTTTTTCTTAGTTACTTCAGTAATATTTTTAGTACCTTCGTCTCGTCTGAAATAATACCAACTGACTTCAAACACGCTGCTCCTCGCCCTATCCAAAATAAATCGAACCTGAACTCAAATGACCCCGCAGGGTATCGTTCAATCTCTCATCTCCCATTCCTCTCAAACGTCCTTGAAAGGCTGGTATCAACCCAGATTCTATATCACATGTCCTTCGGCAACGAGGATGAGAGACTTCCCTCTTATTTTAAGGCAGGACACGGCACTTAATCAGCTCTTCTACATGTAATGGGCCTCTTTCGCCGTGCGGCCGACGCTGTTCAGTTTTCCTTTCTGGTACTTCTGGATCTCTCGACAGCATTTGACGCTGTTGATTAGACCTTTCTTCTTCACAGATTACGTGAATTCCTAAGTTTCTCTAGAACTGCCCTTAAGTGGATCTACTCCTATCTTTGATCTCTTATTCGATTTGTTCATGCATTTTGTAAATGATATATAAATACACGAATAAGTATAAGCAATATGTTGATGTAGATTTGCATGCATTTGGAAAGTAAAATAAAAATACAAGCCTCCTTATAACTAGTTTTAATTATCTAAAATAGAGATGCTATTGAAATGCAAGAATTGCTGGTACCATTATGCGGTATGTTACAGTCAAAATGTTTTCATATAACATCATATTTGTTAATTAAAATGATATTCCATGTCAACAGGATTTGATAGTGATATGATAATTGGCGAAAACACGTAATTATGGCGTTGCGGAAAGAAGTTTGATACTCACCCTGCACGAGGGGGCCCCAGCTGTCGACAAATCGCCCGGCTTTGCAAAGTGTTGAAGATGACCCGAGAAAATGGAAAGATCTAAAAGCGACCTCGTTTAGGACGGCCCATGATCAGTACACAGCGAGACAAGTCGAGCCTCAAAATGAATGGACAGAGGGCGGCCAGGTTAAGGCACCCTTCAGAACAGTCCGTCGCAGAGTGCTTAAACAAAGCATGGAGTCATGTAAAGACCAGCAGAAGTTGCTGATCAACTTTCAGCAGAAGCGACGTAGATTGGCTTGGGCACATGCTCACTGCAATTGAACCATGCGTCAGTGGGAACTTGTATTATGATCCAACGAGTCCATATTTTAGTTGTTCTCGACCCAAGGCAACGTTATAGTCCTCAGGAGGCCAGTGCATAGTGCCAACAGTAAAGCATAGTGGCTGTTCTGTAATGGTATAGGGCTGCATTTCAAATTCAGGGAAGGGAAATAGTCTCACCGTTTGTGATGATACCATGAATTCAGAGAAGTACCAAGCGCTCTTGAGAGATTACATGTTTCCTTCAGCTCGAGACATCTTCAGGAATGTGATTTTCCACCACAAAAATGCCCCATGTTACAACTCTACGTTCATATACAGTGATTTCGAGACAACAATATCACGGTGGTGGACAGGTTACCTAAGTCTTCGCATATGAATCCACTGGAAAACCTCTGGCAGAACCTGAAAGAAGCTATAAGACGTCGTTAGCCAGCCTCCAATTAGCGACTGAATGGAGTCTTCACCTAGGAGTGTCCCGGCATCTTACCCTCATGTTTCGCCCCCTCTTGGAGAGCATTTCTGGAAGAATAAATGTTCTCATCACTGCCAAGGGATTCTTGACACGCTACTGAGCTTTTTGTATCAGTTTGGTCTTGTTGTAATTTTCACAGAGCATTATCTGGTTATCTGTTATATGTTTCTGATGTCACATGCTTTGGCAAATTTTGTTAATTCAAGGTAGATTGTTTGGGGCATATATAACTTATTGCTATTTATTCATTCTTATTTCAGTGTTATATTCATATTTCTATGCAAATAAAAAAATCACGATTTTACAAAGATCTAATTTCCTAAAATTTCCTAGGCGTCCTAAAACTTTTAGCCGCATGTTTATAATTCATATTTTTAAAAAAATATTCGGGTTTAAATTCACTTGTATAAAGTGTAGGTATTTATATACACTTCCTACTCCATTGTGACTACATATCAATACAAAATTGTAAAATAAAAGCGGGTGTAGCAATAACAAAGATTTATTTTTCGGAAAACAGGGAAAACATCAATATTGGCAACATGAAATTACTATTTGGTATGGCCCAATTTAGACTCAATAACAGCCTTTAAGTATTTCTTATGAGAATGTTCAAGATTCTTACACGTTTCTGGAGAGATTTTATTCCACTCTTCTTCGCAAACTTTCCGCTTCAACAATGTTGTGAAGGCCTTTTGCGCACACGTTTCTTCAGCTCCTTTCACATCTTTGATGGTGTTGTGTTACTTATTTATAATTGATTTTTAGGTATGTTTGGATCGTTGTCTTGTTGAAAGGTAAAATGAATTCAAAGTCCAAGGTTTTTTGCCTATTGTTTCACATTTTCACCAGGTATACGCTGATAGTTTTCAGAATTCATGGTCCCATCTATCACTATTAATGCGCCAGTACCATCAGCAGCGAAACATCTTCCCAACATAATCGAACCTCCTCCCAATTTGACAGTAGGGCGATGTTCTTTTCTATGAGGGCTTCGTCAGATCTCCGCCAAACGTACCGTTCGTCGTTCCTACCAAAAAGCTCTATTTTTGTCTCATCTGTCTATAGTATTTTATCTAATTTAGCTCTCTATCTTCCTGATGCTCTTTAGCGAACACCAAACGGGACTCTTTAAAAGCTCTCTTAAACAGAGACTTCCTTCTAGTGACAAGTCCTTCTCAGTATATATAACGTCGTACTGTTGAAGCGTGTACATTTACGCTACATGTTGCAAGATTTGTTGTTGACTAATTTGATGAAGTCTTAGGATTATTTCTGTCTTCATCCGAGACCGAACATCTCTCTGGCTCCGTTTCTTTTGTCAACCTCCGCGCAGACGATTTACTGTGAAGCTACTAGATTTATACTTGACAATATTGTTCCTTTCTTACATAAGAAATTGGAATGTTCACAATGGAGGAAATTTTTTATATATCGATGATCAACCTTAGTTTAACAATATAAGCGGTCTTCATCTTTGCGCTAGTGGGAATGTTTCCTCGCTGAAGTCGTGACAACAATTGACCAATCTCGCACGTAAATTAGCAGCTGACCTATCCTTCGCGAACGTTCTAGTTTACTCTAAGGTCGTTTCGAAAACGTTTTAAAAACTTCTTAGTGTCGGAATATAGGAAAAAATGCTTATGTAATCATTAAAACATAAAAGCTCTCCATGTTGCCTATACTTTTACACTCGCATAATATTGACTCTCATACTAAACCTGCATTTATTTACTAAAATCTCCTGTTCTAAATTATTTAGATACACGTTCCAAGGGAAAGAATGCTCCTGCTACAACATAAGCACGAAAAATGGGGCCTTACATTAGACTTCGTGTTTGACGTTGCCTATACTTATGCACGCATCTGTATCTCGACCGGGAAAAGGTGCGTTTTTGAATACGCTAGGGTCGGTTCTTAAGCCACTTCTATTTCGCATATATCATCATCTATCTCATTTTCTATCCTCATAATACACAAATCTATCTCTCCTTTTCCGTAATCTCCTTTGCTGAAATTCGTAGAAACCTACTTTCCACTCTATACATTCATCACACAACTCTGAAACACAACCATCACAAAAACAGAGGTATTACTGGTACACACTCCTATAGCTGTAGCTCTCTGTACAACTATTGCTTTTTATCTTAACCCATGCCGCACCTTATGACCCATTTTATGATACATTCAAGATCTGGGCGCCACCTTTAAAGGTCATGTGTCAAAGTTTTGTTGCTAACATCATCAGCTCCTCTCTTTGCTTTCTTTGTAAGCTCAGCTGCATCCGTTCTCACTTTGACCACAACACTATTTGAGATTGACCTGCATGCCTCTGTAACCTCTCGCCTCGACTCTTCTAACTCCATTGTCATCGTTCACAGACTTCACAGACTTCCACTTCTCCCAAGTGTTTCAGAACTTTGCAGCCTATGTTTTTCTCCGTTGGGGACCTTTTCTCTGGTACAACTCCTCTGCTTCGCGAACTGCACTGGCCACCTATTGGAAAAGAATCACCTTCAAGGTCCTTTTTATCACATCTAAGCCTTGAGAGTTTCCTAACGCAAGAGTCTATTCGCTGTGTGGGAATTCGAGATCTTTCCCATACTTTTGACTTTTTTGCAAGCGAGGTTGTAACTTTGTGTCAAAGTGATTGACTCCACTTGATAGTGGTACTGAACAACACGAAGCACATTACCACATGCTGGTAGTCTTGCATATGAAAGCTCACTACTAGGATGACCTAAAAGCCAGATTGCCGCTGATGAACGAGTACTTCCAGTCATAATCTGAAACAACAGAAATAAAAATTTATTGTAACTGAGTGAGCTCACGATTCCCCTCCATTTAGTTATACTTAGAAGATATTCTTTTTATACTCTAAAATATCTAAATATTAATGAAATAATAAGCTTCCATTTGACATAAATAAATAGGCTCCTGTGTTTGTAAAAACCTACGGCAGTCATGCTTAATTAAAAAAAAAAATATATATATATATATATATATATATATATATATATATATATATATATATATATATATAGTGAATTAAAATATGAACATAAAGTGTGTTAACATATAATTCTAATATTCTTTAAGTAAGTCTGATATTGATAAAAAACTGCAAATTGTCTATGCACTGAATAAACAAAGTATATTACTTACCTAAATAATTATATATATACTTGCATAAACCAGCACTTGTATTCACTTGTATTACGTCAACTGTTAAACTTCAAACTACAAATGAACAATTAATCAATCCTCGCTGAGTTATATAGGAAACGGTGCGATTGCATCACCATTTGGAACGAGGGGGCGTTATTGCGTCATTACTTTACAAATGGGCTCAGAAATCAACAAGCTGAAACAACAATTATTATTGCATCATACACCGAGTATGTGAATGTCATTCCACTTTTCAGATAAGGCAATATCTTGATTTATTTGCAAATTATTGTAATTCATAAAGAATGAGTTATCAATGACAATATATCGATAGTATATAAGTAACAACCAATAAATGCCTACTATTAAAAAGTTCCAATATTTTGACTGAAATTTAAAAATATGGAGACACATAGCGACCTCTAAATATTCATCAATTTAGTCAATATTTTGCATCAGCTCTTGTAACATTTCCAACAAATTTCAATTTTTTGCATATATTTTTGGACCACCCTAATATATATATATATATATATATATATATATATATATATATATATATATATATATATATATATATAGTACTGGAAAAATGTGTAGTCAACGACTAAAATTTAAATGAAAATATGTAAATACCTGTATTAATATTTTGTGTGAAGTCCTCTTCTCTTCTTCACACTCTGTAGACGTTTTGGAAGGGAAGCTGCTAGATTTTGGTCTTGTTCAGGTTGGAAATTCTCCCACACATCTTGGATTTTTGTGCATAGCTTGATGAGTGTTGAGGTGTCACAGTTATATAGTTTCTTTTTAATGATGCCCCAAAGATATTCTATAGGATTTAAGTCAGGGCTATCCCCAGGCCAGTCTATAATAAGGTTTACCTCACAGAAATTAAAGAAATCTTTTACTAATTTTGCTATATGACAAGGGGCACCATCTTGCTGAAAGTATTTTGTTTTGCACATGTCCATACACTCTTCACCATGTTCAGCTATCAATTCAAAATATCTGACTGCATTCATAGTCCCATTATTAGCAGGTAGGAAAATGAGTTTGCCAATGCCTTGATAACTAAAACACCCCCAGACCATCACTTTCTGGGGGAATTTCACAGTCAAATCCACGTATTTAGGACTAACAAGGTCAGAACCCCTCGGTCTCTACACATGCCTTTGCGTGTCTGCACCACATGAAATGATGCTTCATCCGTCCATAAAACATCTGTCCAATCACTATCATTAAAAGCTTCCAAGTATTTCTTAGCGAATTGTAGGCGATTTGTTTTGTGCCGCTTTGTAAGCATTGGTTTTCATGTTGCCACCCAACGCCGAGAGCCCAAGTCTTTACCAAGGACATTGCGCACAGTTCGTGGAGTCACATTAACCAATAATTGTTGATTATTCTCTTTAATTTGCTTAGATGTAAGCCTGGGGTTTCCCTCAACCTGCCGATGTATTAGATTTACTATACTTTCAGTAATTTTACGAAGGCGACCAGTCTTTATCCCATGAGTAGGAATGGTCTCTGCACCACCCTTTTGATATTTCTTGATCCAACGTTCAACTGAACGTCTACAAACTCGAACACACTCAGCAATTTCTTAGGTACCAACATTTTGCTTATGCAGCGCTATAATCTGACATCTAATGACATCACTGAGGGGTTTATTCTTCCCCATTTTCCCCCAAATTTGAATAATTCCATTTCTGTTCATTCCCTGAAGATGACCTAACATAGTCGAAAGACGTCTAGGAATAAAGAATGTCATTCGCGGATGTTTTTTCTCGCCTCGAAAACCCCGTTAAAAAACTTGTAAGAAATATTAAGAAAATACAAGTTAAAATTAATAACGCCTTACAGCTATGGACTTCAATAGAACCTGCATACAACATGGCCTTTTACCTAATTTTATATATATATATATATATATATATATATATATATATATATATATATATATATATATATATATATATATATATATATATATATTAATATATATATATTATATATATATATATATATATATATATATATATATATATATATATATATATATATATATATATATATATATATATATATATATATATATATAATATATATATATATAACTTTCATGAACGCGAAAGAATGATGAAATGAATCCAGCAAACCGCACGAAACAGAAAAACAGGATAATTTTTCTTCGGAAATGTTATTTCCTAATGCGCCCCCCAAAAATTCCGTACAGGGTTGGGATTCGAACCGTGCTCGCTGCCTCGGTGTGCCCGGTTCGAATCCCACCATTATACGGAATATTTGCGAATTAGGAAGTAACATTTCCGAAGAAAAATTATCTTGTTTTTCTGTCACTTGCGGTTTACTGGATATATGTATATATATATATATATATATATATATATATATATATATATATATATATATATATATATATATATATATATATATATATATATATGTATATATATATATATATATATATATATATATATATATATATATATATATATATATATATATATATATATATTCACTAACTCTATAATTTAGGAAGGGAATTTTTTGAGCATTTGAATAATAAATTTCATCTTAGTTTGGTTATGACTTATGTTTTTTTATCAAAGTTATTTCCCAATAATTATTTTATAATATCAAAAAACAAAATGGGGAAGTTCAGAAAATTTATTTTTATATATCTTCTATAACTATATTTTAGCAACGTGATATTTTGAAAGGGAAGAAATTTAGTTTAGAGTTCCTTTTTAAAATTATTATAATTGGCGAAGTTCATAAAATTTATAAAAATTTAACCATGGCTGCTTTTTTTTAGTTTTTAATTTTAATCTTAGTAGCGAAGCGCAAGCTCCCCACGTGTGGGGGGGGGGGGAATGACGAAGCTATTGCCTGGTATATATATATATATATATATATATATATATATATATATATATATATATATATATATATATATATATATATATATATATATATATATATGTAGATAAACCCACAAAGGCAACGTTCTGCATAATTTGACTCACGTGCACTTTCTGAGCTTTTGTCATATCTCTCTCTCTCTCTCTCTCTCTCTCTCTCTATATATATATATATATATATATATATATATATATATATATATATATATATATATATATATATATATATATGGTAAGCTGTGTTAACAATTGGACCGGAAATCGCTTGAAGAGAATAATGAAATTTTAGCACACGCCCCAAACGCACGACAATTGGTGTTGGGCCATATAAATTAAAGAAAAGCAAACGAAATTAAATATCACAACAAATTAGGAATTCATCTTACCATCCTCCCGTCCGCCACCCCCTAATAATAATCCCTCCCCATCTTAATCCTCTGACCGTTATAGAGTCTCAACCATTTGCATCTATATCTCGTGTTTAAGAAATCCCATTTCCTATAAATGTGTTCGTATGAATGTTAACGCAGCTTACTATATATATATATATATATATATATATATATATATATATATATATATATATATATATAGCTCTGCATCTTATTCCGTAGCCACAACTGTGTAGCCTTTGAAAATGATATGCGTATATATCGAAATAGTACGTTGGTGTCGTCACTTCACTTCAGGACTTCTTTGGAGGACTTCACTTCCAAAAGATCATCGGCGATTACACACCAGGAAATGTAAAAGTTCATAAGTCGAACAACCCATTGAAGCCTATCATCTCAAGTTACTACACCAACGTACCGTTTAGCTAAAAACTTAAATGAAGTAATAAAACCGTACATCCCTTCAAAGTATAGCATAAAGTCTACTGAGGAATTTAACGATATACTCCACTCTACAAGACCGTCAAGACCAATATCATCCCTTGACGTAGAAAGCCTGTTCACGAATGTGCCTATCGCTCAGACCATCGACATCATTATACAAAATGTGTACCACCATCCTACAATGTCTCCTCCAAATGTTGACCCAAACATCTTAAGGAATATATTACGTTCATGCACATCAGAGTCGCCGTTCAGGACACCGGACGGTAATCTATACACGCAAGTGGATGGAGTGGCTATGAGCTCACCATTGGGACGACCTTCGCCAACTACTATATGGGTCAACTTGAAGAGAGGTTATTTGACAACAGTGAAAATAAGCCACACACATATTGCCGATACGTAGACGACATCTACATCAACGTCCAAAACGAAGAACATCAAGCAGCAATTTGTGGAGAACTTTTTAAAATTAACTTATGAATTGAGCACGGACAATAAACTCCCTTTTTTGGACGTTGAGGTACAAAACATCAATGGTAACTATATCACAAAAGTATATAGAAAAAGAACAGACATGGGAAGATTCCTCAACGCGGATAGTGAATGTCCTGAAAGGTACAAAATAAGTGTAATCGGCTCATATATTCGCCGAGCATACAAATGCTGCTCTACGTCTGAACTTTTCCATCAAGAGATCTCACGCGTAAAACAAACACTCGTGAACAACGGTTTGTCGAACAGCATGAGTGAAAAACAATTCCAATCATGCAATTCAAAGGTTCGGATAAAACGAAAAGTAATCAGGAAGCAGTAAACAACATCAAACTGTATTGCAGAAATCAGATGTCCACGGCCTATAAAATAGACGAAAAAAACTTCAGGGTGATTGTTAACCGTAACATCAAGGTTAAGAATCAAATGGATAAACTTCAACTTATTATATACTATAAAACGACAAAAGCCAACAATCTCCTTATGAAAAACAACAGCTGCCAAAACTCCTCGAATCTAAAGTCAACCAACATAGTTTACGAGTTTATCTGCCCCAATGAAGACTGCAAGCTTTATAATAACTCTAAATATATTGCCATGCCAACCACCACCCTTTCGAGGCGTTTAACCATGTATCTGCCAAGCAGACGGCCTAAAAATCATATGGAGAGCACGCACAACATCAACCTAACTAGAGATATTCTAGTTGAAAACACCAGAATTAAAAGAAAAGAGGAAAATAAAGCTAGGCTGAACATCTTAGAAGCCATCTTAATAAACGAAGAAAAACCGGCCCTCAAAAGTTAGGCCACGAGCTGGAATCGAATATTAAAGTTATTCTAAAAATTCCACTCACCGGATTGGCTCGTTTCCTTTGACGTTACGCTTGAGCGAGGCGGAATAAATATCCCCTAAAAATTTCTATCTTTCCTATCTCACTCTCTCTACACATTCTAACTTGATTTATCTTATCTTATCTTCTTTTCATGAGTACATTAGACTTGGAAGAAATCTTGGATATTTTTACGCTCAAGAAGAAGTCACAGCCGGCAAAAGCGGTAAAGTCAAGGGGAAAAATCTTGAAAACGCCAACCAACTTTGCCCTTTCCCCACGGGGAAGATAATAACAAATACATTTGGAGCCACATATAGACGACAAATGTCTGGCTAAGCCCCCTTGCACTCCCCTGCCTCCCCAGCATGGGGACCGAAGTGAACTGAACTGCCACTCATCAATCTCGCCCCAACTATGTCGGTCCACTTTGATAGTCATAATTGGAGACGTAGAGGAAAGCAGGTTTGAGGATTAGCCAACTGTGGAACTCTACGGAGGAGAACGCCCGGTTACGAGGCGATGCTGAAAGCTTTGGGGAAGAGTACGCTCTAATCTCTGAGGGTAATTTCCGGCCAAGACCACAGGGGGACATATAACCGTCCCTATGTAAGTTGGAAGCAGCATCGATTTCCAAACCCCAGACGGGGCGGCACCCCCCGGGTGGTGGTAGTTGATTCAATCACCACCCATCATTAAGTCCGCCACATATCATCCGTCTGAGGGGCCTTCCTGGGTCCACCCACCATTCATCCACCATATCCCGCTATTCATGTTCACTGAAGTCCTCTTGCAAAGGGGAGGAAGGGGATTGCCCACAATAATCAACTCCATAAAAAAAGTTCAACAGTTTCACCAAGAAGGAAGGGACATCATTAAGGACTCGGAGAACTACAAGATACACCTAAAACACAGGAGGAAATACAACCCAGGGGGGCTTCCCTGAGGGGATAATAGAGCCCAATGGGACCACCAAAATTCCGCTGCGCACCATCAGTGGTAGCGTTAGGCCAACCCGTGAGAAGGGGTTTGAAGTGGTCTTCGGGAAACTAAAGATCGCTATGCTCCGTCTGCTCGAGTTCCCCACAGGATATGTGGGGGTCTGCGAGAAGGAGAAAGACGTGGAGGGAATTACGAAGGAGGAGGCAGTAGACACACTGCGCGAGATAGGCCTTCAACCTGCAATCCCGCCCCAAATCCAAACGCATAGGAACATTGTATGCAGAAAACTGGATCCTTGGATTGGAGAACACTCCAAGGAACAAATAAAGAACGAGATCAATAAAAACCAACCATGGGCCAAAGTTTCGGAGGTTATCAAGTTCTGAAACCGAAAAGAAAACGCTGAATACTTGCATGTGTTCAAAGGGGTCTTTACGGACACAGCGATGGCTCAAAAGCAAAAGAGAATGGTATTTTGCTTTTTAACGCAAAAATAAGCGGAGAACAGATAGAAAGGGAATAATTTACTCCCTTTCAGTTCTGCTTCCGCTGCTACAAAATGGAGAGCCACGCGACGAAAGACAGTCCTAAACCACAGGAGATCTGCTCAAGGTGCAGCGAGTCGGGACACCACTGGAAGAACTGCAGCAGCCCGAGGGAAAAGTGCGCCAACTACGGCCTAGGACATCGCTCCAGGCTATGGCCTGCCCTCTTAAAAAAGAATAATCAAGAAGAAGGTACTACAAAAGAAAGATGAGCAAACCAGGAAGCAGAACACAACTTACGCACAAGCAGCGAAGGCAATCCTCACAAAAACGGAGGCAAAGAAAACCTATCTAAGGCTGGAGAATGAAAACTCCACAAAAATTCTGACATGCATCTTATACGCGCATGTCAGAAACCTAACCAATCCAGGAACCTTTCAAAGGAGCTGAACCAGATGCTGACAAAAAACGGTATGAGCGAGATGTGGTTCCCCGAAAACCCACCATCTGGAGACGTACTCCAGTTGCAAATGGTCCCCAAGAAAGCGGTTAGCAGAATTCAGGAGACAGAAAAGAGAAACAGCAAGGAGGCTAGACGGCCAGATCCCAGGATCGAAGCCAAAAAAGAGAGAGAGGCAGCCGCCAAGACAGTCCAACCAAAACAACAGAGTGTGGAAAAAGAGAAGAAACCGGAGTCATCCGACACCATGGACACCTCGGACTCAGAGGGCTCCGTATGTGAAGCGAAGCCCCAAAAGGATAAGAAGGCGAAAAATAAGAAGATTGACGCCGACAGAATCAACCTATATATATACACCTCGGAACAATTCCCCTTCCCGAAGGACTGGGACACGAACAAAATCCAGGTTGGGATCAAGCAAAAGTATTATAAATGGGACTTCGATGCCCAATGCGACGAGGAAACGGTGGAGGAAGCTTTGTATAACCAAAGTATCGCCTTCCACCGTCAAACCTTTGTTGAACTGTCCCCAACAGAATTCAAAAAGAGAAGAAACGGGAAAAGGAAATCAACTACCCGTAAACACTAGGGCATCCACACAAGCCACAACAGAGAATGGAAAACCAAAACAACAGGTTAAAGATCTTAATACTCAACAGTAATGGATGGGAGGGGAAAGCCACGGCATACGGCAACATATTCCGTGTGCTAGATCCCGACATCATGCTGATTACGGAGCATGGTATCGATACGACAAATAAGCAGTTGAAGATACCAGGCTACAGAGTGATCTCAAAAAAACATTCTCAGAAGAGGTACGACGGTGCTGCTGTTGCCGCCAGAAGGAACCTATCGTTCAAACGCCTTCCAGATATGGACGAGTCCTTCGTGGCGGTAGAGTTGCATACTTTAGCAGGCAAGCTCATAGTAGCGGCGACATACCAACCACCTCGACGCAAGTATCTCCCTCTAACAAACTTTTACACCCTGTTTGGCCACGGCAGAATTGTATTCCTTGGGGGAGACCTCAATGCCAGATGCCGAACGGCTGGCTACGGAAACACAAACGAAAGAGGTCATAACTTGGAAATGATTATGAGAAGGAAAAACATTCAGCGTATAGGTCCGGATTTTCCGACCTATTTCACCGTAAGGTCCGCAACGAAACCTGACATAATCATGACAAGTCATGGCTTCCCTTTCAACTACCGTAGTGAGCCAGGCCCGACAGTCCCTAGCGACCACATACCGATCTTGACGACCATTTCTCTCGCGCCTATTCAGCTCCCAATTCCTCTTCGAAAAAGCTACGCTTTGGCCAACTGGGAACGCAACAAGGAAATCCTTGCTAGATATGAACCAGTGGACCTGAACGGGGCAAGTCTGGAGAGGATCGATGAGGAGCTGGAAGCGATAACTGCCCGCATCATCGAAGCAGATCGTGAGAGTGTGTCGATGAAGAAGTACAAAACTCTCCCTCATCCCAGATACACCGAAGAAATGAGAGAGGTTCCTAGAGTGCACAGGGAGGTGTATGAGGAAACCAGACGAGAGGGTACAAATCGGGAAAGAACAACGCTGCTAAGATGCCTGAGTGAAGAACTTAAGCAGGCTATCAACCAGCAACAGGCTGAAGTCTGAGTCAGCCTGATTGAAAAGGTTGACAGCGAGGTTCGACCCGATGTGTTCTGGCGACTTGTGAACAAGTTGAAAGGTCTTACAAGTAGAGAAAAGACCCGCATTAAGGAGGGCGATGACTACTTAGAAGACCCGGCGGTTTTGGAAGAAAGATTCCGCATGTTCTGAAAAAATATCTTCAGGATAACATCAGAAGAAAATGCGGAATTCGACCAGGAATTCGAAGGCCAACTGATTGAAGATCTGAATCAGAATGTGCATCGCACGCTCCCACATGCCTATGCCGACGAAGGGAGGAATTTGGCAAACCATGGCCGACCAACTACACCTGAAGAGGTCATGGCAGTCGTTAAAACCTTCAAACAGAAGGCACCAGGCTGGACGGGCATCACCAAAAATAACTTGGTGCATGCCCCCCGGCAGATCATTCAGGGAATCCCGAACATCTACAATGCTTCCCTGAATACGGGCTACTTCCCAGACGGTTTAAAGATTGCTAAAATCATCTTTATACCCAAAGGGAGGAAGCCTGATTAACTGGTGGACTACAGACCAATATCCCTCCTGGAGATTATAGGCAAAGTTTAGGAAAAGCTTCTGGCTTACAGGTTGCAAGATCAACTGACCGAGCTAGAAGCCCACAGCCCTCAGGAACACGGGTTCCGCAAGAGAAGGGGGACAGACACAGCCCTTGCCCTTCTCACCGAAAAGCTTGCCCAGGGTAAAGCTGAGAAGAAATACGTAGACGTGGTGATGCGAGGTGTGCAAAAGGCCTTCGATAAGGTTTGGCTAAGAGGCTTACAATACAAGATCTTAGGCCTCCAGCTGAACCCAATCCTGGAAAGGGTCCTCTGCGACTACATCATGCGCAGAAAAGCCCGAATTTCGATCGAGGGTTACAGAGGACCCGAGTTTGAACTTGAGGCGGGTGATCCACAAGGTGGCTGTCTGAGTCCGCTGCTGTACCATCTGTACACACTGGACTTACCTGACCCGGTAGGGGAGGAAGTGATGTACCTGCAGTTTGCAGATGGCATCACGCAAATCGTCCCCAGTTACTACAAACATGCCGGATATCAGGCAAGGCAGACAGCCATCGAAATCGACAACATCAATCGATATGAGCGAAAGTGGAAAATCAAGACCAACCACCGAAAGTTCCAGATCCTTCCAATTAACCGCTGAAGACGTGTGGATGTCACAGTGAATGGCGATGTTTACCCATATGGTAACAAAGGAAAAGTCCTAGGTCTGCAACTTACCTACAAATGGTACAAAGTTCACATTAGTGATATAATCTCCTTAGCCAAAATACAGCTTGGCAAACTGTATAGGTTTAAAACCTCAGCTCCAAAAACCTAAAAAAGCTGTATACTGCTCTGGTACGCTCAACCTTAGTGTACTCGGCAGTTGTCATGCAGGCTGCGAGTTCCACCTCTCTCAGACAAATGCAGAGTGTGCAGAACAAAGCAGCCCTGCTTATAGCTGGAGCGAGAAGGACGGACTATATTCAGCATACATTACTGCACGCAAGAGCAGGACTAACCCCTCTGAATATAGAACTCCAAAGGCTAGGGAGAAAGACCTGGGACAAAATAGAAGAGGAAATACTCCCGAATACGAACCACAACCTGAACATACCGAGAGTAGTCAGGGGACGTGTCACCAGGAAATCCCTATTCCCGAGTGGAAGAAACTGCTCCCGAGAGAATCCAGTCGGTATTTACACTTAAACAGGTGAAGTACTAACACCAAAGTGCAAAGAAGAAATAAAGAAGAAACAACAACAGGAAGAAAAAGAGGCGTAGTGCCCAATACAAAAACAATTTGAAGTAACAAGGATTAAAACCTAAACCCCGGCAAATATAGAAATTAGCTAATAAGATAGATATAAAATAGAGGATATATATAGCAAATAAGAAACTTGAAAGGCTTGAATGCCACGATGGAGGAAACAACAAATATATTTATTTATTTACTTTATGTTAAAATATATATATATATATATATATATATATATATATATATATATATATATATATATATATATATATATATATATATATATATATATATATAAACAAAATTAATAACAAACAAATAAAGGGAGGAAAAATGATAACCAAAACAAGAAAAACCTGAGAGGAGCACTCTACACCAGGGTAAAACTATAACTCTTTTTATCTTTATATACCTACTACACATTTTCCTACTTCTTACATTAATTTCAATTTCAATTTTTCTTTTCATTCAGCCTGATTCTGACCCCACCATACTTTATCGGTAAAGGAGGAAAGAATACCTAAAGACGCTCCGAAGATAATCGAATAAGATCGAGAGCTCAGCAATTTAGTTTGTTTTATTACTAAACGCATTTATTAAAAAAGAGATATGAATATAGGACAAGTTATCTAAAAAAATAAAGTTGCCTAAGGAAATTAATCAAGGCGAAATATACCATGGTCTTCAACAAAATTGCATATATATATATATATATATATATATATATATATATATATATATATATATATATATATTTGAAGACACTGTTTTCCCCAATAGCGAGTAAATTAATGTACAATGAAACCACTTTTTGAGCACAAAGTTTATTGAACTGGAACTAATTTCGGTATGATGTTTTCCATACCATCATCATCCGTTAACTCAGAGAAATTGAAAAAGAAAACAGAAATACTAAAATATACAGAAAAAAAACATCAAAAGGAGATTGTTAACCGTAACATCAAGCTTAAGAATCAAATGGACAAAATTTAACTTATTATATATTATAAAACGACAAAAGCCAACAATCTCTTTTGTTAATTTCTCTCAGTTAACGGCTGATGATGGTATGGAAAACTTCATACCGAAATTAGTTCCGGTTCAATAAACTTGGTGCTCAAAAACTGGTTTCATTGTACACACACACACACACACACACACACACACACACACACATATATATATATATATATATATATATATATATATATATATATATATATATATATATATATATATATCAGTCAATTGGTTCGCCACTCTCCCCTACGAGGGGGAGCTTGCGATTCGCTACTAAGATTAAAATTTAAAATTAAAAAAAAGCAGCCATGGTTAATTTTTTATAAATTTCCGCCCTTTCGAAATATTACGTTGCTAAAATATAGTTATAAAAGAAGATATATAAGAATAAATTTTCTGAACTTCACCATTTTGTTTATTGATATTATAAAAGAATTATTGGAAATAACTTTCATAAAAAAACATAAGTCATAACCAAACCAAGATGAAATTATTATTCAAATACTCAAAAAAATCCCCTTCTAAAATTGTTTATTAAGATTAATATAAATATTTTGTCTCAAATTAAAAGTTTTGACAGTACATTGTGAATATAATTTAAAAAATAACCATCAAGGTTATATAAGCCAGGACTTAAATTAAAATTTGGGAATTTACTAATAAAGGTCGATTCAATGATATTTCGTGAAATTGTATCGTTATTATGACATGATTTTAGCAGAATTCCAATTTAATTTTATTTTGTGTGCATCTATGTAGACTTATGTTTTTGTCTGTATTTATTTCCATTTGAGTCAAGTCCTTAGAACATTTGTTGTAAGAGAATCGCCACTTCCCCGTTCTCTCGCAGTCGAGTCACGAGGCGATTACCGCAAAGACATCCGGCCCCGGCACCGTCGGGTCAAGCGCGTAACCTCAGCGCTTCGCCACTCGTCGCTATGTAAAGTCGAAAGGTTGTAAAATGCAAGATCTCCCATAAGAGAGCGATATTGAATTTCACTTCAAAGAAGAAATTGGAGACGTGTTTCTCCCAATCTCGAAGGCTAACGAGGAGCCGATGTAAGACTTGGTGAGAAAACCCGTTTGGAATAAGAACCCTCCTGGGCCAGTCCTCAAGCCTCCCCCCTTCTTACCCCTCCCCCAGTGGGGTGACGAGGTATAAATAAGAAACACTGAGGATAATCGAGGTTGAATACGTCAGTCAACAGGTGACGAAGTCCCCGGATTAAGATCGGGCTACCGAGACTGGATTGGTAGAATACGTCAGTCTCCAGGTGACGAAGTTCCCGGATTAAGACCCCGGGCTACCTAGACTGGATTGGTAGAATACGTCAGTCTCCAGGTGACGAAGTCCCCTGATTAAGATCGGTCTACCGAGACTGAAAAGGTAGATTACTTGGCTCGCCAGACCAAGAAGTACCCTGCAAGAGAGGCAGGGCTACCTACCTTAAGGGGCTAAGAAGCAGCTCATCCTCGAGCTAGTCCCTGGTTATCAAACCGAACGTTAAGTTAACCTGTTCAAGTTCAACTTTCTCTCGTCAGAGAGACTCCTCATATCCTGGTACATCTTAAACACCAGGGGTATTCCTCGTCCTTGAGGAATTAAGAAAAGAAGAAGGAAAAGGCTCCCCCTCGAGCCCGTTACTCGGTGGCCACAACGAACTCATTCATAAGTTAATTTGGTTGAGGAACCAAGTTCAACTTATTCTTGTCAGAGAAACCCCTCTCTGTTATCCTCGCCCTTGAGGAAGACTGGAACTAAGAAGAAGCTCATCCTCGAGTTAGTTCCTGGTTACCAAACCCACCTTTAAGTTAACTTAGTCAAGTTCAACTTATTCTCGTCAGAGAAACCCCGCCCTCCTCGATCCTCGCCCTTGAAGAAGACCCTCCCCGAGTTCAGTCCTCGCCCATGAGGAATTAAGTAACGAAGGAGAAAAGCTCCCCTTCGAACTCGTTACTCGGTGGTCACACCGAAATCTAAGTTAACTTGGTTTAAGAACCAAGTTCGACTTACTCTCGCCAGAGAGACCACGCCTACCTTGGTGCCGCCTAAAGCACCGTGATTGTTCTCGTCCTTGAAGAACACTCCCCCCCCCCCCTGAATATCGTGTGGACCCCCATCTGCTACCCTCGCTAAAAGTACCTCGTGATCTCGCCCACCTACATCTGGCCGGTCAGCACGCGTCGTGGAGGCAATAACATTCCTGAGGTATTTAAACTCCAGTAGAGTCAATAAGGCTAAATCTTGTATATTAAAGTGCGTATTGAATTTAACAAATTTTAGAGGGTCAAACTAATTGAATTAATTATTGGGTATTTTAATATTCGGATTATTTTTGTGGTTAATGGTTAATTTTTGTAAGTAAATTGTTAAAGTTAAAATATAAGTTTATTTTGGGAATTCTTGGGCGTTTTTCTATATCCTTACGTGTTTGAGACAGCTCTCTTCTTTAAGATATCAATATTAGCACTCTTAGCACTCTTAGAACATAGCCTACTTCATCAAAGAAGTATATCACGACCACAAACAATACCACGATAAAAGCGGGTTGCGTGTAGAGAGATTAAAAAGGGGCTTTCTCCTACATAAAAGTCGTATCGGGTGTGGAGTGATCAGAAAAAAAGGGGGCATTCTACGACATTTGTACTTATTCTACCGTGGTTTTTAGATCCTGACCTTTGAGGTTAATCTCTCGTTCAGATTTCTCCATCCCTAATTGCTTAAGCGTTATTTTAATCCTCTTGTCAACCTTTAGTTTTTTTAATTTACCTGATTTAATGATCTTATTTTGTATTTATCTTCGCTCCTCCTAAGTTTTCCATTTCATATTAATTCATTTTGTTGATTGGTTTTTAGCTTTTTTGTGGGCGTTCCCTCCTTATAAATATTACAATTTTCAATACTTCTGTTATTCCTTGATAAAGAACTCGAAATAAGTTCGAAAGTACTTGGAATCCTCGTATTAATTTTCCTTGTGGCCTTTGTTGCATATATATATATATATATATATATATATATATATATATATATATATATATATATATATATAATTAGATAAAAGGACATGTTGTATGCAGGTTCTATTGAAGTTCATAGCTGTGGCAGCGTTATTAATTCTAGCTTGTATTTTATTAATATTTCTTGCAAGTTTTTTAACGGGGTTTTCGAGGCGACAAAAAACATCCGCGAATGACATTCTTTATTCCTAGACGTCTTTCGACCATGTTAGGTCATCTTCAGGGAATGAACAGAAATGGAATTTTATAAAGGTGAGAAAAGTGTGGGCATGATAGGATGAGACTGCATGAGAGCTTTTTTGCGGTGGAAGGGTGAAATGTGTGTTTGTGTGTAGTTTAATAATTGCCAAGTTACTGGCTGATCTCTTTCTTCTGACGTTCTTCTATCTTCTGCTCTTCTAATTGCATTTGTGTTTGTGTTGTACGGTTGCTTCTAAATTTGTATTCGTTTTCCTTTTTATTTCCTATATCGTATTGGTAATTTTGCTTGGGATATATTTCGGTAACGTTCTTCTAATTCAAATTCGGTTTTTATACTGTATTTATTTTCTTAATATGTTTAGGTTAGGTTGTTCTAAATTCCTTTGTTTTGTATAGTTACCTTTTTTTGTTTTCAGGGGTTCATGCCTTTCTGATAGGTTTTGCTCGTTCGGCTTATTTTGTGGTTGTGGTTATTATTGGGTCTTTCTCACGTCGCAGGCGGAGCATACTGCTGGGGAAGATTTTACAGTCAATTTTTGTTCTCTATTTCTAGAGCTCTTTTGGTCTCTTGATTGTTTTCTTCTTTTGATTTCCTTCCGTCAATGTTTAAATGAAGTATTTCTAGTTTAGTTGTCTCGTTATACTTTATGTCTTATTAATCTTGTTCTTTTTAGTTCTTTGATTTGGGAATTTTCCATTTGCCGTTTGATATTTTCTCGAAGGTATCCTTCTTGATAATTCTGATGTCGTTGGGGAAGATCCTTATTTTGTTTTGTTCTACCAGTTTTTGTTAATCCTTTGATCATGGTCTGTCATGTAATTCCATTTACAGGCACCTTTCTCGATACCTTTATTTATATCCTTCAATTTAGTACCTTTGGGTAGGGGATAGGCCTCGTTTAGGAAGATCTTAAGTTTAAAGTCTCTTGCTTCGTAACGACAGCCTTCATCTCTCTCCGTTTCGCTTTCCGTGTCAGTTTTTGTGTCCCATTCGGTTTGGTTCTTTTTATTTGGATGTTTTTTTGTTTTCTCATGGCTCTTCTTTTTCTCCTTTTGTTCATTCTTTGAAGTTTCTTTCCTCTTCATTGGGTTCGTCGGTTGCGATTGTTTCTTCGTTTTCTTCCATCTCTGCTCCTATGCCCAACATATCTTTTATTTGAAGAGTTTTTTCCGCCGTTACCCCGTATACGAGAGCCTAAGGGGGGTTCGGGGGAAACCACATCTTCCTTACTCTGCTTTTCACCAAGAGAAGATTGAACGTGTCTGAGAAGGTCCCTGGTTGGGCAATAATTTGTACGTGCGCGTACATAATACATGCTAGAATGTCCAGCCCTGTTCCTTCATTAACATTGATATTGATTTTGGGCTCTTGTGTTTCCTTAAATTCTTTTCTTTCTTCTGCTCTTGTTCTTTCTTGTTTATTATATCTCTTCTCTTTGGACAGTTTACTGACATTGTCCTATGTGGAACTTGGCAGTTAACGCATCTCTTTGTAATCTGTGCATTCCAAGAATGTGTGATTGTTACCTCCGCATTCTGAGCATACTTTTTTGTCCTTATTTGGGTAGTTCTTTGTCACGTACTCCTCAATGGCATAGCATTGGAAGCAGGTTTGTATGTTTACAAATATTTCCTTTTCCATATTTTTTGGGGGTATCCTCATTCCGAAGGCAAGGAGGATCCCGTTGTTAAATGCCTTATTTACCATCTCCGCCGAGGCGCAAATGACTTTGAACACGTGTATGTGGTGTCCAAATTTGATGATTTCCCGCGATCTTCAGATGTTGGTTTTCCATTTCGATCTCCTCTTACAGTTCCTCTTTTGTGTGGGATCCCACATAGAGGTCTACCTTTCGACAGACATGGAGCGGTTTGCCAGGAGTTGTGATGGCAGTTTGGGGGCAAATCCGTTCTATGTCATTCTGTTTATGACATAGGGCAACGTAACCGTTGGGGACCTCTATTAATTTAGTAAGGTCAATCTTCACTTCAGTGTAAAGAGTCCTTATCAGTACTCGTTCGTGTTTTTGTGCCTTGGGTTCGGTTCTCAGTGTGAGTCTTCTATACTCCATATTGTTATTCATGTTGGTGTGGTGTTTTAAACCCTCCCCCTTCCTTTTGGCCCCGCCTTTACTAATTTGGCTGTCAAGAATGAGATAATGATGGATGAAATGATGGACCCGGGTGGGCGCCTCTCGAGGGGCGAAATGTGACGGACATTTTGTTGGTTAGCGTGGAGTCAACCAGCGCTAACCGGGGGTGCCACCTCCTCGATGGAGTTATAGACGCGGTTGCATCCGACATACGCTGATACGATTGTATGGCAACCATAAAGTCCTTTGAACAATAAGCACCAGGCTGGACGGGCATCAATAAAAACAACTTAGTGCATGCCCCCCCGGAAAATTATTTAGGGAATAACGAACATTTCCAAAGGGAAGAAGCTCCCCGATCAACTGGTGGATTACAGGCCAATATCCCTCCTCGAGTTCGTAGACAAAGTCTACGAGAAGCTTCTGGCTAACAGGCTACAAGACCAGCTAACGGAGCTAGAAGCCCAAAACCCTTAGAAACAGGGGTTCCAGAAGAGAAGGGGGACAGATACAGCCCTCGTCCTTCTCACAGAAAAACTTGCCCGCTGTAAAACTGAAGGGAACTACGTAGGTGTGGTGTTGCGTGATGTACAAAAGGCCTTCGATAAGGTTTGGCTGAGAGGTCTACACTACAAGATCTTAGGCCTCCAGCTAAACGTGATCCTGGAAAGGGTCCTCTGCGACGACAACATCTTGGAAAGGAACGCCCAAATATCGATGGAGGGCTACAGAGGGCCCGAATTCGAACTTGAGGCGGATGTTCCACAAGGCAGCTGCCTGAGTCCACTGCTGTACCTAGTGTATACATTGGACCTATCTGCTCCAGTTGGGAGGGAAGGATGTGATGTATTTGCAGTTTGCAGATGACATCACTCAAATCATTTCCAGTACTTACAAGAACACTAGAGTTCAAGCAAGGGAGACAGCTACCGAAATCGAAAACATCAATCGATACGAAAGAAAGTGGAAGATTAAAACCAACCGCCGAAAGTTCCAAATTCTTCCAGTTAACCGCCGGAAAATTGATGACGTCATAGTTAATGGTAAAGTTTACCCTTACACCAACGAGGGTAAAGTCCTTGGTCTACGCATCACCTCAACCGGGTATAAGATGCACATTAAAAACAGAATCTCCTTAGCCAAGAGAGAGCTTGGAAAATTATATAGATTCAAAAGCCTCAGCTCAAATAATATCAAAAAGCTGTTCACTGCTCTGGTACGCTCAACATTGATATACCCGGCAGCGGTCATGCAGGCCGCGGGTTCTTACTCTCTCGGGTAAATGCAGAGTGAAGAACAAAACAGCCCTGCTGATAGTTGGAGCGCACAGGGCGGACCGTATTCGGCAGACAGAACTGCATGCAAGAGCAGGACTGAAACCACTGAATATGGAACTCCAGAGGCTAGGGAGAAAGACCTGGGACAAAATCGAAGAGAGATACTCCCAAACTTGGACACCGACATAGATATTGCGAGAGCTCAAATTGGACGCTCCACCAGGAGAGCTATTTTCCCGAGTGGGAGAAACATGATCCCGAGAGAACTTAAATAAGAATATTCACCTGACCACGACCAAAAAGAACAAATACAAAAACAAAAGAGGCGGAATGCCCAACCACAATTAGAATACCAGACAATGATAATGAAAAAATAAATAATAATATTAAAAAGAGGCGAAGTGCCCACGACAATAAAACAAGAACAAAAAGAGGCAATGTGCCAACAATGAAAAACAAAGAATAAATGAACAAAAGAGGCAAAATGTCCACAAACCAGTAGATAGCATATATTATAATTGAAAGGCTTGAATGCCATGACGGCAAAAATAGAAAAAGGTTATTTATATAATTATATAAAAAAGAAAAAATAAACAAATAGAAAATAAAAATAAAAATAAATAAAAAAATAATAAATAAATAAAAAATAAATAAAATAAACAATGAGAGAGAGAAAGATAAAATAAAACAAACAACACTGCAACAATGGTCGCAAAGCAGCTAACCCCACCACCAGCAAAACACTGATGGTAGAGAAAAGAAAACAAAAGAGTAAGGAAAAGAAAAGAGAAAAGCTCAAGAGATGCCCTCTACACCAGGGCAATACTCAACTTCTATTTTACCTCTATTTATCTAATACACATTTCAACAATTTCTTCATCTCATCTCATCTCATAATTCCATTTCTGTTCATTCCCTGAAGATGACCTAACACGGTCGAAAGACGTCTAGGAATAAAGAATGTCATTCGCGGATTTTTTTTCTCGCCTCGAAGACCCCGTTAAAAAACTTGTAAGAAATATTAAGAAAAAATACAAGTTAAAATTAATAACGCTGCCACCACTGTGGACTTAAATTATATATATATATATATATATATATATATATATATATATATATATATAAGGATAAACCACAATATTTGAATCAAGATTTTATTTATAACTATATGACTAGTTTCAGCTTTATTAATTGTCACACCTGCTTGACGAAGAGAATGGAAAATTTGTTTTATCAACTTTTGTCCCGCATTGTAAAATCGTAAATTATTTGCAATAGCGCAATCATAATTATGCAGATAAAAAGCCTATTTTTAGATCTTTCTGAGAAAAACTTATTTTATGCTTCATCTTCTCGTGTATGTGAGAAGAGCTCCTTCCGAGGCCTTTGATGAAGAGCTAGTTTGCCACAAAATAGCCTTTTTAACTGTATATATATATATATATATATATATATATATATATATATATATATATATATATATATATATATATATATATATATATATATATATAAACCACCGATATGCACTCTTGTCACCAACGAACTAGAATTTTATCTGCCAAGTGTACAATTTTTGCCACCTATTGGCACTCTTTTTAATACCAATATACACTTGTTACCAACTACATGTATTCACCGCCTTTTATCGCCAATAAGAACCATTTACCAGTGATATGCACTCTTTTGCCACTACTCTGCACTCATTTAGCAGTAATTCGTGCCATTTTACTGATCTGCCTACACACTTTTTATCACCGTTCTGAACTCTTTTTTACCACCAGCCAGTCCCCCCCTCCTCCTAACCGCAATGTTTCCTGATCTATATATACTCCTTTACCACCGAATGTTTTATTTTTGCCACCTATCTGTACTCTTTTTACTACCTATCTACATTCTTTCTATCGACGATAAGCACTATTTTTTTACCACCAATATGCAATCTTTTTCCAGAGTTTTTCATTTTTTACGTTAGAGGTGCGTTCTTTTTTAACCATAGATCTGCACTTTTACCGAGATATTCAATCTTTTACCACCGACCTGAAAACTTCATAACTGTTTCGCATTCATTTTACCAACTATATATCCGCTTTTACCACTGATACCACTGATGTCTCTTGTTTACTACCGATTTCTACTCGTTTTACCAGAGAATATTATTCTTTCTGCCAGAATTTCTAGGCATGACTAAGAGCATTATTCTGCCTGAAGACGAGTGATTCCCTCATCTTCAGTGGCGTCTCTTGAACCCAGGTAGGATGTTTTCTCCAGAAACTTTCAGTACGCCTTTGAATTCATTTTGATGCCAGCATGCACATTGCAAGGTTCTACTTAGCTTATATCCAACAATTGCAGTCCAGATCATTAATTCTTTTCCTCTTTGTTGTCACTTGGTGAACTGCTACCTCTGACGCCCATTGACGTCAGGGGTGAATCTCGATTCGTCAGGGAAGATAACTTTGCCAAAGTCAGTTTTCATGTGGGTGGGTACTGAAGAGACGGGTTTTTTTTTTGTGTGTGTTTTTGGGTTAGGAACGACTTTTGGGTCTTATTTCTAACGTTATAAAATTTTATAAGAACCCTAGACCTCGTTAATCTCGATATGGAACTAGCCCTATGCGCTTGATAAAGGATTTTGCTGCTAGCATGATGGTTTCCATCCACTTCTCTTTTGATTTGATAAAGATCTCTAGGGGTAGGAGATTGGAATTCAGGTTAAACACCTTTTTCTTCTTCACAGTCCGATGATCACGGTTTAAATCTTTTCAAATTTGCAGAGAAGACTTTCTGGACCTAATTCCTTCAGGATTTAATTCTCCGCTTCTAAGGAAGTTCCTTTTTCCTGGAAATTTTATTACAAAGTTACTTCTTTCTAATGATGTCTTGGTGGTCATTGTAATTGAATTTCAGAAAACGAATATAAACTTTGTAATACTTGAGATAAATAATGTGTCGTAGAAAAGGCTCCCGACGATATACTATATATCTATTCTTTGTGGGGATTATTCTATATTCGAGTGCGAGGTTTAATCAGATGGCCGAGTATTGCTCTACGTTAATAAATAGGCCTAAAGAGGGCTTATTTATCTTCACTATACTTAAGAAGTGGAACGGAGCCCAAGGATAAATAATATTGCAAGCATTAATAAAATAGAATTTTATTAATTAATCTAACAAAACAACACATGGAAAATATTTACATGACGGGGATTAAAATGGGAGATATACATGATATGAAAAACGTCATGGGATAAATTTAACTTAGCGGTGGATTAAGATTTGGAGGGATTTAAAATGACAAAACAAACAAATCCGTGTTAAAGCACGGAGTTACGTTGGCACAAAGTTAAATAGTTAAATGCAATTCGTAGCTTACGTATTTATAAGGTCGTCGTGCAGATGAAGGAGATTTGAAGGAATAGCTTCGGTCCAACTGGCGATTTCCTTCCCAGGAGGAGGGTTTTTAGGGGGGTTGTCCTTAACGAGGGGGAAAGGACAGACTTCGAGGAGCGGGAGCGAAGTGGAGCTCGGAAGTACGAGCGATCCTTTAGATAGGATATCGGAGATGTTCTGGATGAACAATTAAGGTTATTGGGGTAACCAAGCGTTCTCTTGAAGAACGTTAAAAGGGGGGGAATTAAATTATCATTGACGTGATATCAGGGGAGCGAGAACCGTTTCTTGTCGAACGGGCTCGAAGAACAATGACTGTTCTAAAGTTGTTCTCTTCTGAACAATTGTAAATTATCACTGACGTGATATTAGGGGAGCAAACACCGTTTTTGTCGAACAGGCTCGAAGAACAATGACTGTTCTAAAGTTGTTCTCGTCTGAACAATTGAACAACAGGGGGGGGGGCCTGTTGACTTGGCGTCTCGAGGGGCACGAACTTTGGCACTCGAGGATATTGTCCTCTTCTGGACAATAAGGGGGTTCTCGAGGTTAAGTTCCTAGGTGCACAAGGGAGACCGGATGGGCGTGATGCCTCGCGAAGATAATCGGGATCTCAAAACGGTGAATTAACTTACCACTGACGTGATATCAGGGGAGCGAGAACCGTTTTTTGTCGAACGGGCTCGAAGAACAATGACTGTTCTAAAGTTGTTCTCTTCTGAACAATCAAACAACAGGGAGGCCCTGTTGACTTGGCGTCTCGAGGGAAACGAACCTTGGCACTCAAGGATATTGTCCTCTTCTAGGCAATAAGGGGGTTCTCGATGTAGAGAGTTCCTAGGTGCACAAGGGAAACCGGATCGGCGTGATGCCTGACGAAGATAATCTGGATCTGATTCAAACGCGAAATTCTATATCATAAATAGCCGGGGCCAGCCCCTAGGGGTAGGGGACAATGGGAGACTTCCATGGAATGTCGCGCTAGCGCTTTGAACAATCTTATCTTCCCATAAGCCTAATTCAATCTGGCCAGATCGACGCCTGTAGGCAAACAGGGGATTGAACCTCCTTGATTAAACTTGGAGCGGGGGAAGATAATCGGGAAATGTTAGGCGATAAGGACGCTATGCTACTCTCTTCTCGCAGGATGCACGTGGGAAGCATGAGTTTCAATATGTGATAGAAGCGAGGCGCGGCCGCCTTCGGCAATTCTATCACATAGTGTATCTACTAAATTGTACTTATTATTCTCATAAACGTATCAGAAACAAAGAGAGCTTCGTTAACTTTTGATGGAAAATGATGAGAGCGCTTAAAGAGGGGTTATTTGGGTTTTTTAGAAGGTTTAATATCCTCTTTCACATATGGTGGGTCTAAACAAACGTGAAAAAAGTGCGAGATTTAAAAAGAGGCCTAAAAATTGACCCAAGAGAGAGCACCAGGTTTTCTTGGGGCATTGGGGCACGGAGGGCATGCCTCTGCACTAGCTTTCACTTGTAGGGGTAATGCCCCTTCTATACCATCCACTCTCTTGCGGGGCATTAAATAGGTATAGCATATCTCTAGACACACTTTAGTCCTGGTTACCAAGGTCATGTAACTCCCGAACATCTTCACTTTCTTCTTTATCTCTTTCTTCACCAACCACTTTTTCCTAAAGTCTTTGACGGAGATGCCCTCGTTTGTTTCTACTTTATAAACCAACATACATTCGAAATAAAAACGTGACTAAAAGGTTAGCAAATTTGATACTTTAACCATTATTTTGTCTACTTTCAGACTGAAATGAAAGTTATTATTTTGCAATATATTTTGTGATGAAATTATTAAGTTCTATTACAAATATAATATTCAAATCATTCGTATATATTTTTTTAAATATATAATTTCTTTTAATAAAATGTGGTCATTTTTACTGGAGCTGTATTCAGGAGGCCTAACTTATGCAACCTTGGCTGCGGTGACTGCAAACCGTGGCAGATAAATCGCGTTAACCCGGTCAGGTCATCCATCCCTCTAGGAAAAGGTCACTCCGATCTAACATCTACGACCCAAAGACCTCGTTATTACACCGTCCCAGCTTGCTGGGGGCATGATGAATGAAACTCAGGTTTAAAGGGTGGAACCAGGACTGTGCAGACTGAACTCTACCTAAAAACTGCATTGCACAGGCCCGAGAAGCAAATCCATGCCTACGACTGATCTGCATTACTCACACAAATGTGGCTAATGTAGTAACCCTGGCTACTACAACCAGGTACTCAATTCACTCTTAAAAACCAACAATCTCTCGACAGTAATTATGCTTGCAAACCTTGAATGCTCCAAGGTATTCAAGAAATCAGTCATCAGAAACAACAATGTCAAACCTGGACTGGAGGAGATCGTAGGAATCCGAAGAGGACGATGAAGATGAAAAGGCTGAAAATGAAGAGGAATCCTCCTCTTCTGACAACGACGAGGGCTCCTGCACCCGTACACGAGCTACGAAGAGTAGGCCCAAAACCCCAAGTCCACTTCCGAAGAAGGAAAACCCTGGACACAGTAAAACCGTCCAGCCAGCCCCCAAGAAGAATAAGAAGAAGCATAGGTAAAAACAATTCACCATGTTACGGAACGCACTAAAGATCTTGGAAATTAATACCAACGGCTGGACGACGAAAGGAATTCTTCACGGAAATGTATTCAGGGAAATTGATGCAGACATCAAACTGATTTCAGAACACGGGATCGACACGCGTAGTGCAGAAATGAAAATCTGGAACTACGATGTGTTGGTCACCAATTATTCGCAGGAGCGGTTCGACGGTGCCGCTATTGCAATAAAGAAAGAGATTAAATACAAGCAAATAATAAATCTAGAAGAATCCTACCTCGCGATTGAGGTCGAACTCGACATAGGAAAGTTGGCCATTGCTACCGGATATAGACCGCCAAGGAGAGACGTGTTACCAATTCACGCTTTCCCTGGCCTATTTGGCAGAAGAGCTCCCACTATATTAATGGGGGATCTGAATACCAGATGCCGAGAATCCGGTTACAGGACCTTTAATGGTATAGTAAAAAGTCTGGACCTATTGCTGGACAAAAATATTGCCCAGCGAATAGACCCCGACTTCCCCACCTTTGTCAGAGCAGGAAGTGCCACAAAACAAGATATCTGTCTGGCGAATCGTCAGCTGCCGTTCAATTACTGCATGTAACCAGTCCAGGTACCATGTAGTGACCATATAGGTACCATATTCAATATCAACAGGATCCATATACAAGTTCCGGCTGTAGTCAGAAAGAACCTCAGAAGAGCTGACTGGACACGGTACACGCGCCTTTTCGAGGCCTACGATCCACCCAACTTGGACGAGGCAATTCTCGAGGAGCTCGACGAGGTACTCGACGACCTTAACAACCATTTCATCAACGCAGATAGGGCTTGTATCCCTAAATCCGAGTATAGGACCATATGTCTTAGGTACCTAGATGTCTTAAATTTAGAAAAATGTATTTAACTCACACACTTAGGGTAAAGTGTCGTATTTTGCTGTCTAAAGGAGGTAAGAACAATTATATGACATGCAGAAAGCAAGCTCAAATAAAGATTTTGCTTCATGAAGGTATTACTAATGGTGTTATTGCCAATAAAGTGAATATAAGAATTCGTGGTATCAACAATGAAGCAGATATTGTTGGAGGGTGAATGTCCCACTACAAGAAAAGAAGATACGTTATGGCAAGAGACGAATTACAACCCCCAAATATGACATTATTTTAGTTAGTAAGGGAAACTGAAGAATGGCAAACAAAATAGGTAAATATGTAGATTAGCGGCCCCGCCGAAAAAAAAATTTGCGTGTAAATATTATCGTTCACTCGTGTCGGAATATTCATGCGCGTTTGAGTCCTTTTCGAATTATTATTCTATAAATAATTAGGATTATATACTGGGGGGGCTGTGCCCCCCAATTTAATGAAACTCAGGATCATCGTAGTGTAGTCTCCCCATTGTGTTTACCCCCACACGAGCCGTCAACTTAAATGTACTCCAAAAACGTGAAACATTTTGGAACACGGACGAAATAGTACGTCCCATCGTTCGCGCCGATAATCTACATATTTACCACAAAATATTATAAGTGCAATTCATAGAAAAGTGCCCTTAGGGAGGACGCCCAAATCACTCAACGTCGTTTGTTTGAGGGGACGAATGCCAGCAGGGAACCCAAAGAAAAATAAAAGCACGTGGCAAACAAATGAAAACTGTGGGCTGAAAACTACGTTGGTTGGAATGAATGGGAAGGGGAAAAGGTTATATATTAATATTTAACTTCGGGTAACTAAAAACTGGTAAAAAAAATGATATGGTGTTAAAATAAATATTGAGCTAGTCTTGATTTCGAAAAGACGAATCTGATGGATGCGGAGTGGGGGCTCCTTCATATAGGTAAGAGTTTTTGCATGACAACAATATACTAACACTTTCATGGCCAGGAAACTGCCCACAGATGTGAACCTGCTAGAAAATCCACGGGAAATTTTAAAGCGAATAATAAAAAAAGAAAATAAATTAAATTCAACTAAGATAAATAAAGAAAGATGATAAAATAAATGAAATTCAGCTACAGGAAGTTAATTCGAGCGTGGCACAGAAATACCGACATGTTCTTGGGCAACTGTTATCCATCCCGAGCTAAATCGCATTTCTTCATTAATATAAACTAAAGGGTGGTTTACAAAGTATTAGTATGGATATTATCTTTTTTTAAATTTGAGCGTATGCTTAATGATAATATGGCACATTAAAATAAAAATAATAAAAGGTATCTTTTTTTAACATTAAATTAAAAAAAAATATTTAAATGTCGGTTTGTTAACATTTTGGTCAGGTCTGTTATTCAAAAGAGGCTAACAGTATGTGTATGCACGCACATGTGTATATATACATATGGATTTGCGTATAAGAAAAAGAGTCTAATCTTGATTTCCGAATATGCTTAAGCGAAGTTGACCTGAATTTTAATCCCTATTGTCTTCTTTTCCCCAATTTCTTAGGAACTTCAGATCGAAGAAATCAAATTAAAAATCTATCAATTAACTCACGATGATAACAACAACCCACTGAATGAAGACCTAAAACGTGGAGTCTTCAACCTTCGGGAGAGACTCCTGAAAGCCAACCAAAGCCGCCTCCTCCTCCTGCAGAAAACGGTTCCTCTACTTCAGGTAAGATGGGGCCGTTTCCTCTGCTATCGAAGTAAGGTTTAGAATACAAGGCTCAGATGAAGGAAAATGACTTTTAAAATAATAATTTACGTAATTTAAGCCTAGAAATTGACATTGATAAAAATTAAGATGAATAATAATATAACCAGGCAATGGCTTCGCTATTTCCTCCTACAGGGGGAGCTTGCGCTTCGCTATAGGATTCTAATTTAAAATCTAAAAGAAATGCAGGCATGGTTAATTTTTTATAAATTTTCTGAACTTCGCCAATTATAATCATCACTAACTATAATTTAAGAAGGGGATTTTTTTTGAGTACTTAAATAATAATTTCATCTTATTTTGGTTATGAATTATGTTTTTTTTATCAAAGTTCAGAAATAAATATAAGTATCGAAATTTTGTGAAATGTTTAAAACCCAAAGAATTACAAATGGTGAAGTTCAGAAAATTTATTTTTACATATCTTCTTCAATAACTATATTTTAGCAACGTGATATTTCGAAAGGGGAGAAATTTAGTTGAGTTCCTTTGTAAAATTATTATAATTGGCGAAGTTCAGAAAATTTATAAAAATTTAACCATGCCTGCTTTTTTTTGTGTAAGAGTTTTGTGGTCTGTCCCATCTACCTTTGTAATTTCTTCTCTAATCCTATTCAGTTTCACGTCGGTTTTCTCTAGAGTGGCTTCATAAAGCGGGTTTTGTACGTACAAGTAAGTCATAAGTTTATCTCTCTACTTATCCCAATCCGCTCTGTGGTGAGCCTTCCATTTCATCGAAGGTATCTGTATAAGCAGTGCCGGATTTATTGTGCTAGTCGCTCATAAGCTATAGAAATTTTACCGCCACCTCTTCAAGCCCATATGATTTGTTATAACTTATGGTCTAGAAGAAAACAAAAGCATGATTTGACATATACGCAGTGATTTATTTATACAGTACATCAAAAAATTCCTGATGGCCAATGTCATTTGCCCATAGTTCAGTTATTCATTACAATGAGGATATCCATAATTAAACATTGTTACAAAGTTTAGAGAGTTTTCAAACATGAATTTTGCTCAGCAAACAAGTTAAATACATAACATAATCCAGGAATTTGGTCAGATCACACTCAATTGCAAGTATAGCAAGAGTGTTTAAATTTTATTGACATAATGTTGACCTCAGGTAGTTTTTTATCCTTCTTAAACAGGAAAACGACCGTTCTGCACTACAGTTGCTTGCCAACGTACAATAGAACATTCTTGAAGCAATGGTAACATTTTGATAAAGAGCTCTCAGCTTATTTGGAAAAATAATTTCTGCCAAGCCACTTATTGTGTTGATGACTATTTCAATTTGCAGCAGGGATCAAATCCAGCAATGAACTCTAACAGCATTAAATAATTCCCAATAGAAGGTGAATTAGGTGATCCAAAATGTTCACTGGTGCCTCTGAATGCTAATCCCCTGGAAGAGTATGCTTTCACAACAGCACCTACCCTCTTCAAAACTTCTCTCCAATATTGCTTCTCTTTTTGTTGCTGATCAATCAGTTGTTTATCAATTCTGTTCCCTAAAGCAGACCTTTTTTTAAGCAATAAAACATTATCCTTATGAACTTGTGAATCTTAGTGTTCTTTTAAACGTTTCTCTGTGTTTTTCCAGTCACAAAATCCTATACATGAAGAAAACACATGTACCACCAAATAAACGGAAAGGTGTGCAAAACACTGCTTCAGTCCATATATATGTCTGATCAATATACTTTCGTGCTGATGGCGCAAAAAAAATCTGCTTCAGCATTCTGAGGAATTTCGTTGAAAGCAATATGATCTATTAATTCATTGCCTATTTCCTATTCAGCTGGATCATCAGATGTTAGACTTTTTTTGAGAGCTACCTCTTTCACATCTTTCTCACTGTTTTTCTCGGCACCACATTCATCAGATTTAAATTCATCTTTTGTTTCTACTATATCCTCTAAATCTACATCATTGATGGGCTTACACTGATTAGCAGTGGACTGACAAGGAGCGAAGAAAGTATCTAACTTTGGTGTACTGGCCAATTGTTCTTCTAGACGCTTTACTATTTTTCTTGGCAAGTTCTCTGTAGACATGTTCACTGAGTTTTTTCCCATTTTCCGACATCTTTAATCTGCGAAGAAAAACAAAAACACCAATCACAAACCACAAGGAAATAACATGAAATAACTATAAAAAAGTGCTAGTGGGTACAGTTTACATAAACTTATAAATGGGAATATCATTTTTAAGTAAAGTTTAATTTTATAAGAAATAGAAAACAAAAATAAATTATTCAACATATGTAGAAAAATTTATATAGTTATTGAATTGAAATAATGATGACCTTGAACTTGAATTGGTAAAAGTAGGTCAAGGATGAATGTAGTATAGGATGGGATTATGTTATAGCAACTGACTATACAAAAGAAAGAGTAAGAATTTAAGTGACAATTTATTTCTCTCCTATAGATCTTAAAATATAATAGAGATAATTACTTTTTATGAATATAGCAAAGTTAGGGAATAATAAAAGTAAAATACAAAAATAATGTATTCTGAAAACAATGTGGCAAAACTTTTAGTTTAATATTAGTTAAAACAACTTTGATTGAAGTGCTTGAATAAATAAACTATATAAATTCTGCCAAATCGTTTAGAATACTAAAGAATAATATTTACCTAGAAAAAGAATAAAAATCACAAAATATTACAAAATACTGAAGGCCGTCAAACTTGTAAACAAAAGTATTGCGTCAGCCAAATTCGAGAATATTAGGTTGGTTCTTTTTCGTGCCTTTGTACCGCTACAACCAAATTATGTAACAATTTTCATAAACTGCCACCCTAGGCTCTAGCCTAGAAAGCCTATATGAGAAATCAGATCCTGTGTATAAGCAGCTTTTTGACACACATTAAAATTGCAGTGTGGTCACTGCAAAGTAAGTCTACTTGTTCTGTGGTGCCACAATGCAAAGCGAAATAGGATTGAAAATGAAGCCTCACAGATTAGTATCATATAAATCATGTGAAGGCTTGTAATGGACACGCACATTATTAGGCGCATGAAAGTAATCCAAAATATATAAGTTTATCATTAAAAATGAAAATAATATATATATATATATATATATATATATATATATATATATATATATATATATATATATATATATATATATATATATATATGTGTGTGTGTGTGTGTGTGTAGGGAAATCGATATCCCACCCTAATAACAGAGGCCCTGTTTGGTCACCACAACGTCCTGGCGCTTGGCAATGTAACCGGATTACTTACCCCCGCTACCTCTCTCCCCCACGACCCTCTGGCCACCAGACGCCTCCTCAAACCACGAGAAATACGAATCAACAGATTTTTGTGCTAGCGCGCATAACATTACGAAAGGAAGGAGACCAGGTGCAATAACAATGGGTAAACAAGCACTATTTCCCCCTAAGATTTGGGATCTAATTTCACGTTATAGACGAAATTATAGGAGCTGCGACCAAAAGCCAGAAGATGCCTTTAGGCTAAGTGAAAGACGCTCGGAGAAAAGTCGCTAGGGAGCGAGGCTTAATTTATAAGCCCTCGCCTCCTCCCCCCTCCTTCCCCTACCCTCAGTGGGTCGGTGAAGAATATAGGCGGGTAACTGGAAGATCAAGTTAGAGATCGACACGACGAAGTCCGTCGGCAGTGTTGAGCAATCAAAGAAAGGATCGAGATGAAGTTGATTCTGAACCAGTTCCTGGTGGTCACACCGAAAATTAGCTATTGTATTGAGGATCACTCTCAAACATCTCTCGTCAGAGAAACCCCCTATCTCAGTTTGCAACAAAAAACAGAGATAGTCTACGCCATTGAGGAGTACCCAAAGTGAACTCCCTCACCCCAAACACCCCCCGTCATCAAAGGATTCACGTTTTGCTCATCGCTCGTCAGTGCGAACCATCTCAGGATTAACCCAAAGATTGGAAAAAGCATTCCTTCACGGTCCCGTTGTCTAAATCATCTGACTAGGACAACGTGCTTAACGCCATCCGTCGCCCTCACCGAAATCACCTGTTGCTTCAAGCCCGTCTCCTCGCCAGTCAAACAGCTGGGTGTCTGTGAACACGCACACGCGCCTAACCGCAAAACCATTTTCCCGTCTACATAAGATCCAAGGCCAAGATTATTCTTCAGCTGGATTCACGTGTTTTTTTTTAAAGGTAAAGAAATTAAATTATTTTTGTGTGTCAATTAGCGTCCAATATCAAAGTGAGCTTGGGGTCAACCATTACTTTATATTCATTTGGTTTAAATAAGGAATTCTAACATAGACTGGTTTATTCATAGCTGTATAGTTTGCTTTTTTAGATTTCACTATTTTAGGTTGTAATTATTGATATATTTTTTTAGAAGTATTTAATTCAATCCTCAAAACGCTGCACATGGCACTAGAAATCCTCAAAGATTATATAACGCTAAAATAATATAGCGCTTTTAGAGAAAACGTAATCAAGTAGTTATTCAAGTACGCAACAAACCTAGGTACGTTCACCACCACTCGGCCCTTACAATACCACGACAAAAAATATATATATATGTTATATTGAAGTCCACAGCTGTGGCAGCTTTATTAATTTTAACTTGTATTTTCTTAATATTTCTTACAAGTTTTTTAACGGGGTCTTCGAGGCGAGAAAAAACATCCACGAATGATATTCTTTATTACTAGACGTCTTTCGGAGCGACAAATAGTCAGACAATCTGGGCTTTCCAATTTTATATGTTTCTTGTAGCGCTTAGTTTCCCCTTAAAAATTTCCTGCTCCATTATTGGCCAATTTTTGTAATACTTATGTTCGCGTAGAAATACTATATATAATGTAGCAATTTTTGAATAATTCCAATATCAGAAATGCATCAGTTGACTCGTTACAACGAAGTAGAGAGATCAAGGAAGAGCTCAACCAGTTGATCCACGAACAACAACAGAGACAATGGGACGATGCGATCGAGAGCCCCGATCAAGATGCATCTCCCAAGGACTTTTGGAAGAAAGTAAAAAGTCTCAGATGATCACCTGGGAAAAAGAAGAAAATGGAAATCCAAAAAGAAGATGGATCCATTGAAACAGAAGAGAGAAACAACGAAGATTTTGATATAGAGTTCGAAAACAACATCGTAGACGAGCTTAACACGGAAATACACCGAACGCATCATCATCACCAGGTGGATAGACTGCGTGACGGAGACGCCGAGATTACCGAAGAAGAGATCCTTGGCGCACTCCGGTCATTCCGCCAAAAAGGCCCAGGCCAATCGGGGCTTACGAAGGTAAACTTCGAAAAGGCACCAGCCAACATCATCGAAAGAATGAGACTAATTTTCAACGCATATCTAAATACAGGGTACTTTCCAGATGCTTACAAGACGGCAAAAATGATCTTTTTGCCCAGGCACGGAAAGGACCCAACGTTGAGAGAGAGCTACCGCCCAATTTCACTCCTGGAATTTGGCGGGAAACTCTTTGAGAAGATCCTCAACGGGAGACTGGTGTCTCACCTGGAAGAAAACTCCCTCTACAACCCATGTCAATTCGGATTTAGAAAGAAGCGAGGTACGGAAATGGCAATCAATGTCATAACGGAAAAGCTTTCCCAGGCCAAACGGGACAGGAGTTATGTGGATATCGTTTGTCGGGATGTATCAAAGGCGTTTGATAAGGTGTGGCAGCGGGGCATGCAGTATAAGATCTAACGGCTGGGTCTAAGTGAAAACTTAGAAAGAACTCTCTGTGACTATGTCATGGAGAGAGCGACGTATGTCAGTCTAGGGTGCACGGACGGACCAAAGATTCCGCTCACTGCGGCCTCCCGCAGGGGGGTGTCTGTCCCCCACCCTTTACTCGATATACACCGCGGATGTCCCAACCCCTGTGTACCCCTCTTCTCTCAATATTTAGTACGCCGATGATTTCAGCCAGATAATTGTATCTCCATGGAGGAATGCGCCGTGGCAAGCTCGCATGACAGCGATGGAAATCGCAAACCTGAACAACTACGGGGCTTAGTGGAAGATAAGAACAAACCAAGAGAAATTCAAGGTGGGCCCCATCGGACGCACCTTAAGGGCAGACGTGCGTGTGGGGGATACGCGATACCCCTACACCAACGAATGCAATGTACTCGGTATGAAAATCACCTTTACCAGGTACAATAAGCACGTCGAAGAAAGAATTTCTCGAGCCTCGGCCGCTGTCAGAACTCTATATACATTTAGAAATCTACGTGAAAGCAACAAGAAGAAGATCTACAATGCCCTTATAAGATCTACGTTGCTTTACCCCGCCTCCACCCTCTCATGTGTCTCAAAAACACAAAAGAGGCGACTTCAAGTAGTGCAAAATAAATGCATGTACCTAATCACGGGTACACGCAGGCAAGGAGATCTGCACAGAGAGGCGGGGATAATTCCCATTAGCAAAGTCATAGAAGAACGGACCCGGAAAATGCAGGATCTGGTTAATCGGGAACTGAGTGATGAAATCACCCAGATGATTAACCAGAACAGAAGAGCTGACTGTCGCGCCAGATTTCCCAGCTCCGCCAACCGAGTGGCAAGTGGGGACGAAGTGCCGTTCTACACATAATTATAATGAGATGTATTACCTGTAAAAACATCAAAGAAGAAGAAAACCGAACTTGAAAAATCAACCCACAACTAAGAAAAATCACCGATGAAGACAACTGCAAATCAAGACTACGAAAAAAACCCCGATTTCGACAATAATCACCAACTTGAAGAAACAAGAACACTAAAAAACACACGCACACCAAAATACCAAAAACATTAAGCACGCACTTAAATGTATTAAAAAACACATACAAAATAAGCAATGCATAACATACACCAAATAAACTAAAAATTATTAAGACAAATGGCTTGAACGCCATAAATAATTATTTATAATTATTACAAATCTACAGTAACAACAAAGAATACACGCAACCAATAAAATAATAAAAGTGATAGGTCTGATCACCAGACTCTAGGCATCTCTTTGCACCCTACCAGACTTCTTTCTCTTTTCTCCGCTTGTCTATTTTCTCTATCTATCCACACACCCTATCGTCCTCCCTTACATGCACCCACTTTAACTGAATCAGAATCAGAATCAGAATCAGAATAATTCCATTTATGTTCATTCCCTGAAGACAACCTAACATGGTCAAAAGAGTCTAGGAATAAAGAATGTCATTCGCGGATGTTTTTTCTCGCCTCGAAGACCCCGTTAAAAAACTTGTAAGAAATATTAAGAAAATACAAGTTAAAATTAATAAAGCTGCCGCAGCTGTGGACTTCAATAAAACCTGCATACAACATGGCCTTTTACCTAATTACATATATATATATATATATATATATATATATATATATGTATATATATATATATATATATATATATATATATATATATATATATATATATATATATATATATATATATATATATATATATAACATTTTTTAGAGAAATAATCTGATCATGTAAACAATATGTAGGATTCTATAAAGGTCTGTAGACAGAACGAATTTTCACACATGCGCTCACATAAATACACACTCAGATGTATATACACTTACACACCTCTAGAAATTACCAACGGTCTGGGAAATACCACAGCTGTACCAACAAACGTCTCGATAACCATGGGTTTAGGAAACACCACAGCTGTACCAAAAAATGTCAAAATAGGTGCAGTCATTGACATCGAGCTGAAGATGGGAAAGAGCGGGTGACCTCTATTTTCAGGGGGCTGCAAAACACAAGATTGTATGCTCAAAATTTGAAGATAAAGATTTTCTCTATATCCGTGCACACACAAATAAACATCCTGTAGATTAAGCTCGCCTAAGTGGTGTCATTGGTCAACAGCGGGCCACCCCCGCTGGGTTTCAACAGTATATACAGCTCTGGGTCTAGAGTAGAGAGAGACAGCCAGGATCACCAAGAGAGTCAAGAAAGAGAAAAGGAGAGTCAGTTAAGCAGACGGTGCGTAGTCAGAAGGATAATTAAAAATAGGCTCATACATTAGTAGGCCTGCCTCAGATACCCAACAAAAATTCAATCAAATTCTTTCTGTCTAAGTCTACTGAGTCCTCCATCTAATAAAATGTTTTGAATTTCCCTTCTGAGAGTACTTTTCCATAAGACGAATCCAACCGATCCTCTTGCCCAGCCTACTTCACTAGAACCAAGAAAGAAGAGTATCTCCCCAACAATTGGAGCCAGCTCAAGGTCAGGCCCCGTTATCCGAATGTCCCAGTAGCGATGTGTCAAGATTAAGCGACATTGGGAAGGTTAGTACTTGGATGGGCAACAGGGTCCTAACCGCCATAGCCCGTCACCTATAACTCGGTAACCAGTTAATAGGCCATAACTAAATAACCTACTAACTTGCCTTAACTAGTGACTTACTACCTGCCATAACAGGTAGCTCCTGCTATAATTGCTAAACGATGGACCTGCTATAACGGGTACCCACCTACCATGTAGTAGTTGAAGGAGAGATTGAAGTTAGCCAGGCAGAATTCTGGTTTTATAGCAGATTCTCCTAGAAAGTAAGATGGGAAGTTGGATACCAATCTTTGTAATATTCTTCTGTTAATCGGTGTATTGATTTGTTTTCCAACTCTATTTGTACATCTATACCCAAACACCGCCCTATCCTTATGTGAATAAAGATGTCTTAGAGTAATTAAACACTTTATTATACCCACTAAGCGGACAGATTACTCTTCTAAAACTATTAATAGTAGCGTTGCCGGGTTGGAAATTAAAGAGTGTAATCACTACTATTAAATAATGTATATACAATACTTACACCCGAAGAATATTCGGTATATTTACAGCATCGATACTTGCCGCACCGGCAATCAATATTAATTTCAAAGGAATATGACAAGGGAATAATTCAAATAGAAAGCACAAAGTCTTTACAGCGAGAATCTAGGGAAATTTTTCCTGGACATAATCTAGATAGCCAAACAAATTAGATTGGCTAACCCTTACAAATGAAAAGAAGAGAACTACAATCTACAATTAACAAGATGGTAAAATAAACTACTAATCTATAGCAAGGTTTATTACAAAATGACTTAAATTTATATTATATTCTCTATGGCAGTAGGTATATTTTCCGACAAATTAAATAGGTTAGTGAAGTTTTGCACCGGTATTTGTGGGCGCATAGGTGGGTGGTAGCCTATGGTAACTATGATGTCGTTTATTTCCATCTGTAGTTCTATTACTAAGTATGACTCTTCCAATCCTTGAATGGTTTTGTATTTTAGTCCTTGTTTTATAGATATTACAGAGCCATCGAACCATTTTATCACTGGGTTAGTAGCAAGGACATTATAGTTTCAAATTTTGATTTTCTCCTTTTTTTTTAGTATCTTCTCGTGTCCTAAAATTATGATCACATCTGAGTAGATTCTTCTGAAATAATTTCCATGTGTGTGTTATTTGTCTCTCCATCCTTTTTTGTTCAATTGTAGTATCTTTGGTTTCTTAATTTCCATTATCCTGTCATCCATTCCTTATTCAAATAGTTCTTTTGTGAGGGAGAGAGGGGGTACAAAGAAAAGAAGTAGTCCAGGAGCCCTTACGGCCCATAAGAGGAAGTACTTTATCAAGAAAGGTTCGTTAGCAGCTCAGGCTTGCAGACTAGCGTCTAAAGCCTGTGCAGAGCATTGTCTAATCGCTTCTTGAACTGATCCACCGAGGTACTGTTGACAACATCCGGTAGTAAGGTGTTCCAGTAGTTACCTATCCTGTAAGAAAAGAAATTTCCACAAAGGTCCCCATTATAACGCTTCAGTTCAAGTTTGTAGCCGTGGTTTCGAGTTCGTCCTTCGATCGGCTGGAACATAAACCTGTAGTTCACGTCCTTGAACCGACGGAGAATTTTGAAAACCTCGATGAGCTGACCCCGCAGTCTCCTGGTCTCCAGCGAGAAGAGATTTAACTCTGCTAGGCGTTCTACGTAAGTTTTATATCTAAGTTCCGGAATTAGTTTGGTCACGTTGGCTTGGACACTCTCCAGTCACTCGATGTATTTCCTGTAGGAAGCACACTAAAGTTGGACAGCGTACTCCAGTCGAGGTCGGACCAGATAATTGTACAAATTAAGCACAATTTTCCTGTTCCGATAACTAAACTGTCTCTTTATGTAACCAAAAATTCTTTGGGCCTTCTTCTCAGACTCTATGCATTGCTTCAAGAACTTGAGGTCAGTTATAATGACAAAGCCCAAATGGTCCTCTTAGTCTATATTCTTTCATTTTCGTCCGTGCAGAACATAGTTGGCATTTGGGTTCCGGTACCCGATGTGCATGACCTTGCACTTGTCTAGGTTAAATGGTATTTGCCATTTTTTAGACCATTTCCCCAACAGTTCAATGTCTTGCTTTAAACGATCTATATTTTCTGTTTTAGACATAACTATACTTAACTTGGTGTCGTCGGTGATCTTGGAGATTCTAGAGACAATACTATCATCTATATCCTTGATATAGACGATGAAAAGTAGAGGTTCAAGAACCGAACCCTGAAGGACTCCACTCGTAACTGGAGTCCAACTAGAGCTAGATTCATTTACCACCACCCTCTGCCTCCTTCCCTTCAACCAGTTCTTGATCCAACGTGCAACCTCTCCCCCAATTCCCAAAGCGCGATCCTTCGACATCAGTCGGCGGTAGGGTACCTTATCAAAAACTTTTTCAAAGTCAAGATAGATAACATCTATCGCCTTGCAGCGGTCATGTTCGCTGAACACATTGTGGCAAAATTCCAACAAATTAGTGAGGCACGACCTGTAGCATCTGAAGCCGTGCCTGGAATCTTTTAGGAGACTGTAGAAATCTAGATGGTCAACTATTTTGTCTACTATTATTCCCTCCAGGAGTTTGCATACTATCGAAGTCAGACTGACCGGTCGGTAGTTGCCGGGTTTACGGTTATCTCCTTTCTTGAAGGTTGGAGTAACATTCGCCTCGCGCCAGTCGGCCGGAACAGTATCAATTTCCAAGGACCTGTTGAAGAGAGAATTCAGTTCAGGGACAACTGCCTCCTTCACCTCCTTCAAGACCCTAGGTAGGAAACCTTTCGTCCCAGGAGACTTGTACTTCCTAAATCTGTCTATCTTCGCTGTAACAGCCTCGATGGTACATCTAAAAGTATCTAATTTCCCACCTTCGTGTGATATTGTTGGTTCCGGCGAGTATTGATCATCCTCGCCAAGAAAACTGAAGAGAAATAATCGTTCGGGAGATCCGCATTTTCCGAGTCGGAAAAATACAGTTCCCCATTTTCCTCGCTATTGGTTTCCGGCTATTTACGTAACAAAAGAACTCTTTCGGATTCTCCTTGTAGAGATGAGCTACCCTCATCTCCTCGTTACGCTTGGCCACCCTTATAGAAGTTTTTACTATCTTATTCAGCTGGTTATAGTCACCTTAGTCCCATGATGCCGTCGCTCGTCGGTAGGCTACTCTCTTCCTCTTGATGCCACTCTATTTCTCGAGTGAGTCACCTCGGCTTCGGAGCAGAGCCTCTACAGGCTCTCAGTGGAATGAAGGCTGATTGGGTTCGCATGAATTCATTTTTGAAATAATTCCAAACTTCTTCCACATCAGCCTCCAAATTTACCTCGATCCCTCCGAGAGCATTTCTCATCTCCGGAAAATCTGCCATTCGAAAATCAAAATTTTTCAAGACCGATTCTCCAGTTCGAGTTTCTCGCACTCTGAGAGTAAATCACACTAGCTTATGATTGCTACCTCCTACTTTTTCGCCTACAGACAGGTCCTGCACGATATAATCCTCTAAAGTGAGTACCAAATCGAGAATATTATTATCCCTGGTAGGTTTTCTCACCCACTGAGTGAGGAAGCTATCGTTGACGAGTTCCAGAAGTGGCATGCCTTCTGCAGTCGATTGACTGGTTTCCCAGTCAACATGGCCGTTGAAATCGCCTAACAGAATGCATATTTTGCCCTCTATTAAATCCCGAATCCCATCATATAGAGACCTATCCTTATCTATGTTTTGATGAGGTGCTCATACACGATGAGAACTCGGTAGACGACATGTCCTATTTTCTAGGTCCACTCCTACAAACTTGTGCTCAGAGGAAGTGATGGTGTTGCTTATTTTCAAGGAGTTCCTGACGTAAAGCAAAACCCCATCTCCTGCCTTGTCTGTTCTATCTCTGTGGAACATTTAGTATCCTGGTACCGCATACTCTCCTTCGAAGTCTCGATCGGAGGTGCAGATCCAGTACTCTGTTACCCACCGCTACCAAGTTGGACCTCCCTAATTTTAGAATAGCAACAAATTCTAGGAATTTGTTCCTAAGAGATCTGGAATTGAAGAGGAGGGCCTTCCGGGAACTCTCGGTTGGGTCCTCTAACTTGACTCGTTTCCCGAGTGCGGTTTTGCCTCATTATTAGTATTACAACTAACTACATCTGCGTATGACTTGGGTGAAGTGGCTGTCTTGACCGGAATTATTCTAATAATCCGGTGACACGCATCCCTGATCAAGCCAGATACCCTGTTCCTTCCTCCTACATTCAGGTGAACCCCATCCTTTTGGAAGAGGTCCTCTCTCCCGTAAAATTCTGAGTAAGGGTCCGTGTACAGCACTCCCTCAGGAATGCAAAGGTTCCCCTATTCCGTCGTTAATTCCTATATTTTTGCTATACCCAACACCTGACTGTCTCAGCCTAGGGAGCGTGCCTACGACTACAACCCTTTTTGATTTTAGCTTGCAATCATCGACCGCTCCCATGATGTCAGCAACAATCTTCTCGGTGTTACCCACCGTTCTATTTTTTTTGTACAAGTCGTTGCTGCTTAGGGTGATGAGTGTAACATCCTCCTTATTGATGGGAAACTTTTCCACTTCCTTTCAAATGTGGGAATTCTCCTTTCCGGAATACATGTCACAGTGGTCCTCTTTGATTCTCCGATGGATCCTTTTAGACCTCTCATTAGAGAATCTCCAATGACTCTGACCTCCACTTTCGTGTTAGTCTCCGTCTTTCTACCTTAGCAGTATGTCTATTCTTTATTTCTACCTCTTTTGTTTCTTGACTTTCCTCTTTCTTTTTCTTACCTGTCTCGGGGTCCTTCTCGTTTTTGGTTTCTTCTACCTTTTCTTCAGCATTGATATTTTCCTTTTTCTTCTTACTTGCCTTCTTCTTCTTTTTCTTTGTTTCAGGTTCCTGCACTTTATCAGGAATTGGAATCGGAGAAAGAGATTGCCCTCTTCCTTCACAGAGACTCTCCAACTCGTGCTCCGATTGGCTCAACCTGGTTTCATACGTCCTTTCGAGTTCTGAGGACTGGTTTTGGAAGCTGGCTTTGAGCTCCTCTAGGCATTTTTCAAAACCATCCTCCATCGTGCAGAGATCACAGACACTCGACGGGGTCAGATTATTGACACTCAAGCCAGCAAACTGCTCCGTCCATCTCAGCACCACACACTTGCCTTGGGTGTATTTTCTTGCTCCGGGTCCAATTTGTTTTGCTTTTATCATTTTCGCTTTGTAGGTGAAAATAATGAACGCCAATGAAATTCTGTAATCTGAGACCAATGCAATAAGTAAAAAGAGGGGTTGGGAATTATTCTCGCACGTAGCCTCGTCCGCCTATCAACGGCAATTTTCGTTCCACATCAGAATCAACCACCTTTTTGTGTCCGTTCACCGCCTTGTAAGGTCCTTCCTAGGGCTGACAGCCCATGTCGTGCCGCAGCTCACAACTGAGCAGCATAAGCGGTCCCATAAGGACCACTGATTTTTAGACCGGGGAACTAACAGGTTGAAGGTTCGTCAGCGGTCGTACTAGTTGCCGTCAGACGGCCAGATTTAAAGCAACTGTAGCTAAGGGAAGAATGAGAAGAGACCAGTGCAAATGACTACGGCCACATCCGGGACTTTGCACAGACGCCCAGACTCCTTGTTATCTGGTCACTTGCAACCTGTGAGTGTATCAAAGCGTTATTTATAGAGGTTCCAAAGCCTCTTTCCCCTCCGGCCCAAGAAAACCAGAGATATTCTTAATGCTAATGGTTTTAGATAGTTTTTTTTTTTTTTGTTTTTTAATTTTTTCAATAGTGGGAAGAGAGTAAAAAATAAGACAGGACAGAGAGAGAGAAAAAGCAAGGAGTATATAGTTTGGAATGGAAACCCGTTAGTCTGGAACTTAACTCAAATACCTTTTCTTTTCGGCAAGGGAGGCCCTATCTGAGAATTAACTCAACCGACATAGCTTTTCGAGGTCAAGCATGCCAAGCAAGCCCTCTGACTCCAACGAAGTCACTTTCTCGCAAGGAGAGAGAGAGAGAGAGAGTGAGCGCTACAAGAAAAATAAGTACCCTAGAAGACCTTGCGGTCCATTCAGAGAGGGTACCTAGGGACTAGCAGTTGAACAGACACAGTTCTGCTCAACGGCTTACGTGCCCAAGCGGCCACTTTTCAAGACTGTCCAGTCTTGACTTGAACTGATCAACAGAACTTCTGTTGACAAGTTCCACTGGAAGTGCGTTCCAGCTACCACATATACTGTATGTGAAAAATTTTCCACACAGATCGCGGTGGTAACGCTTTAGTTCAGGTTTGCAGCCGTGATTTCTAGTTCTGCCCTCACTAAGTTGGAAAACATCAGTATAGTCTACATTTTCGAAGCCTCGAAGTATTTTAAACACTTCGATAAGCTGACCACACAGTCTTCGGGTCTCCAACGAGAACAGATCTAATTCTCTTAATCTATCGTAGCAACTTTTGTGTCTGATAGAGGAAATCAGTTTGTTGCCCTGGCTTGCACTCGAAGACTCAAAAATTTTAGGGCATACTCCAGGTGCGGTCGGACAAGTGAATTGTACAAACAGAGTACTATCCTTTTTTCCGATATACAAACTGTCGCTTTATATAACCTAGCATCCTTTGGGCTTTCTTCTCCGCCTCAATACACTGCCTCGAGAACTTTAGATCACTGGTTATACTTACACCCAAGTCCTTCTCAGTGTCGATGGATTCAAGAGCAGTGCCCTTAAGGATATACTGAGACTGGGGGTTTCGGTGGCCGATATGAATCACTTTGCATTTATTCACGTTAAAAGGCATTTGCCATGTGCCCGAACACTCCCCAATCTTCCGAAGATCATCTTGAAGGCGGGTAGTATTTCCTTTCTTTGCGACGTTCATACCAAGCTTGGTGTCATCTGCAAATTTAGAAATTTTCGCAACCATGTCACCGTCCATGTCATTGACGTAGATGATGAACAGTAGTGGTCCCAGAACCTTGAGGAACACCGCTAGTAACGAGCACCCACTCAGAAGCCTGTCCATTCCATTCACTGCCACCGAGCTCTTCTCCTACAGAGAGATCCTCAACGATGTTATCCTCAGAGGTGAAAACCAAGTCGAGAGTATTGTTGCCTCTCGTTAGCTCTCTCACCCATTGAGTCAGGAACTCGTCGTTCGCGAACTCAAGGAGTAGTGAGCTCTCGCCACAGGGTTCTCTTGGTTCCCAGGTCAACTTGGGTATTGAAATCACCCATGGCGATACACACACTATCTGGAACAAGTTGACCCAGTAGCCGGTACAGATCCTTGTCCTTTTCAACAAGTTGGGCAGAAGGTTTGTAAACCACCAGGGTCCTGTATCTGGCAGGACCTATATCTAGGTCAACTTTTAGTAGCACGTGGTCGGATACAATGTTGCAGTTTGTAGATTTGAGTGTAGCCTTGACATACAACATCACACCGCCACCCTCTCTGTCTGGCCTATCTTTTTGGAAGAGTTGGTAACCGGGAATCGTGAATTCACCTTCAAAATCTCGGTTTGAGGTTTTACTCACGACTCCGTTATGGCTACCATTTCAGGTTCTTCCGTCGCTACGAGGCCACGAAGTTCAAGAAACTTGTTTCTGATCGCCCTTGCATTAAACAGAAGAACTTTCAGGGAGTTCCCGAATGTACGACTCCCTACGCTCTTCTGTTTCCTGGCTTATTTGTTTGCGAGGGGGCACCCCCTCTTTGCGACCTCTAAGAAAGTCATTTGGGTCCGCTTCACGTCATCCTGTATCATGTTACAGAGTACAGCCTTTCCTTTAAAGGAAAGATGCACTACATCCCTTTGGTATAGATCTTTTCTACAATAAAAGGTGCGGTAAAGGTCCACAAAATAGACCTCCTCCGCCGTACACAAATCTGCCAGGCGTCGGTTCAAGATGTTCTTCAAGTGAGCTATCCGGGTTGGCCTTCTTCTTGGGAGCATCCTGACCACAACACGTCTGCAGGTTTTTAACCCACATCCGCCAAGGGCTCCCATGACCGTGTGTATAATATTTCTTTCCTGACCTGCCTTACTTCCTTTGAGGTAGAGGTCTTTGCCACTTACCATCAGGGCAACGACTGAGTTCTCAGAAATTTGAGATTTATCCGCCTCTACCCTGATTCGGTGGTTTCCCCATCCTGACAAGCATCTTACTTTTACACTGGTGCGAAGGCAGGCCGCTAACAGTGGTTGCAGACTCCGTGCTTGAAAGTCGCCAATAAAGTTGACTCTCGCACACTTGGTTGCAGAGTAAAGAGTTTTCCCCTTTCGGAACCGACCTGTCCGTTTCCTGTTTAATTTCCATATTTTTCTTATTTTTCTTTCTTTTTTCCTATGTTCCTCTGGTTTCACTTCTGTTAGTGCTTTCTCTTCTGTTTCTACCTTCTCTTCTTTTTCTTTTCTTTCTTCCTTTTTCTCTTCTTCTTTTTGGCCCGTTGAGTCAGTCCCACAGCAGCTGACTCCAGCTCTGGGACGTTTGAAGGCTGGCGCGGCACTGCCGATGCATTGCTCGCTTCTTGGGCGAGGGTCTCGTCGGCGGATTCACCCACGTCGGTGAGAGATACATCATGAACCGACTGGACCTCTAGTCTTGAGGACAACTCAACTATCCTGTCCTCGAGAGGGCGAAGCTGACCCGCGTGTTCAGACTCTAGGTCCTGCAGCCTCCTCTCCAGTTCTTTAGATTTTTGCTCAGATGATCTATATAGCTCCTTGAACTCTTGCTTTTCTCCTTTAAGGACACACTCAGAGAGAGAGAGAGAGAGAGAGAGAGCCACAAGGAGTTACAAGGATAAAAAGTACCCTAGAAGACCTTACGGTCCATTCAGAAAGGGTACCTTTGGACTAGCAGTCGAGCAGGCACAGTTCTGCACAACAACTTAAGTGCCCAAGCGGCAACTTTTCAAGACTTTGTCCATTCTTGACTTGAACTGATCAACAGAATTGCTGTTGACAACTTCCACTGGAAGTGCGTTCCAGCTACCACAGATGTTGTATGTGATAAATTTCCCACACAGATCGCGGTGGTAACGCTTTAGTTCAAGTTTGTAGCCGTGATTTCTAGTTCTGTCCTCACTAAGTTGGAAAACATCAGTGTAGTCTACATTGTCGAAGCCTCGCAGTATTTTAAACACCTCGATAAGCTAAACACGCAGTCTCCGAATCTCCAACGAGAACAGATTTAATTCTCTTAATCTATCATCGTAACTTTCGCGTCTAATAGAGAGAGAGAGAGAGAGAAAAAAAAAAAATAGAGAGAGAGTCACACGGAGTCAAGGAATAATACTACCTCAAAAGACATTGCTGACCATACCGTGGAGTTTTTATTTTGGGAAAGCCCTAACCTATAACATAAGAGAAAATATAGCATAGATGAAAGCCCTCCCCGCCCACCTCTCCCACCCGCATTTGCTGAAACGATACCTGAATGTGCTGAAAAAAAAGAACACAAACATGAAATTAAATATAGAAAAGTTCAAACCTATCTAGTTTACTCAAATCTATAATATATACTAAGGTGGTACCATCTAGGTCAAAGTGTGGATTATCTTGTCAAGTCGAGATTTGAAATGTTCGACTGACGAACTGTTCACCACTTCTGGCGGTAGACGGTTCTTCGTTCCGCAAGATTATATACAAGAAGAAGCTGCCGCAAATGCTCGTATGGAATTGTGGTAATTCCAGTTTGTAACCATGGTTACGTGTAGCATTTGCCTTCAACGTGAACAGCCTCATGTGATCTACGTTTTCAACTCCTCCTATTATCTTAAAAGTTTCAATCAGCTGCCTTCTTAACCGGCGCGTATACAAGTAGAACATCCCCAGTTCTCGTAGCCTTTGCTGATAACTTTTATGTTTAAGGGAGGGGATCAATTTTGTGGCTCTGGCCTGTACCCTTTTCAGCCGTTCAATGGCCTTTCTTAGGGTTTGGGATCAGAATTGTATGGCGTATTCAAGGTGTGACAGGACTAGAGAGTTGTACAAGGCGAGAACATTCTGCTTATTTCGGAAGCGAAAATACCTCTTTCTGTACCCCAGCATTCGCTGGGCCCTCTTTTGCACCTGGAGAACTTCAGATCACTGCTGATTATCACGCCTAAATCTTTCTTAATATCAGTGGTACCTAGTTGTTTGCCTAGTATGGAATAGTTTTCACGAGGGTTCGCATGGCCGATGTGCATTACCTTGCACTTGTCAAGGTTAAATGGCATCTGCCGCATCTCTGACCAATAGCCTATCATGAAAAGTCTATTTCGCAGGCGTTCCACTCCTTTCGCGAGCTCACACTACCCCCTAGAGAGAGAGAGAGATAATGTGTGTGTGTCACGAGGACAAGTTGTACATCAAAGGGCATTGCTGTCCATACCGTGGAGGTCCAATTTTGGGAAGGCATTAACTAATAGCTTAAGAGAAAGCATATCACAGGCGAAGGCTCTCCCCTTCTACCTCTCCCACCCGCTTTTGCGGGCACAGAAAGCGGAAAAGACACCTGAATGCGATGAGCAAAAGGATCACATTTAGGAAATATTAATAGTATAGCTGAAACCTATTATACTTGTTTCTATAATCTATTCACCACTTCGACCGGGAGACGGTTCCATGTAGTGCAGATCTTATACAAGAAGTAGTTCCCGCAAATACTAGTCTGGAATGGGGGCAAATCCAGCTTGTAACCATGGTTACGGGTCGGATTTGTGTTCAACGTGAACATCCTTTAAAATCTTTAAGGTCTCTATTAGCTAGCCTTGTAATCAACGGGTCTCCAAAGAGAAAAGCCCCAATTCTTGAAGCCTACGCTAAGAACCTTTGTGCCTAAGTGAGGAATAGCTTGGTGGCCCTAGCCTGACACGTTCCAGTCTATCTATGTCCTTACCTAGTGTAGAGGACCAGAATTGAACGGCGTATTCCAGGTGAGGTCTGACTAGAGAGTTGTACAATTTGAGGACAATCTCCCTGTTACGGAAGCGAAATTGCCTCTTTATGTAACCTAATAGTCTTTGTGCCTTTTCTTCTACATCGGCACACTGCCTGAAAAACTTTAGGCGCTGCTGATTTGCACACCCAAGTCCTTTTCCAGGTCCGTCGCCTATAGAACTGTACCTAACAAGTGGTAGTCTTCTTGAGGATTTGCATAGCCAATATGCATCACCTTGCACTTGTCAAGGTTAAATGGCATCTGCCAAGTCTCCGACTACTCACCTAACCTCTGAAGGCTGATATGTAGATTTTCCACTCCTTCGCGTGAGCTCACGCTGCCTCCTAATTTTTTATCGTCCGCGAACTTGGATATCGAGTAAAGCAACCCATCGTTTATTTTATTTATATAGATGATGAACAAGAATGGACCGAGTATGCAACCCTGAGGTACCTCACTATTCAAGGGGCCCGTCTAGAGGATATCCCGTTTATTCTCACTCTTTGTCGCCTGCCTGACAACCAGTTCTCGATCCAGTTGGCCACTCTACCTGTAATGCTACCGCGCGGACTTTGCACATCAACTTGCGCTGTGGCACCTTATCAAAGCCCGTTTCAAAGTTCAGGTATAAGATGTCCACAGCCCGACTACGATCGTACTCATCCAAAATGTCGTGAAAGAATTATAGTAGATTTGTGAGACACTATCGGTTCCTGCGAAATCCGTGTTGGGAATCCAGGATTAAAGTGTTTGTTTCTAGGTGCTTTACCATTTTATCTGCTATCATGCTCTCTAACATTTTGTCCACAACGGAGGTCAAACTTATAGGCCGGTAGTTACCTGGGCTTTCGCGCTCTCCCTTCATAAATATGATGATCACGTCCGCCGTTCTCTAGTCCTCTGGTACTTCCCCAGTTTCTAACGATTCGTTAAAGATCGCAGTAAGTTGTGGAGCAGCCTCACCGCTCACTTAGGGAGAAAGCCATCTAGACCTGGATACTTGTACGGGTTAAGGTTCTTTATTCTAGCCTCCACTTCCTCTTCGTCTAATATTATCTCGCTTAGGTTTTTCCCTTCATTGAGATACACCCCCGACCTCAGGGTAGGACCACCCTCTTCCATTGTAAACACAGAGGAGGAGTAGTCGTTCAACACGTTAACGATAGCCAGATTTGAGTCTAACAACACACCAACGTCACCTCTTAGAGGGCCTATGAGCGCTGGCGAACTGGTTTGTACCTATTTAAGTGCAGGAAGAATTCCTTTGGTCTCTCTTTGCAGAGGGACGCGACCCGAAGTTCCTCATTGCGTTTAGCTTGGCGTACCAGTGTTTTAACAGTTCTATATTTTGTCTATACTACATGAGACTCTCGTTGCTACCACTACTTCTCCATTTAGCCTAGCTCTTTTTTCTCTTGCGAATTGCCAAGGCAATGTTGCGATTGAACAGATTTTTCATTCACCTCTTATTGGGGAACGAACCTGTAATGAACTTTCTATTACCACATCATGTTCTAAAGTCTATCTTATCCAGTCGACTCTTGAACTGCTCGACACTGCAACTGTTGATAACTACCGCTGGCAGTCTATTCCACATGTTGCACATGTCGTACCTGAAAGACTTACCCACCGGAAACGTATTGAATTTGGGCAACTCCACCTTCCACCCGTGATTTCGTGTCGCATTCCAGTTAAGGGTAAAGTACTTCATGTAGTCGACATTTTCAGAACCTTTCAAAATTTTGAAAGTCTTTATGAGACGACCGCGCAGTCTTCGGGTCACGAACGAAAAGTGATCGAGCTCTCGCAGTCTTTTCGGGTATGTCTTGTGCCTTAGCGATGGGATCAGTTTCATGGCCCTGGCTTGCACCTTTTCCAAACAATCGATGTTTTTTCGATAGTGAGGAGACCAGAACTGAACTGCGTACTTGGGGTGAGGCCGCACCAGTGAGTTGTACAAGGGCAGAACAACCTTCATGTTTCGAAAGCTGAATTGCCTCCTGATGTAACCCAGCAGGTGCTGAGTCCTCTTCTCCACCTCTAAGCACTGCTTCGAGAATTTGAGATCTCTGCTAATCAGCACACCTAAGTCTTTCTCAACATCAGTTGAATCAAGACGCATACCTTGTAGCTCGTAGTCTGACCAGAGATTTGCATACCCGATGTGCATCAACTTGCACTTGTCTAAGTTGAAAGGCATCTGCCACCTGCCAGACCACTCGTCGATCATCCGTAGGTCCTCTCTCAACCCCTCGATGTTCTCGGGAGTCGCTACGTTTGCTCCAAGTTTTGTGTCCTCGGAAAATTTCGCGAGGCGGCTCACCAGTCTTCCATCTATGTCGTTAATTTAGATGTTGAATAATAGAGGGCCCAACACAGGGCCCTGAGGGACTCCGCTCGTTACTGACGACCACCGAGAGGCGTGGTCGCGAATAGTAACCCTCTGTCGCCTGTCCGACAACCAACTTTCTAGCCAGTTTGCGACCTTTCCTCTAATTCCCAGGGCACGTACTTTCGCCATCAGCCGACGGTGGATGACTTTATCGAAAGTCTTTTGGAAATCCAAATAAAGTATGTCCACCGCTCGACTTCTGTCAAACTCGCTTATCATACCGTAAAAGAATTCCAGCAAGTTCGTGAGGCACGAGCGCTTTCTTCAGAAGCCCTGCTGGGTGTCCTTCAACAGACTGTGGGACTCTAAATTATCCGTTATTCTACCCACTATGATATGCTTTCCAGTAATTTACCCATTATTGAAGTGAAACTCATCGGTCGGTAGTTTCTAGCGGTTCCAAAGCCCTCTTTTTTTTGTAGATCGGGGTGACGTTGGCAATGCACCAGTCTGTAGGGATTCACTACTATCTAGTGACGCGTTGAAGATGTCAGAAAGATGGGTGCCCACCTGATCTTTCACTTCACGTAGTACTCCTGTCAGGAACCCGTCAGGACCAGGGGATTTGTACGCATTCAACTGGCCGAGGGTCCTAGGCAACTTCTTCGGCAGTTGTAGTTATTTCTTCTAGCGCATCTAATCCAACATCTATCACTATCGGCAGGCTGGGTATCTCTCCGTCCCTTTCCCTCGTGAACACCGAGGAAAAGTAGTCGTTGAGTATGTTGGCTATTTCCAAGTCTGAATCCTGGAGGACGCCGTCCACGTCCCTCAGAGATCCGATGCGTTGGCGCACTGGTTTTCGGCTGTTCGTGTATACGAAAAACTCCTTAGGGTTCTCTTTGGAGAGAGAGGCCACACGAATTTCTTCGTTCCGCTTAGCCATGCGCACTAGTGCCTTTACCGTTCTACAATGAGTCACGCAAGCTTCATCACTATACACTGCATTTTTACTTCTCTTCCATATCCTGTGCGCTATTTTTCTCTCTTTAACGTGGGGACCTACTCAAGTCACCCGAGATCTTTGATTGCCGATACACAGTTCTCTTCTCCCTAAGCAGTTGGCCGATTTCTCGATTAAACCACTTTGGTTGAACAGAAGACCGACGGGGGCATTTCAGAGGAATGAAACGCGATTGAAGACTCATGAATGTGGTTTTGAAACTATTCCACGAGTCTTCAAAAGCATCGCACACTTCTAGCCTCACGTCAGTCAGTCCAGCACGAAGGCTTGCGAAGTCTGCTTTTCTCAAGTCAAGTTTCCTTGATTGACTGGCAACAGACCTTACCTTCGGGATCTTGATGATAAATCTAATTAGCTGGTGTTCACTGCCACCAAGCTCTTCGCCTACAGAGAGATCCTCAACGATATCATCCTCAGAGGTGAAGACCAAGTCGAGGATATTGTCACCTCTCGTCGCTTATCTGACCCATTGAGTGAGGAACTCGTTGTTGGCGAACTTCAGGAGTAGCGCGCTCTCGCCAGAGGCTGCTCTGGTTTCCCAGTCAACTTGGCTGTTGAAGTCGCCCATAACGACGCACACTCTGCCTTGAACAAGTTTACCCAGCAGCTGGTACAGTTCCCTGTCCTTCTCAACGGGTTGGGAAGGAGGTCTGTAAAGCACCAGGGTCCTGTATCTGACAGGACCTATCTATAGGTCAACGCCTAGAAGCTCGTGATCGGAAAAAATGTTGGAGTTCGTAGATTTGATTGTATCCTTGACATACAACATTACACCGCCACTCTCTCTGTCTGGCCTATCTTTGTGGAAGAGTTGGTAGCCAGGAACCGTGAATTTGCCTTCAAAGTCTCGGTTTGAGGTTTTTAACCACGATTCTGTTATGGCTACCATTTCGGGTTCTTCCGTCGCTACGAGGCCACGGAGCTCAGGAAACTTGTTCCTGATGGACCTCGCATTGAACAGAAGAACTTTCAAGGAGTCCCATAATGTAGGACCCGCTATACTCTTCCGTTGCCCGGCTTCTTGGTTGTCGCGGTGGCACCATTTTTGACAACCTCCTAGAAGGTTGTTTGGGGAGTGACTCGGGCGTACTGGCGTACGTCCGCCTTCCCAATGGGCCGGACACTCCTTTGGGTGCGCTCCACGACATCCTGGATGAGGTTGGCTAGGAAAGCCTTGCCCTTAAAGGAGAAGTGCACCCCATCCCTTTGGTAGAGGTCTTTTCTACCATAGAATACGGCGTAGGGGTCGACAAAAAAGACACCCTCCACCGTGCAGAGGTCTGCAAGGCCCCGGTTTAGTGACATGTTCCTCACGCGGGCAGTCCGGTTTGGACCCCACCTCGGGAGCGGTGTTTCTTCTTTTAGTTACTTTTATGTTTCGTTTATTATCTCCATCTGCTGGTTGGTTGTGGCTGGGTCTGATGGGGTGGGGTGGGGGCGTCGGAAGACTCTTGTCTTGGTGATGAGTTTTCCTTATTCAATGACTGTTTGTGTGTATGTGTGTGTTTTTCCGGGTGACTTGGGTGCATTCCTGTTTCGTATCGTAGGTATTATGTGTTTTTGTGCCTTCTTCTGATTCTACTGTCTGTTTCATTGAGTGTGTGTGTGTGTGTTTCTGCGGGTGACTCGGGTACACTTCTGTGTACCCAAACTTCCCGGATTAGCGATGTTCATTACGTACGCGTGTAAGATGCACGTTATTATTTTTACGTTTAGCGTTCCGTCCAGGTTGATGTGTTGTTGGTCATTGTTGGTTGTTCTTACCCATAGCACTCTATGTGTTTCTGCTCTGGGTTTCCGTATTTCTACGTGTCTCCGTCCTTTTATTTTCATAATTCCCATATTTTGGGTGAGTTTATGCTATTTTTGGTTGCAATGTTGCAATTGGGCCAAGAATGACCTGTTCCGCATTCAGAACAGATGATTAAGCCTTTTTTCGAGCAATTCTGTATTATGTGTTCTTCCATGGCGTAGCACCTGAAGCAGATCTGGATGTTAGTAAAGGCGTCTCTCTGGATGCCTACTGCGTATTCATGTACATATTTATAAGATTCTTTCTAACACTACTATACATATATATATTTTTTCCTTTTCCGCGATTAATCTATTATTTTTATTTATATTCAATCAAAAAAGTGTATATATAACGTAATTTTGTAAACCTAATCATTTCCCAAAGATAACCTACCATGGTTGAAAGACGCCTAAACTGTCTTTCGCGAGTAATTTTTAGCGCCTTGCAAATTCAGAGAAGAAGCTCGCCAAGAAAATAAAGAAGCTACTGGTTAAGGTGAATATTGCTCTGCTATTACTGTAAACTTTAATAAATCATGTACATATACAGCATGGTCTCTTACCCAAGTGTATATATATATATATATATATATATATATATATATATATATATATATATATATATATATATATATATATATATATATATATATATACTGTATATATATTATGGGCAGGTGTGAAAAAATAGAGAATTCGAATGAAACTCATTCACATAATGATTGAAAACAATATAATAAACAGTCGAGTATATCCCATCTATAATTAGTATTTTATATTTTTATATGATTTCCTTTTGCCTTTTGCTTGTACAACCGCTTTAATGCGTTTTTGCATATTGTGCATAAGTGGTTGGGGCAAACTTCTGCCATTCAATGTGGTTCTGATGTAGCTACTTATTTTCGGGAAGCAACAAACAAAGAGATATCCAGGCGCTCTGTGAAGAGAAGGTTATTAGAAGTTGGGCTCAAAGGATGTAAGGCTAAAGAGAAAGCGTGGCTGTCTCTTGTGAACAAGAAGAAGCGATTGTCTTGGGAAAACGAGCAAGAAGATTGGATGGATGATGATTAGACTAAAGTTGTTCGGTCTGATGAAAGCTATTTTGAGGTAGGTTTTCCACAATAGTTTCCACCAATTTTTTACGCTTGTAGTCATTTTAATTGGATACAAAAAAGGATCAGTAAAGTTTGTATGTCTCCTCAGATCTTTGGAACCCCTGGAGTTGTTTATGTTCGTCGATGAGTTGGGTAAGTTTATGATCCGAGATGTGTTGTCCCAGCAGTAAAATTTGGAGGTGGCAGTGTAATGGTTTGGGTCTGCATGTCGTCTTCAGGTCCAGGATTGTTGTTCACCTGTGAGGGCAGAATGAATGCCAACACTTACACCAGCATGTTAGACCAGGCTTAACAACCTTCCTTAGGTAAAATTTTCAATGATGACATACGAGTAACAAATGGTGTAATCTTCCAACAAGACAATGGTCTATGCCACACATATAGAGTCTCAAAGAGTTGGTTTGAATAGGTAATGGTGACTTTGATGGAATGGCCCCCTCCATCTCCAGATCTCAACCCCATTGAACATTTGTGGTCCCATTTGGGCACAAGAGTGAGGGTGCACAAATGTTCCGCAAAAAGTGAATTAACGGCCAGATTTCATGAAGAGTGGCAGAGAATTGAGCCAATTACCTGTGCCAACCTAGTCTTAACAATACAAAAACACATAGAAGCGGTTATAAAAGCAAAAGGTGGACACATCAAATATTAATTATAAGAAGAATAGAAAAGAAATTACATCCCAACCATTAATATGACAGCATAATCAATTTTATTCTCACATTTATGCTTGCATATTCTTGTGTACGTCGTACGGTACCGTTCACTTTCAATCGAATTGGCGTTAGACCCTGATGAGCCCGACTGTAATTGAAGAAATGCATCCTTTTCGTTGAGATTTCTGCTCCTTTTTTTCTCTTAACCCTTCGTTAGTACCATGGGTTTTTATCCGCCGTTAGTACTGTGGGGTGTTTGAGTACCCCAAGTTTTATTTTTGTTAGATCAAGCATGTAAGTAAAAATAGCATGATCGAATATTACATTAGGTTATAAATCTATCAAGACAATATAAATCAAAATTTATCAAAAATCATTACTGCAGATCCTTCTACAAATATTGTGGTTTATTATTATTTATTTCACGGGATATATATCGTGTTGATGCGATATTTTCTAATCTAATATATATATATATATATATATATATATATATATATATATATATATATATATATATATATATATATATATATATATATATATATATATATATATAAAGGGTCTTTCAACAAGGACGCTCGAGCTTTGTCAGGCAATAGTGGCCATATTGTTAAAACGACATCTGACAACCTCACTGTCAGTAGTACTTGGCAAGTCACGATGGAAGGTTATAGCGTTGAACAGCTGTGTCAATCATCAAATGTTATTATCAAAATCAGTGCTCCGTTCGACAAACGTTCCGCGCATTACGTGATTTCTATCCTCGCCACAATCGTCATGCTGAGTCCACTGTTCGACGCTTGGTGGCCAAGTCCGAGGCAAAAGGGTCTATCAACAATCAGCCAACACCCGTACGTCGCAGAAAGGCAAGGTCTGCTGACAACATCGCTGCCGTAAATGAGAGTGTACAGGAAAATCCGAGGCAGTCAATTTCTCGTCGTTCTCAGGAACTTGGCCTTTCTGCGACTTCAGTTTGGCGAATTATGCGTAGGGACTTGGGTTTACACCTGTACAAAATCCAAATTAGCCAGGGACTTAAGGCAAATGACCATAGACAACGCCGTGTGTTCGTTGATTGGGCTCTAGAGCAGTTGGAAGTTGCCCCAAATTTCCCCCCAAAATCATCTTCAGCGACGAGGCCCATTTTTAGATGAATGGATTTGTGAACAAGCAAAATTGTCGGATATTGGGACGAAAACAATCCACATGAGATACACCAGCACCAATTGCATCCCAACAAAGTCACTGTTTGGTGCGGATTTTTGTCTAACGGAATCATCGGTCCGTATTTTTTTGAGAACGAAGATGGGATTGCCATAACCGTCAACAGCGAGACCTACAGATCGATGATAAGCAACTTCTTGTGGCCTCAACTAAATTATATGCCTGATATGAATACTGACGACATGTGGTTCCCAACAGGACGGCGCTACGTGCTACACTGCGCACGCCACGATAGACATTTTACACCAGCGATTTCAGGGCAGAGTCCTATCGCGCGGCGGCGACGTCAACTGGCCACCGAGTTCATGCGATTTAACGCCATTAGACTACTTTCTTTGGGGCTACCTTAAATCGCAGGTCTATGCAAATAATCCGCAAACAGTTGATGTCCTCAAAGTCAACATAACGAACACCATCTAGCAAATCCAGCCAGATTTATGCGACAAAGTCATCGAAAGTTGGGCCTCCCGAATAAGTTCCCCCAAGCGAAGCCGAGGCGGACAATTGAACGACGCCATATTCCACACTTAATGTCATAAAATGTACTTTCAAATTTAAAATAATTGAGTGCTTATATCAGACACAACTTGTTTTATTTACATTTAAAAATCGAGCGACCTTATTGAAAGACCATATATATATATATATATATATATATATATATATATATATATATATATATATATATATATATATATATATATATCTATATATCTATATATATCTATATATCTATATATATCTATATATCTATATATATATATATATATATATATATATATATATATATATATATATATATATATATATATATATGATGAAAATTAATGCAATATCGCAAGAAAAGATGAGGAATTAAACCACATTCTCCGAAGACAATTTAATTCAGAACAGTTTCGGTGTATCTCACACCATTTTTCAACTGACAATGGACAGAAAATAAAAGAGAAAAGCATAACACACGATCCCCTCTTTTCCTCCCCAATCCCCTACTTGTGGCTAATCGGGGGGGGGGGGGGGGGGGTAGGCCTAAACATTTTGAAGGGCTGACATTTTACTATTTTATTATTTATTTGCGATCTTATTACAGGATTAAAAGAAAAATGACCCTCAGATAGATTTAAATTAGGAACTGACGATATCAAGCTCGATTCTACGATTCTTCTCTTAACATAGTCAGCCGATTTAAATAACATTTTACTTCCATTGAAATCGATCGTATGATTCTTGTCTCTAACATGGCAAAAAATTCCACTACTTTCGCTGCCCACTCTAATATCTCTTTTGTGTTCGTACAATCTCTTGTCTAGATTTCTCCCCGTTTTTCCTATATAAACTTTATGGCAATCGTTGCATGGTACTGCATATACTCCTATGTTATGATGTTCTTTGGGTTTCCTGGCCATCATCAATTGGTTTAAGGAATGATTATATTTAAAGGCTAGATTAATACCCGCTTTTCCAAATATGTCCTTTAAACTATTTAATTTATCATTAAATGGCAATGTTATACATTTGTTGAAGTCGTTAGTGCGGGAAGGCTTATTACCATAGAATGTTTTCCTAGGTTCAAAATGGGCAGACGATATGAACCAATCGGGGTAATACAAATTAGAAAAAATGGTCCTGATGATGACAATTTCGTCATCTAAATAGGAAGGATGACATATTTTGTATGCTCTAAAAAATCGGTAATTTCTAACTTTTTCCTTAGAGCATACAAAATATGTCATCCTTCCTATTTAGATGACGAAATTGTCATTATCAGGACAATTTTTTCTAATTTGTATTACCCCGATTGGTTCATATCGTCTGCCCATTTTGCAGCTAGGAAAACATTCTATGGTAATAAGCCTTCCCGCACTAACGACTTCAACAAATGTATAACATTGCCATTTAATAATAAATTAAATAGTTTAAAGGACATATTTGAAAAAGCGGGTATTAATCTAGCCTTTAAATATAATAATTCCTTAAACCAATTGATGATGGCCAGGAAACCCAAAGAACATCATAACATAGGAGTATATGCAGTACCATGCAACGATTGCCATAAAGTTTATATAGGGAAAACGGGGAGAAATCTAGACAAGAGATTGTACGAACACAAAAGAGATATTAGAGTGGGCAGCGAAAGTAGTGGAATATTTTGCCATGTTAGAGACAAGAATCATACGATTGATTTCAATGGAAGTAAAATGGCATTTAAATTGGCTAACTATGTTAAGAGAAGAATCGTAGAATCGAGCTTGATATCGTCAGTTCCTAATTGAAATCTATCTGAGGGTCAATTTTCTTTTAATCCTGTAATAAGATCGCAAATAAATAAAATAGTAAAATGTCAGCCCTTCAATATGTTTAGGCCTAACCCCCCCCCCCCGATTAGCCATAAGTTGGGGATTGGGGTGAAAAAGAGGAAATCTTGTGTTATGCTTTTCTCTTATATTTTCTGCCCAGTGTCATTTGAAAAATGGTGTGAGATACACCGAAACTGTTCTGAATTAAATTGTCTTCGGAGAATGTGGTTTAATTCCTCATATATATATATATATATATATATATATATATATATATATATATATATATATATATATATATATATATATACCTAAAACTTGCTTTTTTTCAAACATCCAAATCACTCTGTTTGATCACCTGATATTGTACTTTGGCACTCAACGCACTCAACACACTCGCCACAAACACTTTTCACTTTACGATCGTGTTACCTGGGACATAATTCATATCTCTTTGCCCCGTGTAGGCTTGCAGGGCGTTGGGCATACGGGCAATATTCTTTTTATTCTTTCCCTGAGTTCCTTCTTCAGACGTATGTTTGGCACTCTCCTCCTCAAAGTATCATCTATAAGTTGCAGAGGCACATTCTTGATTGAGCTGTGGCGGTTTATTTTTTCCTGAGGGTGTGGCAGTATAGGTATAGGAAGTCGTTTCCTAGCTACCATACCTGCTTGGCTTGTTTTCATTGGGTTTATGTGGTAGAAATTATCAGTCGTCGAGTCAAAACAATCAGAGTCAGATCTATGTTCATCCTCCTCAACAAAATCTAACTCACTTTCACCATCTCTATCCCTTGCAACGTCAGCTTCAAACAACTATTTCCGTATCTTCTCCGTCCCTTTTCGAAGTCATCCATTTGCATATTTAAAGGAAATAAATTAAATAAAATAAACCCACAATTATAAACGGAAATAAAAAGTTCTATATTATAAATAATTAATGTAGTGAAATTATATTTATTATGAAAATAAAACAAACTAAATAAATATTTATAAATCTTGCGCATATACCTGGTTAGTACCGTGGGGTATTTGCACACCCCACACGGAGAAATGACGTCTTCCAAACCACAAGAGTTGTCACAGGACTGTTAAAATGTTTTAGCGTGTGCAATACACAGAATAACGAAGCTACTGATGAGAAAACTGATATTAGTTGAGAGATCTATGAAAGGCAGGACTTTTAAAAAGGTTGAGGTGTCCAAACACCCCATGGTACTAGCGGAGGGTTAATTTCAATAATACGAGTAGTTCTCCTTTTAGGTGCTTTAGGATGAATAATTTAAAAAATGTTTTGCTTTTCTTACCAATAATATACAGTCATTTGAGTTTTATGATTTTCATCTAGATATTTCAAATCCGTGTTTGAATTAAGAAAAAAATAGACTATTTGTATCCGGAAAAGGAAGAAAACTTAGCCTTGCAGTCAGCGGCTTCCATCTGGCAAACCGATCTAGGAAAAAGCAACAAAATGTCTAAGACACAATGACGTAACTATTATTATGCTCTGGAGCTTAAACAATTTTAAAGTTTTATTTAAATACTGGTTCAGAGAATGAAAGCAGCTACATAGCATGTACTCTGTAAGGTTACGCTCTTGTGTCTTAATCATTTTGTTGATTTTTCCTGGATTCCGGCAGCCCTACCAGAGTCACCCCTCGTATCTTTGATATCAGTAGCTGCTAAGCAGTGTGATTGTATTGTTTACAAAATAAGTGTGGATTATTGTTTATTCACTTTTTTTTAACTGATAACCCCCTTTTAAACAAAATGGATACAAATGAAGTTGGGAGAAAATGCGATTGCATTATTGAAAAATTATTAAAAAGGAAGTTCAGTGCGATGACTTATAATGAAAGAGAAACTATTATTAAAACAGGTAGGCCTACGCCAACACTAGATCTGTAATCCAAAACAAAGTGTTGCACTTGCAAATACAATATAGGCCAATCTGATAGAATATCTTGGCTAGCTTGTGCATACTTAAAGAAGCTATTTTGTTAGCCATGTATAATATTCAGTTATGATGTAGGAAATTGCAACTCAAATGGATTCGATGATTTAAATAGTATTCATAAAGCGATTAAAAGGCAGGAAACCGCTATCAGCCATATAGTTGCATCTTTAGACTTGGCAAGGTTTGGAAAGATCACCACGAATTGATTTCTTGCTAAATAGTCCGCATAAGTTGAATGGCCAAATACACAATCAACAGGTGAATAGAAATAGAGACATTTTAAAAAGATTAATCGATGTAGTTTGTTATTTAGGTGAGCAAGAATTAGCATCGATAGCTCACGATGAATCACAAGATTCTTCAAATAGAAGAAACTACGTAGAATTAATAAATCTGATCAAGAAATATGATTCACTGCTTGAATCGCATTTAGAACAATCTAGTGTTTTTTTTTCTGGACTTTCAAATAGAATTCAAAACTATCTTATTCAATGTGTTGGGAAAGTTCTTTTAAGCAAAATTAAAATTGAAATTAATGAATCTTCATTAATAGCAATTATTTTAGACGAAACAACTGATGTAAGGACAACCTCTGTACTTTCAAAAATAGTGCGCTACGTAAATAAAAATAGCACAATTTGTGAAAGATTTCTAGGATACACAAATGTTAGTGCAGATCGTACAGCATTAGGGATATAAAAAATTGTGATTAATGTAGTTAACGAACTTAATATTGGTCCCAAATTTGTCGCACAAACTTATGATGGTACGAGCGTGATGTCTAGCAAACTAAATGGACTCCAAAAGAAAGTAAGAGAAAAATATCCTAAGGCAATGTTTATTCATTGTATGGCACATAAACTTAACTTAGTCTTGTCACAATCATTCACACAGCTTGATGAATGCAATAAGTTCGTTGCAAAACTCAAGGCTTTCTCATTGTTCTTTGCAAAATTAACAAAGCGTGTGTATCTTTTAGATACAGAACTAAAAAAGAGATTTCCGAAAGTGGCACCTACACCCTGGAATTATAACAGTTGTCTTGTGGAAACTGTTTCAGAACACAAGGAAGGACTCATTGATCTATTTCAAGTTATTGTTGACAACTTAAGCAGCTTCGATACAGAAACATATACCCTTGCCCAGGAGTTACTGCTACATCTTCAAGATTTTGAATTCAATTTCTTGCTAAATATATTTGCAAATATATTTTTACACACAACGGTTCTGTCTGATATTTTGCAGAGGAAAGTATTTGACATAACATACTGTGTAAATAAAATAAATGACTTGATTTCAACTGTTCAGCAAAAACGAGAAAATTTTGATCAATTTTGTCTAGGGTTGATGGACCAAAAGATGAGAAAATATTTAGTCATTTCAATGGATATAAAAAGCTTATATATAAAATTCTTTTTAGAATTTTTTTTTATTCATTTTGTGGTGCCATTAAAGTTAGGTTTTAAAATCTGAAGGATATTAAATTTCTTGAGTTTCTTGATCCCATAAAACAACATGAAAATAAAAGAAAATTCCCCGAATCGTCCCTCAAATCACTACAGGATAATTGCGCAACATTTTCGATATTCATCGGTTAAAAGGCAAACTTTTACTTTTATATGATGACAGTGATTTAAAGGGAAAAGCCACGCATGAATTAATTTGTTGCCTGAAAAATGCCCAGTTGGATAAAACTTTGCCGCAACTTACAAAGTTGTGCGAGCAAACATTGACACTTTCAGCCACAAGTGTTTCAGTTGAGCTCTCGTTTCTATCCTGAATAGAATCCATACCTATGCAAGAAATGTGCAAGGAGAAGAGAGGCTATAAAGTTTACATCTAATCTCAATTGAGAAATTTAAACAGAGGGTTTGTACAAAGAAGTCATCGATTTATTTAATGAACAAGATAGAAGAATAGAATTAGCATTTAAATAAAGTGAATAGTTTACAATTTTATAGATAATTTTAATGACAACATATTTACTTCAATTAACATATTTATTTTTGTAAAACTTGAATTGCTTCCTCATCTTCAAAAGTCCCTGCACGCCACTGATGGTAATATAGTGGGCAATCCAAGGTTTCTGCATCTTTCTTTCTGTCTTCAAAATGGTTTTGAAGGGCAGGAAATAAATATGGCGAAAGCCCCGTGGTGGTTGTTACCACCCACAGAACTTGTACTTGCTCTTTCTTTCTATGTGACATGGATGATGAGCCTTTAAATTGTGAGCAGATAAGAAGATACGGTATAAACAAAAATCCCTTGGAGGTTCCTAGCTTATAGAGATACTGGGTTCGATAGGGTAACTCTCTGGGCCAAATTGAGTCACTGTGCTTGGTAGCTTAGCGGTAGAGCATCTGACCGGCGAATCAGCAGCCTCGGGTTCGAGTCCCGGCCAGGAATTTCAAACTTTTTTCCCCTTGCGTTATTTCTGTCTTCTTAGTATGGATTACCTTCATTGTGCTATACTTTGCTCTCTTTGATCCTTGTGTTCTTCCAATCTCCCTTTCTCTACCTTTAAAAAAATTCCTGTTTCTTGTTTCATTGTTCATTAGCGTCAAATTTCTCTTTCTTATATATATATATATATATATATATATATATATATATATATATATATATATATATATATATATATATATATATATATATATATATATATATATATATATATATATATATATATATATATATCGGTGACCTTGTACAATGGTAGCTGCCGAGAAGTTGACTGAATCATCGGGGAATCCATTCGGTGACTAACCTTAACCAATGCGGGACAGTAAATATAGGTTCGAAGTACAATTTTGAACTAGTTCTTGAACGTATGAGGAAATTGGATTTACAACTCTGATACAAATTTAAGAGGCTAAAAAATAATTCCAGGAATTCGGGAAATCTAGCCCAGTTTTTTAATTGTGGAAAAAGAAGGCTATATAATGTGATCAACTGCTGAATTATTCAAGGAATTAGGTTCTTTTATATACTATTTCAATTGTTTTAATATGGAAAGATAAATATAACGCAAATGTTTGCTAAGCTGTTGCAAACACATAATTTTGAATGACTTCATTATCAAATCCAACGTGTAATTTTCTGACTCCTCTCCAGTTAGTTAGATTCTCGTCACAGCTGATAGTCATCTCGCAGATTTCTTGTCCGTTTAAAGCTGATTTACTTTCCTTAGTACCGTCCTTTTCTCAGCAATGTTTTTTTTTTTACACTGAGTTAAATTTGATTCTAAATCAGTGGTAGGTTAGGTGCACCATCCGTCTCTCGCATCGTGAACGAAATCCCCCACCCACACCGGATAATATAATCCATATAAAGATCAGAAAGACATTCACTGGAGAGTCCGAAGGCCCTAGGGGTCGATCCTCGTTGGGTTGGGGGATGGTATTGCGTGTTGGCACTAACCAGCAGTCACAAAGCCCACGTCAGGGGGTTCTATTACCCCATCGGCTAAGTTTCGCAGTAGAGGAGGGAGTGGGTTTGTGCACATAGCGATTGGTTATGTTCCTGATGATGAATGTAAATCTACTTACGCAGGGAAGGGGGAAGTGAGAAAAGCATCAAGTGGTTATTGCTTCCTTTTCCCCACTGTAATAAAAGAGAAAGAGAAAAATAGAAAGAAAAAAAAAGTGAAAGAGATAATAGATAATAATAATAATAATAATAAGTCTTTTGTAATGCGCTCTTCAAGGCCTGATGCCTTCCCAGAGCGCACGTTGTGCTGAGATGAGAATGGAAATTCACGAGGGGAAGAAGGCAATACTGAAAAGATGCGTTTTCAGGAGACGCTTAAATGTGGTAAGAGAGGGAGAAGACCTGATTTCAGCAGGAAGAGCATTCCACAACTTAGGGGCGCAGATTGAGAAGGAGCAGTTCCCTATTGAGCAGAGGGATGAACGAGGGATATTCAAAAGAGGTGCATATGATGACCGAAGGGCCCGAGGGACATGGCGTGGCGAGAGGGCAGAAGAGAGGTAAGATGGGACCTTGTTGTTTAGGGCCTTAAATGTGAAGAGAAGTATCTTGAAGTGAGTACGAGATCTGAAAGGGAGCCAGTGCAGTTCATGCAGCAAGGGTTTCGAGGGAGAGAAGCGAGGGCGACGAAGGAGAAGCCGGGCGGCATAGTTCTGTACAAGTTGAAGGGGGCGGAGAGAGGAGGATGGCAGATTCACAAGCAGACAGTTACAGTAGTCAAGGCGTAAGGTGATGAAGGTATGAACAGCAGTCTCAAGACTTTGGCGATCAAAGTGAGAGCGAATGCGAGAGAAGTTACGAAGGAAACATAGAGAGGATTTGCTGACATTGCTGATATGAGGCTTAAAGGAGAGATGCTCATTAAAAACAACACCCAGATTCCTAACGCAGTCAGAGAAAATGATAGTATTACCGCCCAGAGTAAGCGAAGGAAAGAGAGATTTAGATTTTTTGACAAGAGCAAGGGTGCCGACGAGGAGGACCTCAGTTTTGGAGTGATTAAGCCTGAGGAATTTGGTAGAGAGCCAGTCAGAAATGGAGGAGTAGGCAGCCAGGAGGTCAGTGATAGAGTAGGCAAGAGACGTGGGGGATGAGGAAACGAAAATTTGAGTGTCATCAGCATAGAGGTGGAAGGATAGACCGAGATTACGGAGAAGGGAACTAAGAGGGAGAAGGTAGATACAAAATAGTAGAGGACCAATGACAGAGCCTTGTGGCACTCCAAAGCGAATGGGGGTAGAGTCGGATGAAACGTCGTCATTCACAACGGATTGAGTACGAGACGAGAGGTAAGAGCGGAACCAGTCAAGCACGGTGCCTGATATGCCGAGGAAAGAGTGGAGACGATCAAGTAGGACGGTATGTTCAATAGTATCGAAGGCAGAGGAGAGGTCGAGTAGAACGAGGATGGAGGCACAACCCCTGTCGGCGGCTCTTCGTAAGCAATCGGACACATTGAGAAGGGCGGTTTCTGTGAAGTGACCTGACTTGAAACCAGATTGATAGCTTTCATCAATGTTACAGGCCACCATGTGACTGTTGATGCGTTAAGCAACCACTCTTTCCAGAACCTTAGAGAGGAAAGGAAGTTGCGAAATCGGGCGATAATTGGAAGGGTCAGTGGGGTTCAGTTGAGGCTTTTTAAGAATCGGACGGATGTGGGCACGTTTGAAGGAAGAGGGAACAAGACCAGTTGCAAGTGAAGTGTTGAACAGGTGAAGAAGCGTTGGGAGGATAGCAGGCAGAATTTTCCATAACAGTTTAGGCGGAAAAATGTCCTTTGGGGAGTCCGATTTCTTAGAACGCGAGAGCAGGGCTGTAAGCTCTAACGCGGTTACAGCGGGGAAAACGATAAGCGGCTGAGGCGGGAAGTCAGGGAGAATGGCAGGAGCCGGGACAGAAGGCTGAGGGAGGGAAGCACGGAGGTTAGTGACCTTATCTGCGAAGAAATTCGAGAGAGTAGCCGGGCTAATGGGTGGGGAGACCTGGGTGGGAAAGTAAGACGGGAGAGCAGGCGGAAGACGGTACGGGGATCATTCCTATTATCAGTAGGATATCAATAACAGATTTATTGCGGTTTTTATTTTATTTTTATTAATTTAATTTATCTATTCATATATTTTGGAACTCATTTATTTTGGCATGTTGTCTTTATATTTATGGAATTTCCTCATTAAAGTCAATAAAAATATACAAGTTTTCTCCACAGCTCCCAAATTAACCCTTTTTAGTGAAACATCACCCACCCCTAGCAGACCTATTTTTCACCCCTGGTTATGAACCCCCTTTTCTAAATGGACCCTAATTTTTCTGTTTATTCATATTTTAACCTTTCTCGTTAGTCGAAGATCCTCAAATCCCACAAGGAACTTGATAAGAAGCAGACTGAAGTAGCGAACATTGAAGAGATAGGCGCATCTCTTTCAAGAGAAGGTGAAGCATTTGAAAGGTGAGTTCATAATTCGATAGCAGTTCGCTTTTCCTTGATTTTATTGATTTCATAAGAGTGAAGAAGAGTTATGCACATAAAGACAGTCCGATAAAGGAGTTGCATCCCACACTAATTCAGTTATCGCGGTTATAGCCAACAAAAGATAAGCGCACACCGTTAAAGGTGTTTTCGTGAAAAGGCTTTAATTGCCCAACTCCAGTCATAATCAATAGGCAACAACTGATCCTTGTATTAACTTAGCCTTCCTTAAACCACTCACGCTCCGCGAAAGCAGATACAAGATAGCAAAACGTTGCCCTACCGGGCATTACTCAAGTAACAACTTCGTAACTACACCAAGCTCCACTCTATATGAACTGAAATACTATCTTTTTGCGTTTTTACTCACTCTAACATGCAAGTACCAGCTTTGTAATTTCATAATTGCTTGAAGTACCGGTTTTTACAAAATTCTGTTACACTCGGCTTTTTGATCTTCCGAGAGATTTAGGGTGTGATAGAAAAAGTTTCATCCAACAAACTTAAAGTTCTACTTTCTTATTAACAAAAAGAGCCAATACCTATGGTGATTTGGTTGCTAGAATGCTGTTGGCTTTTCTTGGATGCAACACGAGTGTCAAGTTTCATTTCCTAAATAACTACTTTCCCCATTTCTCCGAAACCATTGGATTGGTTCCACCAAGCCCTCAAGACAATAGAAGAACGCTATCAAGGCCGATGGGACAGACATACGTTGGCAAATTACTGCTAGAGTCTCAAACGAAATGACCCCAGATAATGTATTCAAATGCTAGAGCTACAAGCGCAAATTCTTGCCTTAATAGGAGCAATTTGAGTTTTTTTTATTTCATCCATCTTTCTGAATCGCATCGGTACACATTGATATTTAGATGTAATGGATGCAAGTTTCAGATTTGATTAGTAGTAATACATATGTTTATGTTGCTGTTTTTATTTATTTTGCCTTTATTTCCAATCCCCTTAGGCAATGTGATGAATATACACGCTGTTGAAAAAACAAAAATATATTCTTTGCCTAAACGGTTGTTTCAAGCCTAATTTTAACTTAGTTTGACAATAGATAGAAAATGACATTATGAAAAAATGTGTTTAAAATTTCGTAAAAAAAATAAATAGCTGACTTAAGATTTGAATTCAGCCCACCCAAATTAGATAAAAACAATCCCATTATAAATGCAACAAAATAATTGTACCCCAGTGTAAATACAAAGCGTAAAATGCATTTGTCCATCATTGTTCGCTTGGCTATCTTATTTAAAGCCCGTTGTTGGTACATATTAAAATTATTAATACAAAAGACCCTAAAATAAAACTCGGACAACCCTCTTTACTTCTATTACCTGCGATGTTGTGATAGTAACAAATGGGAATAGTTATATTTGTGAAGTTGAATAACTGTTAACTCAATTATCGTAAACTTTAATATTAATGTGGTTTTAACTATTATTTTGTATAACAGGCTGGAACGAAAGTGATGTCCGATTTTCTAGATTGAGTTTTAGATAGTATTTATTAAAGTAGTGCCTCTTGTTATCGTTTAGGAATGTTACAATAAGTAATTTATACCCTTTTCTTTCAGATTATAAAAAATATTGTCTAAAATCTTCTCCGGTATTCACTCCTCTGTCCTCGCATCTAAAGATGACATTAGACATGTCTTACTCTATGAGGCTCACAAAGGTATCAATGCAAGTACAGTGGCAAAATCCATTTGGAACACATGTGGAGATGATGGGGTAAATGACAACTGTTGCAGGGTGTGGCTTTCCCATTTACGAAGTGGGGATTTCAGTCTAAAAGACGGAGCGAATGAAGGTTGTCTAAAAGAACTTGATTCGGAAGAGTTGGAAGCTGCTGTCACATCAAATCCTGCTGCAACTTCTAATGAACTCGCAGAACAATTTAACGTAATCCATACGACTGTCCTACATCGATTGAAAGGGATTAGAAAAGATCCAGTTATCGGAAAATGAGTCCCGCACGAATTGTCCACGGCGAATCTGCACCAGCGTGTTGCTTGCTGGGAGTCGTTGCTTTCACCACACCTTCAGGAATCAGTTTTGGGGCAGGTTTGTTACTGGTGATGAGAAGTGGATCCTTTATCATAACGTTAAACGCCGTCGTTCGTGGATCAGTCGAAGAGGCAGAATTTCTCAACAACCGAGAGGAGAACTTCAGCCAAAAAATATAATTTTGAGTGTACGTTGGGATATAAAGGAATTGAACATTGCGAACTGTTAGACAACAATCAAACAATTAATGATAATATCTACTGCAATCTACTTCGATGTTTGAAAGCTGCTTTGGGCCAAAGGCTCAACAGAAGGGATATTTTCCTCTATCACGATAAAGTATCAAAACCTAAAGAATTTTACAAGCGTAGCATTTAAACGCTTATTAACAGATGGGGTGGGGCTCTAGGAAGCTCTATGGTTAAATAATTCCCATCATTATAAGTTTTTTCATTTTTAATATATACCCTAAAATCAGACATTAATTTCGTTCCAACCTGATACTTGGGGTGAATCTCGTACATTATTATCATTATCATCATTATTATTATTATAGAAACCGCTGAAGCTCCCAAACAGGGTGAAGGTCACACATGGCAACCCCACAAAACATACAAAGGCACTGTAGAGGAGCATAAGAAATGCCTAGAATCCACAAAGTTAAGACACAAAAATTCACTAAATTATAATAAAAACAATTATTTAAAATTAAACTAAAAATATAAATAACAATGCGTCTGCCTGTCCCAGTTAATCCCTCAGACAAGCATTAGCAGCAGATTTAAAAATATTTAGGTCCGCACAATGAACAATACCATTTGAAGGATCGTTCCATAATTTTATATAATATGGAACAAAACATTTGGAAAGCTGATTATTTCCAAAATTAATATTGGAAAATGCATAGTCATTCATAGCTAAGGTACGCTTAGTAGCTCTATTTTGGATAAAAAGAACAGGTAGTATCAAGTACAAGGGATGGTTAACATTATGCAAAATCTTGTACAAGAGAGACAAACCACCAATTTTACTCATAGAGGACAGAGGATCTTCTGGAAGAGGCAATTATGCCTGTGGCTCCAGGGTTTTGAAATCAGAGTTATCCTTCTCTTAGGTGGACTGCTTACGAGTTCCACCTACCCGTGCCCACCGTGATGTCCAGTCACGGAGGTACCATCCCTAGTAAATAGTGTCCGCTTTAAAAAGGATCCGGACGGAGATTCGAACTGCCGACCCAACGATTGCCGGGCAAGCGCGCTAACCACTAAATTTTTCTACGTTTCTGCAAATTGATTGTTAAATCCTGTTGAATGAAACGAATACAATTTAAAGTTAGGTCTAATAATTTAAGATGACACAGCTGTAGAAAACCATATAGGCATGCAGTACACAAAACATGGTAGGATGAATGCGTAAAAAGATTTTAAAACAGCGTCTTCATTACCTAATGCCATGAGGCACTTACGAGCCATAGATCTTAGATGCTTCTCAAAAGTAAGCTTATCATGTATCAAAACACCCAAGAGTTTAAGGGAGCAAGAGACCATCAAAGGAGACACAAAGAGAAACAATGGTGGATGAGGAGGGTGAGTCCTCGATCTACTAACAATTCTAGAAAGGTCTCTATTCAGAGAATCAGCACCAAAAGTACGATCACTAGGAGAGTTAACTTACGTATAATTGAAGTGTCAGATGTAAATGTGATTACAAAATATTTTTAAATCTTTGCACTTAAATTAGTCCGTGCGTATCAACGTGTGCTATGGATGAAGCGCGTGTCATACGCTTCCTATTTGACATTCTCCTGAAATTGAAAACCTTGAAAGGTGCCTTTTCAATTTGATGTCTTGATTCGTCATTATTTGGAACACTCGTACATTTCAATGTTTCTCAATTCCCCGAAGGGAGTCAAATTCGTACTTTTAAGTACCTTTGTACAAACTTGTTGCTGGAGCTATAACCCCCCTTCCCCCTTCCTCTGCACACAAGTATCTTGAATTAACGAATTATGCTATTGATGTTTTTCTCATCCTTAATCTTTTTTTCTACCATTTTTGCTCTTTTTATTTATCCACAACTCCCACCATTTTTTTCCCCCCTTCAACCCTTATACACTATGTGAAGATGTCCACGTTAGTTGCAGCCCCCAGCCCCCAATGTAACATTACTTCTTTATTTTTTTCTAGCCAGTAAGAGAGGACCTGCTTTCATTGCGGAGCGGAGTCAGAATAAGAAGAGTTGCGTACAAATTCCTTAATTTTACCACCTTTATAAACCTCTGGTCATAAATTTCTTGCTGGCAGTTCTCCTTTGAATTTCTTCTTTTTTAAACAAAAAATCGACTCATTTGTTTGTTTTCTGTATTATCTTCCCTTCATTTTTCCTTTGTCTGGATAAAACACACTATATAGCTTGTTGTTTATAGATCCCCATGAGCAGGTGGTATCTCTCCTTCTGCTCGCGGGGAGCTATAAACAACAACAAACTATATAGGTGAACAAGGACGCTAAACGCCTTCGGGAAAACGGTATACGCTTTGATTTTCTTCTTTTTTTAAGATACTTTCATTTTTAAACAGAGAAAAGATTAGTTTTGTGAAAAGGCGCGAAGAGGCGCTTGTAGATGTTAGTCTGGATGAATTGTATTTGCAAAACCGCATTAAGAAACTGAGAGGTGTTGAAGACGAAATTAGTGCGACCACAAGGAATCGTACTGAAATGGAACACGTAAGTTGATTATCTCAGAACATTAGCATTCTCTCTTTAATTTGGGAGGTAGTGATTATTTCTAAACTAAAATTATTTTGCATCTATCAAGGAGTTCTGAATTTTAATTAAATATGTGATAATAGGGGGTGGGGAGGCTGCTTGGCTGTCACATTTCGAACATAGACGCGAAACATGCCTGGGAGTAGGGCAACTCAAGCCATCTTGCTGTCGATGGGATGCGGATCTGGGCATCGGGTTGGCAAAATTAGGTCTTTCTTATTCAATTTTGCCTGTTCTTTAAACTTACATAGGAAAATAAGAAAAAGAGCTTTGCAAAAGGCTAATCAATAGCCTATACGAGGCAACTTCTCTTCCCATCACGCACTTCACTCCCACTTAGCATATTCTTCCATAAATCTATCCAATCTATTCTTAAAACTCCGCAGGCAGGACGCTTCTAGCACATGACTAGTGAGTCTATTCCATTCATCTACCACTCGTATTGTAAACCAATTTCTGCCAATCTCTTTCTTAAACCTAAATTTAACCAGTTTAAACCCATTCATTCTACTGAGAACCCCGTTCCATTTTAGCTTAAATTTAACTTCGTAATGGTCGCTATTTCCCAATTTTCCCCAATCTCTGTATCCCTAATACCTCCTTCCCTATTCCTTAGAACTATAAATTATCACCGCTGATCACTTACAAGAGCTTCACAGTCTATAATTCAGTAATTAAAATCAGCCATTTTACACATGATTGCTGCCTAACATTGGTTTTGGGAGTGAGTAGTTTTGATGCATTAAAAGATTTAAAATGGGAAATGGGATGGAGCTCATAGGGAAATATATCTGATAAAAGTAAATTACAAGATAAAACTTAAATGGTAAGTCGACATTTTTGCTTGTTTTTAGGTTTGATATGGATTAACTTAGGTAAGTAGATTATGTTAGGTAGGCTGAATTAGATTAAGTAGGTTAATTAGGTTTGGAATGGGTTAAGTTAGGTAGGTAATTTAAGTTAGATATATATGTTAAGTTAGATAGGCTGAATTAGGTTAACGAGGTTAAGTTAGGTTAGGTAGGTAGGTTAAGTTAGGCTGAATTAGATTATGTAGGTTAACTTAAGTTTAGGATGGGTTAAGTTAAGTAGATAGGTTAAGATAGGTAGGTAGATTAAGTTAAACTGAATTAGATTAGGTAGGTTAAGTTAGGTTTGGGATGGATTAAGTTCGGTAGGATCAATTAAGTTATGTAAGTTGCGTTAGGTAGGCTGGATTAGGTTAGGTAGATGGGTTAAGTTTTGAAGGTTGGGTAAGTTTGGTAGACTTAAGTAGGTTAGGTAGGCTAAGTTAGGTATTCTGAATCAGGTTATGTAAGTTAAGTTAGGTTAGGTAAATTAAGTTGTTAGTTTATTTAATACCAAATTAGCCTACATAACCTAACCTACCCACCTCAAACCTTAAAGAATTTTGTGTGTATGTGTGTGTTATTTTTAACCATGTCCCTGCCACATTGGTTGAACAATTCTAACCTATGACCACAAAGCTCCCCCCACCCCCCGGGAGCCGCATGACTAGCTTGAGTAGGGCCACTCCCAGGCGCGTTCTCCCATCTCGCCGAGAAATGTGTCCGTCGAACAGAGAAATCCCCTAATAATGGCCTTAAGTTATCATTTCATAAATATTGAAATAACGGCTTGAACAACATCTTATATTTCTAGATTTACTTTTAGGCTCCAATTTACAATTTATAGTTACAACTAAGAACAGTTTGGTTCTACTATTTTGAGACATTTCATTATCATTTGAATCAACGCCATTTTTTTCTGGTTTGAAAAACATCCTGTGAAGGACTTGCCGCCGAATGTGTGGTTCTGAACCTTTTTCATTCCGTCCTACATATACTCTACTATACCCATACCCATTACCCATATCCCTTACCCATGCCTTCAAAGTGCCAATTCTCGACTTGACGACCAACAACCGACTCAACCAGACCTTAATTGAAAATAGCTAATTTTGTCAAGCAGTACGTTGATATTTAAGATTATACCCCCCATTGGAGGGGGAGGGCATCAAGAATTATCCAGGGTAAGCCCGTGAGGTGCGATACGTATTTTTTCCACCCTGGTATTTAAAGCGCAATAGCAACAAGGACGTAAGCGCATTAAGAACATCTGTAAAAAATAGAGTGAAGATAAAGTGAAACGGTGCGGAGGATATATAGCCCCAGATCCTCCTACGGGCATTGGGGGAACGGAAGGAAAAACTGAGGAGGAGGGGGAGGGGTAGGACGGGGAGGGTACACAAATACACATGTCAAGATGTCAGCCGCAGCAAGGTTGCTTATGCTCCACAGGGGCAGAAATAGGGGGGGGGGAGCAGTATAGGAAGAATAGGGGAATGTCAAAAACCTCCCCTTATCCAACCGGAGCCAACATGGAGGGAAAGCCAGCCTACCCCAATCCGGGCACAGAACATAGATGAATGGACGAAGGCTGGTCGGAGACTAGTTTCGAAATTAACCGCCTGCCAAGAAATTAGGTGCGAAGAGGCTTGTACAAAAAGTGCCAAGGGAGGGGAGGGGAGATGAAAATGTATACAAGGAATAAGCCTAGGTAGTCTCTATCGAGTTTGCGAGTGCTGCTGGTACACCGTCCGGGGGGAAGGGGGGTTCCTGCCTGCCTTGTGTGGAATAATTTTGAGCCAAATCGATAATGGTCCGAATGCACATTTCAACCGCGTCTTTGCATCTTTGTACAAACGTAAATTCTTCAAAACCAAATTAATAATTAATTTGAGACAAAAACGAATCACCTTAAGGAAAACGGAAAGGTAACAATTCCTCTGAGTATGTAGGAAAACTGCACTGTGCGCAGTGATGGTGAGTAGAGCAATGAGTACCCACCTTCACACTGTATCGGGCACGACTTGGGGACGCTCTTTATCCACGCCAAACAAGTGACTGTATCTATGCGCGCGGATCTAGAGGGGCGGGGGGGGAACGCTGAAGTCCCCCCCCCAAAAAAAAAAAACTCAGACCCGTTTATGTTTATATTCCTTTTTTTAAGCCATACTAGAATTTTGCTATTCAGAGAGTCATGAAATAATATAGAATATATATTAAAAGGTTTATTTCAAACCGTTGCAATCGAATGTATCTTATATGCTACATGCCTAAAATAGAGGAAGAACTCAAATTAATGCTCAGCTGACGTCCAAAAACTACAATTCATAATTTTCTGATGTGTGGAAAAAAATCGGATTTCAGAGAGTTAGTGCTTACTCCTTTATGAGAGGCTGATATTGATTAATGATCAATGCTGTGTAAGAGAATCATTATTAATGATCAATTCTGTGTAAAAGAACCATTATTCATGATCAATGCTGTGCAAAAGAACCATTATTAATGTCCAATGCTGTGTAAGAGAACCACTATTAATGATCATTGCTGTGTAAAAGAACCATTATTAATGATCAATGCTGTGCAAAAGAACCATTATTAATGATCAATGCTGTGCAAGAGAACCATTATTCATGATCGATGTTATATAAAAGAACTGCTAGTAATGATCAATTCTGTGCAAGAGAACCATTATTAATGATCAATGCTGCGTAAGAGAACCATTATTAATGATCAATGCTGTGTAAGAGAACTATTATTAATGATCAATGCTGTGTAAGAGAACCATTATTAATGATCAATACTGCGTAAGAGAACCATTATTAATGATCAATGCTGTGTAAGAGAACTATTATTAATGATCAATGCTGTGAAGGAGAACCATTATTAATGATCAATGCTGTGTAAGAGGACCATTATTAATGATCAAAGCTGTGCAAGAGAACCATTATTAATGATCAATGCTGTGCAAGAGAACCATTATAAATGATCAATGCTGTGTAAGAGAACCACTATTAATGATCATTGCTGTGTAAAAGAACCATTATTAATGATCAATGCTGTGCAAAAGAACCATTATTAATGATCAATGCTGTGTAAGAACTATTATTAATGATCAATGCTGTGTAAAAGAACCATTATTAATGATCAATGCTGTGTAAGAGAACCATTATTAATTATCAATGCTGTGTAAGAGAACCATTATTAATGATCATTGCTGTGTAAAAGAACCATTATTAATGATCAATGCTGTGTAAGAGAACCATTATTAATGATCAATGCTGCGTAAGAGAACCATTATTAATGATCAATGCTGTGTAAGAGAACTATTATTAATGATCAATGCTGTGTAAGAGAACCATTATTAATGATCAATACTGCGTAAGAGAACCATTATTAATGATCAATGCTGTGTAAGAGAACTATTATTAATGATCAATGCTATGGAAGAGAACCATTATTAATAATCAATGCTGTGCAAGAGAACCATTATTCATGATCGATGCTATATAAAAGAACTGTTAGTAATGATCAATTCTGTGTAAGAGAACTATTATTAATGATCAATGCTGCGTAAGAGAACCATTATTAATGATCAATGCTGTGTAAGAGAACTATTATTAATGATCAATTTTGTGCAAGAGAACCATTATTAATGATCAATGCTGCGTAAGAGAACCATTATGAATGATCAATGCTGTGTAAGAGAACCATTATGAATGATCAATGCTGTGTAAGAGAATCATTATTAATAATCAATTCTGTGTAAAAGAACCATTATTAATGATCAATGCTGTGTAAGAGAACCACTATTAATGATCATTGCTGTGTAAAAGAACCATAATTAATAATCAATGCTATGCAAGAGAACCATTATTCATGATCGATGCTATATAAAAGAACTGTTAGTAATGATCAATTTTGTGCAAGAGAACCATTATTAATGATCAATGCTGCGTAAGAGAACCATTATTAATGATCAATGCTGTGTAAGAGAATCATTATTAATAATCAATTCTGTGTAAAAGAACCATTATTAATGATCAATGCTGTGTAAGAGAACCACTATTAATGATCATTGCTGTGTAAAAAAAACATTATTAATGATCAAATGCTGTGCAAAAGAACCATTATTAATGATCAATGCTGTGTAAGAGAACCATGATTAATGATCAATGTTGTGTAAGAGAACCACTATTAATGATCAATGCTGTGCAAAAGAACCATTATTAATGATCAATGCTGTGTAAGAGAACTATTATTAATGATCAATGCTGTGTAAGAGAACCATTATTAATGATCAATGCTGCGTAAGAGAACCATTATTAATGATCAATGCTGTGTAAGAGAACTATTATTAATGATCAATGCTGTGTAAGAGAACCATTATTAATGATCAATACTGCGTAAGAGAACCATTATTAATGATCAATGCTGTGTAAGAGAACTATTATTAATGATCAATGCTATGGAAGAGAACCATTATTAATAATCAATGCTGTGCAAGAGAACCATTATTCATGATCGATGCTATATAAAAGAACTGTTAGTAATGATCAATTCTGTGTAAGAGAACTATTATTAATGATCAATGCTGCGTAAGAGAACCATTATTAATGATCAATGCTGTGTAAGAGAACTATTATTAATGATCAATTTTGTGCAAGAGAACCATTATTAATGATCAATGCTGCGTAAGAGAACCATTATGAATGATCAATGCTGTGTAAGAGAATCATTATTAATAATCAATTCTGTGTAAAAGAACCATTATTAATGATCAATGCTGTGTAAGAGAACCACTATTAATGATCATTGCTGTGTAAAAGAACCATAATTAATAATCAATGCTATGCAAGAGAACCATTATTCATGATCGATGCTATATAAAAGAACTGTTAGTAATGATCAATTTTGTGCAAGAGAACCATTATTAATGATCAATGCTGCGTAAGAGAACCATTATTAATGATCAATGCTGTGTAAGAGAATCATTATTAATAATCAATTCTGTGTAAAAGAACCATTATTAATGATCAATGCTGTGTAAGAGAACCACTATTAATGATCATTGCTGTGTAAAAAAACCATTATTAATGATCAAATGCTGTGCAAAAGAACCATTATTAATGATCAATGCTGTGTAAGAGAACCATGATTAATGATCAATGTTGTGTAAGAGAACCACTATTAATGATCAATGCTGTGCAAAAGAACCATTATTAATGATCAATGCTGTGTAAGAGAACTATTATTAATGATCAATGCTGTGTAAGAGAACCATTATTAATGATCAATGCTGTGCAAGAGAACCATTATTCATGATCGATGCTATATAAAAGAACTGTTAGTAATGATCAATTCTGTGCAAGAGAACCATTATTAATGATCAATGCTGCGTAAGAGAACCATTATTAATGATCAATGCTGTGTAAGAGAACCATTATTAATGATCAATGCTGTGTAAGAGAACCATTATTAATGATCAATGCTGTGTAAAAGAACCATTATTAATGATCAACGCTGTGTAAGAGAACCATTATTAATGATCAATACTGCGTAAGAGAACCATTATTAATGATCAATTCTGTTTAAGAGAACTATTTTTAATGATCAATGCTGTGGAAGAGAACCATTATTAATGATCAATGCTGTGTAAAAGGACCATTATTAATGATCAAAGCTGTACAAGAGAACCATTATTAATCATATGCTGTGCAAGAGAACCATTATTAATGATCAATGCTGTGTAAGAGAACCACTATTAATGATCATTGCTGTGTAAAAGAACCATTATTAATGATCAATGCTGTGTAAGAGAACTATTATTAATGATCAATGCTGTGTAAGAGAACCACTATTAATGATCATTGCTGTGTAAAAGAACCATTATTAATGATCAATGCTGTGTAAGAGAACTATTATTAATGATCAATGCTGTGTAAGAGAACCATTATTAATGATCAATGCTGTGCAAGAGAACCATTATTCATGATCGATGCTATATAAAAGAACCATTATTAATGATCAATGCTGTGTAAGAGAACCATTATTAATGATCAATGCTGCGTAAGAGAACTATTATTAATGATCAATGCTGTGTAAGAGAATCATTATTAATGATCAATTCTGTGTAAAAGAACCATTATTAATGATCAATGCTGTGTAAGAGAACCACTATTAATGATCATTGCTGTGTAAATGAACCATTATTAATGATCAAATGCTGTGCAAAAGAACCATTATTAATGATCAATGCTGTGTAAGAGAACCATGATTAATGATCAATGTTGTGTAAGAGAACCACTATAAATGATCATTGCTGTGTAAAAGAACCATTATTAATGATCAATGCTGTGCAAAAGAACCATTATTAATGATCAATGCTGTGTAAGAGAACTATTATTAATGATCAATGCTGTGTAAGTGAACCATTATTAATGATCAATGCAGTGCAAGAGAACCATTATTCATGATCGATGCTATATAAAAGAACTGTAAGTAATGATCAATTCTGTGCAAGAGAACCATTATTAATGATCAATGCTGCGTAAGAGAACCATTATTAATGATCAATGCTGTGTAAGAGAACCATTATTAATGATAATTGCTGTGTAAAAGAACCATTATTAATGATCAATGCTGTGCAAAAGAACGATTATTAATGATCAATGATATGTGAGAGAACTATTATTAATGATCAATGCTGTGTAAGAGAACCATTATTAATGATCAATGCTGTGCAAGAGAACCATTATTCATGATCGATGCTATATAAAAGAACTGTTAGTAATGATCAATTCTGTGCAAGAGAACCATTATTAATGATCAATGCTGCGTAAGAGAACCATTAATAATGATCAATGCTGTGTAAGAGAACCATTATTAATGATCAAATGCTGTGTAAGAGAACCATTATTAATGATCATTGCTGTGTAAAAGAACCATTATTAATGATCAATGCTGTGCAAAAGAACCATTATTAATGATCAATGCTGTGTAAGAGAACCATTATTAATGATCAATGCTGCGTAAGAGAACTATTATTAATGATCAATGCTGTGTAAGAGAACTATTATTAATGATCAATGCTGTGTAAGAGAACCATTATTAATGATCAATGCTGTGCAAGAGAACCATTATTCATGATCGATGCTATATAAAAGAACTGTTAGTAATGATCAATTCTGTGCAAGAGAACCATTATTAATGATCAATGCTGTGTAAGAGAACTATTATTAATGATCAATGCTGTGTAAGAGAACCATTATTAATGATCAATGCTGTGCAAGAGAACCATTATTCATGATCGATGCTATATAAAAGAACTGTTAGTAATGATCAATTCTGTGCAAGAGAACCATTATTAATGATCAATGCTGCGTAAGAGAACCATTATTAATGATCAATGCTGTGTAAGAGAATCATTATTAATGATCAATTCTGTGTAAAAGAACCATTATTAATGATCAATGCTGTGTAAGAGAATCATTATTAATGATCAATTCTGTGTAAAAGAACCATTATTAATGATCAATGCTGTGTAAGAGAACCACTATTAATGATCATTGCTGTGTAAAAGAACCATTATTAATGATCAAATGCTGTGCAAAAGAACCATTATTAATGATCAATGCTGTGTAAGAGAACCATGATTAATGATCAATGTTGTGTAAGAGAACCACTATAAATGATCATTGCTGTGTAAAAGAACCATTATTAATGATCAATGCTGTGTAAGAGAACTATTATTAATGATCAATGCTGTGTAAGTGAACCATTATTAATGATCAATGCAGTGCAAGAGAACCATTATTCATGATCGATGCTATATAAAAGAACTGTAAGTAATGATCAATTCTGTGCAAGAGAACCATTATTAATGATCAATGCTGCGTAAGAGAACCATTATTAATGATCAATGCTGTGTAAGAGAACCATTATTAATGATAATTGCTGTGTAAAAGAACCATTATTAATGATCAATGCTGTGCAAAAGAACGATTATTAATGATCAATGATATGTGAGAGAACTATTATTAATGATCAATGCTGTGTAAGAGAACCATTATTAATGATCAATGCTGTGCAAGAGAACCATTATTCATGATCGATGCTATATAAAAGAACTGTTAGTAATGATCAATTCTGTGCAAGAGAACCATTATTAATGATCAATGCTGCGTAAGAGAACCATTAATAATGATCAATGCTGTGTAAGAGAACCATTATTTATTATCAATGCTGTGTAAGAGAACCATTATTAATTATCAACGCTGTGTAAGAGAACCATTATTAATGATCAATGCTGTGTAAGAGAACCATTATTAATGATCAAATGCTGTGTAAGAGAACCATTATTAATGATCATTGCTGTGTAAAAGAACCATTATTAATGATCAATGCTGTGCAAAAGAACCATTATTAATGATCAATGCTGTGTAAGAGAACCATTATTAATGATCAATGCTGCGTAAGAGAACCATTATTAATGATCAATGCTGTGTAAGAGAACTATTATTAATGATCAATGCTGTGTAAGAGAACCATTATTAATAATCAATGCTGTTGAAGATAACCATTATTCATGATCAATGCTATATAAAAGAACTGTTAGTAATGATCAATTTTGTGCAAGAGAACCATTATTAATGATCAATGCTGCGTAAGAGAACCATTATTAATGATCAATGCTGTGCAAGAGAACCATTATTCATGATCGATGCTATATAAAAGAACTGTTAGTAATGATCAATTATGTGCAAGAGAACCATTATTAATGATCAATGCTGCGTAAGAGAACCATTATTAATGATCAATGCTGTGTAAGAGAATCATTATTAATGATCAATTCTGTGTAAAAGAACCATTATTAATGATCAATGCTGTGTAAGAGAACCACTATTAATGATCATTGCTGTGTAAAAAACCATTATTAATGATCAAATGCTGTGCAAAAGAACCATTATTAATGATCAATGCTGTGTAAGAGAACCATGATTAATAATCAATGTTGTGTAAGAGAACCACTATTAATGATCAATTCTGTGTAAGAGAACCATTATTAATGATCAATGCTGTGTAAGAGAACTATTATTATTGATCAATGCTGTGTAAGAGAACCATTATTAATGATCAATGCTGTGCAAGAGAACCATTATTCATGATCGATGCTATATAAAAGAACTGTTAGTAATGATCAATTCTGTGCAAGAGAACCATTATTAATGATCAATGCTGCGTAAGAGAACTATTTTTAATGATCAATGCTGTGGAAGAGAACTATTATTAATGATCAATGCTGTGTAAGAGAACCATTATTAATGATCAATGCTGTGCAAGAGAACCATTATTCATGATCGATGCTATATAAAAGAACTGTTAGTAATGATCAATTCTGTGCAAGAGAACCATTATTAATGATCAATGCTGCGTAAGAGAACCATTATTAATGATCAATGCTGTGTAAGAGAACCATTATTAATGATCAATGCTGTGTAAGAGAACCATTATTAATGATCAATGCTGTGTAAGAGAACCATTATTAATGATCAATGCTGTGTAAGAGAACCATTATTAATTATCAATGCTGTGTAAGAGAACCATTATTAATGATCATTGCTGTGTAAAAGAACCATTATTAATGATCAATGCTGTGCAAAAGAACCATTATTAATGATCAATGCTGTGTAAGAGAACCATTATTAATGATCAATACTGCGTAAGAGAACCATTATTAATGATCAATGCTGTGTAAGAGAACTATTATTAATGATCAATGCTGTGTAAGAGAACTACTATTAATGATCATTGCTGTGTAAAAGAACCATTATTAATGATCAATGCTGTGTAAGAGAACTATTATTAATGATCAATGCTGTGTAAGAGAACCATTATTAATGATCAATGCTGTGCAAGAGAACCATTATTCATGATCGATGCTATATAAAAGAACTGTTAGTAATGATCAATTCTGTGCAAGAGAACCATTATTAATGATCAATGCTGCGTAAGAGAACCATTATTAATGATCACTGCTGTGTAAGAGAACCATTATTAATGATCACTGCTGTGTAAGAGAACCATTATTAATGATCAATGCTGTGTAAGAGAACCATTATTAATGATCAATGCTGTGTAAGAGAACCATTATTAATGATCAATGCTGTGTAAGAGAACTATTATTAATGATCAATGCTGTGTAAAAGAACCATTATTAATGATCAATGCTGTGCAAGAGAACCATTATTCATGATCGATGCTATATAAAAGAACTGTTATTAATGATCAATTCTGTGCAAGAGAACCATTATTAATGATCAATGCTGCGTAAGAGAACCATTATTAATGATCAATGCTGTTTAAGAGAACCATTATTAATGATCAATGCTGTGTAAGAGAACCATTATTAATGATCAATGCTGTGTAAGAGAACCATTATTAATTATCATTGCTGTGTAAAAGAACCATTATTAATGATCAATGCTGTGCAAAAGAACCATTATTAATGATCAATGTTGTGTAAGAGAACCATTATTAATGATCAATGCTGCGTAAGAGAACCATTATTAATGATCAATACTGCGTAAGAGAACCATTATTAATGATCAATGCTGTGTAAGAGAACTATTATTAATGATCAATGCTGTGGAAGAGAACCATTATTAATGATCAATGCTGTGTAAGAGGACCATTATTAATGATCAAAGCTGTGCAAGAGAACCATTATTAATGATCAATGCTGTGCAAGAGAACCATTATTAATGATCAATGCTGCGTAAGAGAACCATTATTAATGATCAATGCTGTGTAAAAGAACCATTATTAATGATCAACGCTGTGTAAGAGAACCATTATTAATGTTCAATACTGCGTAAGAGAACCATTATTAATGATCAATTCTGTTTAAGAGAACTATTTTTAATGATCAATGCTGTGGAAGAGAACCATTATTAATGATCAATGCTGTGTAAAAGGACCATTATTAATGATCAAAGCTGTACAAGAGAACCATTATTAATAATATGCTGTGCAAGAGAACCATTATTAATGATCAATGCTGTGTAAGAAAACCACTATTAATGATCATTGCTGTGTAAAAGAACCATTATTAATGATCAATGCTGTGTAAGAGAACTATTATTAATGATCAATGCTGTGCAAGAGAACCATTATTCATGATCGATGCTATATAAAAGAACTGTTAGTAATGATCAATTCTGTGCAAGAGAACCATTATTAATGATCAATGCTGCGTAAGAGAACCATTATTAATGATCAATGCTGTGTAAGAGAATCATTATTAATGATCAATTCTGTGTAAAAGAACCATTATTAATGATCAATGCTGTGTAAGAGAACCACTATTTATGATCATTGCTGTGTAAAAGAACCATTATTAATGATCAAATGCTGTGCAAAAGAACCATTATTAATGATCAATGCTGTGTAAGAGAACCATGATTAATGATCAATGTTGTGTAAGAGAACCACTATAAATGATCATTGCTGTGTAAAAGAACCATTATTAATGATCAATGCTGTGCAAAAGAACCATTATTAATGATCAATGCTGTGTAAGAGAACTATTATTAATGATCAATGCTGTGTAAGTGAACCATTATTAATGATCAATGCAGTGCAAGAGAACCATTATTCATGATCGATGCTATATAAAAGAACTGTAAGTAATGATCAATTCTGTGCAAGAGAACCATTATTAATGATCAATGCTGCGTAAGAGAACCATTATTAATGATCAATGCTGTGTAAGAGAACCATTATTAATGATAATTGCTGTGTAAAAGAACCATTATTAATGATCAATGCTGTGCAAAAGAACGATTATTAATGATCAATGATATGTGAGAGAACTATTATTAATGATCAATGCTGTGTAAGAGAACCATTATTAATGATCAATGCTGTGCAAGAGAACCATTATTCATGATCGATGCTATATAAAAGAACTGTTAGTAATGATCAATTCTGTGCAAGAGAACCATTATTAATGATCAATGCTGCGTAAGAGAACCATTAATAATGATCAATGCTGTGTAAGAGAACCATTATTTATTATCAATGCTGTGTAAGAGAACCATTATTAATTATCAACGCTGTGTAAGAGAACCATTATTAATGATCAATGCTGTGTAAGAGAACCATTATTAATGATCAAATGCTGTGTAAGAGAACCATTATTAATGATCATTGCTGTGTAAAAGAACCATTATTAATGATCAATGCTGTGCAAAAGAACCATTATTAATGATCAATGCTGTGTAAGAGAACCATTATTAATAATCAATGCTGTGCAAGATAACCATTATTCATGATCAATGCTATATAAAAGAACTGTTAGTAATGATCAATTTTGTGCAAGAGAACCATTATTAATGATCAATGCTGCGTAAGAGAACCATTATTAATGATCAATGCTGTGCAAGAGAACCATTATTCATGATCGATGCTATATAAAAGAACTGTTAGTAATGATCAATTCTGTGCAAGAGAACCATTATTAATGATCAATGCTGCGTAAGAGAACCATTATTAATGATCAATGCTGTGTAAGAGAATCATTATTAATGATCAATTCTGTGTAAAAGAACCATTATTAATGATCAATGCTGTGTAAGAGAACCACTATTAATGATCATTGCTGTGTAAAAAACCATTATTAATGATCAAATGCTGTGCAAAAGAACCATTATTAATGATCAATGCTGTGTAAGAGAACCATGATTAATAATCAATGTTGTGTAAGAGAACCACTATTAATGATCAATTCTGTGTAAGAGAACCATTATTAATGATCAATGCTGTGTAAGAGAACTATTATTATTGATCAATGCTGTGTAAGAGAACCATTATTAATGATCAATGCTGTGCAAGAGAACCATTATTCATGATCGATGCTATATAAAAGAACTGTTAGTAATGATCAATTCTGTGCAAGAGAACCATTATTAATGATCAATGCTGCGTAAGAGAACTATTTTTAATGATCAATGCTGTGGAAGAGAACTATTATTAATGATCAATGCTGTGCAAGAGAACCATTATTCATGATCGATGCTATATAAAAGAACTGTTAGTAATGATCAATTCTGTGCAAGAGAACCATTATTAATGATCAATGCTGCGTAAGAGAACCATTATTAATGATCAATGCTGTGTAAGAGAACCATTATTAATGATCAATGCTGTGTAAGAGAACCATTATTAATGATCAATGCTGTGTAAGAGAACCATTATTAATGATCAATGCTGTGTAAGAGAACCATTATTAATTATCAATGCTGTGTAAGAGAACCATTATTAATGATCATTGCTGTGTAAAAGAACCATTATTAATGATCAATGCTGTGCAAAAGAACCATTATTAATGATCAATGCTGTGTAAGAGAACCATTATTAATGATCAATACTGCGTAAGAGAACCATTATTAATGATCAATGCTGTGTAAGAGAACTATTATTAATGATCAATGCTGTGTAAGAGAACTACTATTAATGATCATTGCTGTGTAAAAGAACCATTATTAATGATCAATGCTGTGTAAGAGAACTATTATTAATGATCAATGCTGTGTAAGAGAACCATTATTAATGATCAATGCTGTGCAAGAGAACCATTATTCATGATCGATGCTATATAAAAGAACTGTTAGTAATGATCAATTCTGTGCAAGAGAACCATTATTAATGATCAATGCTGCGTAAGAGAACCATTATTAATGATCACTGCTGTGTAAGAGAACCATTATTAATGATCACTGCTGTGTAAGAGAACCATTATTAATGATCAATGCTGTGTAAGAGAACCATTATTAATGATCAATGCTGTGTAAGAGAACCATTATTAATGATCAATGCTGTGTAAGAGAACTATTATTAATGATCAATGCTGTGTAAAAGAACCATTATTAATGATCAATGCTGTGCAAGAGAACCATTATTCATGATCGATGCTATATAAAAGAACTGTTAGTAATGATCAATTCTGTGCAAGAGAACCATTATTAATGATCAATGCTGCGTAAGAGAACCATTATTAATGATCAATGCTGTTTAAGAGAACCATTATTAATGATCAATGCTGTGTAAGAGAACCATTATTAATGATCAATGCTGTGTAAGAGAACCATTATTAATGATCAATGCTGTGTAAGAGAACCATTATTAATGATCAATGCTGTGTAAGAGAACCATTATTAATTATCATTGCTGTGTAAAAGAACCATTATTAATGATCAATGCTGTGCAAAAGAACCATTATTAATGATCAATGTTGTGTAAGAGAACCATTATTAATGATCAATGCTGCGTAAGAGAACCATTATTAATGATCAATACTGCGTAAGAGAACCATTATTAATGATCAATGCTGTGTAAGAGAACTATTATTAATGATCAATGCTGTGGAAGAGAACCATTATTAATGATCAATGCTGTGTAAGAGGACCATTATTAATGATCAAAGCTGTGCAAGAGAACCATTATTAATGATCAATGCTGTGCAAGAGAACCATTATTAATGATCAATGCTGTGTAAGAGAACCACTATTAATGATCATTGCTGTGTAAAAGAACCATTATTAATGATCAATGCTGTGCAAAAGAACCATTATTAATGATCAATGCTGTGTAAGAGAACTATTATTAATGATCAATGCTGTGTAAGAGAACCATTATTAATGATCAATGCCATGCAAGAGAACCATTATTCATAATCGATGCTATATAAAAGAACTGTTAGTAATCATCAATTCTCTGCAAGAGAACCATTATTAATGATCAATGCTGCGTAAGAGAACCATTATTAATGATCAATGCTGTGTAAGATAACTATTATTAATGATCAATGCTGTGTAAGAGAACCATTATTAATGATCAATGCTGTGTAAGAGAACCATTATTAATGATCAATGCTGTGTAAGAGAACCATTATTAATGATCAATGCTGTGTAAAAGAACCATTATTAATGATCATTGCTGTGTAAAAGAACCATTATTAATGATCAATGCTCTGCAAAAGAACCATTATTAATGATCAATGCTGTGTAAGAGAACCATTATTAATGATCAATGCTGCGTAAGAGAACCATTATTAATGATCAATGCTGTGTAAGAGAACTATTATTAATGATCACATGCCCCTTTCTCAGACTCCGCAAACGGGAGAATTCGGATTATCGCTGCCCAATTTTTTAGTCTGAATTCCCCGCCACTGACTGTATCCAATAGAAGAGATTCTCCCAGCCGTGTTCGATGTAGTGTGAAGGTGACAACTCATTGTTACACTCACCTGATTGAGTTGTTAAAATGAGGAAAATTTAATTTTTGCCCCAAGTTTTGGCACGATTTTTACTCTATGCATTTAAATGAAAGATGAACAGCAGCGCTTTTCTATGATGCATTTTGGGGGGATCAACTTCTGTTTGTAGTATCTTATAACTACTATTTTTTAATAATATATTTTGTAATTTTGCCTAAATCTTTAATCAATATCATATTCTTTTCAGGGTACGAGTAATTTTTTTTTCCATGTTTAGCTTTGGTAAGCAGTGCTGACTTTGTTTACCGTGACGGCCCATGCCAGCCGATCCTAGAACATTCCACTAAACACATCCCTGAGAAGAAAGTTAAATGAAATTAGTATTACGATTTACCCAAAGGATCTATTTCTTGTTCAATACAGCTCATGAAAGAGGAAAAAAGGAATATGTTGGGAGAAGTTTCAGCAACGAAAACTCAAAATCACGATTTAGAAGGAAGACAAACTGGTCTCATAAAACAACTTCACCTCGTCAACGCGAACATCAATCAACTGAAGGAAAAGTTAGCATATTTTGTATTTCCTGGTTAAAAAAAAAAAAAAACGAGATGTCAGAGTACTCCATCAGCTGGTAATGTGCTGAGAATATAAATGTATCAGTCACTTATGGGTTCGATAGAGATAGGTGTGGACGTAAATAGGAATCTGATTTATAGGCGTCAGAGTCAAAAGACTCCCCAAATTGTGAAATAACCTCTTGATTAAAGGAAGCCCCGTTCCATTTCAGGTTTGATCGTATACGCAAGGCAATCAATTGTCCCGATGATGAAGTTGACATCTCCCCAATACACGTCATGGTTGAGGTATGATGATGATAAGTCTAAAAAGATACGGGGGAGGTAGTAGATAGAAAAGATGCATGGTAAGGTGGGGAAAATTAGGTAGAGTTTGCCCAGGTGATAAAGTATTCGTTTGCATGTTATTTTAAGCTAATTACTTTTTTGAAGGAGGAGCATGGCAGGTATTTTACTTGCCATTTTCTGGTTTTGTTTTTTTTTTCTGTGCCATTCAAGCCTTTTTTATAAACTTTTACTTAATTTCTTCTGTCAATCTTCATTTACTCTTCTTTTGGAGGGGTGGGGTAGGGGGTGGGGGTGAGTTAAGTTATTATTATAACAGCGTGTCTGAAGTGATGTATACATATGTTGTGCCATCCGCCCTACGCTCGTGCACATGAGCCCCCTTCTATGGATGAGATCTTCCAGACCAGATAATGGCACTGAAACAAACTATGTCAACAAACTATGTCCCCATTATAAAAATGTATGTATTCCGAAACAAAAGACTCACTAATTTTCTTCTTTTTATTTAATTTGCGAGGAGGAAATAGAAATTGGGAAACCGAGAGAGAGATTGGCCAACTGACACAAAAAACAACAATATTTAAGCGCCGCAGTAAGACGCGTCCGGGAGGGCGGTTAATTAAGGCCTTTCCGAAGCCCAATTAAGTTTTAGTGTCGCCTCGAGGGGATGGTTGATGGAGGAGTTGGTAGCGTGGAAGCCGAAGAAGTTGCGTTGGGTTGAAAAGCGTTGTCTAGTGGTCTCCGTAGGTCGTCATCCCTGCTGATGTCCAGATTCCGGCTTCTTGGATGCCTGGCATCATTTTATGTTAGCGTTACGTGGCTTTAGAGTGTGTGAGGAGGAAGAAGTAGGGGATGGTGTAGAGTACCTGAAAGCGGCCGTGTAAAGCGTGTACGTGGCTTTAGAGTGTGTGAGGAGGAAGAAGTAGGGGATGGTGTAGAGTACCTGAAAGCGGCCGTGTAAAGCGTGTACGTGGCTTTAGAGTGTGTGAGGAGGAAGAAGTAGGGGATGGTGTAGAGTACCTGAAAGCGGCCGTGTAAAGCGTGTGCGTGGTCTTCGATTGTATCACATGATCGAAAATCTTGACTGGGACAGAAGCGGCCATCTTGAGACCGGGGTTTTGCCTGTGTTGTTAGCTCTTTCTACAGTGATTTCCATATGTTTTTAGTCGCGTGGCGACTCGATAAGTTACTATATCGATCCGTAGGTTGGGCGGTCGGATGGTAACCACTTTACTTTTCAATGAGTTTTTTTGGCAATAGCATCGTAACTATTCTGTTGATTCTAACGAAATTTGAAATTCTTGTGTTGTTTTACATTCTCTTTCGAATGACAAAATTGATAATGTTCTCCCAAGGTTAGTCCAGAATTATTGAAATTTTAAAAGGTCATACGGTCATAAGTCATAATAATGAGATCACGCGACTTAGGTCTGTTGAGCTTGTTCATATAAAGAAAGTCATGACTTAGGTGAGCTGTCACATTGAAAAGGTGAGTGAAAGCTTACTATCAGATACATGATTTTCAGTGGGAAGTGTGAACGTAAGGACAAACGGAAGAAAATATCAAATACAAAGGTTAGTAGCAATGAAAAATACTAAATGTGAAATTAACAAACCACGATAACCTTCAAATAAATCCTAGCTAACCAAATCCAACCAGGAATGCTGTAGTAAGCCCCACCACCTCTTTATAAAGGTGTAAAAACGAGCGTATTTGAAGCCTCCAGGGACAATTTGGAACAAATAAGTACATACATCCCAACGTACGAGTGGTTTATGCTATCGTTAAAGAACAGAGTTAAACCACATCTAGTATGGCTAGTAGTTGGATGAGACCACATTATATCAAACGCAGAATAATGGAATGATATGCACCGGTATGTGTGGCGCGACTCGGTGATGTCTCACCATCATTTAACCCTCTTCTTGGGTGTCATCCGAACAGGTTGCGAAAGAACGAGCAGGGCTTCAGGAAGCAGGTGACCTGCTTGACAATGAAGTGAGAAAGGCTGAAACCGAAGTCGAGGGCCTACAGAAAATACTGTCGCTTCTGAGTCACGAAAATAACGAGTTTAGAAACACACTCCATCATTTGGCCTACCACGGTAAAGCTTGTTTTTAGTTTCGAGGGAGTCGGGCGGGACTGGAGTAGTTAGGTGGGTATTTTATGTTGTTTTTTTTTAGAAGACAGGATCTTTATTTTGCATTTATTTACCTAAAAAATAAAGCGAAACCAAGGAAGGCAAATACAAAGCTTGTCAAGAGTTTTCTATACAAACGTTGAGCTAATGGAAGTGAAAATGTACGAAAAGTACATAGCACAAGTACATAACTTGGGGGTGCTAATGACCGAGGGGGGCACCACTCTCCCGACCTTCTGTCTCCGGTCTTCTACTAGTAGAGCGTAACTACGACGGGTCAATGCCCTGGGTATATAAAAAGGAGACGGAGGACAGACAGGGGGAAAGACAGAAATGAGTTGGGCGAATGGTGAACAGAGACTAAGGCGCTGATCCGGTAAGGGTCATTAATTAAGAAGCTCTCGAGTGTAAAGTCGTATTCATGAATCTGGTTCAGAGGTACGAACAGCGACCCCCTTTCCTGAAACTAAGACGAGTAAACCTGTGTTGTCGCTACGCTTCTTGCAAATCATTGTCCTCATTATCAACCGCTTTCACATAAAGAGATTGGCGCGCATCAATGCCAATAATTGGGTATACGCTCACAACAACAAAACTTTCGGACGCTTGACTGTTTAGGCTACTGGCCCATATCCCACCTTAGTGACCTTTTACGACGCGCGCCCGAACAAGATGGTCTGTGTATTCCTCGTGACCCAAATAAAAGCTTCTTGTAAATAATTTCCTCTTTCCTATTCCACCTGTATTTCTCCCTTGTCATTCTACCTGTATTTATCCCTTGCCATTCTACCTGTATTTCTCCCTTGCCATTCTACCTGTATTTATCCCTTGCCATTCCACCTGTATTTATCCCTTGCCATTCCACCTGTATTTCTCCCTTGCCATTCTGCCTGTATTTATCCCTTGCCATTCCACGTTTATTTATCCCCTGCCATTCCACCTTTATTTATCCCTTGCTATTCCTCCTCGCCATTCCATCTATATTTATCCCTTGCCATTCCACCTTTATTTCGCTGTTGCCATTTCACCTATATTTCCTCCTTTTCATTCCACTTTCATTTCTTCCTTGTAGTTTCACCCATATTTCCTCTTTACCATTCCACCTATATTTCCTCTTGGCCATGTCGCCTTTATTTCTTCCTTGCCATTTTACCCATATTTCCTCCCTGCAATTCCACCTTTATTTTTTCCCAAACATTTCACCTATATTTCCTCCTTACCATTCCACCTTTATTTATTCATTGACATTCCACCTTCATTTCCTCCGTGCCATTCCACCATTATTTCCTCCTTGCTATTCTACCTTTATTTCCTCCTTGCCATTCCACCTTTATTTCCTCCTTGTCATCCCCCCTCTATTTATTCCTTGCCAGTTCATCTATATTTCCTCCTTGCTATTCCACCTTTATTTATTCCTTGCCATTCTACTTTTATTTCATCCATGTTATTCCTCCAGTATTTATTTCTTACCATTTCCCGTTTATTTTTTTCCTTGCCATTTTACCTATATTTTCTTCTTGCCATTCCACCTTTATTTCTTCCTTGCCATTTCACCTTTATTTCTTCCATCTTTATCTCTTCCTTGCCATTCCACCTATACTTCCTCCTTGTCATTCCAACTTTATTGATTCCTGTCCTTCCACTATTATTTTCTCCCAGCCATTCAGCCTTTATTTTTTCTTGCCATTTCACCCATATTTCCTCCTTGCCATTTCCCATTTATTCCTTATTTGCCATTTCACCTATATTTCCTTCTTGTCATTCCACCATTATTTTTCTTTGTCGTTTTACTTTTATTTCTCTTTGCCATTCCACCTTTATTTCCTCCTTACCATTCCAACTTCATTTCTTCCTTGCCATTCCACCTTTATTCCTATTCCAGGTGAAGAAAATGAGGAGAAAGCAGAGTTAGAAAAAGAGCTCCAATCCTTGGTTGAGAATGAGAAGCTTTGGAAGCAACATTACGAGCAAGAATCGAAAGCTCTTTCCGTAAGGGATTTTGTGCTTTCGAATTAAATCAATTAACGAGTCAGTTAAGATTTACCAAAGACAATTTTTTTACAAATAAAAAGTGATCAGTTGGTGACACGTATCCCCAGACGACTTACAGCTAGGCAACGTAGAACTACGGTACCCTCCCCCTCCCATATGACCTCATTTGGATATTATACATATGTTGTCCTACATATGTTCATTGTATACAATCGATTATAAGGGGTACTGCATTTCTGAAAAACTACCTATAAGAACATGAAAAGGAGTCTACAAAAGGCTAATTAATAGCCTATACGAGGCAGTTCTTTTTCCCATCATCACGTCCAGTGCGACCTAGCATCCTCATTCATAAATTTATCCAATTAATTCTTAAAACTAGTTCCCCAGGGAGGACGCTTCTAACGCATGACTAGAGAGCCTCTTTCATTCATCTACCACTCAATTTTTAAACCAATTTTTACTAATCTCTTTCATAAACCTAAACTTTTCCAGCTTAAACCCATTGCTACGTGTCCTATCCTATTGACTAAAAATAATAACTTCATCTATGTCTTCCTTATTATAACCTTTTACCCACTTTAAAACTTCAATCAAGTCCCCTCGAACTCTTCTCCTTCCTAATAAGGGAAAATAAATATGATACGTGATATATAATGGATGTAGTTAATAGACCAAGGAAAGGAAAAGTGGTATCACAACCAGGTAAAACTCTGAGGAATAAATTACATGAACCATTAAAAGATTAAGAGAGAAAATGGGATTTTTAAAACGGAGAAAATAGGTATACTATTTTAACCGCTATATAAAGGTGAGTAATGTAGATTTAATCTCCTAAGTAGTCTCCTATTAGTAGACGAATGTCATCAAATCTGAACAAAGAGTGAAAGGAGAACAAGAAACGAGAAAAGATTAAATAAATAAAAAGAGGACTGGATGATTAACCAGGCATTTAAGTACTTCCAAGTGGTTTCACTCTCCCTGTCTTTCTTTTTTCATCCTATGACATTAATACGCCTTATCACTTCGGTGATGATGATATTATTATTATTATAACTTTCGAAGCATGACCAGGATCGGCTACGGGAAGCGGGCCTCCAGGTTCACGCGGTGGAAGAGCTGTTACGAGAGAAGGATCTCCTGAGACGGGTCCTTGACACGGAGATTGGCACTCAGGCGATCAAACTGCAGCACGCCAACCAGGCTTGCTCTGCTCTCAAGGCGAAATTGGCTCACAAGAAACTCAAAATCGTAAGAAACCTTAGTTTCCTTCCTTCCAAGGGTAAAATATTTTTCTCCATACAGAAACCTAATTGTTGACTGGACGTATACAGTATAGAAAGAAGTGTATGGTAGACAAAAGCAAACAACTGACCTGGAAGGACTTCATATTTGCAATTTTGCGTTTCTTTGACCTTTATAAACTTTCTAGAGGTTTAAAGAAACCCATATCGTCATATAGGGTTGACGATATTGGCTAGTAGTCCTTACCATTTGATTTTTTTTTTATATTTTGGGAATATATCTTTCCGTTTATTCTTTTCGACATCTTATACCCTTCCCCTTTGCTCGATTCTATCCTCATCGAATGAATATTCCTTCGTAAGATTACCTGTTTTTTTATATTATATCAAATCTGTAGTATACCAGGTAGTCTTCATGTTTTACAGACCAGGTGATTGTGATAAGCGCACCTACACCTACAGAGACTACTTGAGATAGTCGTTGTTATAGCAATTCAGTCTTCGTTCTTACATACGCACTCTGTTACAGTAGATACAAGAGAACATGTTCTGTCAAATCAATACTCCACTCTACCTAAGAGGAGAAATTATATACTCAAACTACTACACACTACGTCACGCAAGTACTCGTATCAACTAGAGTTGTGATCAAAACTGTCCACCCCCTTCAATTTTAATGAAATGGGAGGAAATATATATATATATATATATGAGGAATTAAACCACATTCTCCGAAGACAATTTAATTCAGAACAGTTTCGGTGTATCTCACACCCTTCATTCCACCTTCAACTTCAACTTCAACAAATGTATAACATTGCCATTTAATAATAAACTAAATAGTTTAAAGGACATATTTGGAAAAGCGGGTATTAATCTAGCCTTTAAATATAATAATTCCTTAAACCAATTGATGATGGCCAGGAAACCCAAAGAACATCATAACATAGGAGTATATGCAGTACCATGCAACGATTGCCATAAAGTTTATATAGGGCAAACGGGGAGAAATCTAGACAAGAGATTGTACGAACACAAAAGAGATATTAGAGTGGGCAGTGAAAGTAGTGGAATATTTTGCCATGTTAGAGACAAGAATCATACGATCGATTTCAATGAAGGTAAAATGTTATTTAAATCGGCTAACTATGTTAAGAGAAGAATCGTAGAATCGAGCTTGATATCGTCAGTTCCTAATTTAAATCTATCTGAGGGTCAATTTTCTTTTAATCCTGTAATAAGATCGCAAATAAATAAAATAGTAAAATGTCAGCCCTTCAATATGTTTAGGCCTAACCCCCCCTTCCAGATTAGCCACAAGTAGGGGATTGGGGGAAAAAAAAGAGGGGATCTTGTGTTATGCTTATATGCATTTCTCTTAAATTTTCTACCCAGTGTCAGTTGAAAAAGGGTGTGAGATACACCGAAACTGTTCTGAATTAAATTGTCTTCGGAGAATGTGGTTTAATTCCTCATCTTTTCTTGCGATATTGCATTAATTTTCATCATATATATATATATATATATATATATATATATATATATATATATATATATATATATACTATCACTTTTTTAGATAACCTAAACTCAAAATATGACATTTAATAGTGTATTAAAACAAATTAGAGTTTGATTATATTTTAACTAAATTTCATATACCAATTATATTAATTTCCAATAAATCAAAATTGTTCACACTCCTTTAAACAGACATGTTTAAGAAATCATACAACACCCCTTGACCCTAATAACTTGGTACAGCCATGATTTATAGCCATTTAGAAACTTTTGGCGGCTTTCTTGTGGGATTTCCCATGTCTCGTGGGTTTAGGTTTCTAATTAGGTTCTTTTGGCTTGCGTAGGTGAACGGCTTTTCTTTTTTTTAAATCTCATCCTAGATTTTGAATTGGATTTAGGTCAGGTGACTGCGATGGCTATTCCAACACGTTCCATGCTTTCGTCTTCAGCCACTCATTGTGTGGATTTTGACCTATGTTTTGGATCGTTATCCTCCTGGAATGTCCAATTGCGCCCGAAATTCAATTTTGCTCAAGGTCCAACTTTTTGTTGCTTGCTAGTATTTCCTGCTACTGGAACGAATCCTCCGTGACATCTACGCGATGAAGCAAAGCACCCCGAGAACATGATCGATCCAACGCCCTGATTCACAGCGGGAAGAGTGTTCTTTTCCTTATACGCTTGGTTCGCCCGTCTCAAAACGTAAAGATGGATCGTTGCGTACCCTAAACAATTCTGTTTCTTAGTAGTTAGCAGTGGAGTGCGTCTCGGAGTTCTTGCGTAGAGACCTTCGTGATGTAGCCCATCTGGCGACTGCTGCAGCTGGAAAGTCATACTGTAGCTCTTTGATGGAGAAGCGAAGGTTTTTCTACACCTTTCTCATCATGAAGAGTATTGCAGCTGGGGAGAGAACTCTCTCTTTCCCTCGTCCAGGCAGCGTTTCCACTGTTCCTGTAGCTTTATACTTCCGTATAATGTTTGCAGTGGTATTTTACGAAGCATTCGACTGGTATGCTATTTACTTGTATCCATTTCCTTGCTTATGCATGCGAATAATGTCTACTCTAGTCCTCTTGGATAACTGTTCTCTTTGCCATTTTCATTGAAGTGTTTGTACGAATGACGAATACTGAATGCACGTATGGTATACATATGGCCTCAGATAAACTAGCCAAGTTCCAGTTGACCTTGGACGCGGGGAAGGTCATTATGACTTAATAGGCGGCCCAAAATGAGAGATTTCTTGCAGGGCGTGTGAAAATTTTTGATTATTAGGAAATTTTAAAAAAATGGCATATTGACTTTAGTTCAAATATAATCAAACTGCAATTTGTCTTAATAAACTGTTAAATGTCATCCTTTGTGTTCAGGTTACCTAATAAAGTGATAGTATCTATATTTCCTACCAATTCATTAAAATTAAGGGGTGTGGACAATTTTGAATGCAACTGTACACTGGTGGTCCGAACGTCTTGTCACCCCATACCGAACAGTAATAAGAACAATAGATGACCAATATACTACTATCAAATACATGTACAGGTTATTTGAAATATAAAATTAAAATATTTGAAATAGAAAATTAAAACAATATTTACAGGGGGTGACAAGACTTTTGGACCATCCTGTGCGTAACTACTTAGGGAGTAACAGAAATGATCGCCTACTTGGCTTCTAGCGACCTTCACCTGAGCACATGTTTGCCCTCCTACAATTACGACCCTTAGTCTTGTTAGCATAGGTCATCAAACATGACCAGAACTTGATGGATTACTCTCACATTTTGACCAAAGACTCTAAAGATCCCAGCTTTAAAACAACTCGTCCTACAAGATCATCAGTATATGTATACAAACAACAAACTTTGTATTTTCACTTCATCTTATTTATTGGCTCTATTTTTTACCCGCCGTTTTCGGGTGCATATGGCTATACTGGTTTAGCAAGCACCCCGCCCAGCCCGCCCAATCACTCTGCAGGTAAAGAGAAAAAGAGGTGTTGTGTGGTGAGTCACTCACAAGTGGCTAGGAGACACTCAATCCACTTAGATGTAATCCTGGAGGGGACCATCACACTTGGGTGTATCCTACGTGAGGTTAAGTTGCAATTGAACGTCCACTTCTTGTTGCATGGACCGCAGGCACAAGTGCTGCTATAAAGTTCCCACAGCATGCAACAGCCTTCCTCCATTCTAACCTGGTCCCTCAGGACAGCCTCACTTAATTGTATCGTTGGCGGAGGCCTACAGCACAGGCTGTAGGCTCAAAGCTTTCTCCATTAAGCTCCTAAGCGGCCGGAGGAAACAGTGGTCATCTGCTCTTAGGGAGCAAATAACAATAACATTTTACATATTATATGTAGTTACATGTATATATCATCCAAGCTGTTGTGTCATAATATCTATTTTATTTTCAAGAAATTCACGTATTATTGAATACCTATTCGACAGCCATCACAAAAAAATCAACCACGGAGCGACTGAGTGCCAAAATAATAACAAATATCATCTCATGTGAAATTGAGGCTCTGTGAGAGGAATGAGATTACTATTTTTGAAAGGGGTTTCAGTATACTTTTATGGCGATTTTCAAATGCACCTTTATTGTTTTTTTTTATCTCATTCCACGACAAGATAAAGATCTTACCCACAACCATTGACCCGGTAATAGTTCCCTTACCCCTCAGCCGAATAAGGAGTGTAACTTTCGTATGATGCTTGAGCACGTTCATATGAGTAGCGATTCTTCCGATTCTTAGCCTACTTGGATTGTTTACCTTCCAGAACAATTTACAATCCCCTAATTTCACCACTTTATTTAAGAATTTGTGATTGGAAAAACTATAAGATGATGCTGCCATTCGTTTTTGCTTTAATTATTTTTTAATTCCAAAATGTCCCTCGCACCTATTCTAAGGATTTTTTCGCTAGTTTGTACCAGTAGTTAATACTAATTGAACCATTTGGGTGAATAAACTGGATTAATTGTGAATATTACTATGGCTGAATAATTGAAACTAGGGCAAGGGTGCTATTACACTCGTTATCGGGTGCCGAGTGGAAGACAGGACGGTGGAGCAGAGAGGGGATATAACAAGGGCACTTCATGGGAGACAGGTATACACTTATTAGTGTGGGAACTCGTGAGTGATTACGGTCTGAGGTAATCCGGAGAAGAACAAAATCCTTGCACGGAAGAGGATTGATAGACGAGGATAGGCATATTTGATGTATCTCAACTTGAGGATAGAACGAGTGAAGCAAAGAGACAAGGGTTACAGGAAAACGAACTTGGCTTGAGGCCCAAAACATCCTTAAGATGGAATCAGTGGACACTGATCCCCTTAACCCTTTAGGGACTAGGAGGACATTCCGTCCTCTTTGATAAGCATTGAGTTATATTACTGCGTATTCAATGGTTTGTGTCAGAGGTTGAACAGGACGGATCAGTCATGTTTAAAAATCACTTTAATGAACTTATCGGCAACGATTCAATGTCAACTTTTCAGTGTTAGCTGATTCTTTTGAAGGTGTTCATGAGCAGGAAGATTGAAATGTGATGTGTACATTGTGTTATTACTGATAAAATAATAGGTAAGTTATGATCTTATCTTTTTCACAGGTCTTAATTTTGATACTAGAGAATAGAAATATATAGAAAGAAACTCGGATTTATAGACTATATTGTAAATAAATTATATTATTCAAAAGGGACTATTTGATCATGCTCGGTCAACTGCCATATTTCTGCGTCGATTTTCCTTTCAATTTAGGAGGAACTAAGATAAATTGTATTTATATTCTACACACTGTATTTGAATTCTTGTAACAAATAACTAGCTTTTTGACTCATTATATATGTATGAGAAGTATTCAACATATACACACATATACACACATATATATATAGGCCTATAGTATTATATATATATATATATATATATATATATATATATATATATATATATATATATGTGTGTGTGTGTGTGTGTGTGTGTGTGTGTGTGTTCAATCTTAGTTTCATGGCAATATGCATTACTTTATTTTTTTTCATATATATTCTGTAGTGTTTACTTACCATTTAGTATGACTTTTGTTAGTGTCTGAGAAAGATATATATATATATATATATATATATATATATATATATATATATATATATATATATATATATATATATATATATATATATATATACATACAGGGTGTCCACAAAGTCTGGGTACTTCCGGACTGGTTTCAGCAGGATGGAGCCCCTGCCCATTTTGCTACAAATGTAAGAGATTGGCTGAATGGCACTTTTCCTCACTGGATTGGAAGAAGAGGTCATGTGGAGTGGTCCCCTTGTTTACCAGACCTTTCTCCCCTTGATTTCTTTTTCTGGGGTATGTTAAAAGAGAAAGTTTACTCAATGAAGATTGCAAATCTAAACCACTTGAGAGAACGCATTATCAGTCAGTGTGCTGAAATTGACGGCAATGTACGCCTATTCAATCGAGTTCACAAGAATTTAGCAAGGCGCATCAAATTATGCATTGCAAATAATGGAAATTCAATTGAAAATATAATTTATTAACATTATAATTCAATAATATTGTTTTGTTCTAAAGGTATGTATTTATCCCCTATATACCCAGACTTTGTGGACACCCTGTATATATATATATATATATATATATATATATATATATATATATATATATATATATATATATATATATATATATATATATATATATATATATATATATACACACGAGGGGCGGTCAATAAGTTGTGCAATTCGGATATAAGGAAACGAGATATGAAGAAAAGTGTTTTATTATTTTTCAATATAACTACCCTCGACTTTAATGCACTTGCGCCACTTGTCCCTGAGGCTTCGAATTCTCGACAACCAGAAATCTTCCGACTATTGTTCAATCCACTCCTGGACGGCGAGCTGGACATCTTCATCGTCCCCAAACCGGCGTCCACGCAGTGCAGCCTTGAGCTGGCGGAATAAAAAGTAGTCGCTAGGGGCCACATCTGGACTGTAGGGGGGATGGTTGAGCTCCTCGAATCCGCACTCGCGCAGGGCATCTTGTGCAACTCTGGCCTTGTGGACTTTGACGACGTTGAAGTCGATCATGGGGCGTGAGGTTTCTAGGGACCCAACGGGCAGAGACCTTGGCAATGGCCAAATTGTTGTGGATGATGTTGATAACACTTTCATGTGATATTCCAAGTTCTCGCACGATTTCTTCGACCTTCACCCGTCGATTTTCGCGGATCATCCTCTCCACACGGGCCACATTGTCCTCATTGGTCACGTCTGACGGGCGTCCTGGACAGGGGTCATCTTCAAGGGACTCACGACCATGGCGGAACTGCCTATTCCAGCGAGCAATGGTTGCATAGGAAGGGGCGGTGTTGGTGTAAACTACAACCATACGTTCATGGATCTCTTTTGCATTCTTGCTTTCCTTGGTAAAAAATTTGATCACTGCGCGGTGCTCAACCTTCTCCATTGTTGAAAAATTTGTGACTGACGATCTGCGATCAGCTACTGCTTCTTAAATAGACGAGGCAGGAGAGTGCGGCTGCAGGTCCTGACTTGTCATAAATTGTCCTAACACCGCCACAAACAGCCATCCCCCTTCCTCTGTTTTGCTGATTCGCAAAACTTATTGACCGCCCCTCGTATTAACATTGAGTATATGGGTGAGTGTTTGTGACTTTTTTTAGGAAATATCAACCTCTCATTTATTTCTCTATAGTAGTAATTAATATATGCAAAATATCAGCCTGATATATTATCATTTAGGGTGTGTTCAATGCAGAAGTGTTTTTTATGCCTTGCCCCGGGTGAAAAAAGCTGTCCGCGGGTTTTGGCCTTACTGTTTCTGTGTGAAATAGGCTATATTTAGCTTAATTCTTGATAAAATTGTTGTGGATGATGTTGATAACACTTTCATGTGATATTCCAAGTTCTCGCACGATTTCTTCGACCTTCACCCGTCGATTTTCGAGGATCATCCTCTCCACACGGGCCACATTGTCCTCATTGGTCACGTCTGACGGGCGTCCTGGACGGGGGTCATCTTCAAGGGACTCACGACATGGCGGAACTCCCTATTCCAGCGAGCAATGGTTGCATAGGAAGGGGTGGTGTCGGTGTGCACTGCAACCATGTGTTCATGGATCTCTTTTGCATTCTTGCCTTCCTTGGTCAAAAGTTTGATCACTGCGCGGTGCTCAACCTTTTCCATTGTTGAAAAATTTGTGACTGACGATCTGCGATCAGCTATTGCTTCTTAAATAGACGAGGCAGGAGCGTACGGCTACAGGTCCTGACTTATCATAACTTGTCCTAACACACCACCCACAAACAGCCATCCCCCTTCTTCTGTTTTGCCCTACCGATTCGCAAAACTTATTGACTGCCCCTCGTATATATATATATATATATATATATATATATATATATATATATATATATATATATATATATATATATATATATATATATATATATATATATATATATATATATATATATATATATATATATATATATATATATATATATATATATATATATATATATATATATATATATATATATATATATATATATATATATATATATATATATATATATAACACTAAGCCTTGGCTTCCATTTCAGCAAGAATGAGCATACCACAAGGGTCTTTGTTCGGCAAAACACCAAGAAGAAGTAGATTGTTGAGGGCATCAGATGACACTTTACTGGACACGAGTGAAGAGGAGGATGGTTATGAAGATAATATGGTCACTGATAACTTTCCAGATAAGAAATAGATGACATCAATGTTTTTGAAAATTATTTATATATGTTATTCCTGTTATCGTCCTTTTTTATATAAAATATCTATTTGTAGAGGAGGATATGAACTCCGATGATGATGATTCTTTCGACGATGACTCGAACACTCCACTAGTATTGGAACTAGATGAACCTTTGGAACGGAATCACCCTTCAACGTCTTCCACTAAGCCATTTCGTAGAAATAAACCTGTGCGACTCTTTTGGGAGCAGACTCTCGGTGATGAAGAGATTCATGGACAAACATTCTGCTTTGAATCGACTGATTCAACAGAAGAAGGAGAAGTGCGGCTGCCCATATGGTATTTTAGGAGTTTATGGATGATTGCAAGATAAAACTGATTGTTGACCAATCAAACATATATAGCATTTAAAAGAACCCAAATAAGCCTTTAGCTTTGAATCAGAATGAGTTAGAGCAGTGGTTAGGTTTATGTCTTTACTTTTCTGTTAGTAAAATATCAAGTACAAAATTTCACTGGAAGCCACCTTTGGCTCAGGAGATAGTAACTTCAACAATGACAAGAAATCGATTCCAGCAAATAAAGTCGAATTTTCATTTGGTGGATAATTCCACAACTAGTGCAAATGGTCGTGGTACTCATGAGGAGTACAAAAATTCTAGTGATGACATAACATTGACAGCAGTGAAATGGGTAGACACCCGATCTGTCTGCTTCTTTCTACCTTTTTGCAAGCTAAGTCAAGGAGTAAATGTCAGAGATATGATAAAAAAGCAAAGTTCAATTCGAAATTCCTCGTCCTAATACTGTCAAATGTTACATTGACCATATGAGAGGAGTTGATCTGCATGATCAATGCATTGCTTTATACAGAATATCTTTCCGAACGAGGAAATATTATCACAAAATAATATTTCATTTGACTGACATGATTGTGGTAAACAGCTTTCTACTTTACAGAAGGGACGCTGATAAACTCGCAATTCCTGTAAAACAACAACTTTCACTGTTGAATTTCAAATTGAGTATAACATAATCACTGCTGTTTGGTGGAAAAGACTGCTATAAAAAAAGAGGAAGGCGATCAGACGTTGAAAATGATTATCAAAAAAAGGGGAAAATGGGCAATTCTACTCATCCAATACCTACAAAGAAAATTAGACATGATGGCATTGGGCATTTTCTTGCTACGAGCAACAACAGACAAGTCTGTAAACTACCTGGATGTAAAGAAAAGATTGTTTTATACTGTGTGAAATGCAATGTTCATTTATGCTATGATAATAAAAAAAAATGGCTTCTTGAAGTTTCATACAGAGTAGTTCAAAAGAAAAAAAACATTGTTGATATTTCATAAGCATAAAAAAGTTTTATAAATGGTTCTGAACAATATAACAATATTTCTTAGAGCACTGGTGATACACAAAAAGGAATAAACATTTGTTCATACAGTTTTTTAATTTTAACCATTTGAGCACTTTTATGACAGTAGGCCGATGAGGACGAAAACGTCCTCGTCATATAAAATATACTACTAATAATAATATTTGCATCTGGTTACATACCAACAATCTCAGTATGCTTTTCATTACAAAAATCATATAAAAAGATTTATTTTACCCATATGTTGAATTCCAGGCCTAAAGGGTTAAATAGAACCAAATAGTGAAGGGAGACTCGGTATGCGTCTGGATTCTTCGGCTGATGATGTTCAGATTTGGAGGATCGATTGAAGCTTAGGAATGAAGTTTGAATTTATGCCGAAAACGAAACATTGGGATCGAGCGATTTATCCATGCAAAAAGGCGCACTGGGAGATGCCCGGGTGGAGGCGTTTGTGCTATTGGGAGATTAATACACGTGGGAAGCTTCGGTTTGATCTGGTGTTCTATGACCATTTGAGCAAATTCTTAAAGGATTTTTTTTTGTCCATGGAAATTATATAACTTCGACCATTTTTAGTTTCCTTATACAAAATCTGGATGATACCATAGAATAGGTCATTTTCCTTCTACTGCCACCTGAGTCGCTTACGTTTACTTTCAGGCAAATTGCCATTCTGTTGGGGACGAGTGAGGATTAATATCTGGAAGTATAATGCCACCAAATTTAAGCCCAAATGTGATGACTACTTGACGCTGGTCAGAGGTCAGGTCATTTTCAACTTTCTAATCGGCTTTAACTGCAGGCAGATATTCAGCTGAGAGTGACTCAAGAAAGAATGAAGATGGTGACCACGTTGATTGCCGCTGAGATAAGGGATGTTCCAGAAATGGCGGAGGCATGCGTCGTTTACTGCCAACAAGAACATGTCCCTCCGCCGACTTTCGGCAAGCTGACCAAAAGGAGTGATTACGGTTCCAGGTGAGGAAGAAACTTTAGTCCTACCCGACATACATCTAAGTTTCTCCTTATTGGGAAAAAAGGAGAATAAACAGGAATAAATTAATAAATCATTACGCACACCGTCCAAGTAGGGGGAACAAATCTGGAGTAGGTCAGTTAAAATAGTCGAAAACTGGAAATATTTAGAAGGCTGATTTGGATAGGAGGCTTATGGGGGGGGGGTAACTTCTTTTATCTATAGTGGGTGTATCTAAATGTGAGAAAGACATAAGAAAACATTAACGTAGCAGATCAAGGGAGAAGTGGATTGCGAGAGCAAACCTTTATCAGCTTTAAATCAGAGTCAGTAGGAAGAAATTCGCATGATCATAGTTACAGGGAGCTAGCAAGGACTACTTAGTCCACTCAAAGGTCAGTCCCATTCTATAGCAATATGAGGTTGACTCACAACCATAAACAGAAGTGGCCCAGCGTCATATTCTTGGATGTGGTTTGGCTACAAAAAATTGGGTCAAATGACCTTTATTTATTGAAAAGGTAGAAAGGTATAGATAAAACTCCAGGGGTAAAGTCGAGGCCAACACAATGAGCGACTCGGACCCCATTCAGTATACTAATTGCATTGCCCCGCTGAACAGCAATAGTTAGTCTCTGCTTGAACCATCCAGCCTCTCTAGGGTCACCAGTAGTTACCCTGAGAAGAGAACCTATTTCTTTAATAACTCGTGCACTTGAAAGACCAACGACCCCACTAGTTTTGATGGTTATTGGCTCAAACAGAAACCTCTCAGTCAGGGCAAAATACTTTATTCTTTTTTAATTTTCTGCAGCTGTTGCAGCTGAAGCTACATAGACAGCTGACCTGTTAATAATATGTTCAGAATAAGTATTGACACATGTCCATCCCAACACAGACTCTTTCCATTCCTAAAAGGAAACATTGTTATCCTATCTGGACGTTTATCATGATACCATCTCCTCGGTCAAGTCCATCTGGCTCCCAAACAGCTAGCAATCCCGCTCATTTCAAGGTTCGGCATACTATATCATTAAGGGCAGAGTATCTTTCCAGCAACCAGCTGACAGGGCAAGAGGTGCAGACCTAGAGGATCAACATCAGATCCACATTTACACCTATGTGGCTCACAAAATGGCGCACCCACCCTCAAAGCTATGGCAACTGTAAGGGTTTCCGGATCTAACCGAGTTCCCAAAGATGGGACCGAGATGGCTGACAACAAACAGCCACTATCGATCACCCAATCGCGAATGACGGATTCCATTAATTTACCTACGATAGATGTTAAACTTATGGGAGCTAATATGCTACTAGTCCTCTTTTGGACATTGTCGCCACGATGCTCACTCAGGCGACATTCAATCCACAACAGAGCTCCCTCCGCATTTAAACAATATCATTATTTGTAAAATAACTGCCCATTTTGTTTTTAAAACTATTCACACTACTAGCATTTACTACCTCCGCGAGGAGTGCGTTTCATTTATCGAGGATTTTAAAAGTGAATTTTTTTTAGCTAAGTTCGTTTGAAACCTCCGTCCTTTCAGTTTAAAACCGTTGTTACCTGTTATACCATGATCGTACTTTAAAAAGTTCATAATTTACGGTTTCAAATTTATTTAAACCTTTGAATACGTCGATAAGCTCACATCGCAAACGTCTGGTTTCGAGAGTCGGTAGTTTTAGTATATTTAATCTTTTGATATACTGCTTATTTCTAATCGAGGGAATTAGTTTAGTTGCCTGTAGTTGAATTCTTTCCATTTTATTGATGTTTACATGTGTATAAGCTGACCACAATTGTATTGCGTATTCTAGGTGTGGCCGTACTAAACTTTTATATAGAGGTATGATTATATCTTGGTTTTTGTAGTGAAAACTTCTCGCAATAAATCCAAGCATTCGTTTCGCTTTCTTACACGGTTCGTCGCACTATTTGTTAAACCTAAGATCCTTTGAAACCCGCACCCCTAAATTTCTTTCTTCGTCCAAGGAGAGAAACTTTTTACCACCCATTTCATAGTTAAAACTTGGGTTATTTCGAAATACGTGCAAAACTCTACACTTGGCTAAAGTGAATTTCATGTTCCATTTATTAGACCATTCAAAGATTTTATCTAAATCCCGCTGAATTACTTTGTTATAGTTTTAATTTAAAATTTTACCCAAAATTTTTGTGTCGTCCGCAAATTTGGATAATTTACTAAGTAAGCCAGTGTCCATATTTACATAAATAAGGAATAACAATGGTCCCAACACAGACTCCTGGGACATGCCACTAGTTACATTTGTCCACTCCGAACATTTATCGTTTAAAACTATTATCTGCTTAGGATTACTTAGCCACGACTCTATCCATTGTTGGAGGTTTTCCCTAATTCCATGAGCAAAAAAAATAGTTAGTAATCGCATATGAGGAACGGTGTCCAATGCCTTGGTGAAGTCTAAGTAAACTATGTCCAAAGATCTACTTTTGTCATAGGTTTTAATAATGCTGCCTTAAAATTCTAAAAGATTAGTTAAACATTGAACGTTTCTGTCTAAATCCGTGTTGTCTCTCATTTATGAGATTATGCGCTTCCAAATGATCGGATTCCATTAATTTACCCTACGATGGATGTTAAACTTATGGGTCGATAAAATAATTGGTTGGAGTTCTCTTTTCCCTTCTTAAAAATAGGAGTTATATTCGCGAGCTCTATTGGGACGATACCATATAAAATAAACAAATACACTCCTATCTCTCCATGCAGGCGAGTCGGTCAAAAGTTAAGATTCAAGATAGTATAAAGTTAGAATGATAGGATAGATAGAAAATATTGTGTAAAGAGTATGTGTTGATGGGATGATAATGAGTGTAGGATGAACGATGAGATGAGGATGATAATGATTTGTACCAGTTGCCTGGCTAACGCTTTCCTTTTTGTTTTGTTTTGCTTTTTGATGTGATTTTAAATTATTAGATATCAAAAATTTAGCATTCGAGCCTTTGTTTTCTTTTTGCTCAATCGAGCATTTTTATTTTTTGTATTATTTATTTATTTTTTTGTGCTACTTTCGCATCTTCTTCTTTTTAATATACATATATATATATATATATATTTTTTTTTATTTATTAAATTTTAAGTGGTAATCTTCTTTGTTAATCTCGGTAATATTTTCGGTAATATTTTGACTCATCGGGTTTCTCATAATCGGTTGTCTTATTCGGTTTCACATATTGTTTGCATGGTCGGTTGTCGTCTTCGGTAATCTTGTTTTTTTTTACCTATTTATCGGGTTGACGTTGTTTAAGGTTTCTTTCAGTCTGCCGTTAAAACGATTTTTGTAGTGTATTTGCCGGATTTCGTTTTCCGGTACTACTATTTGGTTAATTTCGTTTTGGGAAATTATGTTTTTTATATTATCCCACAGTTTCGTTGAACGTTTTTGTAGGGTTAAATTTAAGCGTTATAGTGCAGATCTTCGATGGAGTTCCTCAGATGTTATGCCGTCCTGTCTTTTTGTGTTAGTGATGAACCTTGTGGCTTGATTTTGAATGCGTTGGACCTTTTTTAATTGTGTATTATTTACCGTATTCATCGGTACTATTGGGTAAAGGAGCTTGGGACGAACTAGGGCCATGTATAATTTTATTTTGTCTTTATTGCTTAGGTTTTAGAATCTGTATAGCGCCGAAATGGTAATTTTCGTTTCGTTATTTTTCTGTTATGTGGCCGCTGTATCCTGTTAACTTTAGACCGAGGAAGCGTCCTTCCGTGGAGTATGGATATGCTTCTCCATCGACTCTTACTGCAGCTGTTTTCGATATGTTTACGGGTATTATTTTAAATTTTTTTTGTTTGTTTTTATTTTGTTTCTTCTTTCGTAGTCATTGAGGTTTTTTATCTCCCTCGCTGTTCTTTGAGCTACGTCTCGGGGGTTCTTCTTGTAGCTGGTGATTATTTGTGTGATGTCATCCGCTCGTAGGATGTACATCGCACATTCTTGAGTTGGTTGTAGAAGGTCTCTGGTGTAGACAGTTTACAGCGTCGGAGAGAGGCATCCTCCTTGGAGACTCCCGTTTTCAGGTCAATATGGTTGCCTGTTTGGCCATTTATTTGAAGTACGGCTTTTCTTTCATCCAGGTAGTTGCATAATGTTTTGCAAACATTTATTTGCAGGTTAAGGCTGCAGATCTTGGCTTTTAAGCCGGGCAACCACACCTTGTCGAAGGCTGTAGCAACGTCATGGAGTACTATGTCTACCCTGTTGCCTCGCGCTGTTTCTGTGGCAATTTTTTCGGTTATTATCGCCAGCGCGGTGTCCGTTCCTCGCTTGCTCTTGAACCGGTGTTGTTGTGGGTTGTACAGGTTATTTTCCGTAAGGTGTTTAATTAACCTGTCGTTTAGGAGTTTTTCTAAGACTTTACCCAGAAATTCCAAGAGCTAGATCGGGCGGTAGCTTCCGACTTGGTGTTTTGGTTTGCCCGGCTTCGGTAGGAAGATCATATTTGCCTGCTTAAAGGTGTGGGGAAAGTACCCAATATTAAGGCAGGCATTGAAGATCTTCACTATCGATTCATGCACATTTTCTGGAGCATTTATTAGGGCTGCCTTTGTTATCCCGCTTTGACTTGGTGCTTTTTGTTTGAAAGGTTCTAGGACTGTTTTATTTTCAGCCATTGAGAAGGGCATTCCCTCCCCCAAGGGGTGGTTTCTCTCTTCGTCGACGCGTATGTATGGTGCAGTGTTTTTTTGTTGCGCCTCTAGGGCTTGTAGGACTTCCTCTTCGTGCCCCATATCATATTCTTGATTCTCCTCTGGTGTTATCGAGAATATTTTTTTCCAGTGATTTTGGAAGTGCACTTGGAGTTCTTCGTTATTTTGCACTTCCCTCTCCTGTATTTTTAGTTTTATATTTTCCTTTGGTTGAGATCCTCGTAATTTTCTGTAGTCTCTCCAGAATTTTCTCGGATCTGCTTCGACATCTATTTTAATTATTATATTATTCCAAACCTGGCTTGGCTTTTATTTAATTAGATAATCTATCTCTCTTCTGATAGCAATTAACCTTCTGTATCGCTCCATATTAGTGCCCGTTTCTGTGATTTCTTTAATTAAGTTTTGAAATCCTTCCATCATTTCCTTTATTTCGTTGTTCCATCTGGGTTCTTTATTCTATTATTGGGGTGTGAATTCTGTCTGCTTCAATGATATTTTCGGTGATTAGTTTTAATTTATTTTCTATTTCTTCTGTTCCTTGGTTGTTTAGGAATCCAGTTTCTAGTGTACTTAAGTGCTCTTTGTAACCATTCCAGTTTGTTCTGCTGTTGGCTTTTCTTTGTGCAATTTTAATTTGAATGGGTGAAGTTGAAATGGTCGATATCATACTTAGATGGTCGGATGGGGTTGCGGGGCCTGGTTCTGTGTGTTGATTTAGGTTGAAATTTGGGCCATCAGTACTATGTCAGGAGTTGTCGAGATTTGGGCTGTTAAGTAAGTTCGGAAGTCTGGTCCTTCTCTGCTTAGCTGGTTCCTTTGGTATGCTTGTGTAGCCTTCCTCTCTGCATCTTGCATCGAGGTCTCCTGGTAGTATGGTTGAGGCCTGTCTACGAAAGAGTTTGAGGAAATTTGGAGTTGGCAAATACGAGCGTCTTGGGGGCTGATATGCCCCAGCTATAACTAGGTCTCCGGTGGTCATTTTTATTTTTATGGCTAGATAAGACTCTTCTAAGTCCTTTACCTCTGTAAAATGGATTCCAGTTCTGACGCCAATTGCTGCACCATCGTGCCTTGTTTGTGTGTAATTTGTGGTGATGAATTTATAGTTTGGAATTCTTATAGTGTCGATCTCTGTGTTTAGTCCATGTTCGATTAGAATAATTATCTTTGCGCCTTCTTTTCTTATTATGTTTGAGTATGATATTCTTTTACCTTGCCAGCCGTTTACATTTAGTGTAAAGATTTTAATTTTTCGTTGGTACGTATCCATTTTTATTTATTTATTAAGGTCTCTTCCTGTCTTTGTTTTTTTTCGGGCAGCCTGGGGAACGAGTGCGTCCATTTCGTTTTTTCTTGAATTCGCCGTTTGAGATGTTTTGACACGATTCAGGGATGATGTGTATCATGTCTTGCTTTAAAGCATTGTGTACCTCTGTCTCATCGGCGTCGGCCTCATATTCCCACCTGTACTTTCCCTTAACTAGACTGTCGACGATTTCTTTTTGTTTGATTTGTTTAGGTAACGGGTATGCGTGGGAACCGTAAATTTTAATGTTCAAATCTTGGATATTGAGTTTTGGTTTTAGTTTTGAGCTCTCTGGGGTCGTCTTCGAGGTTTCTTCGTCGGTGGATTCTTCTTCATAATCGGCATCCATACCGGCTTCGTCTTCTTCCGGGCTCGTATTTTTCGGAGTCTCTTCTTGGGTTATGTTAATTCTATATAGCTCGCTCGATGGAGGGTTCTTCGGGAACCACATTTTTTTAAGCCCGTTCTTTTCCAGCATGGTGTTTAATTCGTTTGCATATGAGCCTGGCTTCGCCATGTTTACGAAGTGTACGTGCATTATGCAGAGAATTAAGTCTGGCCTTATGCTTCCCTCTATATTCACCGTTGTGGTTTGTGTTAGTGGTGTCGCGGGTTTTCCATTTGCAGTTGTTGCAGCGTAGGAGGTAGTTTTTCTTCTTTGTTTTTCTGCGTTTATTTCCATTTTTTGAGCTGCTTCTTTATTGGGCAAAAGACATAGGCAGTGTTATGTGCGCATTTCCACAGTTTAAGCATTTCTTTACCGTGCTCCTGCATTGGTCCCACCTGTGGTCTTGGCTTGTGCATTCGGAGCATGCATTCCCTTTATAAGTGCAGTCTTTGGTCGGGTGTTTGTAGAGGGCATAGCATGTGAAGCATACTTGCACGGAGACATATATCTCCCTCTCGATTTGATCGGGTTAGATTTTAGTGTAGAAGGCAAGCAGTCTATGTTCCGAGGCTTTTTTGGACATTTCTGTCGATCTAAATACCACTTTGAAGACGTGGTATGCTCTTCTCCATTTTGGTTTTTAAATTTGATTATTTCCTCGATTTTTGCCCAATCCTGACGTTTTTCTAGCTCTTCCTAGATTTGATTTGGAGTGTGCTCACCGACCCAGGGGTCGAGTCGGCTGCAGATCACAGATCTTTTCGTTCGTACGTCCGGAGAGATCCGAGGTGCGCGTCCGATCTTTTCCAATTTTTTGGTTGCGTTTTCGGTCAAGAGAAGATCTAGGTCCTTTTCTTTGTCGCATAGCGCCACATAACCGTTGTGCTGGTCTTTTAGTCTGAGGAGTATGACCCCAATATCAGCGTAGATAGTCCTTAGTTCCAATTCGCGAGTTGGTTTCTCCCGGCCCGGAAGGATGCGAAGGGGGATCCTCTTCGCTCCTTCACGGTCGTCCATTTTGGCTCGTTAAAGCCTCCTTCTTTGTATTTTTTTCTTCTCTTCTTTGTACCTATTAATTTGCTTGGGATAAAAATATGTTAAAATTTTGAAATGAAAAATGAGAATGATCCCCCCGCCCCCACAATCCTTAACATTAGCAGGTATATCTGCCTGGGTGAAGATAATGGATGAATGATATGATGGACCCGGGGAGGCCCTCCAGAAGGTTGACTCATGGCGGACTTGATGATGGGTGTTGATTGAATCAACTACTACCACCCGGGGTGCCGCCTCTTCTGTGGTTTTGGTATCGAAACTGCTTCCAGCTCACATAAAGGCGTTTTTTTGTCCCTCTATGATCACTGCCGGTCCATCAGGGATAGAGAGAACTCTTCCCCAACGGTTGCAGCATCGCCTCTTGTCCGGGGTGCCTATGACGGAAAGTGCTACAGTGGGCTAGTCCACAAACCTGCTTTCCCAACCGCCTCGAATTATGCATTGTCTCACGATGGGCATAGTTCGAACTAGGTTATGAATAGCAGGACACACGGCTACTCCTTAGAAGGCGAGAGCGGAAGGGGTGATGAGTTTAGGTAGCCATAGAGTTAATTATGACCACCTGGTAGTAAATCTCTTTTTTAAGTCCCCCGTAAAGGAAAAATAGCGTTGGAGAGGAAGGTTTCTTCTGTAAAGACCGATGTGAGAAATTCTCTGATCTTGTTTCTTCTCCAAAAGGTCAGGCGTTGGAAAGCCTGTCTTTCGAGTGCTCAATATCCGTGCGTCCGAGCACCTCAACTTCTCGGAGGAGTCTATTAAAAAAAATAAAAAATTTCCCCCAATTTTTCCTCCTTTATCGAATTCGATGATAGATGTCAGGAGTGATTATGGCGGGAGTTTTTCGCAGTCTACTGCGCGTACTCTACTTGTCAAAATTTAAGTTGAAGTTGAAGTTGATGTAAGAAGTAGGAAAATGTGTAGTAGGTATATAAAGATAAAAAGAGTTTTAATTTTGCCTTGGTGTAGAGGGCTCCTCTCAGGTTTTTCTTGTTTTGTCTCTTATTTTTCTTCCCTTTGTTTGTTATTATTATTTCTATATATCAATTTATATATATATTTTTTAATTTTCTTTTAAACTAACATAAAGTAAATAAATAAATATATTTGATCTTTCCTCCATCGTGGCTTTCAAGCCTTTCAAGTTTCTTACTTGATATATATTTCTTATTTTATATTTCTATCTTATTAGTTACTATATCTTTTGCCGGGGTTTAGGTTTTAATTTTTGATTGTCTAGGTAGGTTTTATATTGGGCATTACGCCTCTTTAACTCTTCGTTATAGTTTCTTCACTCTTTGGACTTTGATGATCTTTCTTCGTGTGGCTAAGTATAAACACCGACTTGGTGTTCTCGGGAGCAGTTTCTTCCACTCGGGAAGAGGGATTTCCTGGTGACACGACCCCTGACTGGTCTCGGTATGTCGAGGTTGTGGTTCGTATTTGGGAATATTTCCTCTTCGATTTTGTCCCAGGTCTTTCTCCCTAGCCTGTGGAGTTCTATATTCAGAGGGGTTAGTCCTACTCTTGCGTGCAGGACTGTCTGCTGGATATAGTCTGTCCTTTTCGCTCCAGCTATAAGCAGGGCTGCTTTGTTTTGCACTCTCTGCATTTGTCTGAGAGAGGTGGAACTCGCAGCCTGCATGACCACTGCCGGGTACACTAATGTTGAGCGTACCAGAGCAGTGTACAGCTTTTTTAAGTTCTTGGAGCTGAGGTTTTTAAACCTATACAGTTTGCCAAGCTGTATTTTGGCTAGGGAGATTGTGTCACTAATGTGAACTTTGTACCCTTTGGAGGTAAATTGTAGACCTAGGACTTTTTCTCTGTTACCATATGGGTAAACATTGCCATTTAATGTGACATCCACACGTCTTCGGCGGTTAATTGGAAGGATTTGGAACTTTCGACGGTTGGTCTTGATTTTCCACTTTCGTTCATATCGATTGATGTTGTCGATTTCGATGGCTGTCTGCCTTGATTGATATCCGGCATGCTTGTAGTAGCTGGAGACGATTTGCGTGATGTCATCTGCAAACTGCAGGTACATCACTTCCTCCCCTAACTTATCAGGTAAGTCCAGTGTGTACAGGTGGTACAGCAGCGGACTCAGACAGCCACCTTGTGGAACACCCGCCTCAAGCTTAAACTCGGGTCCTCTGTAGCCCTCGATCAAAATTCGGGCTTTTCTGCGCATGATGTAATCGCAGAGAACCCTTTCCAGGATACGGTTTAGCTGGAGGCCTAAGATCTTGTGTTGTAAGCCTCTTAGCCAAACCTTATCGAAGGCCTTTTGCACACCTCGCATCACCACGTCTACGTATTTCTTCTCAGCTTTACCCTGGGCAAGCTTTTCGGTGAGAAGGGCAAGGGCTGTGTCTGTCCCCCTTCTCTTGCGGAACCCGTGTTCCTGAGGGCTGTGGGCTTCTAGCTCGGTCAGTTGATCTTGCAACCTGTAAGCCAGAAGCTTTTCCTAAACTTTGCCTATAATCTCCAGGAGGGATATTGGTCTGTAGTCCACCAGTTAATCAGGCTTCCTCCCTTTGGGTATAAAGATGATTTTAGCAATCTTTAAACCGTCTGGCAAGTAGCCCGTATTCAGGGAAGCATTGTAGATGTTCGGGATTCCCTGAATGATCTGCCGAGGGGCATGCACCAAGTTATTTTTGGTGATGCCCGTCCAGCTTGGTGCCTTCTGTTTGAAGGTTTTTATGACTGCCATGACCTCTTCAGGTGTAGTTGGTCGGCCATGGTCTGCCAAATTCCTCCCTTCGTCGACATAGGCATGTGGGAGCGTGCAATGCACATTCTGATTCAGATCTTCAATCAGTTGGCCTTCAAATTCCTGGTCGAATTCTGCATTTTCTTCTGATGTTATCCTGAAGATATTTTTCCAGAACATGTGGAATCTTTCTTCCAAAACCGCCGGGTCTTCTAAGCAGTCATCGCCCTCCTTAATGCGGGTCTTTTCTCTACTTGTAAGACCTTTCAACTTGTTGACAAGTCACCAGAACATATCAGGTCGAACCTTGCTGTCAACCTTTTCAATCAGGCTGACTCAAACTTCAGCCTGTTGCTGGTTGATAGCCTGCTTAAGTTCTTCACTCAGGGATCTTAGCAGCGTTGTTCTTTCCCGATTTGTACCCCCTCGTCTGGTTTCCTCATACACCTCCCTGTGCACTCTAGCGATCTCTCTCATTTCCTCGGTCCATCTGGGTTGAGGGAGAGTTTTGTACCTTTTCATCGGCACACTCTCACGATCTGCTTTGATGATGCGGGCAGTTATCGCTTCCAGCTCCTCATCGATCCTTTCCAGACTTGCCCCGTTCAGGCCCACTGGTTCATATCTAGCAAGGATTTCCTTGTTGCGTTCCCAGTTGGCCAAAGCGTAGCTTTTTCGAAGAGGAATTGGGAGCTAAATTGGCGCGAGAGAAATGGTCGTCAAGATCGATATGTAGTCGTTGGGGACTGTCGGGCCTGGCTCACTACGGTAATTGAAAGGGAAGCCATCACTTGTCATGATTATGTCATGTTTCGTTGCGGACCTTACGTTGAAATAGGTCGGAAAATCCGGTCCTATACGCTGAATGTTTTTCCTTCTCATAATCATTTCCAAGTTATGACCTCTTTCGTTTGTGTTTCCGTAACCAGCCGTTCGGCATCTGGCATTGAGGTCTCTCCTAAGGAATACCATTCTGCCGTGGCCAAACAGGGTGTAAAAGTTTGTTAGAGGGAGATACTTGCGTCGAGGTGGTTGGTATGTCGCCGCTATTATGAGCTTGCCTGCTAAAGTATGCAGCTCTACCGCCAAGAATGATTCGTCCATATCCGGAAGGCGTTTAAACGATAGGTTCCTTCTGACGGCAATGGCAGCACCGTCGTACCTCTCCTGACAATGTTTTTTTTTATATCACTCTGTAGCATGGTATCTTCAACTGCTTATTGGTCGTATCGATACCATGCTCCGTAATCAGTATGATGTCGGGATCTAGCACACGGAATATGTTGCCGTACGCCGTGGCTTTCCCCTCCCATCCATTACTGTTGAGCGTTAAGATCTTTAACCTGTTGTTTTGGTTTTCCATTCTCTGTTCTGGCTTGTGTGGATGTCCTAGTGTTTACGGGTAGTTGATTTCCTTTTCCCGTTTCTTCTCTTTTTGAATTCTGTTGGGGACAATTCAACGAAGGTTTCACGGTGGAAGGCGATACTTTGGTTATGCAAAGCTTCCTCCACCGTTTCTTCGTCGCATTGGGCATCGAAGTCCCATTTGTAAAGCTTCTTCTTGATCCCCACACATATTTTGTTCGTGTCCCAGTCCTTCGGGGAGGGGAATTGTACCGAAGGTATAAATATAGGTTAATCCTGTCGGCGTCAATTTTCTTATTCTTCGCCTTCTTTACCTTTTTGGGCTTCGCTTCGCATACGGAGCCCTCTGAGTCCGAGGAGTCCGTGGTGTCGGATGTCTCCGACTCTTTCGTTTTTTTCCGCACACTGTGGTTTTGGTTGGACTGTCTTGGTGGCAGCCTCTCTCTCTTTTTTCGCTTCGATCCTGAGATCTGGCCGTCTAACCTCCTTATTGTCCTGCTTCTCTGTCTCCTGGTTTCTGCTAACCATTTCTTTGGGGACCATTTGCAACTGGAGTACGTCTCCAGATGGTGGGTTTTCGGGGAACCACATCTCGCTCATACCGTTATTTGCCAGCATCTGGTTCAGCTCCTTTGAAAATGTTCCTGGGTTAGTTAGATTTCTGACATGCGCATATAATATGCATGTCAGTATTTTTGTGGAATTCTCATTCTCCAGCCTCAAGTAGGTTTTATTTGCTTCAGTTTCTGTGAGAACTGCATTCGCTGCTTGTGCATACGTGGTGTTCTGCCTCCTGGTTTGCTCATCTTTCTTTTGCTGAACCTTCTTCTTGATTAGGTCTTTTTTAAGAGGGGAGGCCATAACCATAGAGCGATGTCCTAGGGCGCAGTTGGTGCACTTTTCCCTCGGGCTACGGCAGTTAATCCAGTGGTGCCCCGCCTCGCTGCACCTTGAGCAGATCTCCTGTGGTTTGGGACAGTCTTTTGTCGCGTGGCTCTCCATCTTATAACAGCGGAAGCAGAACTTAATGGGAGTAAATTCTTCCCTTTCTATCTGCTCTCCGCTGATTTTTGCGTTAAAAAGCAAAAACCGTTCTCTTTTGCCTTTTGAGCCATCGCTGTGTCCGTGAAGACCACTTTGAACACATGCGAGTATTCCACGTTTTCTTTTCGGTTCCAGAACTTGATGACTTCCGAAACTTTAGCCCATGACTGGTTCTTTGTAATCTCTTCTTTAATTTGTGCCTTGGTATGTTGACCAATCCAAGGGTCCAGCTTCCTGCCTACAACGCTCCTGTGCGTTTGGATTTGTGGTGGGATTGCAGGTTGAAGGCCTATCTCGCGCAGTGTCTCTACTGCCTCCTCCTTCGTAATTCCCTCCACGTCTTTCTCCTTCTCGCAGACCGCCACATATCCTGTGGGGACCTCGAGCAGGCGAAGCATAGCGATCTTCAGTTTCCCGAAGACCACTTCAAACACCTTCTCCCGTGTTGGCCTAACACTACCACTGATGATGCGTAGCGGGATTTTGGTTGTCCCATTAGGCTCCATTATCCCCTCGGGGGAAGCCCCCCTGGGTTGTTTTTCATCTTGTGATTTAGTTTTATCTTGTAGTCCTTCGAGTCCTTTACGATGATCCTTCCTTCTTGGTGAATCTGGTGAGCTTTTATATGGAGTTGTTTATTGTGGGCAACCCCCTCCCTCCCCTTTGCAAGAGGACTTCAGCGAACATGAACTGCGGGATGGAGTGGATGAATGGTGGGTGGACCCGGGAAGGCCCCTCAGACGGATGATATGTGGTGGACTTAATGATGGGTGGTGATTGAATCAACTACCACCACCCGGGGGGTGCCGCCCCGTCTGGGGTTTGGTTATCGATGCTGCTTCCATTTTTTTTTTTTTTTTAATTAAGGGGCTATCTGGCGACTGCTGACTTAGGCATTAGTCGCCGTAAACAAACAGCCTAGTTTTAGGCTACTTTAAAAATTAAACAGGAAACAATAAAAAGAGATAACAATAACAATAAAAAAGCAATAACAAAAACAATAACAAAAACAACAACAACAATTAAACTGGGTTAAATGAAAGGGAGAAGGCCAGCCTCCCCCCATAAGTCAATAAGTCCACTAGTCATGGTGCACGCACTCGTCCCAAGTACAAGGGACAGGCGGTAGCGACCCCGCCCATCCCGGTACCGGGACAGGTATCGTGCGCGAAGATCACCCAGACTGGGACATTCTACAAGAATGTGCCGAACAGTCTGGGGGACGACGCAGTCGTTGCAATAGGGAGCAGGCGAGCGCTCCATCAAGTAGCGATGCGTCACACGAGATGCTGCTTCCAACTTACACAGGGACGGTTATATGTCCCCCTGTGGTCTTGGCCGGAAACTACCCTCAGAGATTAGAGCAAACTCTTCCCCAAAGCTTTCAGTATCGCCTCGTAACCGGGCGTTCTCTTCCGTAGAGTTATACAGTGGGCTAATCCTCAAACCTGCTTTCCTTTACGTCTCCAATTATGTCTATCAAAGTGGACCAACATAGTTGGGGCGAGATTGATGAGTGTCAGTTCAGTTCACTTCGGTCCCCATGCTCCAGGGGGGAGGGTACTGCAAGGGGGCTTAGCTAGACATGTGTCGTCTGTGCGTCGCTCCAAATAAACTTGTTATTTTCTTCCCCGTGGGGAAATGGCAAAGCTGGTTGGCGTTTTCTTGGTTTTCCCTTGACTTTACCGCCTTTGCCGGCTGACTTCTTCTTGAGCGTAAAAATATCCAAGTTTTCTTCCAAGTTGTCAAAATTTAAAGTTTTGTTTAAAATAAATATATACAAAATAATCGCGATATATTTTCTATTTCACTTTATCTAATAGGATTATAAACAAATTAGATGGATACAGAACTAATATTCTCCATAATTTTTTCGTATTATTTCATGGTGTGGTTTTTATTTTAAGGCGTAACTAAATTAAAAAAGTTTGGCTTGCTCGATGTAAACATAAATTTCGATATTAAGGTCTAGTTTAGGAAGCCATCGCTCGGAACGGGGCAAAAGCCGCACTTGCTCCGCTCCCTCTGGCGGCGTCGCACCAAAGTCTCGCTGCGACTCGACGGCGTCGTGGAATTCGGAAGATTCTGGCAGTAGCAGCGTCGCTTCTGGTGTTGGTCAGGTGCGTTTGGGGCAAATTCATTCCTTGACCTCTCCTCGGTCCAGTGGATAAGGCGATTGGTTTCCACACCCAGGTAATGGGTTCGATCCCAGCAAAAGCGGGCACAAAAAGTTCAGCGTACCACATGTGGTAGCTAGACGTCTATCGGTGTACGTGTTAAGCATCACGCGTGTGGGCAGGGAGCTCCATTTTAACGCAAAACGGGTAGCCACCCTTTAGGCCATGAAGGGTTATCTGCCCGCCTGCTGGTGGTAAAGCGCATTGACACCACTATTCCTGACTCTCCCCCACCCACCACCACCTCAACAAGGACCGGCCCCTGGTGCCCTCAGGCTTGCTAGCGATTGTCATTCTATTTTTTATGTAAATTTCATTATCCGATCGCGAAGTCTGGTACGGGATTGCAAAGGAACGGGTTTCGTAATTAACTTGACGAATTTATCCCTGTCCCGTATTTCTAATATCACCTTTATCTTTAATTGAACCTTAACTCAAATTGCATTTCATTAATATAACATTTTTTTAACTTAACCTAACTTTACTTCGTTTCACCCAAGGATGAGGGGTCTCATTCCCCTTGTTCAAGGACTTACCCCAACATTCCTAAGTTGGTCACCACTTCGCGCCAGGTGAAGGTCGCCGAGGATGTCGCCAGCCGTCCGTGTGAGGCTAGCGGGGAACCTCGTCTTGGAGGGAGACGCCGTCAAAAGAAAATGAGTCAAGATTACCAGACTTCAGGGGTGAAAGAAGACAAAATGCAACTGGTGATTGCACCAGGTAATAAAATTACCTAATAAAAATACGTATGTACTAGTACGGGTTCAAAGAAACAAACTAGCGTAACTACGAATATTGCCAGTTTTACAAGCGAAAACAAACGGATGCATCTCCTCCAGACAGTTCATAAGGATAAATAAAGTCTAGCACAATTTTGTGCTAGACAAAATTGTATAGAAGTCATATCAGTCCGAAATGTCTAAAAGTGGAAAGTACTTAGGTTCACACAATTAAGGCAAATTCTCTTGCGGGCGGTGGAGAAATAGTGTGCAAAAGTGCAAGTGTGAGAGATTGCTTTATTTTATATTATCTTTAACTGTGTGCGCTAGACAAAATTGAACACATTTAATTTTTTTTCATCTGTCATTTTCACTATTCTTATTCTTCCTTTCCTTCGTCCTTGCCGCTTTACAGAGGACAATGTACTAATAAGTGAATGGGTGAAGGAAAGAACAGACGAACGGAACTGGGGTTCGGATGGCGGAAAGTGTTGCAAAATTGAAACATAAGAAGGGGTCTGTAAAAGGCTAATCAATAGCCTATATGAGGCAGCTGTTATTTATTAATTCGATGCTGAATAAGTCAAATTCAGGTTATTATTAGTTTACCATTCACTCATCGTTCAATGATATCTCTGCGTGAGTCTGGGAATGAAGGTGTGAGAGAATTTGACCGTTATTGACTCAGATCGAGGTGTTTTGAAGATCGCCTCGACGAGAGTTCTTGTGAGTGTTTTTATCAGTATGACACAATATCATCTCACGCACGTTCGCATGAGTTCGTCATGACTTGACGTGACTTTTGTAAACTCGAGACAGAAATGTTTTTGTGATAAATCTCGATTCTTCTTCAATAAAATGAAAGAGTGAAATCCGAAAACTGCCCCGAAAGGTATATGAGGAAAAAACCCTCCAACAGAACCAAGATGTGGGAGTAGTGGCGGTCCTATGCTATATGGTGCCCTTGGCGAAACCCCATTTCAGCTCCCCCTTTCGGAATGAACCCCACCTTCCAACATATAGATCTAAATCTGTATAAATAAACATTCCAATAATTATGTACAACCCAACTTGTTTAGTGTGTGTTTATGGTTTTAAGATTTAAAACTACACGCAAAGTTGGTTTGGATGGTGTCCGCTTTTGGTGTACACCCTTTTGCTTGTACCGCCCCGGTGAGACAAACTCTGAAACACAGTATAGCGGCCGCCATCGACACTGGGTGCTCGCCTTTTCTTCCCGGCAATCCTGCCGCCCTGGGCGACACTCTATATTGCCCTACTTAAATCCTCCCCTGTGTGGGAGACATTGAAAATGAGGTCGCAGATCACCTCTTCCGCATTCAGATCTCGACACTCGGTAGCAGGGATAAATCACAGCAGCTCTTCGCCATAGACGTGATACACTAATACGAAAAATTTAGAAATAATCCAGAAATATTTCGAATCATCTGATATTACATAATTTCCCCGACTCCTTTTAATATTATCAGCCTGTGGAATCTTTTTCTTCTTTCCTGGATCATTAGTTACAAAGTTCGTAACACTGGAACTTGTGCGCTTTCTTATACGTATACATTCTAAGGCTTTTGGAGAGGCTTTCTTTCATTTTCATTAATAGTGAAAAAAATAACCCATTCGTTTTCCTCTTTCTCTGTTCCTCTCCTTTGTTACGTGGTTCCTCCACCCAGTTGCTCTTCCAGGAGGGGTGGGGGGTGCTTTTGATTTCTTGTACTCCTGGTACACTAATTTACTCCTGGAGGTTCTGGATCTCATTTTTCAGGGTTTAAAAAGGTTTCTTTTACACCTCTTTCCACTTTATTCATTTTCCCTCTTCCGTCATATTTGCGTTGCGCCATTCCCTCATTTACTATACTAATTTTCGTTTCTTTCTCAATAATTTGCCTGACACGACCACAGACCAGCCCTTTGTGTTGCAGATTTGCCCATGAGGGAAGAACCAAAGGCAGCCTTGAAAGGGAACAGAGTCTTGAGCCGTCCTTCATTCCGCATTTAGTGGCTGGGAAAAGAACGCCCACCACCAGAGTCACAAGACGCAACAAGAGTGACGCAGAGAGGAAAACAAATGAAGAATAGTAAATAGATAAAAAAGAGAAGCTTTGGAGCTAAGAACATGGGAAAGGTAGAGTGGTTCAATTCTAGATATCTGTTAGACCATGAAAACGCGGGAATGGCGGTTTCGAGTTCACGCGGAGAACGTACATGAAAAAAGAAACTCGGATTTGAACGTCCTTTCCCCCTCCCCCCCTCCCCCTATCTGGTGAGTATAAAGGCTAGATGGAGTAAGGGAAGAAAATGACTATGCAAAAAAACATCTATCGTCAACCGTGAATTCCATGGATGGCAAGAAACGAGTGTATGCGAAAATCTCCGTAAGTGCGTCTATATACTAATGTTTATATGGCGTTAAAATCTCACTCATCGTCGGTTATCAACTTATTTGCTCTGATAATAAAGAGTAAAGGATCTCATTTATGTATTTAGCTGGGAAAATCAGAAGATTTGGTTAAGGCATAGTAGAAATAATACGCAATTGGAATTATTGTTAAGTAGGCGGCGTTATCATATTTCAGCCAGTGTGGAAAAATGAAGGAAACCGAGTCTTACATTTTTTTTGTTTAACATTAAACTTTTCTGGTTGGAAAAGTGTTGTTCCGCGCACCTTGGCCGATCTACCACGATTGCTCATTGTGTGCGGTTCGCGGTTTCGAAGGTCGCTTCGCGTATTTTTGATGTGTACATGTGATTATATGTACGCATCAATATACGAGATGGAATAATTCCCTCATGGCAGGGAGTTGTCTTTGATGGTTGCTGCTGTTGCTACCTTTATAGGAGCGTTGCATCAGGTTGGAAGGGAAACTCAAGGAACTAAATCTCGAAAGTGGTCTAATGGTGTCAAAAAATGGTTTTAAAAGGTTTTTACTTCTAAAGACTTTGGCCTTATGGTAATTACTCTACTTCGAATCTTTGGTCATTATATTTTTACTGAAAAAATAATTATTTTAATATATGAACTGATTTTAGTGAAATCTGAAATTAAAATTACATTGCCGTTTCTCGATTGTCTTCTTCACGGGGTTGGTTTAAACTTAAAGTTTTTAGTATATCGTAAACCTACCAATGTATTATCCTATAGACATTTTTACTCTAGTCAGTCCAGAAATGTAAAACTGTCTTTTAATCTATGTTTATCGTGTTTCTGATCAGGATTTTTTAGATTTCGAATTAGACCATAAATTTAGGATAGGGAAGAATCTAGGATCCCCTCCTGAATCCTTACTTAATTCCTCCTTAAAAAAACCGCTAGAAACTCATCTGTTCAGTTGATAAAAACATATAAATTTCCTACGAATAACCGCTTAATTTTTACTCTAAAATGTTAAAGTGATCTTTAATCGGGTATTAATGTTAAAATATTATTAATTAAAAATATACCACCATCAGATATTTACTGTATATATGGTATACCTTGTATATGCCAAAAGGTTTACATTCGTCAAATAAGTAAAGGAATACAAAAAGAATAACATGACACAGAATTGGCTAAGTATCAAAAGCTATTTTTGTTCATTGTTCTGAAAACAATCGCCAAATGGAGTGGATAATGCGGCGATTGTAGCAAAAATAACAATTATACTGAGAGAAATATTATATAATCTAGAATCAGCTGTGATAAAAAACACCGAACACATTAATGTGAATTTATCATACGCAAAATTTATAACCAAATTGAATTCTTTCAGAAGCTGCGTAAAACGACGCAATAGCTTATTCATGTACAGAATTATTCTTAATTAAACGTCCAACCCTCTAATTCCTGTATATATATATATATATATATATATATATATATATATATATATATGTAAGTAAGTAAAAGAACTTAATGGCGAGTTATAGTATATGATAGTGAAACCACTGTATAGGAACTAAAAATTTAATTTACGAGACTAGTTTCATTATGTAGTTTATCATACCCCCTTCACTCGTATACTGAAAATGCAATTTTTACAAAAGTTATAAATAGCGTACAGATCAGAAAAAAACAAAAAGAAAAAAAAACACAAAACGGGGGGAAAAGGTCATTAATCAGAGCGTGTAAGTCTAAGATCGTTGAGTAAGCTGTTTACGATATATATATATATATATATATATATATATATATATATATATATATATATATATATATATATATATATAGGAGGAATTGAACCACATTCTCCGAAGACAATTTAATTCAGAACAGTTTCGGTGTATCTCACACCCTTTTTCAACTGACACTGGGTAGAAAATATAAGAAAAGTGCATACAAGCATAGTTACAAGGTCAGGTCGTGAAAGATCCCCTCTTTTTTCTCCAATCCCCTACTTGTGGATAATCTGGGGGGGGGGGGGGAGGTAGGCCTAAACATATTGAAGGGCTGACATTTTACTATTTTGTTTATTTGCTTTCTTATTACAGGATTAAAAGAAAATTGACCCTAAGATAGATTTAAATTAGGAACTGACGATATCAAGCTCGATTCTACGATTCTTCTCTTAACATAGTTATCCGATTTAAATACCATTTTACTTCCATTGAAATCGATCGAATGATTCAAGTCTCTAATATGGCAAAATATTCCACTACTTTCGCTGCCCACTCTAATATCTCTTTTGTGTTCGTACAATCTCTTGTCTAGATTTCCCCTATATAAACTTTATGGCACTCGTTGCATGGTATTGCATATACTCCTATGTTAATAGGGTGGTCCAAAAATCTATGTAAAAAAAAATTGAAATTAGTTGGAAATGTTCTTCACATGGCTAATATTATGCTATTAGATGTTAAAAGAGCTGATGCAAAATATTGACCAAATTGATGAATATTTAGAGGTTCGCTATGTGTCTTCATATTTTTAAATTTCAGTCAAAATATTCGAACTTTTTAATAGTAGGCATTTATTGGTTGTTACTTATATACTATCATATATTTGTCATTGATAACTCATTCCTTATGATTTACAATAATTCGCAAAAAAATCAAGATATTGCATTATTTGAAAAGTGGAATGACATTCACATACTCGGCGTATGATGCAATAATAATTGTTGTTTCAGCTTGCTGATTTCTGAGCCCATTTGTAAAGTGATGACGCAATAACGCCCCCTCGTTTCAAGTGGTGATGCAATCGCACCATTTCCTATATAAGTAAGCGAGGATTGATTAATTGTTCATTTGTAGTTTGAAGTTTAACAGTTAACCTAATACAAGTGAATACAAGTGCTGGTTTATGCAAGTATATATATAATTATTTAGGTAAGTAATATACTTTGTTTATTCAGTGCATAGATAATTTGCAGTTTTTTATCAATATCAGACTTACTTAAAGACTATTAGAATTATATGTTAGCACACTTTATGTTCATATTTTAATTCACAATATATATATATATATATATATATATATATATATATATATATATATATATATATATATTAATTAAGCATGACTGCCGTAATTTTTTACAAACACAGGTGCCTATTTATTTATGTCAAATGAAAGCTTATTCTTTCATTAATATTTAGATATTTTAGGGGAAGTATAAAAAAAATATCTTCTAAGTATAACTAAATGGAGGGGAACCGTGAGCTCACTCAGTTACAATAAATTTTTATTTCTGTTGTTTCAGATTATGGCTCAAAGTACTCGTTCATCTGCGGCAGTCTGTTTTTTAGGACATCCTACTAGTGAGCTTTCATATGCAAGACTACCAGCATGTGGTGATGTGCTTCGTGTTGTTTAGTACCACCATCAAGTGGAGTCAATTACTTTGACACAAAGTTACAACCTCGCTTGCAAAAAAGTCAAAAGTATGGGAAAGATCTCGAATTCCCACACAGCGAATAGACTCTTGCGTTAGAAAACTCTCAGTGTAGGACTCCCTACCCTCTTCCGTTTCCCGGCTTCTTTTGTGTGGCAGTACCCCTCTTTGCCACATATAAGAACGTCGTTCCAGGAGTGACACGGGCATACTGTCTTATGTCCGCCTTCACTCTGGGTCGGACGCTCCTCTGCGTCCCTTTTACGACATCCTGGATTAAGTTAGAGTACAGCCTTTCCCTTGATTGAAAGGTGCACTCCGTCCCTTTGGTAAAGGTCGTTTCGACCGTAAAAGGTGCGGTAAGGGTCCAGATAGAAGACCCCTTCCGCCGTACAGAGGTCGGACAGGCGCTGGTTCAGGGTCACGTTCCTTGAATGAGCTGTCCGGCTAGGACCTCTTCTTGGGAGCATCTCAACAACGACCCTTTGCGAGTTCTCAATCCGCAGTCGTCCACGGCTCCCATGACCGTGTTGAGAATTTTCTCGCTGGGGCCTACTTTGCCTCCTCGGAGGTAGAGGTCATTTCCACTCACCATCAGGGCAACGACTGAATTCTCGGAGATCTGAGATTTCTCAGCCTCTACCCTGATGTGGTGGTTTCCCCGTCCTGGCTGGCAGAATACCTCCACACTAGTGCGAAGGCGAGCCGCTAGCAGGCACTGCAAACCTTGTGCTTGGGAATCGCCCACAAGGGTAACCCTCGGACATTTCCGTGCAGAGGTTTGAGGCTTTCCTTGCGGAAGTGAACTCTCGGTTCCCTCTTTCTTCACCATCTTATTTTTATTCTTTTTCTTATTCATCTTTCCCCCCCCTATCTTCCTTTGTTATATACTCTTCTGTTTTTATCTTTTCTTCCTCTGCTTCAACTTTCTCTTTTTCAGCTTTTACTTTATCTTTTGTTTCAACTTTCTCTTCTTCCTGTTTCTTTCCCTTCCTTTTCTTTTCTTTGAGGGTTTATCCGTAGCATGCGGATCTAGCTCTGGGGGTAATACTGCAGATGCAGTGTTTAGTACAGGGCTTGACGTAAGCTCTGCTATTCTGACCTCTAGCCTGCGAATCAGTCCGGCGTGTTCTAATTCGAGGCTGTTTATTTTCTCCTCTAACTTCCTGGATCTTTCCTCGGAAGCCCTGCATGTTTCTTTTAGCTCTTTGATTTGGCCGTTTAGAATACAGTCGGTGCAGGAATTGGCTGGGTGGCATTTTGAAAAACACCCCTCCGGAAAGTCCACGCACCACTTATCTATGTGGCATATTGCGCACGTGTATTTTAGAGCTCCTGGTCCTTTCTTGCCGGTCATTTTGAACACTTTCTCTCTTTCAATACTTTGCGACCAATCAATGATAAAAAAGGGGGTTGGTGAGTTCTCCCGCGTGAGTCGCTCTCGCCTATTGATCGGAGTCGTTTCGGAGTCTTCCAGAAGGCACGCTCCATGTGCTGCTTTTCGTCCGACCGAGTCGTCAAGCCTCGGCGTGCCGTGGCTCCCAACCAAGCAGCACAGACGGTCCCCGATGGGGCCATCGATTTCTCACCAGGTGAACAACGAAGCACGCCCCTTACTAAACTTCTACTAGTTCCCTTCACAACGGCCAGGATCTCGGAGCAGCGTTCAATGGATATCTCGCCACACCAAAAGACTCAAATCAAGGCTTTTTATTGGTCTGGCAACGAACCTGGGAACAAAGGGCCGTCACCTCGGACCAATGCTACCAGAGGCACCCGTCAACGGGCACTGGGAATGGTCAATAATTACGCGCCAGGGAACGGGGCACTACCATCATCCCATTCATCGTGCCCCAACGCCTAGGACACCTCTAGTCCTAGTCTCTCGCAACCAGTGAGCGTCGATTGGCGTTGTTTATAGAGGTTCCAAAGCCTCGCTTCTGACGCGTGAGGTATCTGCCAGGTCCTTATATGTAGATAGAGGGAAAAAAGGGAAAGAGTGACATGATAGGAGTAGGCTTTTTTTGTTTTTTTTCTTATTGTTTAGTGGGAGAGATAGGATGAAAGTAAAGAAGGAGAATGATAGAGTAGAAAAAGGAAGGAATGACACACTCAGTCTGGAATCTCGTTTTCAACCAAATCGACAAGGTAAGCCCTACCAGGGGTACCCAGAAGAGGTACCCCCGCTGACATAGCTCGAAAAGTCAAAGGTACACACAAGCTCTCTTCCCGCAACAAGGGGGCGTCACCTCTCTCTCTCTAATTTCTTTGAGAGAGGTATTGGTTAATCTTTTGCCAGATATCTTTTGCGCGTTTGTGTAGTCATATTTATTGGTTCGATGTCTACAATTTCATTAAGTATAGTCGATGGAATCCGGTTTTGAAGTGTAACGTTAGTCATAAATTTTGTGGCTTTATTTTGTACCGCTAGAGACATGAAGGGGGATAGCGGGATACAGCAGTAATGGTCTCACTAGTAACATATATAGTTTTCTTTTGTTTCTCGGTGATAGCATTCGGAAACGAAACAGTGATTCTAACTTCCTCTTGGCCGCGCTAATTTTTTCTTTAAAGTGCACAGCATACCCAGATGATGTTAATTTGAAGTCAAGTACTCTGCCATTTCTGGAGTCTGGGTAGAGTTCGCCATGTATTTGAACATCTGCAGGCTTTGTGGTGACTGAACTGTCCGACCAATAATCTATCATGTGCGATTTTTACTACCCACGGGGCGTAACAATGGGGAATGCACAAGACATTATCCGACGGGGGGGGGGGGGGGGGTTACTTCAGCCATCGTCCGCCATAGTAGTGAATTGTCCACCACATATCTTATTCGATTGTTCCCGTGAACAGATTCTGTTTCATTTTTCGCTGCCTTCTCCCACAGAGGTAGGAGAGTCGAGACAGTCCTTCGAGGCAGTAGCGAAGGCTGGGAAATTAAGCTCTTCGTATTCAGGGTTCTCCTGAGGTGATAAAGGGGTCGAGGTCGCGGACCTCTTAGTTGCTTGAATCCGTCTGACTAACGGCCGAACCACCTGATTTGGGGGAGAGCTGCGTGCTCTAGCCGATTAAGACTGAACAGAATTTAATAGGCGCTGCCACTACCTCGGTCCAACCAGTAAAATACTGACACTGGATGTGGCATCTGACGACGGGGAACTTGTTTGATCTACCAGGGAATCCTGGACGACCACAAACCCCTGATGCTGGGGGCTGACTGGGGGAAGCAATTTATCTGATATTACGATACAGGTGCACCCCGTATCGCGTACCAATGTTGAGACTCGGCGACCATTTACGGATCCAGTCTTGAACTTTAGTCCTCTGGGAGAACTTTTATTAAACAAAAATTTCACCTGTTGGTCAGGAGAATTTGATGTGGACGAAGGAGACGCTGAACCAGGAGGTTGTTCTTGTGGAAGAGATGCGGTGATGTTGTGTACTTTTTGACTCGAGGACGACCTAAGCCTCGAATTTTGGGTGCAATGGAAGCTAATGTGACCTGGGGTGCCACAATTAAAACACGTAACGGGGTTTCTGGGGTGTCCGGAGGTCTTGACAAATTTAGGGGTTTTTTGTTGGGGTTTCTGGGGATATCCACCTTTCTTTGGAGACAAGGTACGGTTCTTTTTAAACTCTTGCGGATATAGTTTATGGTTGGAAGCGTGCAGATCCGCTTCCTCCACGCAGTCATTGAACGTAGCGGCTCGCCTGTCCTTGACGAATGCTCGTATCTCTGGGGGCAGGGTACACAGCAATTGGTCCTTAAGAATGAAGTCGACGAGAGAGTCGAACTCATTCTTCCCTTGTGCTGAATCTAGCCAGAATCGGAGATGTCTTCGCAAGATAAAGCCAAATTGAGGGTATATTTGCCCTGGCTGAATTCTAGCCTGTCTAAACTTCATCCTATACAGCAATACCCCGATTACTGCGGGTTCGATTACTGCGGTTTTCGATTTAGTGCGATTGGTAGTTTGACACCAAAAGTTCAAATACAGCGTGTAGAATTCGATTTAATGCGGTACCCGAGAATTTTGCTTGTTGGTTCAAAAATTGCTTTTGTCCTGAGGTCGAAAAATATTGCAAGTCCATTAATGTAGACTTTAAAATTCTATTAATTTTGGACAATGCTCCGGGTCACCCAACGGCACTTAGTGACTTATGCGAAAATGTTAAAGTTGTATTTTTACCACCCAACATAACATCTCTGTTGCAACCGATGGATCAGGGGGTGATAGCAACTTTCAAGGCCTATTATTTGCGAAAAACATTTGCCCAGGCAATTGAAAAAACAACGGGAGAAAATGCTATGAACCTTATGGAATTTTGGAAAAACTTTAACATAAAGAACGCTGTGGAAAACATTAATGATGCATGGCGTGAGGTCACAGCTAGCAATATGAGGGCAGTGTGGAAAAATATAATTCCTCACTGTGCAAATGATTTTGCAAGCTTCGAGGCGGAAGTTACAGGGGCTGTAACGGAAATTATGCAACTTGGGCTAGAAATGGGAATGGCGGATATGGACGATGGCAACGTTAGGGAATTGCTCGACTCGCATAATGGAGATCTCAATGACGACGAACTTTTAGATTTAGAGCAAGAACGTGCATACGATGACGAAGACAATGACGAAACGGAAGAAATGGCAAAAACGAAGGAATTCACGATAAAAGAACTCGATTCTATTTTTCGGACATTTGAAGATGGAAAGCAAATGATAATGGATGCAGACCCGAATGTAGAAAGGGCAATACAAGTAAGAAGACAGATAGAAAATGCGCTAAGTTGTTATCGGGTGATGTACAAAGAGAAGAAGAAGGCATCGAGAACGCAAACAACCCTTTTACAATATTTTCATAAAAAATGACATTTACTGTATCTTTTTTTCATATGCTCATGAAACTTAATACACAGTAATACTGTACATTATATGGTGTCCAATTCATTTGTTTCCTAATTTATTTACGTCGCATCTATATCGCATTTACACGCATTTTTCAAAAGTCTAGACATCAATTTACGATTTTACATGTATTTATATCTTCGATTAATGCGGTTTCGCTTACTGCGGTGTTTTTACCGCACGAATTAACCGCAGTAACCGGGGTATTGCTGTACTCCTCGGGATTTAGATTAATGGTGGCCAGCAGCTTGTTCTTAAGAGTGGTATAATCCACAGAAGCCTCGGGTGGTAATGAGATTGTTATATCACGGAGACGGGTATTAAGCAGAGGCAGTAATCTGGCGATTCCCTCTGTTTCTATGTCCCAATGATTCAACTCAAAGATTTCCTCGAAGTGTGTCAGGTACGAACACAGGTCTTCGTTGTCGTTATATGCTGGGAGTTTCATAGTAGGTATATGCGTAGCTCCAGACCGGGATCCAACGGAATTGACTTCCACCCGATCCTTGTTCATTTCCCTTTCATGTGCACGTATTCGTTCTCTCTCTTTTGCTTCCATCTGTATTTTTCTTTCTTCTGCTTCTCTTTGCATCTGTTCTCTCTTTTCCTCTCTTTCCACCCTTTCTTGTCCCTGGACGTAGGCACTTAGTTCTTTTCCTGCTAGTCCAAGAACTTGGCCTTGATGGTAGAATCTTTCGAACGACGACATTTTACCTATGTTGGTCAAAAACTCACCGATCTACGTTAAAGGTACTTATGCAACCACGAAACAAGTAGCGTTCTGCCCAACCCAACCTTAAAACCAACACTTTCTGTTAATTGGAATACCACCCCCCAAAAACTAATTAATGCCATTACCGGGCTAACCACAGACAAGTAATAAAAAAATTATAGACCGACTTGATCCTCTTATTATGTTTAATTTTCCTCGAACGCTTAGGCACAAATTTGTTAATAATCAAGGGGATACAACACAATCAACTAATTATTGACTTCTTCAAAATACCCCCAAACCCTGACACCAAATATTAAAGTCGTGGTGTCATGCTGGGTATATATGCACCACACACCTGAATACCAAATTTTAATGTCGTGGTATACAGCCGAGTATGTATGTACGTTTTTTCCGTACATGAATAACTCCGTTCTTTTCTTTCTCTAAGAGTGCTATATTTTTAATCTTTTGATTTGATTCTTTAACCAGAGAGGATGCGTTATATTATATATCTATTGCCATATGCAGCGTTTCGAGGATTTAATTAAACATTTAGAGCAAAAATATACTTTTAATTACATAAAAAAATGAAGTATAAAAACTTTAAATCTACTAAGAATATAATGACCGAATCTAAATAAAAATTTATACTACCAATGAGTACTACGCGATGGTCGACGCAAAAATCCACTTTAGTACGGAATGTTAATTAAAGAACAATTAATTTGGAATCCTTTTACCTTTAAACTGTGTGGAATCAGGCGGAGAATGACCTTGACCGAGAATCTCGTTAGGAAGGGGAGGTGAGTCGATGTGAAGAGAGGCAAAGGTGTCGCAGACGTGAAGCGAGGAGAGGGTGTCGTGGAGGTGAGGCTGAATCGGACGCACAGCTGTTCGTCTCGCTGAATTAAACCCAGGTAGGTGAGGCGCAGGGCGATGCTTCGTGACTTGACGATATAAGCGAGGGGATAGTGGAAGGAAGATTATTCCAATCCTTGGGTTACCTTTGTGGGTTTCTCGATGATGAGACTTGACCAAGAGGTCAAGTCTCGATTGGAACTTCACTTTGGTATTCCTCAATGGTGAGGGATATTTCTGGTTTTATTTGAAAACTGAGATTATAAACAATTTAAAATATTATCCGCATCAAAATCTAAATCTGACCTCATAATTGAGTCCCTTTTAATTAAATATAATCAGCCTCAGTTAAATAAAGACTCTACTTCCACACCGTTATATATTGCCTGATTAATTTCGTTTGAATTTTTTTTTCTAACTAGTCACCATGAATTAATTACCAATTAAACAACCAACTAGCTAACATTTTTTTTTCGACCAACCAACTACATAGATCAGAGAACCAACTAATACTAAATAACATCTTTCCTGGTAGTATAATTTTTAAATTCATTCATTCAGTTCACAACTTTCTCCGAATCAGGTAACAAATTTTAGTGTATTTACTGAGGTTTTTCTTTTCTTCTAATTGTAACTATTAATTTCGTTTGAATTTATTTATTTTTTATCTTAATTTACAGATTTTTGTCCTTTATATTGCATTTTGATTTTTTTCTTTTTGTTTTACATCCTAGTACATTTTTAGCCTAAAATCATTAATTATCATTGTTCTCATAATTGTTAAGCAATTGTTCTTATATAAGTCTTTAATATTCTAGCCAAGAAGATGGGTCCGAAACGTTGGCAATGTATGTTATATTCAGTACTTGCTCTCCTTTTCCTGCTGAAGATCTGGCTTGCTAGAACCATATATATATATATATATATATATATATATATATATATATATATATATATATATATATATATATATATATATATATATTGTTAGAATTATTACCCCCCGAAAGCAAGGCAAAGCTAAGTAAGTTGGTAGCGCTTAAGTGAGAGACATTAGTGGCCAATTCATTTGGAAAGTATAGTGATCTCTCCAGAGTACTTATTCGAAAGGATGTTTAGTTCCGAATACCTTCGTTAATTAGAGTATAGTTTAAGGGTAGTTTAAGAGTTTGAGGAGACTTTGAGAGAAGTTTGTTGGGTCCGAAATGGATATAAGGTTAAGAGTTGAAGGACCGAAGGTTAAACGAATTTATGCGAGAGAGGGGCCAAATGGGAGAGAGAGTTTGATGGGAATTTAGGGAGAACTCGCAGAGCAAATGCGAGAAAGAGGGTATAAAAACTTACCTTGGATGGAGAACCCCTCCTCGCTTGCCTGCAAGCGAGTCTATCTAAATTCACGGCCCATGCGTACGTTAAAGCCACAAACAAGCTTCTGCTTAAATGGTACCTCTGACTGAGTGCCCTAAACGCTCCAAAATGCCCTAGTGAACAAAGCATTTTCCCATTCTCCCATTCCTTCTTATGGACGGCTATTGATCTTGAATGGAAGAGGGTTTCCCGTATTCTTGTTAACAACGGCTACTCGCAGGAATCTATTGATGCCGTTATAAAGAGGAAAATGGACTTGACCGATGGTTTTGGTGGTAGTTCTACACTGAAGAAAAGACCATAGGCCTGTATTATAAGGCTATTATGAACACAGGAAGGCAGGTTATCGCGGAGAGGAAAAGGCTCCCAAAGCCATTGTACCCTGGAACGTCTTCCCGAACGATCCTAATACAGACTTGAACCTAATAATATATTACAACACGAAGATGACTAGTAATTGCATTAGGAAGAACATATGTCTTCCTCCGATGGGCGAACTTCAGTAGAGTAACGTCGTGTAAGAGTACTCGTGTAGAGTCGGTGACTGCGATCACCGCAATTTCACGTACATTGGCTTGACCTGCGCAACCCTGTTGAGGCGACTGGCTGCTCACCTCAAGATTGTGCAATTGAAAAACAGTCACTCGCATGGCACTATTCTAAACGGTGAAACGCTCAACAGGAACACCTCCACCATCCTGCGACTCCAAAACCTTCGGAGATTGCGAATGGCTGAAGCTGTCATTATTCAAGACTTGAAAACGACCATTAACGTGTAGCTTCAACCAGAGACGATCTTTCGGATGACTCGATGTCTCTTGGGTGACCACCGTTAATACCAGCTAACGCTAATTTGCACTTATACTTTCTTTGTCAGTGATTGGCCCATTTTGTAGAGCTTAGCGGTAGCCCTATCAGCACCTCGAATGCTGAACGTCTCGAAAGAAGAATGTAAATAGAGGCGTGTACCACTGACCCAAATTCTGCGAATATGGGCCTCTTGTGTGAGGCGTCACTCGAAAACCAGACCAAGGAAACGAAGCTGGTCTACGACTTCCAAGTGATCCCTGTTTAGAAACAAAATCTGGTCGGGTGAAGCTGTGGATGGCGACAGATATGCACTACCTAAGACTTGGCCAAGGAAAAACGAAAAAGGTGTGTTATGGCATAGCGATAGATGCAAAAACATCTTCCGGCAGTACCGAAGGTTAAACGAATTTATGCGAGAGAGGGGCCAAATGAGAGAGAGAGTTTGATGGGAATTTGGGGAGAACTCGCAGAGCAAATGCGATGTACTTCTTCAACCCAGCCAGTTCCTCGGCGTAATATTGGCCTGTGATGGTCCTTCCACGAGGCGCATAGTCCAACATCAACACTCCCTCAGAATCCCAGAAGATGGTGGCCATGATCTTCCCGGCTGAGGGCTGGGTCCGGAACTTGATGGGGGTCGGAGTGCCCCTGTGCTTCCAAGCCATGCTTTCGAGCTTGGTCTCGGGATCCCAGTGATGGACCCATGTTTCATCACCTGTCTTTATGCGTGACTCGAATCCCACCGGGTCTTGGTTGTACAGGAGCAGCAGCTCCTCCGCACTTTGACGACGTTGAAGTCAGTCATGGGGTGTGAGGTTTCGTGAGGTTTCTAGGGACCCAACGGACAGAGACCTTGGTCATGGCCAAATTGTCGTGGATGATGTTGATAACACTTCCATGTGATATTCCAAGTTCTCGCTCGATTTCTTCGACCTTCACCCGTCGATTTTCGAGGATCATCCTCTCCACACGGGCCACATTCTCCTCGTTGGTCACGTCTGACGGGCGTCCTGGACGGGGGTCATCTTCAAGGGACTCACGACATGGCGGAACTCCCTATTCCAGCGAGCAATGGTTGCATAGGAAGGGGCGGTGTCGGTGTACACTGCAGCCATGCGTTCATGGATGTCTTTTGCATTCTTGCCTTCCTTGGTCAAAAATTTGATCACTGCGCGGTGCTTAACCTTCTCCATTGTTGAAAAAATTGTGACTGACGATCTGCGATCAGCTACTGCTTGTTAAATAGACGAGGCAGGAGCGTGCGGCTGCAGGTCCTGACTTGTCATAACTTGTCCTACCGATTCGCAAAACTTATTGACCGCCCCTCGTAAGTTTCCGCCGTAAATATGAGGACGTTTTAAAACTTCATATTATGTCTAATTTTCAAAATAAATCCAGGAAACTAAATTAAAGTATGAAACCCCCAAATCTGGAGGACTCCCGCAGCATTAGACTTGGGAGGGGGGTGCATTGTATTATTAAAACTCCATATTTTGTATAATTTTTAAAATAAACCCTCCAAACCAAAATAAAGTATGAAACCCCCAAATCTGGGGACTCTCGCAGCATTAAAAGCATTAGACTAAGGGGATCATTGGATTATTTTTTCACGCTTTCGGCATGTTCAACAGTCGCCAGATAGCCCCTTAATTAAAAAAAAAATAAATCGGCATGTTCAAAACTACCAAGAGTATTTAAAATATTGTTATTTAAACTCATTTTATTGCAACTATTGGCACTTTATTTTTAAGGAATTTATGAAGTTGCCATTCGTCAAAATCTCTAGATTTTTAGCTATCCTCCAGATGGCATTTGTTTACGAGCTAAAATGAAGGAAATTCTCATGATCTGGCTATAAATGAGCTAATTCGGCGATCCTGATTCCTTCCCCAATACTGTCAAAGCAATGTCACCATCAACTCATTTGATATTTTATAAGTTAAACTATGGAAATATATTTTGATGGAATGGGATGATTGGGGAAATGATGGTTTAAATTCTAAACCTCTTTTCAAAAATAATATATATATATATATATATATATATATATATATATATATATATATATATATATATATATATATATATATATATATATATATATATATATATACATATTTTACAATTAAGCTTGAATAATATGCTTTTAAGGCTTTGTAACTTTAATAATGGATAACTACTTGCGTGTCACGTTTGGTTGAAGAAATTTATTTTTCGCGGTTTGTGTGTTTGAGTCGGTCGATGATGACTCAGAAGGCGCGTGTGACTCAAATATTCAGCTAGAGGTGAATAGGAGTGACTCGTTCACCACGGACGAATGCCAATTACAAAATTCCTTTAGTCTGACAGAAGTCGTTGTAATGATTGGTTTATGTTTTTCGTTGCTTTCGAATTTCGTTGTGAATTAAGTGTTATCTTTATGCCATTAATTCCATTTCAACGCATCTTAAAGGTAGATTAGTTGTATATTTTTGTTTTTGAAAGTTTAATTTGTACCTTATACCCACCCATTCTTGGCCAGACTCGTTTATTTAGTCTAAGTGCACCTTATTCGTTTTGTTCCTTCGTGAAAAGTAATACTCACAGAGGATCTTTTGGAAGAGGCAATTATGCCTGTAGCTTCATGGGTTTTGAAATCAGAGTTATCCTTCTCTTAGGTAGACTGCCTGTCATGGCTACGAGCTCCACATACCCATCCCCACCGTGATGCTCAGTCACGGAGGTAACCTCCCTAGTAAAGAGTGTCAGCTTAAAAAGAAACCGAACGGAGATTCGAACTGCCTACCCAGCAATTGCCTGACAAGCGCGCTTACCACTATCTCATCAATAAGTCCTAATTTGGGGAACATTTTGGTCTCCGATTAGGTAGCTTTAAAGACCAACATAATAAGAGCTAAAATTATAAATCAAGAACATCGCCTAACGATCCTCTCCAAGGCCAAATGTTTAGCTGGCTCAAGATTTAGACATGACAATATTAATCGCAACTTGACTTATAAACAGAGGATGGAGAGGAGGGAGCGCGCTGCTGCTGGGCATCAGCCTGGGGGTCAAAGTGCTGTTTCTCTTACACCCTTGGCCAACATTCCCGGGGGCTCTGTCCGCACAAGTGTGGCAAATTTTCGGTAAATATGTAGATTGGCGGCTCGAACAATGGAACGTACTATTTCGTCCGTGTTGCAAAATGTTTCACGTTTTTGGAGTAAATTTAAGGGGACGACTCGTGTGGGGGTAAACACAATGGGGGACCACCCTACGATGATCCTGAGTTTCAATCAATTGGAGAGGTCTGGGGCGGGGGGCACAGACCCCAGTATATAATCCTAATTGTTTATAGAATAATGTTCTAACGTTTACATAAGTGAATGATTTAATCAAAAATGGCGTAAGTAAACAGCGTTTTTCGTTTGTTTAGTTTCGGGCATTTTTTTAACAAAAAAAAAATGGCCTCGGCTATTTTTCGAATAGGACTCAAACGCGCATGAATAATCAGGCAAGGGTGAACGAAATATAAACACACAGAAATCCACTTTTTTTGGCCGAGCCGCTAATCTACATATTTACCTCAGTTTTATAGAAATGACTCTCCCACTAATTCTCCAAAACATGGTGTCAGACTTTACATTAATAAATTATTTAAAATCTCCCAAATTTATAGTACTCATCCAAATACACTTGGCGTTCTGCTTCATTATTTCAATCTTCATGTTATAGTAGTGTACAGGCCACCTAGTTACTCTCACCTGGATAATGTAGAGTTGTTGTCCTTCTTGGATTCTTTTTGCACTGGAAGGGATGCGATTTTGACTGGTCAGGTTTGGTGCCTCTGGCTCATTCTTCCCTCTCTCGTTCAGTTCTTGATATGTTTAATTCTTTGGGACTTACTCAGTGGGTCATGTTTCCCGCGTTTATCCGATCTAATAATGTGCTAGATTTGGTTTTTAGTTTTTACATCTTGCCACGATAAATTATCTGAACTTTTCTGCACGGAACCTCTTCCTGGCTGCCAACACGTTGGTGTTGAGTTCCGCTACTCGGTAGTTCCGAATCATGTTATTCCTGACATCCCTGTTAAGCTATTTGATTGGTATCATGGTAATTATCGATTGCTCACTGACTTTCTTTCACTTGTTGACTGGGATTCTGAATTTTTTTATTGTGACATTGAGATGTGCTACGTTAAATTCCTGTCAGTTCTTCACTGCATTTAATGAATTTGTTCCTTTGAAAAAAACATCCAAAGAATACAAACCCTCCTTGGTCTAGGACCATATGTGGTGTGATTGTTGTGCAGAAGATTACGGCTTGGAGAAAGTACAAACGCCCTAGAAGCCACTTTGGTCGTAGAGCCCAACCTACTGTTCAAGCTTGGTTGCATTTCAGAGACCTAAATATTTTCCATAAAAGAAACATACTGCAAGCTGTTTCTGTTTATGAAGTCTCTCCTATCATGTGGTGACCCTAAAAGAATTCATGATTACCCAAGAAATAAAAAGGTTGACAAACCATCTGTAGGTCCTCTTAATTAACGGTTGTTGGGTTAATGAAAATGGTTCCATGGCTAATCACCTCGTAGATTATTTATTTTCTGTCTGTGTGGATAATGTGCAGGTCAATCAGTTCCTTTCCGCATCCTAGTTCCTGCTCTCAATTTGTATTCAAAGATATATCTATCAATGATATTCTAAAAGCAGTTAGTCATTTGAAACTCTCCTCTAGCTGTGGTCCCGATAATCTTCCTTAGTTTTCAGGAATTGTTCCTCTTCTTTGTTATCTTTAATAAAAGCATTCATTCAATGAAAGTTCCCTCTGCTTGGAAGGTTGCACATGTTTCTGACTATTCAAACTACCGGCCTATAAGCTTGACATCGATCTGTTCTAAAACTCTTGAGAGAATAATAGTTTCCCAGCTTTATGCCTACTTGGACACTAACTCTTTGCTATCAAATTTGCAGTTTGGTTTTCGTGCAGGTTTATCAGTGACTGATCAGCTATTGTTCGCCTATGATTGTTATTAAACATCTTGATTTTGGTACTGTTATTGATGTCCTGTATTTCGATTTCAGCAAGGCATTTGACGTTGTTAACCATCACTTGCCCTTAACCAAACTGTCACATATTGGCATTGGTAACCCTATGTTAGGCTGGCTAAGTGACTTTTTACAGAACCGTAAACCGAGTGTCGTTTTACAAGGCTCGTCGAGTCGTTTTGTTCATGTTAGGAGTGGAGTCCCACAAGGTTCGGTGGTTGGTCCTGTGCTTTTCCTTATCTTTATCAATTAGGTTGTCATGCAAATTTGCCCTGTTTGCGGACGATCTTAAATTATATCTTACTCTTCCCATCACTGAGGTAATCACTGGTACAGGCTTTAGTCTTTCTCTTCAAGAGGATGTTACTTTGCTTTTTCATAGGAGCAGATCTTAGGGCCTTTCTTTTTCTGTTAATAAATGTGTAGATATTTGCTTTAGTAGATCGATTTCTATCCCTATAGGAGAGTACTTCATTGGTGATTACCCTATTCCTTTAAAGACCCCTGTGAAAGATTTGGGAGTCCTTGTTGATTCTTCACTAAAATTTCACCTGCGTGTGAATGAAACTTTCTGTAAGGCAAATGGAGTAGCCAATAATATTCTTAGAGGCACAATTTGTAGGTCAGCTAAGTTCATGGTCCAAGTGTTCATCACTCATATTCGACCTATTATTGATATTGGCTTTGTTAGAGTCTATACAGAAGAGATGGACAAAAAAAGATTTAGAGATTTTCTGATCTTTCTTAGATAGATTATCTAATTTGTGCCTGTTCTCCATCAAAGGACACCTGCTCCGTGCAAACCTAATTATGGGCTAATTGGGGCTGCGCCCCCCAGAACCCCCCAATTGATTGAAACTCAGGATCATCGCAGGGTGGTCCCCCGCAATGATATATCCCCCACGAGCAGTCCCCTTGAATTTACTGTTTTTATTCCCCAACATTTTTTTACTGGCAGAAAATCCTAACCTAATGACAAACAGTACTTACTTTTATAGGTTTCTTGATTAGTTTATGCGCCTCTAAATAATCTAAAAGTTTTTCGCGGTCATTCAAAATAAACCCGGATTCGAATAACGACCAAGAAGCACAACTAGAGCACGAAAAAGCCATAATGAAACAGAGAAAAATGCTAAGTGAGTTCTATTTATAGCTACGACGTTGCCAGTAAGAAGCTGTTATCGTTCACTGCGAAACAAAAAAAAAACAAACAATAAAACACATCAAGAAACCTTACCTAACTTAGAAAAAAACTATAAACGAGCAGAGGCGCAGATATTTAGTAAATAATACAGACTAAAAGTTACAAATCCCCAAAACAGCAAAAAAATATAACGCCGTGATTGGTCACATCTGAAGCTACCGTCTGACGTCATAAGAGATATATTGTAGCCTACTAACAGCGCCACCTACCGTGTGCCCCAATTCTGAAGTACTACTAAAGATACTAGCCAGGAGGCAGTTTATATGAAGCAAATAACATTGCATTCATATATCGCGAAGTGACCACTTCCGAACTAAAAAAATGGGGGTTATTATTTACTTTATCGTAATCACTTTTGTGTAAATTTTATGGTAATATATCAGTTTTTAGCGTTTATTATTTAGTAAATATCTGCACTTCTACTCAATTATATTATTTAGTAATGCATTGATATTTTTTCTGTTTACTAATGTATTAAATATTTTATGTTTTGTTTACATATTTTTGTGAAACTAAACCATTATTTGCACACACTGGCGATCCTTTATTTAACCTTATTTCAAACATTGGCAACTCTGGAGGCAAGCAGTTAAAAGAGCGCGATTCTTGTCAACTTGGCATATTCATCTCACTACCTCGAATCAGGAGGCAAAGAAAACGGTAGGCAGTAAAACGTCTAGAGTCGATATCATTGTGAAGGATCGCCGCCCGGCAGCAATTCCATAGAAGCCCCCCTCCCTCAATAAATATACCTTTATTTCCCTAGCAATATCGTATTGATATGAATTACTTACCCCCAACCCACCCCCCATCCGCTCTGCCCGGCCGTGTTTGCTCCGTGAACGTGACTCGCACAGACAGTTCCGTCACAACTATGCCCTTCTACTTAGAAAGCCATAATTCTGAACTTTGGGGAAAGGAGGTTTGAGGCTTATCCTACTACGGAACCCGAATGAATCAACAACCAGGACTCGGTTACAAACGCGGGGAGGATTAACACCCTGCCCTGCGTTACCATACAAGACCACAGATGGAGACACCACCGTCTCTGTAGTATGTCGGATGCAACTGTGAATACCCAATAGAGGGGCGGCACCCCAACTGGAGTTGGTTGATTCAGGCTCCAGTCATCATTAAGTCCGCCATGTTTTTACGCCCTATGAGGATCCCATCCAGGTACACATTCAATTTCATTAATCCCACATCCTGAGTTATGTTTCATGGGGTTGTCATCGATGGGGCGGGGTACCCTCATTCAAAGACAGATGCCTTCCGCACTTCCCCCGTTGAGAGCCTACTAGTCGATGCTGGGGAGATGCCACTCGCTCTACGCCGTGTACATGGCATTATTCACCTGTACGCGTAAGCCCGGCGCCCCCCTCAGTCGCCAACAGCTCTCACTGCATCCGCAGCTGAGTTCGACGGTGCCTATGCCGCTGAGAGACGCCAGTTATACCCTAAGCCCTTCGGGTTTAGGGCCAGGAAACTCCTTCAAGAGCTAGGTATTGCTCTCGGACCGGTGGCGCTCATGGTTCTGCCCAGGATGCCACCCTGGAGGGTACCTCATTTGACTATTTGTCGTCCCGCCTCTGCTCCCAAAGCTTGTACAGCGCCGGGAGTATTGCGTTCGACCTTTTTGGAGCACACCTCGTTTCACGCTGGAACCGTGCCAGTGTATAGGCTCCAAGTCCGAAGAGGTGGTCGGCTTCCACCCCGTATCCCCTCTGTTTGAAGTCAGCGAGCCCCGTAAAAGGCGCGGCGATTTGCCATCCTGGCAGCCGTGCTGACGGGATCCAGCGCTCCGTCCGGCCCTAGCTTAGCCACTCATCCTTCCTTCAGATAGCCTGTATTTCTCCCATACTTCGTCGCTTTTCATACAACCTCTCCCACAACTTTCAATGGTCAGCCTCTAATTTCACAGGGTAGATGCTGACCTTCTTCTCAAGCCAACCGTCCCGAATCGGGGCTGAGGGGGGAGGGGACAATGTTCCCTAACCCCTAAGCTCCGGTTCGGGATGATTTTTTTTAACCTGCTTCTTTCCCACCCATACCTTCCTCACATCCATTTTCCTCTCCTCTTCACATTCTATCCATTTTTACGCCGCGTCTAAAGTGGAGCCGCCATGCCGAAGGACTGCCAGGCCACCAGGCGAGAGGAGTGGTCCCAAATGGCGGCGCCTGGCTCTGCCAGGCCTGTAAGCACCTCTTGCAGTGCGGGCAACTGCGAGAGGTGATGAGCGGTTGCGTCCCGTAATAAAAAGAGGGTCACCATGCCCAATGATGATCCAACCAAAAAAAACCCTTAACTCCCCCTGTAGAAACGACGGAGCCGCTCTCGGGCAGCTCCACAGAAAAAATGGAGGTTCCTCCCCTGTGCATGCGCAGGGGACCCTTCATATCTCTTCAACCGGAGAGGAGGCTTACTCCTCTCCTTCGCCTACGGGTGTAGGGGACTCCCCCCTCACCCCCTTCTCTGGAGTTGCTTTCGGGCACCTTCCTTTTACAAGCGGCAGTCCCCTCTGTTCTTTCCAAGGGGACTGCCAAGAAAGCCAACAGGCAGCCCTTAGCCAGCCGCACATCGAAGCGGCTCGGTAGGGCAAACCCCCTTAGGGGGGAGAGGGAAGCCAGGCCCCTTCGGTCGCTTACCTCAAAAGACCTGCTGGCAAGAATATTGAACCTTGCCGAGGTCAAGGCCCATGCCTCCCCACACAAGACTAGTGACGATACTGCCAACGGGACCTGCGATGTCTTGGGGAGGGGATGGCCAACTGGAGCCCCCCCCCCGAGATAGACATGTTCCTTGACGAAACCCAGCCTCAGACGGTAGGGCCTTCCATGGGGGGGGGGGGGAATCCGGGCTCGGCGCCAAGCACCGAATCCGAATCCGCCCCTATGCAAGGTCCTCCTCAAACGCCTGTGGTTTCCGAAGCAGTACAAGGAGGGGAGGGATCTCTTCCGAACGGTGCCCCGGCGACCACCAGGACCTTCTCCATTTCGGAGAATGACCTGGCTGAGGCCGGTCCATCTGTCCTAGGGGCTCCTTCCGGCGGAGGTGAGAAGCGGGTTCATTCCCCACCCTCCTCGCCAAAAAAGAAAAGGACCAAAAAGACTCGGGGCTCCTCTCCATCCGTGGGGGCTAGGGGGACGGATGGGTCTGCTGCCACTTTGGCAAGCGACCAAGCCAAGATCGGCACATCCGGCCCCTCTGCCCCCCCCCCGGTTGCGGAACCCCTGAGTAAGACGAAAAGTGCACAGGGCGGAGCCTCGATGACATCAGGGCCCGTGATTCAGAGGTTACCTGGCGTTTTCGAGCCCGCTGGCTTCAAACGCTTCCTCGTTATTCGCTCCACTGATGGCAGCATGTAGGCCAAGGGCAACATGATCCACCAGAGGAGAGGATTAGCTAGTGCAATTGGTAGAGAGCCGAAGGTGACCCGTTTCTCGGACGGGAGCCTTCTGGCGAATCCCGCCGAGGCGGCCAAGATAAGTGCTCTTCGGACACTTCATGGCACCCTGGTGAGTGTGACGCCGCACTCTACCATGAACTTTGTGAAAGGAGTAGTTTATGCGAGGGAACTCGTTGACTACTCCATTGAGGACATCACCCTCGAGCTGGCCGACCATGGGGCGGTCAAGGTCGAAAGTGTTATGAGAAAACAGGGAGGGGCCTCGAGACCCACCCCTACACTCTTCATCACGTTCGACTGTGACAAGCTCCCTGAGTCGGTGCGTGCTGGTTGGTACCGCTACCGCGTGAAGGCATTCTTGCCACTACCGCGGTGGTGCTATTACTGTCACCGCTTCGGCCATACGAATCGTTCTTGTAGACGTGCAAAGTCAGGGTCACCCGAAGTTTGTGTAAATTGCTCCAAGGCCGCACACGATAAGTCCAAATCGTGTGTGGCCAAGTGTGTCAATTGCGGAGAGCTGCACCCCGCTTCTTCGAAGCAATGTGGTGCATATCTCCTTGAGAAAAAAATCCTTGCCGTTCAGGCGCAGGATCGACTTTCATTCCGCGAGGCTAAGGACTCGGTGCTACCACGCCCGGCTCTGCCTGGGACGTCATATTCCTCACTAGTTAGAAAGCCACCCTCTGCTCCTGGCCTATCCAGGCCAACGAACATGGTTGTTTCCGCGCCCATTTGGAGCCCTTCTGCGGCCTCTACTCAGCCCTGGCGCTCCCCTGGTAAAGCTGGCGGCAAAAAGGGTTCACACCCAGCCCCGGCTAAAACCAGGGCTCCCCCCTCTTTCCCCAGCGTGACCGTTTCCCGTAAGGCGAAACGGCCACGCGCCTCCACCGAGTCTTTAGACTCACAGGAGGCAACACCCTTGAAGATGTTCGCTAGGCCATCTTCCGGGGTTCCTAAAGCTGTCCCTTGAAAGGAGGACAGCAACAAAGGAGCTTCGGCTCCTTCGCCCACGCCCCGAGGTGGAGCGAGTGGCTCGGAGACGGTGGTTCCTCGAAAAGAGGGCCCCCCCCCGCCTCCGAAGCCGCAACGCCCGCCTAAGGTTTTTAGGCGGAGGGAGGAAAAGACTCGCATGGTGAGCCCAACCTCCCCCAATAAGTCCTCGAAGGCGACAGCGCCTTCAGCGCTTTTATCCGGCCAAAAGCGCCCGGGGTTCTGTCCCCGGGAAGCGTACGGCCATTCCCGTGAGGGTCTTAAGTTCGAGGAGGGCCCCCGCGTCTCCTCCGTGCTAGGCCTGGAGGACATATTCCTTCAATGGAATTCCCGTGGACTCCGGGCCAACTGGGAGGAGCTGCGGAGGCTCCTCTCGTCCCGTTCCCAGTTAGCTATCTTTTTGAAGGAGACCATGCTAGGCGCGTGCCCCCTGCCCGCCCTCCCGGGGTATAAGAGTTTGCGACCCCACCACCGCGGGAGGCATCCTCTCTGGGGAGATTACTCCATAAATCCCAGGGGACAAGTCCTTGCCGATCTGATCGAAGAGCTTGAGATGGGTATCCTAAACGTGGATGAGTTTACGCATCACTGTCCGAGAACAGCTTCATTTTCTTGCCTCGACCTATCTTTGTGCTCTTCGGATGCACAGCCTGATTTTGATTGGGGGGTGGTCTATGACCTCCATGGTAGTGATCACTTTCCCATTCAAATATCATTTTCAGGCAACTGCCGCCTGAGAGCCCACCTCGGTGGTGCTTGGCGCGGGCGCGGTGGCCTGCATTTCAGGAAATTAATGAAAATTCTTTATCTCATTCGAGGAGTTTAGGTCGGTAGATGAGGCCGTTGAGTTCTTCTCCGGCAACCTCATCGCCGTGGGCCTGACTACTATTCCTAGGACATCTGTCCGTTTTGCACGCCGACCACTCCCATGGTGGTCGGCCGAGTGTGAGACGGCCCTCAAACAGAAGCGTTATGCCTACATGCGCTATAAGCACCGCCCGAACGATTTCACTGTCGCTGAATTTCGTCGGGCTAGGGCTAGGTTCCGGTATATTTCGAAGCACGCCCGCCGCTCTTCTTGGCGGACATACGTGTCTTCACTTAACGGGAAGACCCCTTTAGCTGAGGTGTGGAAGCGAGTCAAAAAGATTCGGGGCAAGTTCTCGCAGGACCCCCCTCCCGTTCTCCAGGAGAATGGGACCGCAATCTCGGACCCCGCGTCCGTGGCGGAATCCTTTGCGACCGCTTTTTCCGCATTCTCTAGCCGTGATGCTGCTCCGCCAGCATTCAATGCACGTCGTGATGTCGCGGAAGGCCGTCGGCTGGGCTTTACCTCCAGAGGTGGAGAAGCCTTCAACGACAAGTTTACTGTGAGTGAGTTGCGTTCCGCTCTCGCTTCGTGCGCGGACACCGCTCATGAACGGACGATGTCCCGTACGCCATGCTTCGACACCTGGGTGAGCGAGTCATTGCCTTTCTTTTAGATTTGTTTAACAGGATCTGGGTGGAAGGTCTTCTCCCAGACTCCTGGCGAATCGCTACTGTGCTCGCATTTCGCCAGCCGGGGAGAGATCACTCTACTCCGACCGGTTTCCGCCCAATCTCTCTAACCTCTTGCATGTGCAAGTTGATGGAGAAATTGGTAAATGTTAGATTAGCCTTTTTCCTGGACAGCGGAGGCCATCTGTCTTCCGCACAGTGCGGCTTCCGCAAGTTCCACTCCACGTCGGATGCTCTGCTCCGACCTGAAAATGCCGTCTGCGAGGCTTTCCTTCGTCGATAGCACTACGCCACGGACTTTTTCGATCTGGAGAAGGCCTATGATACCGCATGGCGATACGGTATCATGGAGACTCTCCACACGATGGGGGCGAGGGGACGCTTCCCAATGTTTATATCTGAATTTTTGCGAGATCGTCGATTCCGCGTACGGGTGGGGGGAGCCTTCTCCGGCCCATAGGAGCAGGAAGAGGATGTCCCGCACGGAAGTGTCTTCAGTGTCGCACTCTTTGCCCTGAGCATCAACGGCATCACCTCGGTGCTGTCGGAAGATGTTCTCGCTACGCTCTACGTGGACGACCTTTCGATCTCTTTTGGCGCGGCCGAGATGCCAACTCTGGAGCGTCGACTCTAACAGGCATTGAACCGCGTCTCTCGCTATGCCGAAGCGCACAGGTTTCGGTTTTCTTTGGCCAAGACTAATATGGTGCATTCTGCCCCCATCCACGGCTTCACCCCGGCCCAGATTTGTTTCTTAATGGGGTGCGCCTGGATGTGGTTGAGTCGCACAGTTTCCTTGGTCTTGTATTCGACCGACGCCTCACCTGGGAGGCTCATGTCCTCAGCCTTAGGGGGTCTTGTACCCGCGCCATGGACATTTCCGTTCCGTGACGTTCAGCGCTTGGGGCGCTGATAGGGCTACTGCCCTACTTTTTTATCGATCCTTTGTTCGTTCGAAGCTCGACTACGGATGCGAGTTTTATGCATCCGCAGCCGAGCGTTTATTGCGGAAGGTGGATTCAATCCACCACCCTCGCCTTCGCCTTGCGACCGGTGCCTTCCGCACTTCCCCCATTTAGAGCCTGTTGGTCTTTTCTGGGGAGATGCCACTCGCTCTGCGCCGCGTGCAGTGCATCACTCGCCTGTACGCGCGAGCTCGGCGCCCCCCTCAGTCGCCAACAGCTCTCACTGCATCCGCAGCTGATCTCGATGGTACCTGTGCCGCCGAGAGACGCCAGTCATACCCTAAGCCCTTTGGGTTTAGGGTCAGGAAACTCCTTCGAGAGCTAGATATAGCTCTCGGACCGGTGGCGCCCCTGGTTCTGCGCAGGACGTTACCCTGGAGGGTACCACATTTGGCTATTTGTCGCAACGCCTCTGCTCCAAAGCTTGTACTGCGCCGGGAGTATTGCGTTCGAACTTTTTGGAGCACACATCGTGTCACGCTGGAATCGTGCCAGTGTATACGGATGGCTCCAAGTTCCAAGAGGGGTTTGGCTTCCACGCCGTATCCCCTCTGTTTGAAGTCAGCGGGGCTCTACCAGGCGCTGCGTCTGTCTTCACGGCCAAGCTGGTGGCAATACACCACTCGCTACGGGAGATTACGCGATGTGCCCGGTTCGGAGACCCGATTGTGATCTATAGCGACTCACAAAGCGCCCTGAGTACTCTCGGAGCATTGGAATATCCGCATCCCCTGGTTTGCGATATCCGTGACGCCACGGTTTTGGCGAGCTGGGCAGATGTCGAGATTATCTTGTGCTGGGTTCCTGGACATGTAGGAATTGCGGCGAATGAGGGCGCGAGGACTCTGCAACCGGACCAGCGTTTCGCTCACACAAACTACTAGGCAGGAATAGGCCAGCTCTCGGGGCTGCTTGGCAAAGATGATGGGAGAGGTCGAAGGGAACTTAAACCTGCGTGCCATTGCGCCCCGTGACTGTTCCCATAATCCATCCTAAACGTATTTTGTATATATATATATATATATATATATATATATATATATATATATATATATATATATATATATATATATATATATATCCGCTATAGAATGCCGCTTAGTGCTACCTTGAAGGCCAACAAAGGTCACCATTGGGGATAACTTGACCCTCGGAGTAACATAGGCTCCTCAGATTTGTCAAATGTGGCGCCACCTGGTTGTTAGGCTAGGTTAGAATTTTTCCCCTTTCTAGTTTGTTTTTTTTCGACAAATAATCGCGACTATGGGTTGCAATTAAAACTACTTTAACCGATGAAAAATTAAACTTGCCAAACCAATTACGCGACTACAATGTTTAAAAAACGCGGTAATACCCATTATCAGCATGCCCGAGACTCGAATAATTTAGATATTAATTAAAATTCAGGCCCATCTGCTTGAGGCGCGCTTTAAAGTCTGTGATTGCCACTCGCCTACTTATGTTTTGCCTGTCCGCTTACTCGCCCACCCGCACTACTACTATAACGTGAAAGTCGTTCTTTGTTAGTCTTTCATGATACACTACTCCTTTACTTAAAACTAAAATAAACCTTATATTTTATACTTAGCAACTTTTAATTGCGTAATTTAACTCATAGAATTTAATTTGTTCAAGATGTTTTTTATGATCGGATGTATTTTAAGGTGCGGGAAAAGTCTCGAATAGCTTACTTAGCCGCCACGTTATTTTTGCGATTCATGTCATTTGTTTCACAGTTTAACGATCTTCGTTTCACGGACGTCATCATAAACTTGGTTTCCCGCTAAAAAGAATAAGATTTCTGATGGCGTCAGTCGAAGCGTACACGTAGGCCTCAACTGTAAGAAACAAGATGACATGCATCGGGAAATAGCCTTAACTAAGCTAAGCGAGGCTTTATTCCAAAGGAAAGAAAGAAGTTCAATACACGTTTGATTTTTTTTTCTCATGCTCAACCTATCCTAAACTAATCTGAAGTATTAGCCATGCAGTGATAGAGACCACATACGAAGATAAAATAAATAGTACAAAATACGTTTATGTTGGATTATGATTTTACTAAATTTGGTAAACATGTAGACGAGCGGCCCGGCCGGAAAAAAATATTTTTGTGTAAATATTATCGTTCACCCGTGTTTGAATATTCATGCGCGTTTGAGTTTTCTTCGAATGATAGCTGCCGCCATTTTTTGTATTAAAAAAATGCCCGAAAGTAAACAAAGCGAAAACGTTGTTTACGTAGGCTATTTTTTAAAGAAAAATTGCCCGAAAAAAACAAACGAAACACGCTGTTTTCGTACTAATTGCAGTGGTTATACTTCCGAAATAGCGAGGAGGAAAGCCTATTTATTTTGCGCGTCAGCCTCCTATTCGAAATCTAGCTGACTTGAATCACGTTTTATTTGAGAGCATCTAAATTCAAAGTTAGGGTTCACATCTAATGCTCGGCCACAAATGTCGCATTCGCTTTTAATTCGCACTAAATTATGAACATCTAAAAAAGGTGTTTAATTTATCTTTATCAGAAACTAGGGTTAATAATTCCGCAATAGACGACGGACAAAGTTAACAATTCGATACTTTTTTCACGTCTGATTGATCATTTTCAAACTGCGTAAAAGGGGAATGTTTGACACCCAAACTGCTAAAAAAACAAGTAGTTCCTTGAAATGATCTAGCTAATTACATTTAAATGTATAAAAGAAGGTAATAAAAATAGTAAAATCGGGAAAAATATATTGACAAATAAAAATGACTCCGAATGAGGATAATAAAAAGCTCTTAAGTGGGTGAAAAAAATTGAAATCAAGCATTTCTGACGTCATACCATCCCCCCCACCCATATTATAATTCGCAAAACTATTAAAGACGCTGACATGATGTAGTTAAAGCATTTACCTCTGTAAACGTCAGAACATTATAACAATTAGGATTATATACTGGGGGAACTGTGCCCCCCAGACCCCCCCCAATTTAATGAAACTCAGGATATTCATAGTGTGGTCCCCCCCCTTGTGTTTACCCCCACACGAGCCGTCCCCTTAAATGTACTCTAAAAACGTGAAACATTTTGGAACACGGACGAAAATAGTACGTTTTATCGGCCGGGCCGCTCGTCTACATATTTACCCTAAATTTACCCGACATAACCTAATTTAACCTACATTAAACTATCCTAAGCTAAGCCATACTAACTTTACCTAAACTAATCTAACCAATAACGAACATGAAGCGAAATGAATAAAACAGCCGTTTAAAAATACAATAAATTTTCAGAACATCCCACCACAAAGTTTTTGGACATAAAGTACATTTTTCCGACGTATGAAACTCGAATATGATGTTCATTCCCGCCGCAAATTGCTTACTTCGCACTTTCCTTAACACTTATGTTAACATACCAACCACCAAAATGAAACATTCCCTAAACATAAGCGATTTCCGGAGACAACAACGACGATACATTGTTAAAGAGTGCAATACCTATTCTAACGTGAATATTTTTGAAATAGTCTCCGCTATTTTTAATCAACTCGTATAAACTTTTCGACAGCCTAGCACTAGATTCTTAAATGAATAACAGTGCCTAACCTAACAAACCTATCCTAACCTAGCGTAAATCGTCCTAAAAAGTTGGTTACTTACGTTTAGTAGCCAGGATTATACAACTTTATTGCCTGATGGAGGAAATCATCGAAGCGATGTTTTGACCTATCTAAGAAGTATGCACTCGCCAGGTAGCGAGGAAAGAACGTCTTTCTTCGCTCGCATGCATGAACGACACCTCTCCAAGCGCGTTCGATGTTCTGGGTTTGAGCCCCGGTAATGGTTCGACCAAGTTTATGTAGTGGTTGATACTTAAATGACAGAAAGCTTCCTCTTCGAAACGGTCGTACGCTTTCCATCAGTCAGAGATAATTGTTGTTTCCGGTGCAACCCATTTTCCTATGACAAGCAAAGTATCTTTACCCTGGTCACGTACAGAAACAAGAAATAATTTCCTACTTCATTCAACTCAGCCGAAACCCCACTGCCCTTTAATAGTTCATCCAATATTATACTCCCGCTTGCCGAATTTAGCTTGGTTTATCTCAACATACTTCCAAGTCCACCAACTTTATCTATCGGTCGAATCGAACGCGAAACTGAGACAAACTTCTCTACACAAGTTGCTCCAATCCATGTATGTTGGTCTTAATATTTTGAGTTCGTAGTCACAATCTCAAATCTGCACCTGTTTTAGCAAAAATATAGAACAAGCTGTAAAACTGTGAGTGAATTTAATTTAGTTTGCGAGAAAAATATCTTTGTAAATAGTTTGTTAAAAAAACCCCACCGAAGTCCTTTTTACTTTTAAGTCTTTCCTATGCGAATTACATCTGAAAGTGTTGCGTTTTACGTTTAAAACACACTAAGATAAACACTTTGGGGCAAATTCAAGACCAAACGGTGGGCAAGTAGGAGTTGAAAAAGTTTAAGAAAACTGTTGAACTGCTGTTCCAGGTCCAGAACACTATAACCACAGTTTTTACATTTCCCCATTCATGAAAGTAAAAGTTAGCGCAAGTACATTAACGTAAGATAATTTGGTTTCCACCAACCAAGTGCCTGCATTTACTCTTTTACGGAAAATACACAATTTTCGACCTCTCTGTCGTTTCCAACACCCAAACATAAATTTTTGTTTTTCGCGAATGAGTTCACATTCTTCACGGCAGCGAACGCAGGTTAGGGAATTTTTAATTACATTGCAATACTGCAAAACGGCAATAATTGACTTCTAACTTTAATAAATCTCTCAAACACGCAACTAATTCTGGCATCTTAAGTCTGGGCAAATAAACACACCAATAGTTCTACTTCTGGAAAAACACTGACAAAAAAAACAATGTATAATACAAGTAATAAATCCACCTACGTAGACCAGGTGAAGTTCCGTGAACAAAAAAATCTCCGTTTTGAACGACTTCATCTAAACTTTCGGCTTTAAAGTTTTGGGCTAGGCTGCTCGAGACTTTTGCCTTAGGTGCTATAAATGAATGTTCCGACCTTAATTTGGGTCGGAAATAAAGTGTTACCGGAATAAACCTAACCAACTGCTCCTAACCTGATTGTTTTTAATGTTCAAAGGATTGACAAAAGTCTAGTTCTATAGATTTAACGACTACAACGAAAAATGTTATATAGTATGTACATCTAGCATTGGCATTAATTATGCTGCGGAAATTTATAGCTATGCTGCTATAAATAAAAATAATAATTGGGTTAGATGGGATTTGGAGTTGTTTTTTTGTTACTCTGTGGCTAAGTTAGCTTTCGTGGGTTCATTTGGTTTGTTTTTAATGTTTTTTTTGAGGTTTTGTATGTTTTTTTTTTACGCCAGAAAAGAACCAAACAACAAGCCTATACAATCGAACTTGTCGTGGCATAAAGCCTTATCTTTCAGTTCAAAATGGCTGATGTTTAAGGTTGTAATACCACGGTGCTTGCACTCTCGCCTGAATATTACTCGTCAATCTGACCTTACTACCCTTGACCTTTCTACATGGTAGTTCAATTAGCATCCTTCCTGAATGTGATGCCTCCCCCTCCCCCGACATTTATGACGTCAAAGTGACAGGGCTTGTAGACGCAAATAATAGCTCGACGACTGGGAAGATACTATTTTCCAGTGCTAATAACTGAAAATAGTACTTTCCTCGCCGAATAAATAGTTCCATGTAATTCAGATAGGCTTATAGAATAGATTGAAAGTAAATTTCGGCATAACCATTGTTGTTAATCTGTAGAATTAACAATCTTGATTAGCTTAACATATGAATTCGTTTCAAACGCTGTTCTCTCGTTCACGGTACTCTACCAGACTTAAGTCATTGACACCACTCACGGTTAGGTGCACTTTTCAGGTACTCTTTTAGCACATATAAAAATAATAATAATAATTTGTCAGGTTACTCAGATACATCGAAGATATTAATTAGGCTGTTTGTCCAGAAGCGAGATGGCGTGTGGGGCAGAAAACTGAACTGTTGGCCCTTTTTCAGTATTACAAACTAATTATAAAGTCCCTAACGTTCGATCATTGCGACGAAGTGTATAAAATCATTGGCTCCCCCCCCCCCCAACAAAATATTGTTGCGTGTTGGAAACACCCCAAAAGTGGAAAAGTGCTGATTCGGCAAACTTAAAAGTGTAAATACTAGCACGTGGTTCGCGGAAACCAGACTATCTTAGCTAAATGTACTTGCGCTAACTTTTACGTTTATAAGTAAGGAAAGTAGGAGGAATTTCAGAATAGACAGTGGACGTCTGCTACAATATTTGTTGCGGGGTTTGTTTGCATTGTGGCTGAACTGGAGGATAGTGACGCCGCGGGCCAAAGACCGGTGAGTAAATTCGCTTAGATTCCACCAGGGGGATTGAGTGTTTGGGGGAGTGTGGGATAGGTTAGGTTGTGGCCAAATTTATTAGCCTACTTACTATTTAGAATGTCCTCGTATTGAGCCTACTGATGCATTGGCAATATTTCCGGAACCGAATTAGAAGTGGTATCAAATTTTAAAGCTGGGAATAATTGATTGAGGGTACCAATTAGACATAGGGTATTTGGAAAAGTCTCGATGAGCTTAGTCACGCCAATTTTCCGATGCATTTCATTTTGTTTCTTATAGTTTGGCCCGAGGCACTCGCTTCTCATGACGTCATCATAAAACTTAAGTTTTATTTTTAAAGTGGGGAAGTGTTTGGCAACATTTTGCAACCAAAATGACATCATTTGGGATGTGGAATAGAATCCAATCTTTTCGATGACGTAACGGAGGTTGTTAAACACTGATAAAAATGAGAGGATCTCAAAGTCGGAGTGGCGAAGCTAATCGAGACTTTCCTTCGGATTCAGCGTCTCCAATTCACAGACTTTGGAATATTGGCGTTGTTGGGCGTCCGGCGCCCAAGACGTTTCATTCACTTTAATATATTTACGAAAAAACAACATATACTATTGTCGTCCTGTTCAAATCAGTCAACTCCATTATCATAACTAAAACGTGCACGGACAAAGTCGATTTGGACAAAACATTGAGGACACGCCGAACACAAGTCCAATATTCAAAGGAGTCTACAATTACCCTATTCTTTTCTCTAAATTCACTCTCGACTATATTTTCTGACATTTTTTTTCGATAACACACCATTTGGTCTTAAAAAAAATCCCTACTATTTAGTGTTTTCTTCTCTAAAGAGTCATCATATCCATTATCATGAAACGTAAACAAAAGAAAAGAAATAAAGAAACACCGACAAAACTACAATATTCAAATGAGCGAAATCAAAAGCAACAAACACGAAAGAACTCGTCTCTAAAGTGAAACGAAATAAAACGAAAAAACATGGCGGCTGTTTAGTTTTATAACGACCTAAATATAGATTTGGGAGGCATAATAAGCCAAATGCAATACTATCTTCTATCTGTATGTATAGGTTCAGGATGAATGTGAAGAATACCAGTAAGACTGGATTCATTGCGACATTTTGGGCTATACACGACCATCATCTGGCACTATAAAAAAACCCATAAAAATGGATATTATGATGTAAAAATTTATAACTGAATTAAGGGACTAAAAACAAAGGGAGGTTTTTTAACGTTAAGATTAAGACAGGAAAATCACAACACAAGGCTCACCTGGAATTATGTGATTGACACTGGGAAGGAGGTAAGTCTATTCAGGGAAGGATTATAATGTTTGTTATAACGCGATTCTAAAATCCTAAGTAAGGTGGAGCCTTGAGTAGAGCCCAGGATTTAAAAAATTCAGTAGGTAGTTCGGTTTTATAACTAATGGAATGTCAATCACATAATATCAACGAACCAACATTTACCCGGCATGGTAAACCAACCTAATTGCATCGTTATTTCAATTTACTTCTGTCTTCTTGGAATTTTCATTCCGCCTTGTGTTCTGTCAGTTTCCTCTTGCGTTCATTTTAATAATTAAACAAAATAGTCATTTTTGGTTTTCTATATTTTTATGGTAGCGAATGATGGGACTCAGCGCCCCGTCCGGTCCCAGCTTAGTCTCATCTCCTTTCAGACAGCCTATATTTCTCCCCTACTTCCTCACTTCCCTACAACCTCTCCCACAACTTTTTCTGGTCGTCCTCTATTTTCACAGGGTAGATGCTGACCTTCTTCTCGGCCAACTATGCCGGTTCGGGGCGGAGGGGGGAGGGGACAATGTTCCCTAACCCCTGAGTTCCGGTGTGGGATGGTGGGTTTTTAACCTCCTGCTTCATCTCCACCCATACCTTCCTCACATCCCCTTTCCTTCTCACTTCACACTCTATCAATTTTTTAGCCGTGTCCAAGGTGGAGTCGCCATGATGAAGGGCTGCCAGGTCACCAGGCGGGAAGGGTGGCCTTAAATGGCGGCACCTGGCTCTGCCAGCCCCGTACGCACCCCTTGCAGAGCGGGCCACTGCGAGGGGTGATTAGCGTTTGCTTCCCGCAGAAGGAATAGGGTCCCCATGCCCAAAGATGTAAAACCCCAAAATAAAACTCTTCCCCTTTCCCCCTCACGATCGACGGAGCCGCCTTCGAGCAGCTCCACCGAAAAAAATGGAGGTCCCCCCCATACTCTCGCAGGGGACCCTCTAACTCTCTTTAACTGGATAGGAGAATTACTCCTCTCCTTTGCCTACGGGTGTAGGGGACTTCCCCTCACCCCCTTGTCTCGAGGTGTTTCGGGCGCGTCCCTCTTTCCAGCGACAGTCGCCCCTTTACTTTCCAAGGGGACTGCCAAGAAAGCCAACAGGCAGCCCATAGCCGACTGCAACGCATTGAAGCGGTTCGGTAGTGCAAACCCCCTTCGAGGGGAGAGGAAAGACAGGCCCCATTGGTCGCTTCCCTCAAAAGACCTGCTAGCTCGAATCTTAAACCTAGTGGGGGTCAAGGCCTGTGCCTCCCCATATTCGACTACTGAAACTGCTGCCAATGGGACCTGTAATGTTCTAGGGTGGGGGGGGGGGATGGCCAAATGGAGAAGAGATAGACATGGTCCTTGAGGCAACGCAAGCCTCAGACGGTAGGGCCTTCAATGGGGGCGAATCCGGGCTCGGCGCCAAGCACCGAACTCGAGACGGCCCCTATGCAAGGTCCTCCTCAAACGGCTCGGGTCTCCAAGGCGGTACAAGGAGGGGAGGCATTTCTTCCTCCAGCGGCTCGTGTCCCTGCGACTGCCAGGACCTCCATCTCGGAGAAGGACCTTGCTGAGGCCGGTGTCCCTGCGACTGCCAGGACCTCCATCTCGAAGAAGGACCTTGCTGAGGCCGGTTCATCCTGCCTGGGGGTTCCTGCCGACGAAGGGAAGAAGCGGGTTCATTCCCCGCCCTCCTCTTCTAAAAAGAAAAAAACAAGAAAAAGACTATAAAGACTGGGCTGCGGGGACGGATGGGTCTGATGCCACTTCGGTAAGCGACCAAGCCAAGATCGGCACATCCGGCCCCTCTGACCCCCCGGGTGCGGAGCCCCTGACCAAGACCAAACGTGATAGTGCGCAGAGCGGAGCCTCGATTACGTTGGGGCCCCTCATTCAGAGACTACCTGGCGTTTTCGAGCCCGTTGGCTTCAAACGCTTCCTGGTTATTAGCTGCACTGATGGCAGCATGTTGGATAAGGGCAACATGATCTATCAGAGGAGTGCTTTAGCGCAATATATAACCTTAAGTCTTAGAAGATAAGGTTACTTAGCCTCTGCCTCCCAACTGTTGGCGTACTACCTGCTCGTGGTCCCCCTGCCTTTAACTGAAGGTACGTCCAACGACCGAGTGCCGGGTAGTATAACCCGGGCTATTCTTGCCAGGCTGCTCTTGCATAGTGAGAGTCTTGGCGTCCTCTACCTACCGAGTCTTTTTTTCTGAGAAGTGAATTTTTGCAGTGGTGCCATAGTCACACATCTGATCTTCCACCATTGCTTCACTTCTCTTTACTCAGGTTGATGTGAATCTGAGTATCTCTTTTCTATATTTATTTCTCTAGTAGTTCTCCTTTTACACTTCTTCCCCTCTGCTTCCTTTCATCCTCCCATGGTGAAGCTGCCCATCATGACCGTTGTCACAGCAACGCAGCTCCTGCTGGTGATCAGGTTATAAGGCTTGGTAATGGCAGTTATCCTAATCGCCATGCGCTAGCAGGCAAGGTGGGAAGGTCTTTTGACCTATTGTGAGGTAACGCCCGTCTAAGCATGGCAGCCTCATGCCAGTAGGTTCCTCTCCTGCCCGTCACATCTATAGAGTATGAGCTAGCTCTTCTAGGCCAAAAGCCGAAAAGGTTGACGTTAAATTGATAGCTTACTGCACATAATCTAGCTCCAACCATCCTTTTCCTAACCCTCTCTCGGACTCTTGCTTTCGATTGGCTGTTTCTAATTTGTTGTGGTGATATTCAGGTGAATCCTGGCCTTACTCTCTGCCACACTGGTCGAGTTCTTTACTCGAATATAAGAGGGCTGCACAAGAATCTCAGAGACCTTACTGTTGTCAGTCGGTCCTATGACATAATTATATGCGCAGAAACTTTGGTTCCTGACTATCGCCACAATTCTGAGCTAAAGATCCCGGGGTTCTGTCAGCCCCTGATTATTCGCCGTAACCCAGGAAATCGTCGGCGTAGAATGTCCGTCTATATTCGTGATGGTTTCTCCGCTCATAGAAAAACTAACTATGAATGTGGCTGCCATGAAGTAATGGCCTTGCGCATTTGTACCCGAATCCACAACTTTTATATTTTGGGCGCTTATCGCAACCCCTATTGCGATGATACCATATATGATTGCCTATTAACAGCCATGGCCACCATCCACTCGGATGATCGCAAAGCAGTTTTTGTTGGCGATTTCAATGCTCACCATCGTGAATGGCTCGAGTCTGCATCACCAACAGATATCCATGGTCGTGCAGCATATGATTTTGCTAGTGTTTCGGGCTGTTCACAGTTGGTGGCCGGCCCTACTCATCATGCTGGTAACTGTCTCGACTTAGTACTTACGGATGTACCTGATATTGTTAAAGCAGAAATGAATGCACCCATAGGTACATCCGATCACTCTGCCATCAGTATCAAACTTGATCTTAGGCAACCTGTCCCTTCTTATACTATTATGAAGGAGATTTATCTAAAAAATAGGGTTAACTGGAATAATGTCCGTGATGATGTTTCCAGGATCCGATTAGGGCCATTCTTTGCAGTGCTGAGCCCATGTCCGCTTTCAATAAACAGATACTTAGTATTATTTCTCGCCGAGTCCCTGTTAAAAGGATCTCATACCGGTTCAATGATAGAGCCTGGCTTACAGAGGAATGCAAAACTGCTCGGGATGCCAAACAGGCAGCATACCGCCACTGGTCTCAGCTACGCACAAGAGAATCTTGGAACGAGTATGTTCTAGCAAGATCTCAATCAGAGAGGATTTATCATGATGCGGAAAGGGTATATTTGAGTTCTGCCAAGGATAAATTGTTAAGCGCCACTGATCCACATAAATGGTTGTCCACCCTTAAATCAGTGGTCTTTGGCTGCAGCTCATCACTTCCCCCACTGCTCTCTGAGAACGGTCAACTTATCACGAGTGTAGGGGAATCGTCCCTTCACCCCCCCCCCGTTTACTCTTGGTGCAGTCACAAGGTGGTTACCGCAAAGACATACGTCGAAGGCATCGGCGGGGTCAGTGCTTAACCGCAGTGTGGCACAACTCGGTGCCATGAAAGACCCTAAAGGTCAAAATGTAAGATCTCCCCCAGGAGAGTGAGATCCAGTTTCACGTCGAATAAGAAATTGGAGACGTGTTTCTCCCAATCTCGAAGGCTAACGAGGAGCCGATGTTTGACTTCGTGTGAAAAACCGTTTGGAAAAAAAAACTCCTGGGGCCGTCTTCAAGCCCCTCCCCCCCTTACCACTCCCCCAGTGGGGTGACGATGTATAAATGAGGAACTCTGAGGAAAATCGAGGTAGTATACGTCAGTCTCTAGGTGACGAAGTCTTCGGATCAAACCGAACTACCGAGACTGGAGAGGTAGTATATTTGGCTCGCCAGACCAAGAAGTACCCTGCAAGAGAGGCAGGGCTACCTACCTTAAGGGGCTAAGAAGAAGCTCATCCTCGAGCTAAGTTCCTGGTTATCAAACCAAACGATAAGTTAACTTTGTTAAGTTCAACTTACTCTCGCCAGAGAGACTCCTCATATCCTGGTGCACCTTAAACACCAGGGGTATTCCTCGTCCTTGAGGAATTAAGAAAAGAAGAAGGAAAAGGCTCCTCCTCGAGCCCGTTACTCGGTGGCCACACCGAACTCTTAGTTAACTTGGTGAGGAACCAGGTTCAACTTGTTCTCGTCAGAGAAATCCCCTCCGTTATACTCGCCCTTGAGGAAGACTGGAATTAAGAAAAAGCTCATCCTCGAGCTAGTTCCCGGTTATCAAACCGAACTTTAAGTAATTTATTCTCGCCAGAGAAACTCCCCTCCGTTATCCTCGCCCTTGAAGAAGACCCTCCCCGAGTTCAGTCCTCGTCCATAAGGAAATAAGTAACGAAGGAGAAAAGCTCCTCCTCGAGCTCGTTACTCGGTGGTCACACCGCACTCCAAGTTAACTTGATTTAAGAACCAAGTTCGACTCACTCTCGCCAGAGAGACCACGACTGCCTAGGTGTTGCATAAAGCACCGTATTGGTTCTCGTCCTTGAAGAACCCCCACCCCCCGAAAGAACATGTGGACCCCCCAGCTGCCACCCTCGCCAAAACAACCGTGTGATCTCGCTCATCTACATCTGGCCGGCGGCACGCGTCGAGAGTAAATAACATTTCTGAGGCCTTTAAACTCTACATGAGTCCGTAAGCCTAATTCTTATATTATTGTTGTGTGTAGAGAAAACGTTAACCAATTTTTGTGGGTAAACTAATTTAATTAATTCTTGTTTAGTATAATATTCAGAGTATTGCTGTAGTTAATGTATAAATGTTATGTATTCAATTGATAAAGGTAAAATATGTATAAGTTTATTTGGGGATTAATGTTCGTTTCTCTTATATATATATATATCCTTACGTGTTTCGTAACGGCTCTGTTCGTTAAGATATTCTTATAATATCAATATATTAGACACTCTTAGCACTCTTAGAATAGAACAAAAAGGGGGGGAATTCTACAACGAGTCCAAAGGAAAAAGCTGATCTTTTGATGAAGCACTTTAACTCTAAACTTAGTAGAGAGCAATTAATTTTCAATCAAGAAATGGCCATTATGCCTACTCTTAATAGAATTGCATTTCGGTCCAAAGAAGTGGAGAAGCTACTCAATGCTATTGATCCAGTTGGGGGCACAGATCCCCTTAAGATGTTTCCTTTGTTTTTCAGGGAAACTTCTGCTGTAATCGCAAAAAAATGAGTAGTATTTAGATGCCTCATGCGATCTATTACACCAATACTTTCTAAAGTTTTTGAGCACCTCGTTGCAGTTCGCCTTTCCCGCTTTCTTGTGAGATCAGGTGTTCTCCCTTGTAATCAATTTGCTTATCGAAAAAAGCTTGCTACAACGGATGCACTTCTTACGATCTTTCACAAGATCCAGTCAGCACTAGACCAGGGGCATGAGGCCCGCATAGTCAAACTGGATCTCTCAGCTGCCTTTGATAGAGGAAATCATAATGGCTTGCTGAAGAAGCTAAGAGATATTGGTGTTGGTGGACAGATTTTATCTATTTTAGAGCAATTCCTGGTGGGTCGCGCCCACAGGGTTTGTGTTGATGCCAACTTAAGTGACTGGCATCCTGTCCACTCGGGCGTCCTGCAGGGCAGTGTTCTCAGACCTCTGCTCTTCAATATTTACACTGCCGACCTCTTTAATTAAACATCACAAAAAATATGTATGGTTATGCAGACGATGTAACTCTGCTCGCGACTATTGATTCCCCTCACTCTGGCAGCATTGCATCTAATTCTCTCACTAAAGATCTTCGATGCATTTCTATATGGTGCCATACATGTAACATGTGTATCTCACGATCTTGTAGCCCTTTCCTCAACATGAACCTCTCCATCTTGATGGTTTAGCACTGAACGATTTGGAAGAAGTGGACATTTAGGGCGTTAAATTTGATTCCAAATTAACTTTTGAGTGTCACATCAGATCTCTTGTGACTACTGCTTCGCAAAAATTGGGAATCATGAGAAAGGCCTATGCAACCTTCAATGATGCTTCCGTGTCCGCCACTTGCTTCCGAAGCTTTATTCTTCCAGCTTTGGAATATTGTGCCCCTGTCTGGTCGTCTGGTGCTACCTCGCACTTGCATCTTATTGACAGTCTCTTATACTCCCAGCTTTCTTTGTGGCGGTAATGTCCAATGAAACCTTGCACATCGTCGGAAGATCAGCAATGTGTGCATGTTCTATAAGATACAATCCAATCCGCATCACTCGCTGTATATTTCATTGCCAAATCGCTTTGTAGCAAGGAGAAACACTCGTCAGGCTTTGACCCGACATCCTCTTTGTTTTCAGTCTATCAGATGCCGTACTAGCCAGTTTCAGCGTTGCTTTCTGCCAAGCGTTGTCCATCTTTGGAATTCCTTGGACGAAGAGACTTGTGCATCGAATAGTGTAGATGCCTTCAAAAAGAAGCTAATAGGATCTTGTGTTCATCATGAGCCATTATCCTGTTATTTGCTGTTTTTTTCTTGTTTGAATATTCTATATACAGTATATCTGATTTTGTTTGAATGTTGCTATATACTGATTTTCAACTTTTTTATTTAATATTATTACTCAATTTAATTTAACTGAAACCATAGATGACTGGAAGCCTTGAGGTTTTTCTTTACCTATCTTTTCCTAGTTTGTTCTTCTATCCCACTTCCTTTTCTTCTTACCATCGTTCCCTCTTGGACGTTGCAGGTGTGCGGGGATTGCTAATTGCAATCTATAGTGCTTGAATCTTCCCGTTCTACCTGTCTCATCTTGTGTAATAATAATAAAGTGTGATTGGTAAAGAGACGAAAGTGACCCGTTTCTCGGACCGGAGCCTTTTGGCGAATACGTCGAATCCCTCCGAGGCGGCCATGATTACTGCCCTTCGGACACTTGATGGCACCCCGGTGAGTGTGACGCTGCACTCTACCATGAACTTCGTGAAAGAAGTAGTTTATGCAAGGGAACTCGTCGGTTACTCCATAGACGACATCACCTTAGAGCTGTCCTACCATGGGGAGGTCAAGGTCGAACGTGTGATGAGAAAACAGGGAGGGGCCTCGAGACCCACCCCTACACTCTTCGTCACGTTCGACTGTGACAAGCTCCCTGAGTCGGTGCGTGCCGGTTGGTACCGCTACCGCGTGAAGGCATTCGTGCCACTTCCATGGAGGTGCTATTACTGCCACTGCTTCGGCCATACTAATCGCTCCTGTCGACGTGCAAAGTCGTGGTTACCCGAAAACTGTGTAAGTTGCCCCAAGGCTGCACACGATAAGTCCAAATCCTGTGTTGCCCAGGGTGTCAATTGCGGATAGGTGCACACCCGATGCTTCGAAGCAATGTGGTGCGTATCTCCTTGAGAAGGAAATCCTGGCCGTTCAGTCACAGGATCGTGTCTCATTTCGCGAGGCTAAGGACTTGGTCCTGGCGCGCTCGGTGCTACCCGGGACGTCCTATGCCTCAATATTGAAAAAGACACCCTCTGCTCCTGGCCTCTCCAGGCCTACGAGTAGGGTCGTTTCCAGGCCAATTCGGAACCCTTCTGTGGGTTCTACCCACCCTGGGCGCTCCCATGGTAAAGCTGGCGGCATAAAGGGTCCACATCCAGCCCCGGCTAGAACCGGGGCAACCCCCCTTTCCCTAGCGTGACCGATTCCCATAAGGGAAAACGGCCACGCGCCTCCACCGAGTCGTTAGACTCACAGGAGGTTCCTAAAGATGCCCCCCGAAATGAGGACAGCAACAAGGGAGCTTTGGCTCCTTCGTCCACGCCCATTTGTGGACTGAGTGGCTCGGAGATGGTGGATCCTCGAAAAGAGGGCTCCCCCGCCTCCGAAGCCGCCCCGCCCTCTTAAGGTTTCGAGGCCCTAGGAGGAAAACCCTCGCATGGCGAGCCCAACCTCCTCGGAGGCGACAGCGCATTGTCCGGCCAACAGCGCCCGGAGTTCTGCCTCCGAGAAGCGTACGGTAATTCCCGTGAGGGTCTTCGAAGAGGGGTCTCCTACGTACTAGGCCTGGAGGGCATGTTCCTTGGGGACTTCTGCCGCGTCGTGGCACGGTTGCCGAGGCCCTTTCTCTTGCTCGGAGATCTAAACGGTAGGCACCCCTTCTGGGGAGGCTACTCTTTTAATCCTCGGGGTCAAGTCCTTGTCGACCTGATCGACGAGCTTGAGATGGGTGTCCTAAACGTGGATGAGTTTACGCATCACTGCCCGAGAACCGCTTCATTTTCCTGCCTCGATCTATCTTTGTGCTCTCCGGATGCACAGCCTGCTTTTGATTGAGGGGTGGTCGATGACCTCCATGGTAGTGATCACTTTCCCATTCAAATATCATTTTCTGGGCCGCTGCCGCCCGGGAGCCCTCCCCGGTGGTGCTTGGCGCGGGCGCGGCGGTCTGCATTTCAGGAAATTAATGAATTCTCTATATCACTCGACGAGTTTAGGTCGGTAAATGAGGCCGTTGAGTTCTCCGGCAACCTCATCGCCGCGGGTCTAACCACTATTCCTAGAAGTTCTGGCCGCTTTGCACGCCGACCACTCCCGTGGTGGTCAGCCGAGTGTGAGACGTCCCTCAAACAGAAGCGTTTTGCCTACATGCGCTATAAGCGCCGCCCGAACGATTTCACTGTCGATGAATTTCGTCGGGCTAGGGCTAGGTTCCGGTATATTTCGAAGCACGCCCGCCGCTCTTCTTGGCGGGCATATGTGTCATCATTTAACGCAAAGACCCCTCTAGCAGAGGGGACCGACTGGCCTTTACCTCCAGAGGCGGAGAACCCTTCAACGACAGGTTTGCTCTGAGCGAGGTGCGTTCCGCTCTTGCTTCGTGCGCGGACACCGCCCATGGTCTGGGCGCCTTTCGCAAACCGGGGAGATATCACTCTACTCCGTCCGGTTTCCGCCCAATCTCTCCAACCTCTTGCGTGTGCAAGTTGATGGAGAAATTTGTAAATGTTAGATTCGCCTTTCTTCTGGACAGCGGAGGACATCGTTCTTCTGCACAGTGCGGCTTCCGCAAGTTCTACTCTGTGTCGGATGATCTGCTCCGCCTGGAAAATGCAGTTTGCGAGGCCTTCCTCTGTAGACAGCACTACGTCACGGTGTTTTTTTGATCTGGAGAAGGCTTATGATACCGCATAGCGATACGGTATCATGGAAACTCTCCACACGATGGGGGCGAGGTGACGCCTCCCAATCTTAATATCTGAATTTTTGCGAGATCGTCGATTCAGCGTACGTGTGGGGGGGAGCCCTCTCTGGCCCACTGGAGCAGAGAGGCAGCACCACCTCGGTGCTTCCGGAAGATGTTCTCGCTACGCTCTACTTGGACGACCTTTCGATCTCTTTTGGTGGGGCTCAGATGCCAACTCTGGAGCGTCGACTCCAACAGGCATTGAAGCTCGTCTCTCGCTTTCCCGAAGCGCACAGGTTTTGGTTTTCTTTGGTTTTCTTTGGCCAAGATTAAGGTGACGCACTTCTGCCGTCATCCCCAGCTCCACCCTGACCCAGACTTGTTTTTTAATGGGGTACGCCTGGAAGTGATTGAATCGCACCGTTTCCTTGGTCTTGTATTTGACCGACGCGTCACCTGGGAGGCTCATATTCGCAGACTTAGGGTCTTTTGTACCCGCGCCATAGATTTTCTCCTTTCCGTGACGTTCAGCGCTTGGTGCGCTGATAGGGCTACTGCCTTAATTTTTTATTGATCCTTTGTTCATTCGAAGCTCCACTACGGATACTAGATTTATGCATCCGCAGCTGAGCGTGGATTGCGGAAGGTGGACTCGATCCAGCACACTGGCCTTCGCCTTGCGACCGGTGCCTTCCGCACTTCCCCCATTGAGAGCCTTCTTGTCGATGTTGGGGAGATACCACTCGCTCTACGCCTCGCACAGTGCATTATTCGCCTGTACGCACGAGCCCGGCGCCTCCCTCAGTCGCCAATAGCTCTCACTGCATTCGCAGCTGATTTCGAAGGTTCCTATTTCGCCGAGAGACGCCAGTCATACCCTAAGCCCTTTGAGTTTAGGGCCAGGAAACTCCTTAGAGAGCTAGGTATAGCTCTTGGTCCGATGGCGCCCCTGGTTCTGTCAATGACGCCACCCTGGAGGGTACCACCTTTGGCTATTGCATTCGAACTTTTTGGAGCACACCTCGTGTCACGCTGGAACTGTTTCAGTGTATACGGATGGCTCCAAGTCCCAAGAGGGGATCGGTTTCCACGCCGTATCCCCTATGTTTGAAGTCAGCTGGGCTCTGCCAGTCGCTATGTCTGTCTTCACGGACGAGCTGGTAGCAATACACCACTCGCTACGGGAGATTACGCGACGTGCCCGGTTCGGAGACCGGATTGTGATCTATAGCGTCTCACAAAGCGCCCTGAGAGCTCTCGGGGCGTTAGAATCGACGCATCCCCTGGTTCGCAATATCCGTGACGCCACGGTTTTGGCGAGCCCGGCGGATGTCGAGATTATCTTCTGCTGGGTTCCTGGACATGTAGGAATTGCGGTAAATGAGCGCGCCGATGAGGGCGCGAGGACTCTGCGACCGGACCAGCCTTTCGCTCTTCCTCACACCGACTACATGGCAGGAATACGGACAGCTCCTCTGGCTGCTTGGCAAAAAAGATGGGAGGGTCGAAGGGAACTTAAAGTTGCGTGCCATTTGGCCGCGACTGTTCCAATGGGCCTACCCCCCAATGCCGCGAAGGCTTCAGGTTGCTTTCTGTCGTCTCCGGATCGGACACACTCGCGGGACGCACCGCTATTTGGTGGAATGCTCGCCAGCGCTTTACTGTGAAGACTGCGTTGTTCCCCAGACTGTTCGGCACATTCTTGTTGAATGTCCCAGTCTGGGCGATCTCCGCGCACGTTACCTGTCTCAGTACCGGGATGGACGGGGTCGCTACCACCTGTTCCTTGTACTCGGGACGAGTTCGTGCACATTGACTGGTGGACTTATAGACTTTTGGGGGGGAGGCCGGCCTTCTCTCCTTTATTTAACTAGATGGGGTTTTTTTTGTTGGTTTTTGTTATTTTAGTGTGTCGCATGTTCCTGCTCCGGGGAAAGGCGTACCTCCGCCCGACGCCGGAGCTTGCTTCCTGCTTATTGCCTTTGTCCTTTTTTATTTTTGTATGTTTTTTTTTTTTGCCTCTTATTTTAAAGATGCTTAGTAATAGGCAGTGTTGAATACGGCGACTAATGCCCAAATAGGCAGTCGCCAGATGAGCTTTAAAAAAAAAAATCATCCTAAACCAGAAGATCCGCCTTTATCGGGGCAACCCAGCACGTGGCCATTTCCTGTATGGCGAAACAGTCGCCCGCTTCAACCGTATCGTTAAACACAGGCCTCACATCGATTCACAAAGTGATGCCAGTACCCCTAGCGTTGTTTGAATCTATGCATCCCAATTCGTGGTATCCATGACACTACTGCTGCCTCGAGTCGGGCGGGTGTTGAGATTATCTCTTGCTGTGTTCATGGACATGTGAGGATTGCGGGGAATTAGCGCAATGAATAGTCCGCGAAGACTGGGCGACCAGACCATCGTTTCGCTCTTCCTCACACCAACTACATGGTAGGAATCAGGTCAGATCTCCTGGTTGCCTGGTGAAGATGATGGGATCTTAAAGTTGCGTGTCGGCGTGCCGCGATTGTTCCCATGAACCTACCCCAATGCCTCGTCGGCATCGGGTCACTTTTTTTGTCATCTTCGAATTGGGTACACTCGCGGGATGCACCGCAATTTGGCGTAGCATCCCTGCTTTTAACGAAGGTAGTGTTGTCCTCCAGACTGTTCGGCAGATTCTTGTTAAATGTCCCATTTGGGGATCTTTGCGTACGTTACCTGAGCGGGATCGCTACCGCTCGCCCCTTGTATTCAGGACGGGTTCGTATACACAAACCTGTAGACTATTTGACCTTTTGGAAGAGACTGGCATCCTTCATTTAATTTGACTATTTAATGCTAGTTGCATTCTCCTGCGCCGGGGTAAGGCAGGCCCCTTGTCGACGCCGCAGTATGCTTTCTTCTTGCTTTTGTTTCGTTTCTTTTTTTCTTTTTTGTTGAAATATTAAAATAGCGTAGCACTAGACTTAATTTATTAGTTACGACTACGTATCACTTTGTTTCAAGTTACCCACTGGCAGCTATACGGAAAAAATATTCACTAGGGTAGCGATTGCTACCGTCCGGTTTGTTATTGGTATGTAGAAGTTATCACCTGCAGCAGTACGACTACGTTCGGGAATGATCTTGCTCATGGTCCCTAACCCCGTAAGGGGCGCGGCGATTTGCCATCCTGCCGCTCTGCTGACGGGACTCAGCATCCCGTCCGACCCCAGCTTAGCTTCTTCTCCTTTCAGATAGCCTGTATTTCTCCCCTAGTTCGGCCCTTTTCATACAACCTCTCCCACAACTTTCTCTGGTCAGCCTCTAATTTCACAGGGTAGATGCTGACCTTCTTCTCAGCCAACCGTCCCGGATCGGGGCTGAGGATGGAGGGGACAATGTTCCCTAACCCCTGAGCTCCGGTCTGGGGTGGTTGTTTTTTAACAACCTGCTTCATCCCCACCCATACCTTCCTCACATCCCCTTTCCTTCTCACTTCACACTCTATTAATTTTTGTACGCCGTGTCCAAGGTGGAGCCGCCATGTTGACGGACTGCCAGGCTACAAGGTGGGAGGGTTGGTCCTAAATGGCGGCACCTGGCTCTGCCACATCCTGTACGCACCCCTTGCAGAGCGGGCTACTGCGAGGGGTGATGAGCTATTGCTTCCCGTGGAACAAATAGGGTCACCTAAATCTCTCCCCAATTCCCCTTGCTTATCAACGGAGCCTCCCTCGGGCAGCTCCACAGAAAAAATGGAGGTCCCCTTCCCCTGTGCTTGCGCAGGGGACCCTCCAAATTTATCTAGCCGGAGAGGAGGCTTACTCCTCTCCTTCGCCTACGGGTGTAGGGGACTCCCCCTCACCCCCTTCTCTGGAGGTGCTTTCGAGCAGCTCCCTTTTTCCAGGGGCAGTCCCCCCTTTTCTTTCCAAGGGGTATGCCAAGAAAGCCAGCAGGCAGCTCATAGCCGACCGCTCCCCAGTGAAGCAGCTCGGTAGGGCAAACCCCCTTAGGGGGAGAGGGAAGCCAAGCCCCTTCGGTCGCTTTTCTCAAAAGATCTGCTGGCAAGAATATTGAACCTTGCTGGGGTCAAGGCCTGTGCCTCGAAAACACATGACTGGTGACGCTGCCAACGGGACCTGCGATGTCCTGGGAGGGGATTGCCAACTGGCGGCCCTCCTGACATAGAAATGGTCCTTGAGGCAACCCAGCCTCAGACGGTAGGGCCTTCTATGGGGGAAAATCCGGGCATCCGCCACCATGCAAGGTCCTCCTCAAACGGCCCGGGTTTCCAAGGCAGTACAGGAAGGGGAGGGATCTCCTCCAACCGGTGCCCGTGCAACTACCAGGACCTTCTCCATCTCGGAGAAGGACCTAGCTGAGGCCGGTCCATCTGACCTAAGCGCTTCTGCCGGCGGAGGGGAGAAGCGGGTTCATTCCCTGCCGTCCTTTCCTAAAAAGAAAAAAAAGACTAAAAAGACTCGGGGCTCCTCTCCATCTGCGGGGGCTGTGGGGACGGATGGGTCTGCTGCCATTTTGGCAAGCGACCAAGCCAAGATCGGCACATCCAACCCCTCTGCTCCCCCGGGTGCGGAGCCCCTGACTAGAACTAAGACCAAAAGTGCACAGGGCGGAGCCTCGATAACATAGGGGGCCCTGATTCAGAGGTTACCTGGCGTTTTCGAGCCCGCTGGCTTCAAACGCTTCCTCGTTATTCGCTCCACTGATGGCACCATGTTGGCCAAGGGCAACATGATCCGTCAGAGGAGAGGATTAGTTAGTGCAATTAGTAGAGAGCCGAAAATGACCCGTTTCTCGGACGGGAGCCTTCTGGCGAATCCCTCCGAGGCGGCCAAGATAAGTAGTGCTCTTTGGACACTTGATGGCACCCCGGTGAGTGTGACGCCGCACTCTACCATGAACTTTGTGAAAGGAGTAGTTTATGCGAGGAAACTCGTTGACTACAACATATAGGACATTAACTTAGAGCTGGCCGACCATGGGGCGGTCAAGGTCGAACGTGTGATAAGAAAATAGGGAGGGGCCTCGAGACCCACCCCTACACTCTTCGTCACGTTCGACTGTGACAAGCTCCCTGAGTCGGTGGGTGCCGGTTGGTACCGCTACCGCGTGAAGGCATTCGTGTCACTGCCGCGGCGGTGCTATTACTGTCACCGCTTCGGCAATACGAATCGTTCTTGTAGACGTGCAAAGTCGGGGTCACCCGAAATCTGTAAATTGCTCTAAGGCCGCACACGATAAGTCTAAATCGTGTGTGGCCAAGTGTGTCAATTGCGGAGAGCCGCACCCCGCTTCTTCGAAGCAATGTGGTGCATATCTCTTTGAGAAAGATATCCTGACCGTTCAGGCCCAGGATCGACTCTCATTTCGCGAGGCTAAGGACTTGGTCCTGGCGCGCCCGGCTCTGCCTGGGACGTCTTATGCCTCAATAGTTAGAAAGGCACACTCTGCTCCTGGCCCATCCAGGCCAACGAGCACGGTAGTTTCCACGCCCATTCGGAGCCTTACTGCGGGTTCTACTTAACTCGGACGCTCTCCAGGTAAAGCTGGCGGAAAAAAAGGGTTTACACCCAGCCAGCCCCGGCTAAAACCAGCGTGACCGTTTCCCGTTTGGCGAAACGGCCACGCGCCTCCACCGAGTCGTTAGACTCACAAGAGGCAACACCCCTGAAGTTGGTCGCCAAGCCATCTTCCGGGGTTCCTAAAGCTGTCCCCCAAAAGGAGGGCAGCTAGAAAGGAGCTTCAGCTCTTTCGCCCACGCCTAGTGGTGGGCTGAGTGGCTCGGAGACGGTGGTTCCTCGAAAAGAGGGCCCCGCCTCCGAAGCAGCAACGCCCGCCTAAGGTTTCGAGGCGGAGAGAGCAAAAGACTCGCATGGCGAGCCCAACCTCCCCCAATAAGTCCTCGAAGGCGACAGCGCCTTCAGCGCTTTGTCCGACCAACAGCGCTCGGGGTTCTGCCTCCGGGAAGCGTACGGCCATTCCCGTTAGGGTACTCACACCTACTACATGGCAGGAATACGGGCAGCTCTTCGGACTGCTTGTCAAAGAAGATGGGAGACGGTCGAAGGGAACTTAAAGTTGCGTGCCATTGTCCTGCAACTGTTCCCATGGACCTAGCTCCCAATGCCGCGACGGCTTCAGGTCTCTTTCTGTCGTCTCCGAATCGGACACACTCGTGTGACGCATCGCTATTTGATGGAGCGCTCGCCTGCGCCCTATTTCGACGACTGCGTCGTCCCCCAGACTGTTCGACATACTTGTCGAATGTCCCGGTACCAGGATGGGCGGGATCGCTACCGCCTGTCCCTTGTACTCGGGACGAGTGCGTGCACATTGACTTGTGGACTTTTAGACTTTTTGGAGGAGGCCGGCCCTCTCCCTATTTTTTAAAATAATAATATTTCTTCAATTTGTTTGTTTTTCTTCTGCTTTTTGTTTGCATTTTTTGTATTTTTTTTTTTTTTTTTTCAATCTGGCTTTTAATGTAGCCTAGATTTAGTCTGGCTTGAGTGTGGCGACTTATGCCATAGAAAGCAGTCGCCAGATGACAAAAAAAATCATGGTCCCTAAATAATTAACTTTATTTTCCTATGGAATGGCTTATAGTAAGCGTAAAGGGCACTAGCCCCTCGAAGACCATAAGCACTTGAAAGTACTATCTTTAGATCCTTGTGGGAGCAAAGCACGTAAATGTATAGCCATCTATAATTCAAGTACCTTTTCTTCTTCAATTTGCGATACATTTCTCCATTATTAATCTACATTGTTTCTCATTTCAGATGCGTGGCCGACTGCGCTTCTCTTTGATAATAAAGATAGTTCTAGCATGGTTACTACTATTGGCCTTATACTTCGTTGTCGATTCAAACAAGTCCGCGTCTGAATCCCTCAATAGCGATAAAACTAATTATTTCTTCCCATTTGGACGCCTCCCGTCGCCAGACGCTGCCAGAGCGCTTTTTAACACCACATCGTGGTTTAATTCATTCTTCCATAACAATGCTACGGTAAATATTCTTTAAGGTTTTCTAATTGCAAGTTTACCCATCTGTCGTAGAATGGACTCTCGACGATATACCATATATAACTATTCGTTGTGGGAACTATTCTTATATTTCGAGTGCGTGGTTATCTGGTTGACCGATATTATTTATCTTCAATATGCTTAAGAAGTGGAACTGAGCTCAAGGATAATAAGATGGCTATCATTAATAAAATAGAGTTTTATTAAATAAACTATCAACAACACACAAAACGGAAAATGTTTACATAAACAGAGAACGGAAAGGGTCGTGGGAATATCTGGCTAATCCGAGGATTAAGATTTGGGAGAAATTTAAAAAGGTAAAACAAATAAAAAATAAAGGGATGGGATGGATCGCTAAACCATTTAAAGCACAGGGTAGGGTTGACGAAAGGTTAGGTAATCAAAAGTAATTCTCAGCTTACGTAATTACAAGTTGTTGTGCAGATGAAGGCGACGCGAAGGAATCTTCGGTCCGCTGGCGAGTTCCAGCCGAATGGAGGGGGGGTAAATTATCCTGACGTGACGTCTTGGGAATGAGAACCGTTTCTTGACAAACGGGCTTGAAGAACAATGGCTGTTCTAACGTTGTTCTCTTCTGAACAACAGGGGGTTGAGAACCGTCTCTTGTCTACGGGCTCAAAAAACAATGGCTGTTCTAACGTTCTCTTTCTGAACAACAGGGGGGGGGAGGGGGAGGGCCGTTTCTTTTCAACGGGCTCAAAGAACTATGGCTGTTCTAACGTTCTCTTTCTGAACTGCAGGGGGGGCTTGTGGACTTGGCGTCTTGAAGACTCGAACCTTGGCACTCAAGGGATATTGTCCTCTTCTGGACAAAAATAGTGGATCTCGAGGTAGAGGGCCCCTCGTGCACAAGGTGAGACCGGATCGGCGTGATGTCTCGCGAAGATAATCTGGATCTGATCGGCTCTAATCGGCAAAGTTTCCATATAAATAATCGAGCCATCCCCTTGGCGTAGGGGACAATGGAGTGGGGGCTTCGAAGGAATGCCCAGCCGCGCCTGAGAACATACCTTATCTGCCCATAAGCCTAACTCAATCTGGCGAGATCGACGCATGGGGCGAAACGAGGGGGGGGGGGTGACCTCCTTGGTTAAATATTGACTCAGGTGGCGATAGGGCGCCCTGCTTCGACGCGAAGATGCACGTGGGTAGCAACGTGTTTCTAAACAACATGTGATAGCGGTTGAAATTAAGCGACCTCAGACCGTTCTATCACACCATACGTGGACCTTGTTGTTGAATTGGGCAGCTTGTAGAGTTACGCGCTTTTCCGAACCCCAAGGTAAACTTACCCCTTGTACCCGGCACGTCATTCCGAGCATATTGCCCCATGCAGTCTCAAAATATATGGAAGCCACCGATCCTTGTTTTCCTTCTAGACATCTTATTACCATTCCTTCGCCACTTAACTTAGAAACCTCCATACTTTCTTAGACGGGAAGCTGCTTCTTCACTAGCATTCAAATCACGTATGGTCGGTGAAGGTTGCTGACTGGACTTCACCTCCAGAGGCAGAGGACCCTTCAACCACCTGTTTACTCTTTGACTCTCTTCCCTGCCTGCAGTGCACATATGAGGTATCTACGCCGGTCGCATCCTTTATGGGATTTTTACGGAAGGACATAGTTGCCCGAGGGTATGGCGGGTTGGGTTGTTAATGCCCTTAGCTCACAATCGAGGTCGATTGTGTGTAAATTATTATATTCTAGATCTTTCTGATAGGGATTTTCCCCTTATACCTTTCAAGGTGAGTCATATTATCTTTCTTCCATGCGTTGTCGGACAGGCGACAGAGGGTTACCATCGGAGGCCACACCTCTCGGTGGTCGTCAGTAACGAGCGGAGTCCCTCAGGGCTCCGTGCTAGGCCCTCTATTATTCATCATCTACATCAACGATATAGATGAAGGACTGGTGAGTCGTCTAGCGAAATTTGCCGATGACACAAAACTTGGAGCTAATGTAGCGAATCCCGAAAACATAGAGATGTTGAGGGATGACCTACGGATGATCGGCGAGTGGGCTGACAAGTGGCAGATGCCTTTCAACTTAGACAAGTGTAAGGTGATGCACATCGGGTATGCGAACCCCCGGTCAGGCTACGAGCTACAAGGTATGCGTCTTGAGTCTACTGATGTCGAGAAGGACTTAGGTGTGCTGATTAGCAGCGATCTCAAATTCTCGAAGCAGTGCTTACAGGTGGAGAAAAAGGCTCGTCGCTTGTTGGGTTACATCAAGAGGCAATTCAGTTTTCGAACAAAAGAAGTTGTTTTGCCCTTGTACAACTCGCTGGTGAGGCCTCACCTAGAGTTCGCTGTTCAGTTCTGGTCTCCTCATTATCGAAAAGACATCGATCGTCTGGAAAAGGTGCAAGCCAGGGCCACGAAACTGATCCCATCGCTAAGGAACAAGTCATACCAAGAAAGACTGCAAGAGCTCGATCTCTATTCGTTAGAGACTCGAAGACTGCGCGGTCGTCTAATAGAGACTTTTAAAATCTTGAAAGGATTTGAAAATGTCGACTCCACCAAATTCTTTACCCTCAACCGGAATATGACTTGAAATCACGGGTGGAAGGTGGAGCTGCCCAGATTCAATACCATTCCGTTGGGTAAGTCATTCACATATGACATTTGCGACACATGGAACAAACTACCAGCGGGGGTTGTTGAGAGTAGCAGTGTTGAACAGTTCAAGAGTAGACTTGACAAATTATATTTGAAAAGTTGATGATCTCATAGCAAGTAATCAGTACATGCTAAGAATCGAAACCACAAAAAGTGCCTCCTCGATATGGGCCGCAAGACCTTTGAGGTACTTCTTTTCCTTGTAACTCCTTGTCTCCTTTCTTTTTCTAACCTTAAACTATGGCTACAAGGAAAGGGAGTAGGGTAATGTGCTCAGAAGAGTTGAGGGGAGTCGCCTCCAAGCTCGACCTCCTGCCCCCTTGGTGGCGGGGAGCGGGAGATTAGTCGAGGGACCTCTTCAACCGGTGGAGATAATCTCCTCCATGACTCTTAAGTGCTAAAGAGATTTCCACTTTGCCACCTTTGGAGCCACCCGCGGGCAACTTCACCTCCATCGAGGAAATGCCCTTCCCCTTATGCTTTGTCAAGGGCTTCATCCTCTCCTATATCAGCCGCCGAATAAGAGAGGTTCCCCTTACCCCTATGCTCGGAGTCGCCCCCGGGTGTCTCTATAGGTAGGTTTGCAGCGGTTCTCCCTTCTCTTTCGTTGGGGCCCATTAAAAATGACAACAAAAGTACGCAGGATCGTACTCTTCCGATGGGACCATTTAGAGAGGGCGAATCCCCTTAGAGGAGTGAGGGATATTGGGGTCCATTGGGCCAACAAGCCCTCCGCCGCACAGGAGAATACCCTGTGCAGTTCACTACCTATGGTACCTAGAGGGGCTGCACGTCCTCCCGGCCCGACTTAGTGTCGGGGCATAATAATAAGTAGACCAGTCACTCCCTATTCTTCTTTATTGCATACTCTAACCTTTCCCTTTCCAACTATTCCTTATACATACTAGAGAGGTTCTGTTGGATCGGCACACTTTCGGCCTCTTGCGAGAACCTGGACAAGTGTCTAGATACATTGCTAGGGCCGAAAGCTTGATGGGTATGGGAACTATTAAGTTATGGGTGTGCTTGGTTGCCGACTCTCTTTACCGCTTCCAGTACACATAGGAGGTGGCTCCACGGGCCCCACCATCCTTTATGGGTTAAAGCACAACCAACTCGCCATTACGACGAGTTGGTTTGTTCTCAAGGCCCATCTTAGCTCTCATCCGCAGGCTTAGTATGTGTAAATGCTCATTCTGGACGTTTCTGATCCTATAGGGACTTTTAGTCGTATCTTTCTTCCATGCTTCTCATTTCTTTATTAAGGCTACAGAAGAGGGAGACAAAACAGCGACGCCTCCAAGCGCAGCCTCGTCTCTCCTAGGCGCGGGGGAGGGCGAAGTAAATCGAGGCACCTTTCCTACTGGTGGATGGGGTACCCACCTACCATCACCAATCGGTAAAATGGTGTCCACTTTACCATCTTCGTAGACATCTGATGGCCTCTCCACCTCTTTAAAGGATACTATCCCCCCCCCTCTGTGCTATTTTGGGGGCTCCTCCAATTATTCTAGCGGAGGTGGCGTTTCCCCCTTCCCCCTTCCCCATTCGTGCCAAGGAGAGAAGATATTCATCAGAGAGCCCTCCTCTCTCCCTGGGGCCCACCAAGACTAAGGAATTTCGCAAACACCGCCACTTGGACTCCCGCTCCCTATGGAGGCAATTGGACCCAGCTAACCCCTTTATAGGGGCAATGTGACGCAGGGATCACGGGGCTTCCCCACTTCCTTGACCCGCGCTCCGTGACCTTTCTGGGCGGCGGGGGCATGCTCCCCATTATTTCCCGATGGAGGTGGGCATGCTGGTTCCCATGGCGTGTTCTGCGTCAGTAGGCTACATGCCTATTGAGTCCTCGGTCGTAATCCCCCACTCCTTGGGGTGGGAAGGCCAGAGGGTGCCCCCTCCAAAGGTGAACATGGACTCGGAGGTGCCCTTGCTCCAGTGCACTTATAAGAAAGATTACTGGATGGGAGACGCCCTCTTGACTAAGTCTGCCCACTGGTCAATACTCGCCTCCGAGTCCTTCCTGTGATGGGACCCCCAAGACCGCTAGATCCTTCCCCATCTCGGAGAAGGATCAACTCCAAAACTCCTATCCACCATACATGGAAGAAAATAAAAGGATTACTCGGCAAATACAGACAAGAGCCAACCCCCACACTACGCATTGATATGCAAGATGTCCTTGACCCGACAGAGGTGGCAAACAAGTTGTAGAGCTCCTTCGCTAACATCTCCGGCAGGACACGTGCAACGCCCAGATCTGCCGAAAACAGAGCGAGGATGGAATCTGTATTGCTGGATTTCTCCACCTGTGAAAATATGACCTACAACAAACCATTATCGAGAAAAGAACTCGAAAGGGCTCTAGCAACCTGCGGTAATACTGTTCCAGGGTCCGATGATATCCCGTATGCGATGCTGCATCATTTGGGTGAAAAGGGAAGATGCTTCCTCCTGACCCTATACAACCGGATCTGGAGGGAGAACTCGTTCCCTGATGCATGGCAAACAGCTACGGTCTTAGCCTTCGACAAACCCGACAAAGACCAAACTACCGACCAAATGCCCTAACATCTTGCATATGCAAGGTCATAGAAAAGATGGTCAACACACGCCTAATGTAGCTGGAGGAGAAGGAATCACTCCTATCGCCATTACAATGGGGATTCAGAAAGCTACACTCTACTACAGATATTCTGATCCGCCTAGAAACCGCAATATGCACTGCGTTCGCCAAGAAACATCACCTACCTAGTTGTTATTTACTTCGACGGCATTTTAATGAGCCTGCACAGCATGGGCTTACGTGGCCACCACCCTGATTTCCTAAAGAATTTCTTGAAAGATCGTTTTTTCATAGTCCGACGGTAAAGTAGTATTCGCCCTATTCCCACAAGAAGAAGCCGTTCCTCAGGGCAGCACAGTCAGCGTACCATTGTTCGCTATAGGGATAAATGGTATTACAAGACACTTCCCCACGGAATAGCAGCCGCACTATACTTGGGTGACTTCTCCATCTTATTGGGGGGGATCTCAGATGGCAACGGTGGAACGCCGCCTCCAGCTTGCCATTAACATTATGACGAGGTGGGCTTCTGCTAATGGTTATAGATTTTCGACGGAAAAGACGAAGGCTGTCTACTTTTGCCGCCGTCGTGGCTGCGTCAGAGATCCTGACCTATATTATACGAACAAAAAATCGAACTGGTAGAAAATATCAAGTTTCTAGGAATTACCTTCGATAAAAAACTAACTTGGTAGTCCCAGATCTCACTGATCCGCCCGAAGCATGACTACGGTTGCGAAATTTATTCTTCCGCCTCCTAAAGACATTTCCAAAAGATTAATACCGTAGCATCAACTGCTTACGAAGAGCGTTTAGATCATCTCATACACCAAACCTCTTATGTGATACGGGAGAAATTCCCTTAGCCCTCCTCAGAACGGAGATCACGTTAAGGCAATATGCCCATATCCAAAGACTACCAACATCACCGACTTCGGAAGCCACTCTTAATGACCACCTAGACCTCTTATTTGCTGAGCACTCATCTATCCCACGTCTATTCGGGTTCAGAGCGAGACAACGAACGGAGGTGTTGGGAGTAAATCTAAACATCCACCCACTTAGTTACTCACACTCCATTCTGGGAGACGACCGTCTAGGTCTGCCCAAGCTGCGTAGTAGGACAAGCATCTGCGATGGTCGATGAAAAATAGAGTGCAATTCCTGGCTCACCGACGGTTCTTAATTTGAAGATGGCGTCGGATCTTCGGTCATATCCGAAGACCTGTCCTATCCGACGAAGCTACCCAAGACTGTTTCGTTCTTCACCGCTGAGATGTATGCACTTTGACACGCTTACAATGGGCATCAGAAAATGCATACAAAAATGAACATACAATTTTCACAGACTCCCAGAGCAGTCTTCAAGCATTGCAAAAAATGACCAGCCTCAACCCATTAGTCCTAGACATTAGGGAACTAGTCGACAGAGATGCCAAACGCGGACGGAGAATTTCCTTCTGCTGGGTACCCATCCACGTGGGTGTCGCCGGAAATGAAAAGGCCTGTGCAGCCGCAAAGACTGCCGCTCTTCGACCGGTAAGGCCTGGCCACGTTTCGCTCCCTTGCGATGATCATATCATCGCAATTAGGTGGAGGGGGGGTATCTATCCACGACCCTATCAAGATGGCGGCCTTAGGGCCTTACACGCCGACACCGTATCGGTCGTTCAAGATTGATCCACGGCTACTTGATGGAAGGGGACTACCACCCATATTGTGAAGACTGCATCGTCCCGCTGACGATCAACCACCACTTCATAGCCGAATGCCCGACATTCGGTGATTTAAGACGCCGGTCCCTCCCCATCCTCCGACTAGCATTGACACCTGAAAATATCCACCCTGGAGGTGGAATCATCCACTACATAGAAAAAAACGGACTCGTAGATGAACTATGAATCTTCGACTCTTAACAAATTAAAAAACAACAACTTTTAATAACCTCTGGGACCATTTCATCATTACCACCGCCATACAAACCACACCATCCATGAAAATCCACAACACCACTCATTTATTTTAAAAGATTTAAAATGTTAAAAGCGTAACTTGCTTACTGCGCGTTGCCGTGCAGTGTGCGCCAAGGCTGTTCTTAACCAATCAATCAATCGGAGAAGGATCAGGCTGAGGCTAGCTCGTCCGGCCTCGGCATCTCTTTCGAGGGGAAGAGAAGAAGGTACACTCCCCCCAATCTGAACATTTACGTCTGATCCTTGCCGAAGGCCACCAATTCTCCTCAAATAACCTTTATTCCTTACTACTACCCATCTCCTTCCTCTGATATAGTCTCGCTTGTGTCCTCTGAGTCTCTTGTCCCCACCTTCCTTTATTTTCCCTAATTCCATTGGACATTGGACAAAATAAGAGATGAAGTATAGGTAGAATTAGAGAGAGAATAGTGAGAGAGTAAAGTGGTTATAGGGTGAGCTTAAAGAATAGATGATGTGTAGGAGACAATAAAAAGATCCCTGGTGAAAGGGTAGCTCTGTCAATGTGTAGTTTTGTGTGTTTTTTTGGTAGTTTTGCATTGTTTTGATAAACTATAAATTATAAATCCATAGTTTATATAATTAAATTAAACATGGTTAATTTAATTATTATTTCGATCCTATTGATCGATTAATTGATTGATCTTAGGCATTCAAGCCTTTATTTTTGGCGGGGGTTTTATTCCCGCTGTGACTTTTGTAAAAATTTTTGAAAAAGTTTTTCGTTAATATTTATGAGTGGATTTAAAAGTGAATGTGAATTTACTTCTAGCTTGCGTTTTGCAAGTGGTTTTTAATTGAGTTTTTATATGCTAAAGGAACCTGCGCATTACTTTGTATGTTTTGTCAGTTCTGTCAAGTGTATTTCGGTATCACGTCAATGTCTGTCTGTAGCTTGCTACTTTTGAATGGTCTTTTTTGTCGGTCTACTTCGATTTCTAGGTGTGTACGAAAGAACTCAGGGGTCAAACGGGCGCCAATGGCTTGCCATATCCTCTTAGCTCTCTCGTGGAGCGCCACGTTGATCGGAGATAATCCAACCGAGTCGTGGAGCTCCCTCTGTCGTTTACGTTCTCTTCTTCGGGTGTTTGTTATAAGTAAAACCGCTTTGTTCTGGATGACTTGAAGTTTCGCAATGTGGGTCTTGGCGCTCGCGTTCAGCGGCACCAGGGGGGTACAAGAGTCTCGAGCGAATGCACGCATTGAATATCTTGAGTTTATTTGAGCGAGTTAGGTCGATGAACCTATAAAACTCCCTCAAATCTCTCTTGCTATTCGCGACTGTCCGCCCGATATGACTCTTGTATCCCCCTGTGATGATTTTGAGCCCCAGAACCGTCCCTTCCGAGCAGTGTGGGATTCTCTTCCCCTCTACCCGTATACCATTGAAGGTCTTGCGAAACATGGGAATTATTTTGAATTTTGGGGCATTGGTTGATATCTTCCATTTCCTCTCGTAAGAGTTGATGTTAGATATCTCCCTAGCCGTGTTTCTCGCCATAAATTCCCTGTGAACGTAAGCGCTGTATAAATTTGTGATATATCGTCAGCGAACTGGACGTATATCGTACCTTCGGAGAGAGGTTGTGGTAGGTCACGTGTATATATGTTGTATAACAGGGGACTGAGACAGCCCCCTTGCGGGACCCCAGATTCGAGCTCGAACTCGGGGCCTTTGTGTTCTTTGATTTGTATATACGCTCTCCTCTCCATTATATAATCGCATAGAATCTTTTCAAGAATGGGGTCGAGGCCTACTTGCAAGATCTTAAATTGCAAGCCTCTCTTCCAAACCTTGTCAAAAGCTTTTTTAACATCGCGGAGCACCAGGTCGTCATGCCTTTTGCTTGCCTTGATGTTTGCAAGTTTTTCCGTAATTACGGCTAGTGCCGTGTCAGTCCCTCTTTTCTTTCTGAAGCCGTGCTGTTGCTCGTTATGCAGGTTGGCTTCGTCGAGAAAAGAGTTGACCTTATTTGCCAATATCTTCTCGAAGACTTTGCCAGCAAATTCTAAGAGAGTAATCGGCCGGAAGTTTGCAGGGCAGTCCGGGGGCTTTTCCCGATTTGGGAAGGAAGATCATCTTGGCCACTTTCCACTGATCTGGAAAATAGCCCGTGTTCAGAGCGGCATTCATGATGTTAAGAACCCCACTCAGAACATTAGGCGGGGCCTTGATGAAATTCTCCCTGGTCAGCCCCGTGGTACCCGGTGCTCTTTGACGAAAGGATTTTAGTGCAATGGAGAGCTCTTGGGCAGTTATTTTACTCCCATAGCCCTCCATCGCTCTTTCCTGCGACACACAATGATGAGGGGAGGTTTTATGTATTTGTGTGTTTAGCTGTTGGATTATGTCATTTTCGAAATCGATGTCATAATTGTCATTTTCTTCGGGGGTAATTTTAAAGATTGAGGACCAGAAAATCCTAAAAATTTCCTCAATCTCTTTAGTCTCGTCAGTTTCTTTCTCGTCATGTTTGAGTATAATTTTCTTCTGAGGGGGTTGTCCTTTTAAACGACTGTACGTCTGCCAAAAAGTCCGTGAGTCCCTCTCTATGTCGAGTCCTTCGATCAGTCTGTCCCATACCTGTATTTGTTGGTCCGTAATTAGTGTCTGGAGTTCGTCTTTTATCTGTCTTATTCGTCTATGGGCGTTGTGGTTGGGGCCTATCAGCGCTACTACATTGGACAATTCCTTATATTCTTGGGCCAGGGCTTTCATGGGAGGGGTCCAATTAGGAGCTGGAAGGGTTTTATATTTGATACGGGGAATGCTATTTTTATCTGCTTTAATAAGGAGGTCGGTGATTTTATCCAGCTCTTCATCTATCTCTTCTAAATTGGCATCGAGCAAAGGGTCTGGGATATAATTTAGAAGGTAATTTTTGTAGCATTCCCAGTCCGCCTGCTTATAGCTTTTGCGTTCTGGAATTGCAACTTGAATGGGGTTTACGCCAATTGTGATTTTAATAGCCTGGTGGTCGCTCGGAATAATGGGGCCCGGTTCAATGTAGTAGTTGTACGGAAACCTGGTACTGGATAAAACAATATCAGGTTTCGTTGCTGCATTTCCCGTAATGTATGTCGGGAAATCTGGTCCGATTCTAGTCCCGTATTTTCTGTCAAGTACGACCTCGATGTTTCTACCCGCATTGTTGTAGGTGGTATACCCTGATGCTGCACATCTTGCATTCAGATCTCCAGCAAAGATTACATTTTCTTATGGCTGAAGACCTGTAGAAGGTTGTGCAGGGGTACATAGCCGCGTCTTGGGGGTTGGTACCCCGTGGTCACGACCAGTCCCCCCAGGGTAGTGCCTACCTCAATGGCAAGGTAAGATTCATCTAAGTCGGGTAGTGTCTTGTATTTTATACCTTTTTTGACGGCTATTGCGCAGCCTTCATACCGTTTCTGGCTATAATTTTTGCTAATGACGTCGTATTGAAATATTTTAATCTCTCTATGAGCGGTCATTCCGTGTTCGTTTATGAGTATAATGTCAGGGTCACTTTGTCGCAGAATATTGCCATAGATGGATCCTTTACCGTCCCACCCATCGACATTCATTTGTATGATTGTAAGTCTGTTGGTCATTTTAAGTAATGTCGGTTCTTTTATTGTGTGGGATTAAAGTAGACGCTTATTCGTGATCTACTTTAGCCCCATGTGGTGTACTGGGCGGGGTGCGCTCCCTGCCGTTTCTTTTCTTTCGAAATTCTGTGTCGTTATTGTGTAAAAACAGTCCGTGGCCAGCTTAACCTTATTTTGTGAGAGGGCCTCCTCAACCTGTCGCTCCGGTACCTCGTCTGAGCATTCCCATTTGTATCGTCCGGTCCTAAGACCTTCCGATACTTCACGGGAGTCCATCTCAGCTGGGAATGGAGCCGATTCAGGGGCGTACAATTTTAGGTTGAAGCCTCTAGAGTGGTACTTGAGTTGGTGTTCCCTTCCTCGTGATGAGGAGGTAGACCGTGGGCCGCGAGTTTTGGAGATTTTTCTCGACCTAGGAGACCTGATCTCCTTGGGTCGGACTGCCTCCTTTGTTGGTGTGGGGGTGTGTGTTTTTGTTTTTTGCGGTGTGGATTTTTTGGGAGGGAGTGGCGCTTGTTTTTGTGTCTGTGTTTCTTTTGGTTTGTTCAGTCGGGGGTTGCGTGAGATGGCTATGTTTGTGGTTGGCACTTTTTGGCACTTTTCTTGGCACTGAGGAGCAACGGTTATACGCATAACCTCCTCTGAAGGGGGGTTATCGGGAAACCACATCTCCGCAAGCCCGTTCTTTACGAGCATACGGTTGACTTCTGTCGCAAAGGTACCAGGGCGAGTAATGTTTTGTATGTGGGCATAATAAATGCAACACATAATCTTGGTGGAGTGTTCGTTCTCTATGTGCAGGTATGTCTTTTGGCTGTTCGACTCGGCGATGGCGGCTTTTGCGACTTTAGCGTAGGTTGAGTTAGCTTTATTCTCTTCCGTCTCACGCTGGAGTTTGCTTTGGTTGCTCATCTCTTGTTTTTTAATCGGACATGCCATAGGCATGGTCCGGTGCGGGCCTTCACAATTTAGACATTTGGTGGTGGTGTTCTTACACTCGCGCCAAAAATGGTCGCGACCGGCGCAGATGGAGCACAACTTAAGGTCTTTATTTTCAGAGCAGCTGGACGTGGTATGTTTGTTGTATTTGTAGCACCTGAAGCACATTTGCAAATCAACAAACTCCTCACGTTCCATCTGTTCTGGGCAAACTCTCACGTTAAACAGAAGCAGTCCATTATCCTTAGCCTTTTGAGCCATAGCCGTGTCTTCAAATACAACCTTAAATACGTGCGTGTACGTTTTGAATTTGAATACCTCTGCTACCTTTGCCCATTCGTGGTTCCTCTCGATTTCCTGTTTAATAGTGTCAGATGAGTGGCTCCCAACCCAGGGGTCGAGGCGCCTGCAGATCAAACTGCGGTGGGTCCTTTTTTGTGGCGGTGTGGTCGGTTTTAGGTTAATTGTTTTCAGGCATTCAACAGCTTTCCCGGAGGTCAAGGCTTCACAATCGGCCTCTTTCGCGCAGATAGCTGAGTAACCATTATTTAAGTCAATTAGTCGTACCAAGGCAATTCGTAGGGTTCCGTGTACTTTCTCAAATACTTTTTAGCGGTCAGGTTTCGGGCCCTCCGGGAGGACCCGAAGAGTTATACGTAAGGTTTCCCTCATCTCTGATGCATCATATGATGCGTTATGGTGTGTAAATGTGTAATGTGTTCACTGTGTTCACTTGATGTTTTTATAGACGGAAAGAGTTGAGAGAGAAAAAGGGGGTCAATGTCCAATAAAAATTTACTTTACCTCAAAATACTTCCGTCAGGCAAGCGGGTGGGCCAGGGGAGGCTTCGGTCTTCGTTTCCACGAAGGAGCGAAGAGTTCTTCCGTAACCGTTTTCAAAGGCAAGTGGTCCACTTATTCACGAACTATCGAGCTACTATCAACAAGTTGGGGCACTCTGTTCACTTTCTCGCTAAAAATTCACTTTATAGAAATCCGTATAAAATGCTGTCAAAGCGGGAGTCAGACTAGCTCAGGCAAGCAAAGCAGTCTTCCCTAATTCCAGCAAGCTTCGCGAGTGGCACAGAGCTGCATCAATCGACGCTCAACCCCCACTCCCATTAAAAAGTAAGAACCTCGCGAAAGCCGTAGTCTATGCGAGATGACTCGTTGATTACACGGGGAAATAATTTTAATCACATTTTCTGGTGACTTAGATTTATCTGCCAATTTTAATTCGTTTTTCCATGCTGATTTCAAATATATAATCCATTTTTACCTACATGCTATAGTTATTCTGTAATTTCTATTTTCTCGTTTTCCCGAAAACTGCCCTCCGGACGGACAGATAGGGTGCTTGTAGAAAGTAAATATTTCACAGTACATAGTAGTAAGATAGTAATAAGTGTTATTGTGCAAAATATTGACATTATTGTTTCTTTTTTCAGGTCTCATGTTAGTGATGGCTTCGTCAAGAGGAAATTGCGTTAATGATCCAGACACCTTTTGCTACATATGTGGCTGTTACATACTAGTTCATCAAAGGCGCAATATATCAAACTTTGTGATCCGCACTTATAAGGCATATTTTGATGTTCCTCTTGGCTATCAAGATAAGAAGTGGGCCCCACATGCTGTTTGCCATAGTTGTGTGGAACATCTTCGTGAGTGGACGAAAGGAAAGAGAAATGGTCTTCCTTTTGGAATCCCCATGTTGTGGCGAGAGCCAAAGGATCATGTATCGGACTGTTATTTCTGTCTGGTGAATGGATACTAAAAGGATTGGCAAGAAAAATCGGCACAAGATCGACTACCCCAACATTCTCTCGGCCATCCGGCCAGTACCTCATTCTGAGTCTTTACCAGTTCCAATTTTTAGTGGATATGCTTCCTCCGAAGATGAAAATGATGTACCTGATATGGACATCCACGGAATGGATTCATCATCAGATGCTAAACAGTCATTAGCTCATCACTGTTTCAATCAAGAAGATTTGAATGACTTGATACGTGATTTGTCGCTCTCCAAGAAAGCTGCAGAACTTTTGGCCTCCAGGTTGAGTGAAAGACATATGCTTGACAGGTCGGTACGGGTATCATACTCGTATTCCTGAACAAGGGAGAGTACATTTGTTAAGTATTTCTCTGAGGATAAACAATTTGTATACTGCCACGATGTTCCTGATCTGTTTACTGAGTTGGGACTTGGCACCTATAGCCCTGCTGAGTGGAGACTGTTTTTGCATAGCTCCAAGCGTAGCCTCAAGTGTCCTTTTGCATAATGGCAATGACTTTGGTGCAGTTCCTCTCGGTCACTCTGTCCATCTGCGAGAAACTCACGGTGACATAAGAATGGTCATGGATTTACTTAAGTACCATGAACACAATTGGATCATATGTGTAGACCTTAAGATGGTCAACTCTCTCCTTGGCCAGCAAAAGGGATATACAAAATTTCCATGCTATATCTCTGTGTAGGACAGTTGAGCCCGTGACGAACACTGGTCCCCAAAAGATTGGCCAGTTCGGGAAACTTTGGAAGCAGGAATGCCAAACATTGTTAATGAGCCAATCGTAAGCCGAGAGAAGATCGTTTTCCCTCCACTTCATCTTAAACTGGGGTTGATGAAGCAGTATGTCAAGGACTGACAATGATTGTTTTCAGTACATAATATCGGCGTTTCCTGCTTTGTCATGCGAAAAAATAAAATCAGGGGTATTTGATTGTTCCCAAATCCGAAGACTTCTGAGTGATTCTAGATTCGTGAACACCATGAATGAAAAAGAGAAGGCCGTCAGCCTGGCTCTTATTTTCTGCCGTTGTTCGTAACTTCTTGGGAAACAAAAAAGCTCATAACTACGAGGATCTGGTTACTAATATGCTTTTGGCATATCGTGATCTGGGATGCAACATGGGTGTGAAGCTGCATTCCATCAGGATTTGATGACGATGGAAGAGCGCTACCAAGGTCACTGGGATAATAGGCACATGATGGCGGCCTATTGCTGGACAATTAGAAGAGATCAGCCAGAGAAGACTTACAAGAGAAAGAGTTACAAACGCAAATCCTTGGCCGATTGAAATCAAGAAGAGGTCCTCGAGCCTGATGTACGGTCATTAATAAATTAGGATCTATTTGATTACAGTATTTGTAATCCTAATTCAAGTTTCTTCTCATATGCAATAAAATGTTTGTGCAAAAAAACCTGCTTTACTATAAATAACGCAAAAGGATGATTCAAAATTACTTCAGGGCATGATGATAGGCGTGATAAAATGAAAATTATTGTATAATATTAGTTATTGATATTACGAAAAATCTGTAGCATTTAGAGATAATCTGATTTCAGATTTGAATTCAGTATGCTCGAATTAGGTAGGAAAATGTACTTTTGTCAAATCACCAAATACAGGGTGTTCCCTAGTGTTATTCTTTGGAATATATAACTGCAGAGCTGGCCACCCAGGAAGCGGTCAAGGTCGAGCGTGTGATGTGAAAACAGGAGGGTGGGGGATGGCCACGAGGACCACCCCTACACTCTTCATCACATTTGATCGTGACAACCTGAGTGGATGCATGCCGTTTGGTAGCGCTACTCCATCAATGCATTCGTGCCACTACAGAGTTGTTACCATTGCCACTTCTTAGGCCATACTCATCGAACCTGCAGACGTACCAACCCAACTGCGGTCAACCCGAAATCTGCGCAAAGTGCTCAAAGGCATTTCATAATACATCCGTATTATGCACTCCCAAGTGTGTGAATTGCGGCCAGCCATAACCTGCTTCCTCGAAACAGTGTTGCTCAGACAGGCCAAGGAATTGGTCCTGTTGTGCCACGTGCAAATTAGAACTTCATAGGCACCTTTTGATCCTGGCCCCTCTAGGCCTATAAGGACGACAGTTTCCGCGCACATTCGGAATCCGTTTGCGGCTTTTATCTAACCCCCTCATGACGTTTAGGATTCACGGTTCGTCTTGGGTTAAACTATCCCCCCCTGCCCCCCCCCACCGAGTACCTTGTGTAGTCTATTATACTTAGTATCCGGAGGAGTTGCACATCCTCCCAGCCTGAGTGCAAATTAGGGAAGCCCTGATGTCGGGCAAGAGGTAGACATCAAGATAGGCCGAACAGCAACAAGTTGAGGATATTTGGAGATAGTATAGTGAAGAACCTACACACATGGTTTGAGGGGTTCTCTAAGGAGGTAGAGGTTCCCGCTATGCCAGGGAAGGACGTAGTAGATATAATGAAAGAAACTGAAAAGGCATGCAGAGAAATGTTAGAAGGGGATTGGATGCTGATACAAGCAAGCGTGAATGGGCTTATGAAAAGGAGCGCTGCAGGCTACATGAAAACGCTATCGGAGGACTCGTAAGAGAAATGAACGTTAGGCACCCTGGAGTAAAGGTAGCTGTAGTCCCAATAACACCAAAGTGTTACAAAGGATATAACTATGAGAAGAGGAGGAGAGAGGTAAACAGAAGAATAAGGATGATGGCAATTGAGGAAGGAGGAAACACCATTGAAATGGAAGAAGATATAAAAAAATGGGAATACTGGTTAAGGAGAGGTAGAGTCCACCTCCAAGGTACAGGGACCAGCGAACTAGTGAGAGAAATAAAGAGGTGGACTTGGGCACTGAGGCAAGTGGAACAGGTCAAGTGTAATGATAGATAGGATAGAGGGCCAAAGTGGCCCTGTGTAAATACAAGAAAGAGAAGAAAGGAAAGCGGATACAAGAAAGTGAAGGTAGGATTCTTGAACTGTCAAGGAATGGTCCTAGGTAAGAGAGAGGCGATTGTAAGGGAATGTGAAAGAGCAAGGGTAGAGATAATGGCACTAGCAGATATGAGGGTTATTGAAGAACAAATGGAAATCGGTAGATATCATCTGAGGGGGAAAGGTACGACTCAGGAGGAGGATTGATATAATGCATGGATGGATATAATGCATCCTATGGATGCATTATGTGGGTGGGATTTGATGGATACGGATGACCTTTGATAGGCCCTTGTGGCTTTTGTCATCCGTGAAATTATTTTATGTTATGTTATGTCACTGGGTTGACTTGAACACTCTGATGCGGCTTGGGAAAGTTGTTCGTTCGCTTGCCCCCATCCCCATTCAGCACTACTTTACTTTTATAGTATTAGTATTATTAGTTACTATTATTATTATAATTCTTATTATTATCTATTACTATTATTTAGTATTTATTATTTTTGATTATTAGTAATTATTATAATATTTATCATTATGTACTAAAATTATGATACTATTATTATTGCTGTGCATTTTTGTTATTGTTATTATGATATATTTTTATTTTATCATCATTTAGTAGTAGTATTATTATTTATTATTATTATTATAGCTATCCCCTTAACGTTTTCTACCCGTACTCTCTACCAGGAAGACTGTTCTCACCTGACAGATTTAGGTCCAGTAACCATGGTGCTTGATGGACTACATGTCATCTTGGGATCGCATATCAGCAGGGTATGATAATAGGTGATACCCATCCTACTCGTTAGTGGACCTGCCTATCTCTACTTCTCTTTATTATATACCCTCCTACCTCTATCCACATAAACTCTGGTTACCCTACGCACTTTTGTCCTCTTATGAGCCTTAGTCGAGTGTCACTGTAAACCATGAGGTCCCTACCTGGTGCGAGGGGCGAAAGCCCGTTGGTTAGGGCAAATATCAGGTACGGGGTGCGCTACGTCATTAACTCTGCTCACCTTCCTCCAGTACACCTTGAGGTGGCTACGCCAGCACCATCCTTTTTGGTTAAAACTCGAGGAGAATTTAGCCTGAATGGCGGCCCGAATTGGCAAAGCCTATCGACGCTCGATCAGTGGACCCAGTATGTGTAAAGGATTACATTCTCGAATTTTCCGATCCTATGGAGACTTTTCTCTTAACCTCCCAAGTCATTGCGGGGTCATAGTATCTAGGTAATAGTGGGAATACTCTTGGGGACCAGACTCTAAGGGCGGCCTCACCCTTCCTAGAATTCGGGGAGGACGAAGTAACACGAGACACACCTTCGACCGGTGGAGGGGCTTTCCCTTTTCTATCTTTGGAGCTGTTTTCGCGTAGCTCCAACTCTGAAAAGGAGCTGCCCCCGACCTTCTGTGCTTTCTCAGGGGCCCCTCCAACCCTTTTCCACCGGAGAGGAGGTTTACTCCTCTCGTAGTGCTATGGGTGCGGGGTGTTTTCCCCCACCCCCTTCTGTGAAGTCGCCGATGGACGAGACCATCTTTCGACCAATGGCAGTGTCTCCTTTTCTATCACAGGGAAGTACCATAGGGGGCAAGCAGACCTCTTCCGGTGGGACCGACTCGATAGGAAAACCCCGCTTAGGGGGGAAAGGGAAAGAAGGGGCCGTCGGGCCGTCCCCCCTGAAGATCTGCCCCGTAAGGGGGGCGGCGATTTGCCTTCCTGGTAGCCGTGCTGAAGCGCCCCGTCTGGCCCCAGCTTAGCCCCTTCTCCTTCTTTCAGACAGTCTTCACTTCTACCCTACTTCCTCACTTTCCCTACAACCTCTCCCACAATTTTCTCTGATCGGCTTCTAATTTCACAGGGTAGACGCCGACCAGCTTCCTATCACCCAACCATCCCGGATGGGGGCTAGGGGGAAGGGGACAATGACCCCTCACCTCTGAGCTCCGGTTTGGGGTGGTGGGCTTTTAACAACCTGTTTCAGCCACACCCACACCTTCCTCGCATACCCCTTTCAATCTCTATCGATTTTACGCCCAGCCCAAGGTGAGGCCGCCATGCCGAAGCGGTGCCTGGCCACTGGACGGAAAGGTGTCTTAAATGGCGGCAGTTGGTTCTGCCGGCTCCGTGTTCACCTCTCGCAGAGCGGTCTACTGCTGGGGGTGATTAGCATTTGCTTCCCGTATAACGAATAAGGTCCTTGTCGTGGTATGACATTACATTATATAAATACCATATTATATCTATGGGGAAGAGACCAATAACTTAAAGGCGAACCGACAAGGGGGACGAAACGCCACGAGTTTCGTCAGTCGGAGGGCGAGATAAGAGTGCAACGAGGTCAGGTATAATATGGGCAATGGCAAAGCACAAGGTTATTTAAAAAGGCATGTACAAAAATATAATTTTATTTACATAAAAATAATGAGAGAAATAATGGGCAAAAATTACATCAGAGAATAAAAGGGCAAAATTACATCAGATGAACGAAGGGGGGGGGGGAATTGTAGTTATGAATCAGACTATGAAGTTAAAACTTAAGGTGCTACGGGAGGAGACTATTCAAATGAGGTGAATTAACGCAAATGGGTTACTGGTAAGGCTTCACGGATGTCTTCTGAACGTGAGGCGAGGCCGCTCGAAGCTTCTGAGCGGGATGTTAAAGTGATGACGGTTCTCCAAAAAGGATGGGGGTAACGTCCGGTCTAGGGGAGAGTATTTCAGCCACCCGAAAACGAGGGGCGAACGAGGAGGGCTTCGACAGGAGTTGACGAGAGAAGTCGGAAAAATCACTCGGTAGCGATCGTTAAATGGAATTACCTCACTGGCTGGGGCTAATTCCAATACACAAATAGTTCAGCTGTCACTTTGCTTTGTTGTTAGCATCTGACTTGGAACTAGGGGAATTTTCTTGGGGTCTGGGCGAGACTTCTCAACTCTGTCCTTGTCTCATGGAAAGCGAGCAATATATATGTCTGAGGCTCTTCCCGCGAGGGGGGGTTTAGTGGGAAACAGCTCTACTCTCGAATGGCCTCGAATCTTCTTGCCGAGGCTATTCTAGCCCATGTAAAGGTGAATCGTGGTGGACGCGGTTCGAGGCTACCGCTTGTGGAAGGGAGGGGTTAGGCTTTCCCAACAGTCTATATGCCTGATGATGAAAATCTAAAAAATCAAACTCTCCCTTTCACCTTCACCGACGGAGCCGCCTTCGGGTAGCTCCACTGAAAAATGGAGGTCCTCCCCTGTGCTCACGCACGGGACCCTCCAAAACTTTAACCGGAGAGGAGGCTTACTCCTCTCCTTTGCCTACGGGTGTAGAGGACTCTCCCTCACCCCCTTCTCTGGAGGTGCCCCCGGGTGCCTCCCTCTTTCCAGCGGCAGTTCCCCCTTTACTTTCTAAGGGGACTACCCTAGAAAGGCCGGCGGCTTATAATTCACCGCTCTCGGTGGGAGCAGAATGATAGGGCCAACCCCCTTAGGGTTAGGAGGGAAGACAGGTTCCGTCGGCCTCTTCCCTCTAAAGACCTGCGGGCTTGAATTTTGAGCTTAAATGGGGTCACCGTACGTGCCCCCCCTCTCTTCGAAAAGAGGGGGGGGATAGCCACATGGAGCTCCCCCCTCCCTCTGAGATGCACATCGTCCCTGAGGCAACCCAGCCCCAGATGGTAGGACCTTCCATGGGGACGACCCTAGGCTCGGTGTTAAGCACCGAACCTGAGTCTGCCCCTTTGCAAGGTCCTCAGACGGCTCGGGTCTCCAAGACTGCACAAAGGGAGGAGGGATCTCCTCCTCTAGCTCACCTCCCTGAGGATCACCGTGTCGTGGTGGAGGGGCTTGCGTACTTCAATGACACAGTGGGCTATGTCAGTGAAGACTGTGATGGATATTATTGTCCATCAGTTTGTCTTCAGGAGTTCTACTTTGCTGAACAGGCCACTGTGGAGGAGTCAGACTAAGGATCCTCTCACCTGTGGGTTGAGTACCGCTGTACGGGTTGCCGATCATGTTCGCCGGAGGTATCGCCTTGAAGGCCGCACTTGTTCTGAGGCTGATAGCGGTTCACAGCGTGGTTCTTAGCCTAGCCGTCGTCAAACTTCCATTCATGACGTCGCACTGTTTTTAAAACGATAGCTGTAGCGTGGGGGAGGGCTACCCTGAGTACGGTGTAAAGCGCCTAGTCTGGGGGCAGCTACAGTAACATGACTCCACTTTCCCAGGGCTACGTGTTCTTTTAATACAAATATTTATGGGTAAAAATAATAAAAACTTTTCCCAGAGGCTCCATGCTTCTGGTCCCCGTGCCGCCAATGACCGTGATCTTCGTAGACTCGATCCTTTTAGTTCCAAGGTCGACGATGATCTTGATTATGATAGATTTGTAGTTTTAAAATTAGACAATGATACACCAATAGGTAAGGCTGACATTTTCAATATCTATTAAGACTTTGTTGCCTAATGTGGTGAACCTGCCCAAATGTGGCCTAGGAATGATGGCTGCCTTTTTGTGGAGTCCTCTTCACTTGATCAGCATCAAAAAAATCAAAGCACTAGATTCGCTTGCTTCCCTCAATATCTCCTCTTCAGCCCATCCCACCTTTAACACCTGCAAGGGGGTTATCAGGTCCGGGGAGCTTATTGCATATGATGTGGACCGGCTTGTTGCTAAACTGACTTCTCAGAAGGTAGTTGGTGCATACTGCGTCACTCATAATGTTAATGGCACCAGAGTTCCTTCCGCTACAATCATATTAGCTTTCCTTAGGTTGGAACTCCCTAAGAATATCAAGGCTGGTTATCTGTGTATTCCCGTGAAGCCCTATGTGGAGAATCCCCGTAGGTGCTTTCATTGTCAACGTTTCGGACATGTCAGTAAGCACTGCAGACAGTAGAGGGTATGTGTCAATTGTTCCTCTGATTTCCATGGAACACCGTGCCCTCGTCCCCCTTGTTGTGCCAACTGTGGTGGCGATTACCTAGCCACCTCTAAGCAATGCACCTTTTTCTTGTATGAGAGAGAGGTTGTTGCTCTTCGGAATAAATTCCGAATTAGCATGAAGGATGCTAGAAGGAGAGCTAAAGAATTATACATCCAACCAGGAGTGAGTCTTGCAGACACTCTTAGAGTGACCAGACCGGTCCGTAACGGACAGCAAAGACCATTCAGACCTCCACTTTTACGGCCGCAAAATATCCATCAAGAAGCCCCAATATAATTTCTGCCTCAGAATGATGCTTCTCCTCCTTCTCCAATCATTAGGGAGGTTCCTGCTTCTCCTAAACCAAGGTGCAAGAAGACTCGCCGTTCCTCAGATTCCCCTCCATCAGCATCTAACCAACCATTGACATGTCCTGAAGACATGGAGGCAGATTCCGAGGATGTTCGTGTGGTGTTCGTTTCACCTTTGGACATCCACCCTCCTGCCACTGAATCTGCCTTGAGTCCATCAGTCACAACTAGCCAGACTATTACATCCGCAGCATCAGTAACTCCAGAAGAAGCTGAACGGATTTTTTCTGATCCAGCTTTGGCTGTGGCCCTTTTGGAAGAGGAGAAGCAGCCTTCTGGTGTTTCTTCACCCACCTCAGCTGACCTACCAACCACCTCTCAGAATGACTCGGTACCATCTCTCTCGACATTACTACCTTCCATTAGAGAGGACCCGATATCTTCAGAGGCATCTTTGCCAGCAAAAATTACCGTCTTGTTCACAACTGACAGATGGTTCTTTGCCATCTAATAAAAAAAATCATCCCCCAAACATTCAAACTCCCTATACCTCAAACGTTAATTACACCTAAAAATGAAAAAGGTTCAAAACCCCAGTCACCTTCATCAGGTGCAAAGAAAAATTTAATTACCTTTAAACGATAAATATGTTTACAATTGTTCATTGGAATCTACAAGGGATCTTCTCCAAATGAGAAGAATTCAAACCCCTGCTTCATGATTACAACCCTTCCTGTATAACATTACAGGAGACCCAATTGGGTTTTCGTCGATTACCCAATATCCCCCACAATGTGGGATATTTTAAGAATCCACCAGAACCCATTCATGGTTCGGCTATTTTTGTCCGTGAAGACTATTCTCACTTAGCAATCCCGTTGAGAACAAACCTTCAAGCAGTGGCGATTCGTGTAAATACCAATTGTTTATACATAGTCTGCTCACTGTACCTCCCTCCTGGTGAAGGAGTAGTTGCGTCAGATTTGGCTAACAAATTAGCCAATCTCATCTCTCAACTCCCAACCCCATTCCTACTAGTTGGCGACTTTAATGCAAGACACCACCTTTGGGGAGACTATGATGACAACCCTAAGGGAAATCTGATTGTGAGACTTATGGAGACCTTGGATGTGTCATTATTTAATGATGGCACTCCAACATCCTTCGAAGAAGAGAGGGGGGGGGGATAGCCACATGGAGCCTCCTCCTCCCCCTGTATAGATTTGTCACTTTGTTCCTCAGACTGTAGAGCAGATTACAGCTGGTCGGTAGATCCTCATCTGAGAGGAAGCGATCACTTCCCAGTTGTTCTGACCTCATGCCTGGGTGGCCCTCCTTCCCCACTGAGCAATAGGTGGAACACCAGGAAAGCCAATTGGCCAAAGTTTAAATACCTTTCTCACCATTCTGGACACTTCCCTCAGGGCGACATTGAAATGATCCCGGAGAACTTCCATGATCATGTCAACCAGGCGGCAAATTCTTCCATTCCCCTCTCCAAAACTGCTTCCCACAAGATCCATCTCCCTTTTTGGTCTGAGGAATGCAGCAAAGTGATGACAGAGTGTATGTGAGCTTGGCATCGCTACCATCGAAACCCTACTGCCATCAATAAGTATGCTCGTAGCCGAGCCAGGGCAGTATGACACCGTACCCTCCGTCAGGCTCGCCGAATTTCCTTTAAAGGGTACATCAACTCTATCAACCACCAAACTTCACCTTTTTGTCTGGGAAAGAGTGAAAAAGCTCATGAGCAGAGCAAGTGGTTTCTCTGCCCCCAATATAGTTAAAGCAGGCGAGCTTTTGGGACACTTGGCCAGAATTTCAAATGTCGTGGCAATGACATTTCGACCCCTAACAATTATTCCTTAGAATTTCAACATGTCAGGAAAATACAAGAGCAGTGCCTCTTGAACTTCATGGATCCTTGTATGGATAATGAACCATACAATAAGCTCTTTTCCATTCATGAACTTCGAAGTGCTCTTAAAAGATGTGGATCCACTGCACCTGGTCCTGATGGTATCTGTTATGATATGATCAGGAATATGCATTCAACACTCATTTCACATCTTCTCGATATATTTAACCATATCTGAATTAAGGGCTGTCACCCTTCCAATTGGAGAGAACCAATCATACTTTCCCTTCATAAACCAAGAAAGGACGGGACACTTCCGACTCACTATCGCCCAATTGCCCTTACTTGTTCCCCATGCAAGCTTTTTGAAAGGATGGTGATTGCCAGGTTGGTATGGTTTCTGGAGAAACACAATCTTATTTCTCCCTCACAGTCGGGTTTTAGAAAGAAACAATGCACCACAGACCTGCTGGTCAGGATGGAGGATTGCATTCGACAAGCTTTCTCGGAGACAACACTCCATTGCTGTCTTTTTTGATATATATAAAGCATATGATACCACTTGGAGGTATGGTATCCTGAAGCAACTATATGACTTGGGTATCAAAGGCCATCTTCCTAGGCTCATACAGCAATATCTTGCTGGACGCACGTTCTGTGTTAGGGTAGGAAATGTCATATCGGAGCCTGTTGATCAGATAGAGGGCGTGCCATGGGGAAGCGTTTTGAGCGTCACCTGCTTCTCGGTGGTATCAACAGCATTATTACTGATCTTCCTGCAGAGGTAATGACAACTCTTTATGTGGATGACTTTTCAACTTTATCAGTATCGCCTCGGCTGCCATTTTTCAGCTGTAAATTGCAACTGGCCTGTAACATCATTGCCAAGAATGCCGCTGCAAAAGGCTTCCGACTGTCACCCTCAAAAACAAAGGCAGTTTATTTCTACAATTTCAGGCAAGTTGACTGGGAACAGCCAACCTTATCTTTGTATGGCTCCCCCATCTGGTTTGAGCCTCATTGTAAATTTCTTGGGGTTATCTTTGACTCAAAGCTCTCCTGGGTCCCCCATATAACTGCCTTGAAAAAATCCTGCTTGAAGAGAATGGATATCTTAAAACT